>OY856414.1:387905100-388610100 GCA_963693085.1 Alisma plantago-aquatica
TAATTCATATTTTCTCTCTTAAATCCGTGGTATAGTTTCGTTTTCTCCATATATATTGTTATGCTTGATCACCATAATAATAACTTAATGCCCTTAATCACTTCGATAGAAGGATTAACGGTTGAAAAGAGACGAAACCTACATTAATCGATAAAACCCTTGACAAAGGAGTTGTAAAATTAATGGTGAAAACTGAGAGACCGTATGTAATGCGCTTAGTCTAGGGGAATGATTACTACGACGGTGGAATCAACCTAGACCTAAGTAGTGAATTACACCACGACAGTGGGTAATTCTGTTTTCAGGCCACTACCCGGATAGAGAGAGAAGAGTGAGGAATTATATAAAACCTAATACAATGTTGACCCGCGGTGAAGCCGCAATCCTAAAGATACCCTTTTGAATTGATTAAATTAACATTTAATTGATTGTTTTCTTTGTTTCATTTTATTTTCTTTTAATTTGGACAACAAACCCTACTTTGTTATTCGGCCTAGCTGATTGTGATTAGTTAGTAGGAGTCTCCAATAATTCACGTATCCCTGAGTTCGACTCGGGCCTCACAAAGGCATATATTACTCGACGCGTATACTTGCGTTTAAGCACGTAGTAAAATACACGTCAAGTTTTTGGCGCCGTTGCCGGGGACACGGCGAATTATTGGCACTTTAAGTGCTAAGAGCGGCCACTCTAGGCCCCATTTTTTTTTATTTTGAAACAATTTTAAATATTTTTAAATTCCTCTATAATTGTGTTTACTCGTTCAAAGCATAGTACTGAACCCCAATTTTCTTATTTCAGGTACTTTGCATGGTGCATACACGTAGTACAGACTACGACAATCGCACACCCGAGGTTCCACCTCCGGGACCTGAAGACGAGGAGCATTCTGAGCACGAGCACCAAGAGGAAATAAATTCTGAATCTGAAGCAGAATAAATGGCCGAGCCGCAGACCATATGGGAGAAGATCAAAGCCTCTTCTTCATCAGCATCAAAGAGGCCTATCAAGAAATAGGGGCTCAACATTCCAACCTACAAGATTGATCCAGCGTTGATTAACTTGGTTAAATCAAATGCATTTCACGGGTTGAAGAATGAGGACCCAGTGGCACACATCAGTCAGTTCGTTGAAAACTGCGATATGGTGAAGATAGACAGGTTCCCACAGGATGTTCTGTACCTCAAGTTGTTCCCAAGCTCCCTGGCAGGAGTTGCGAGAGAGTGGTTACATAACCTCGATGATGAGTTTGTTGAATCATGGGATCATATGGTGGAGGTTTTCTTCGAGAGGTTTTTCCCTCCTGAGAAGACCAATGACATAATTAGGAAGATTCACAATTTCACCCAACAGGCGGGTGAAACATATTCTGAGACCTGGGAGCGATTTCAGGTCATGTTGAGGAGATGTCCGCATCATGGACTGGACAAGGAGACGCAGGTGAAGATCTTCTATTTTGCTCTCTCCGAGCATGATAGAAGTAACTTGGACTCAGCCGGTTCAGGATTTTTCTTAAATAACACTGATACGAGATGCTGGGAAATACTGAAGAACATGGCAATAAAGCAATCTTGGGGAGAAAGAGAGAGAGGCCCAGTTGAGCAAGCAAGAGTTGCCAGTGAGTCAAAGGCAATGAGAGAGTTAAATGAGAAGATGGATCTTCTCGCAAAGAAGCTACTGTAGAAGGAAGACAATGAGTCCGAGGAGGAGGCTCAAGTCAAGTACATGAGGCAACAACAAGGGTACAGGAACAATGACTATTCATGGCGAAAGGACAAAAAGTTCTCATGGAAGGATCCGAACAATTTTCTGCAGGATCCGGACGCCAAGCCTGCACCAACCACAGAGGATAAGAGCACGGAGTTGCTCAATCAGGTCATCAAACAAAACCAGGAGTTAATGAACACATTTGGGCAACAAATCAAGCAAAAGGGTGAATTTAGAACCAATTTGGGCAGACTTTGCAGAGCCATGGGGCTCAAACGAGAACCATAGAGACTTCCATGGCGCAGATGGCAGCTGAAATTGCAAGCTTGAAGAAGCCAGCACATCCGGGTTTTCCGGGGAACACCAATGTTCCCGGGGGAAACCAGCAGGCCAAGGCCATCTTACTGAGGAGCGGCAAGAAGGTGTTGAATCCAAGGACGGATGACACAAGCACACCGCAGGACAAAGTTGAAGATGCAACCACGCAGGAGCAGGCCACACCTGTCACAGAGCAAGATGAAGACATAGCTGAGAAAGGCAATGAAGAATAAGCTACTGAGGAGGAACTGCAGAAATTGACACCATATGTGCCACCTCATCAAAGGGCACATACTGTTCCGGTCCCCTATCCCAATAGTGCAAAGGCAAGGAAGGTGGATGTACAATTTAAGAAATTTCTGGACAACTTTAGGAAGTTATCGATAAATATTCCTTTGTTGGAGGCGATTGAGCAAATCCTGTCTTACGGGAAGTTTCTAAAAGATGTCATCACCAAAAAGAGGAAAATACCCGACACTGAGGTCGTGGTGCTGAAGGAGCAAGTGAGTGCTTTCATTATGGGCACTTTGCCGCCGAAGAGACAGGACCCCGGTTGCTTCAATATTTCTTGTTTTATCGGGAAGTTCAAATTTGGAGAGGCACTCTATGATTCTGGGGCAAGCATCAATTTGATGCCCCTTTCTACATTTAAAAAGTTGGGATTGAAGGAGTCAAGGCCAAGCAACATGACTATCCAATTGGCCGATAATTCTGTGGTGAAACCTTATGGAATCTGCGAAGATGTCTTGGTAAAGGTGGACCGATTTGTTTTTCCGTCTGATTTCGTGGTTATGGAAATGCAGGACGAGCATGGCAATGAGTTGCTACTTGGACGCCCATTCCAAGCAACAACCGATATGATCTTGGAGATGGGGAGAGGTCGCTTGACCTTGGGCATTGCGGATGATCGCTTTGAGATGGTCATGCCCACTAGCAGTGCGTCTACTAAAGCAAAAGCACATTGTAACATGGTGAAACATGTGGAGCACAATATCTCACTTTGCCTTGGGAAGCCATTCTTGGACATGGCTCATGTGATGAGCAAGATGGATAATGGAACCTTAGTTGTAGACATTATGGAGCAAACTAAAGTTGTCTCTTTATGCAAAGCTGTTGGGTTTCCGAATGATGAGAATGAGGACATTCCACCTTCCTGGGAGGATGATGTGATTATTACTTCAGTTTGTGATGCATATCCAGAATTGCCATTGGAGGCGTGTTTGTTGAATGTCACTTATGATTGGATGCGGAGTACTTCACTCAAGGAGTGCGCCAAAATGCTTCAGATGCTTCCATGTTTCTACACGATGCACTATGAAGACTTAGGTACACTTCCCCCACCGCTGCAATCATCTCTTACTTGCCCGCCGGAGTTGGAGTTGAAGCCACTGCCCCCGCATCTTAAGTACGTCTTTCTAGCTGAGAAGGACAAGCTACCGGTGATTGTATCTGCTTACTTGAGTGCGGAAGAGGAGGAGAAACTACTGATAGTGCTCAAGAACCACCGTGGAGCTTTTGGGTGGTCTGTTGCAGACATCAAGGGGATCTCCCCTACACTTTGTCAGCATAAGATACGGCTCGAGGAGGGAGCCAAGCCAGTCATTCAACCTCAAAGACGTCTAAATCCGAGCATGATGGAGGTTGTGAAGAAGGAAGTCATAAAACTTCTTGCTGCAGGGATCATATATGCCATATCAGATTCGACGTGGGTGAGTCCCACACAGGTAGTCCCTAAAAAGGGGGGAATTACTGTTACTAAAAATCTTTTGAATGAACCTGTCACCACCCGATTGGTAACCGGGTGGCGTGTTTGCATCGACTACCGCCGACTGAATGCCGCCACTCTTAAAGATCATTTTCCTTTGCCATTTATCGATCAAATTTTGGAACGTCTTGCAGGTCGGTCGCATTTTTGTTTTCTGGATGGGTATTCTGGGTATAACCAGATTTCTATTGATCCTTTGGATCAAGAGAAGTCTATGTTCACTTGTCCCTATGGAACTTTTGCTTACCGACGGATGCCATTTGGATTATGTAATGCGCCGGCAACGTTTCAACGCTGCATGCTCGCCATATTCTCTGACATGGTGGAGTGTTGTCTTGAGGTTTTCATGGACGACTTCTCGGTTTATGGGGCGTCATTTGATGAGTGTCTTTATAATTTGGACAAGGTGCTGCAGCGGTGCGAGGACACACACTTGGTCCTCAATTGGGAGAAATGTCACATGATGGTGACGGAAGGTATAGTGCTAGGACACAAGGTGTCTAGTAAGGGTCTTGAGGTAGACCCTGTAAAAATTGAGGTGATTTCTAAGCTACCTCCACCAAATTCTGTAAAAGGGGTGAGAAGCTTTTTAGGACACGCCGGGTTTTATCGGCGATTCATCAAGGATTTTTCTAAAATTGCAAAACCTTTATCCGAATTGTTGGAAAAAGATGTGGTTTTTGATTTCAATGATAAGTGTCTTCACGCATTCGAAGTTTTGAAAGAGAAGTTGATTTCAGCTCCGGTTGTTCAAACGCCGGATTGGACAAAACCATTCGAATTGATGTGTGACGCTTCCAATTATGCAGTGGGAGCCGTTTTGGGGCAAAGGGTAGATAATAAGCCCGTTGTGATTTTCTACGCCTCCAAAACGCTTAATGATGCTCAATTGAACTATACAACTACAGAAAAAGAGTTACTTGCTGTCGTGTTTTCTTTTGAAAAATTTCGGTGGGTTCTAAAGTAGTTGTGTGGACCGATCACGCTGCGATAAAATATTTGATGGAGAAAAAGGATGCAAAGCCTAGACTCATTAGGTGGATTTTGCTTTTACAAGAATTTGATATTGAAATCAAGGACAAGTCGGGAATTGAAAATGTGGTGGCTGACCACTTGTCTAGGTTAGATAGGGTAGATGAGAAAGATATACACATACCCATAACCGAGACGTTCCCCGATGAACAACTTTTAAAAATTGATTCTAAGGAACCATGGTTTGCTGAAATTGTTAACTATTTGGCTTGCGGGATCATCCCAGAAGACTGGTCTTATCAAGAGAAAAAGAAATTCTTTCATTCTTTGAGATACTATTTTTGGGATGACCCAATTCTTTTGAAGCAGTACAGGGATGGTATTCTTCGCAGGTGTGTGCCGGAGGTGGAGTACGAGAGTGTTCTCCACCATTGCCATGCGTCGCCTACGGGAGGACACCATGCTAGTTCACGGACAGCAGCCAAAGTGTTGGAAAGCGGCCTTTATTGGCCAACTTTGTTCCGGGATGCCTACGAGTTTGTAAGGCAATGTGATCCGTGTCAATGAGCAGGTAACATTTCAAGGAGACAAGAAATGCCCCTGAATGTATTTCAGGAAGTTGAGGTTTTTGACTTATGGGGCATAGACTTCATGGGACCCTTTGTGTCCTCGAATTCAAATTTATATATCTTGCTTGTTGTTGATTATGTGTCAAAGTGGGTGGAAGCAATCCCCACAAGGACTAATGATTCTAATGTAGTGTGCAGGTTTGTGAAAGAAAATATATTCTGCAGGTTTGGGATACCCCGAATGATCATAAGTGATGGAGGCACACACTTCCGGAATCAGAAATTTTCGACACTTTTGAAGAAATATGGGGTCAAGCACAACATCGGCACCCCATATCATCCATAGATGCAAGGACAAGTGGAGGTCTCAAATCGGGAAATCAAGAAGATTCTAGAAAGGACAGTGGCATCCATAAGGAAAAATTGGAGTGCCCTACTACTGGACGCACTTTGGGCGTATAGAACGGCGTACAAAACACCTATAGGCACCACGCCTTTTAGGTTGGCGTATGGCCGGGCTTGCCACCTTCCGGTGGAGTTGGAGCACAAGGCCCATTGGGCGCTAAGAAGGCTGAACTTGAGTTATGATGAAGCCGGGAGAAAGAGAATGTTCGAGTTGAATGAATTAGATGAGTTACGCGTGACGGCATATGAGAATGCCCACATCTACAAGGAGCGTACAAAGCTGATCCACGATCGACATATCGAGCTGCGCATGTTCAAGAAGGGAGATAGTGTTCTATTGCTTAACTCCCGTCTCAAATTGCATCCCGGGAAGCTGAAGTCCCGGTGGAGTGGACCCTTTGTAGTGGAAGAGGTGAGACCGCACGGTGCGATTCTTGTGCGTGATGGAGATGCCACGTTCTTGGTGAACGGGCAGCGGTTGAAGTTGTATTTTGGTGAAAACTACAAGAGAAAAGTGAATGAGTTCAAACTCATTACACTTGTGAATGAATGAGATGGTGGGAAGACGTCTAGCCTAAGACGTTAAATAAGGGCGCTTGTTGGGAGGCAACCCAACCATTGGTACATTAGGATAGTTTAATTATAGTCATAGATTGCTTTTATTTCGTTTAAATTTTAGTGTAAAGAAGATACCTTGATCCGTTTGTTCAATGTGCAGGCACAGGCAGGGTCGATACCATCGACGCACTGGTCGATGGTATCGACATGGGTTCAGGTTGACAGCTGCAAAAATCGCACTGAGTTGATACTATCGACGGCCCCGTCGATGGTATCGACATACCTACAGGCAGGTCGCAATAACAGTGTTGATAGTATCGACACACCAGTCGATACCATCGAGATCTCTGGAGAAGTTCAGAACGTTTTTGCTCAGTCAACTCGATACCATCGACGGCCTCGTCGATGGTATCGACATGATTACAGGCTGAATTGAAGAAGTGGCGGTGTCGCAATAAAGGCAAGTCGATACTATCGACCCTCGTCGATGGTATCGACATCCATGTCACCGATCCGCGCAAAGACATCGACGACGATCGCGAGTCCACATTAGCGATCCGGGTGCTGCGTCGATACTATCGACTTGCGTCGATGGTATCGACAGGTCAGCAATTCGGGTTTCCCGATCCAGCAAACGTCAGCCGTCGATACTCGTGAGGGAGGCGGATAGCATCGAGATGTGTCGATACCATCGACCCGCGTCGATGGTATCGACGGGTCAACAGTGGCGCCGACCAAGTCTATTTAAGGAGAATTGCAACGTCATTTGATGTCACACCTTCAGAGCAAACGTCCTCCTTTGCGCCGAGCACTCCTCCGAGCCCTCCAAGACTGAAGAGCAGTGACAGCGAGCAGGGAGCTTCACCGAGCGGAGAATCACTTCTCCATCTTCCCCGAGCTCTCTTCTTCTAATCCCATCTTTCTTGCAACAATGGTGCACGCCGCCGGATCATCGTCCTTGAGCGCGAATCCCATGGAGATCGTGGAGTTTGTTCCACCCCCTACTGCTTCAGTCTCACGTCCGCGTCTGATTCACCCATCCGCGGAGGTGAGGAAGGTCTATGAGGAAATCATGAAGCGGAAGATCGAGCCGACCCGGTATGTGGACCGGGGAATGATCCGTGTTCTTGGATTCGAGGCCAACTTGGCCTATGTGCTGAAGGGTCAAGCACGCCACACCAGCATAAGGCCAGGCGAGCTGGAGCGCCATGCGGATGGGCAGTCGTTCTTCGGCGAATGGCCCACCTACAAGGAATTGGTGGCGGAGTTTATGGCGTCCCTCGACGTCTGCGTCATACCCAACGACGTGGTGGCATCGGACCGTGAGTGGATCAAGGGGAGGGTGTCCTTCCGGCTGTTCAACATCAACTACAACATCACTCTTCAGCAGTTCAACAACATCTTTAACTGGAACCACTCCCAACATGATCACCGACGCCCAGATTCCCGTATCGACTATGACAAGATCTTCTCCGAGCTAGTCACAGTGCCGGCGGGAAAGACAGTGAGCTACCATAATGCTGCGGTAGCGGACTTCAAGCATCCCTTCGTCCGGGTCTTACACCGGATGTTGAGCCTTACGTTCTTTACTCGGAGCGATTTAGCATTGAGCAAGTTTCAGGAGAGCGATCTTTTCTTCCTCTACATGCTCCTGAAGCGACAAGAATGCAACTGGGGTGCGTTCTTTCTACAGCGCGTCCTGGCGGTGAAGAGGAGCACAAGGAAGGCTCCGATCCATTTTGGTGGGCTCATCACCAAATTGGCGATGTACCTGGGGCTGAATTTATAGTCCATGACTCCGATTTCCACGAGGAGTAAGGTGAACGTGCAGCATCTGCACCGTTCAAACCTTATCCTTCTCCGGGATGGGTTGGCGTACGCACACTGCCACGTCAACCACACTTACCAGGAATGTGCACTGCCGGACGCCATCTTCCACATCGAGGGAGCCCAGCACTTCCGGTGGCCGGTCATAGCCGTCGAGTCCGATGAAGAAGAAGGCGGTAATGACGAACAAGAAGGCGAGGCTGAGGAGGAAGAGGAGGCTTTCACACCTCTTCACGCACGAGTAGCACCACGGAAGCGTCCTAGGATGCATCCGGGTGCATCTTCATCATCACAACCCCCGCCGCCATCACCACAGCCCTCGCAGCCAGGTGAGGATCCCTACTCAATGCAGGGAATGTACACGATGCTGCAGGACATCCATCAGACACAGCAGCAGCATCTAGAGATGTATATCGGTATTCAGGATACTACGAACCGGTTACTTGACAACCAAAGGGCGATGTTCGAGAATGAACGTCTCCTCCTCGACAACCAACAGCAGATACACAATCGGTTGCGAAGGATGGAGATGCAACAAGAGCCCTTTTACGACCATTACTGGAGTCAGAGCTACTTTGGAGGCTATCCACATCCTCCGCCGAGGACCCATTACGATCCGAGCTTCCAGGGGGAGTATCCTTCTTGGGATCCTACGGCCCCACAGTACCCGCCTCCGCCTCCACAAGAATGATCAGGGTATCTCTGTTCCACTCTTAAGTTTGTTTTTGACTATGAGGCCATAGTCGAATTCAAGCTTAGGGGGGTAGCTGGAACAACTCTATCTTTTTCTTTTGTTATTTTTAGTTGTTATTTGCTATTTGTTTCTTGCATTTTTAGTTTTTGTTTAGGATCCACATCTATCTAGTGTAACTGTGGATGTCGTAAAAGTTGTCATCTTGATGTGTATTCATGGGAAATTTAAGGGAATTTTAAAATTTTTGTGTCTTTTGACTTGGTTGTCCTTGGGGAACTTATCCTATGAAAATGATTGATTATGTCAACTTTAAAACAATATGTCACACCTATACTCCCATTGACTCATGAAGAGTGGATAGTAACGGTTGTTTGAGCCTAACCTAATCAAATGGTAATGAGACCTTAATTGGATATAAGAGAGAGAACCCTTTGAATCACTACACATGTCAGTAAGGAGGGACACATAATACTCTTCTAAGGTTCAGTCATCTAATCTTGTGATCATTCCATTTCATTTTTCCATAATCCACCTAAGAATTGGAAGTAAAGTACAATTTTAATTCCTTCTTGTGTGCATAGCATTTAGATAGGAATTGCATTGATATTTTCCATACTTTTGCATAAAAAGAGAAAAACATAGGGACTCATGCACATTACCTTTAGGTGCATGCCATGTAGTTGCACTCATGACTTTCATGATTATCATGCATAAAGTACATCATGTATCTCAATTTGTCCTCAAAAGTGATCTAAACTGTTCCATACCTTCGAAATATTGCAAAGATTTCCAATCATGAAGAAAATAGCCCAATACATGTATCTCTAAGCAATTATGGATATGTGGGCTACAAAAAAAAAGAGAAATTTTTTTTTTCTGAAAATCTGAAAAAATTGAGAAAAGAAAAAAAAAAGAGAAAGAGAATTTAGAAGGAAATGGAATAAGAGGGAGAAAGGAACATGATATCACTCGCATTACAGGAAAATTGAGTACATGATGTGGCTTAAGTAGATTTCCATCTCATTTTGAGGTGGAAGGTTAGTGCATGCATCATTTCACCCAATTTAGGCATTAGGGCATTTTTATTGTGCATTTGCATCATGTAGGACATTTTGTTTTATGCATTTTGAAACTGTGCGATACTTCCAAGTTCTTCCATGAACCACCCATTCCATCCACCCGTTGCTCGGATTGGTAGGCCACCGTGAATTTCTCCTCACTAATGATTATCAGGAGAACTGCTTCCATGTAGATGGTAGTTAGGGCGAGCAATGTAGTGTAGGCGATCAAAAGATGCACCAATGCTGAATCGGCGAATTTTATTATGTTAACTGCCTTATGTGATAGTGTTCATCGGTTTGAAGGATAATTTCTCTTATTGATGATTATTGTCGCCTTTAGGGTAATTACTGTTCTGTGGTTAGAGAAGGCCGGTTTGAGAACGTTCAGTGGGAGTCACATGGGATGTTGGGTTGGTGTATTGATTTTTAGTTGACATCTGCAATTCTATTCTAAGGATCAGTTGCTCGAGGGCGAGCAATGTTTAAGCTTAGGGGAGTTTGATGCGATGATTTTGATTCGCATTTATACACCTTTTTCATATGTGTTTTGTGCTCTAATTACTCATTTTTAGGGATAATATTGCATAATTCACTCATTTCGGTCTTTGCCATCATTCTATGTCAAATCCCCTTTATTTTACCATTTTGAGCATTATTTATCATATTATCATAATTTGTGTGGATTTACTTGGTCTTGTTGTGGAATTTTAGGAAAAACAAGTATCTGCTTCCGTCGATACCATCGACGGAAGTCGATACCATCGACCAAGCCACAGATTGCCAGCCGAGAAGAGCAGCACAGAGTCGATACCATCGACACTCAAGTCGATGGTATCGAGATCCCTTCAGATTGTTGGCGAGGAATCTGTCGATACCATCGACCCAAGTCAATGCCATCGACGCGTGGAGGCTACAGCGTCGCTAAACGACAACAACCGACACTAAAGAGAGTCGATACCATCGACCCAAGTCGATGGTATCGAGATGACACAGGCACTCAGACGAAAAGGAAAGAAAGCTGCCGCTAATACGCTGGGTCGATACCATCGACCCGCGTCGATGGTATCGATGCCGGCAGATATGCGTTGGATTCGTTTTGATCTCAATCAGATGGCTGGAGTTATTTGACGACCTAATTAGGGACTTATACCTAATGACGGCCGCCCACCCGAGGGGGGATATCATTTTTGCATTGCACGAGTGCCGAGGAAGGAGAAAAAGGAGAACGGAGGCCAGAAGCTCATCCCGGGTGATTTGGACGCTGCCGAAGACGAATTCCACCACCGACAGGCGGGGAAGCTCGTATTCTATGCCAAGGATCTACCGGTTCTTCTCCGTTCAGGGGTTTTCCCACTTGTTTCACGTTTTTCTTATGAATTCCCCTATTTCTACCATGTATTCGTGTGAGATGAACATGAGAGGCTAAAACCCTCAATCTTTAGGACCGGGAGTAGCCCGGGAATGCATTGTATGACAATTTTATATTGATAATTCATATTTTCTCTCTTAAATCCATGGTATAGTTTTGTTTTCTCCATATATATTGTTATGCTTGATCACCATAATAATAACTTAATGCCCTTAATCACTTCGACAGAAGGATTAACGGTTGAAAAGAGACGAAACCTACATTAATCGATAAAACCCTTGACAAAGGAGTTGTAAAATTAATGGTGGAAACTGAGAGACCGTATGTAATGCGCTTAGTCTAGGGGAATGATTACTACGACGGTGGAATCAACCTAGACCTAAGTAGTGAATTACACCACGACAGTGGGTAATTCTGTTTTCAGGCCACTACCCGGATAGAGAGAGAAGAGTGAGGAATTATATAAAACCTAATACAATGTTGACCCGCGGTGAAACCGCAATCCTAAAGATACCCTTTTGAATTGATTAAATTAACATTTAATTGATTGTTTTCTTTGTTTCATTTTATTTTCTTTTAATTTGGACAACAAACCCTACTTTGTTATTCAGCCTAGTTGATTGCGATTAGTTAGTTGGAGTCTCCAATAATTCACGTATCCCTGAGTTCGACTCGGGCCTCACAAAGGCCTATATTACTCGACGCGTATACTTGCGTTTAAGCGCGTAGTAAAATACACGTCACACTCCTTCCCTCGAGTGTGTGCTGCGAAGGTAAGGGTGTTATGGTAATTTCACATCTTTTCTTTTATTGTACAAGTGAGTTGCCTCATGGGCCTGGGTGCCTACGCACAAGCTGGTTGGCTCAAGGATGGCCCCACTGGTGTGGCTTAAGTAAATAAAAAATGAATAGGTTGCAATTCCTGAGTGGTTGAAAATGAGTTTTCTTGTAAAATCGTAACTAATGATAGGATGATCAGATTAAGGCATATGATATATGGTTTTTGATTAGAAAAATATGGAGAATCCATTAACAATATAATTGAAGACTAATTCTACTTGCAATTCAAAAAGTGTATAAAGTATCATATTTAATGGTTTAGTTAACGAAAAAATCATGGGTTTTGATGATAATTAAATCTGGTAATGTTCCTTGGATATTTTGAGCAAATATTAACTTGTTGTTATTAAAAGAAAGATTTAGATCCAAAAGATGATCTTTTTATATGATTTACTTAAATTAGGGTTCCATGTATATAAAAGTGCATTAATGGGCCTAGAAATCCTAATTTTGATAATTATGAGTTTTGGTGTTTTTTATTTTGAAAATCCATGTCTAGGATAGAGATATGATGATCCTAAGCCAAATTGAGAATAAAGAACCCTTAATATGGATAATATGAGTAATTAGGTTTTTTATGAGTAAAAGAGCTATTTTAGATCCTAAGCCAAATTGAGAATAAAGAACATTTAATATGGATAATCTGAGTAATTAGGTTTTTTTAGAGTAAAAGAGATGTTTTAGGGTGTGTTGACCTGAAAGGGATAAATATTGAGAAATTGATATGAGAAAACCTAATGAATCTTAATGAGACCTAGAAACCTTAGAAAGGTGTCCCAAGTAAATAAAGAGTTGCTTGGGATGTGATGGTAACAATTAGGTGTTATACTTGTTTTCAGGATGAAGGGTTGCTTGATTTGGTTTCTTAGCTTGCTTGATTGGACATCTAGTTGGATTTGGATATCTTGCTTCTTTTGACTCATAATCAGGTATGTGGTTACACTTATGACTACTCGCTCTAGTTTCACGGAGATTTTCAAGGTTTTACCGATTTCTTGAAATTAACTGCTTGATTGACTTTAATTTCATGCAACTATAAAGTGACTATGGCTATCACCATAAATATATGTGCATAACTAGCTCAGATCCTAGTCCTCCTATGTATCTTTGAGTACTTGTGAGAGATAGATAACCTAGTTATTGGTCTACCCTTGGGGTAGGATCATCAAGTTATCTAGAGTTGATGTTTGGTCTACCTTAGGGTATGATCATATGACTATACAACTCTATGTCTTGGTCTACTTGTAGGGTAGGATCAAAAGGGGCTATTTGGGATCTACCATATGAGAAAGGTAGGATCCATGTTCGCTGTAGGGACAACACAGAGGAAATGATATGTTAGGATTGAGTAGTTATGTTTAAGATGTAAAATTTGATTTGTTAAGAAATAATTTGGTTGCATTATGTTGTTACAAATAGATGCAAGCTATGGGTTCCCCCACATACCAATATAATTCATTATACTGGCCGACATTTCGTTTGTCGACATTTTAGGTTTATCATAAAGTGGATAATCCTTTAAAGTGACATTGAATGAATAAAGTTAAATAAAGAATTGGAGGATTGTAGATAGATAGTTCCTTATTTGGGGTAAAGTTCCTCAAATCCTATATTTTGCAAGGTATGTGAAAAGAATTTTTTTATCCTATTTTAAGCTTAGTTGTGGTAGAATTTATTGATTATTTTTTATTATTTACAAAACCATATGATCTTGTTTTGGTATAGCGACTCTAGCTTCTTGGTCTTCCTTAATTGGGGAGTACCGAGGGGTGGGATCATTATAATTGGTATCAGAGCATAGTTTTCCATATAATCTCTAACAATTATTAAATTTTACAAATTCTTTAGAGCCTAATGGAGTTATTAGAAGATTTCTCAAAGATGGAGGTGTCTAGAAAAGGATCACGATCTTAGGGCTGGCAAGATTTTCCTCCGTCCTGCTAGTCAATTTATGTGGACTCCCAGAATCTGTGATTGCCTGTCCAAAATTTCAGGATTTGACTCGAAATAAGATACATCTAGGTCTTCTCATCTGTTTTTCATCCTTTCTTTACCTCTTATCTTTGGAATCCTCTGCCAAACAATAAAATGCATGTAAATAAGATGACACAGATGTAAGTTTAAAGCTTATATATCTTTCCAAGTTATAAATATGTGGTTAAAAGATTTTAACTTGTGTGAACCAACATGGCCCGTGTCAAGACCATAGTAGTTCCCCACGATGCTGCTGAGAACCCTTCTGGAGTTAGGTCCCTCTGTAAGAGGAAGGAATATTCTAAGAAGAGGAAGAGAGACTGTGGTGATGAGTCCTCGAGGAAGAGGAAGAGACCCTATGAAGCCTCAAGAGAAGGCTTGGACCCTAAGCTGCTTCCCTTCTACAATCCAGAGATGAACCAGGAGGAGGAACCAATGTCCGAAGACGAAGTCAAGCCCAAGGAGAACCCGACTAGTGGCCCAGGACCTGTAGTAATAGTCCACACCCCTGATGCCCTCTGGATGGAACATAAGAAGAAGTTATCTGAGGCCATTAGTGCCCTGGCCCTCTGGGATATAGCCAGAGATGAAATGGTGAGCCACTTCCTATTCGTCCCCCGCTTGGAGTCACCATTCTATACTTTGTCAAGATGAACATTGAGAAGTTCTGGGGAGAGGATAAGACTGAGGTGGTCGACAAAGTATAAGCTTGGCTACTAGCGATCAAGAATGATTTCCACATGTTGGAGGTGCAGCCGAACAAGAAGGCCCCATTTGCTGCTCACCTCTAGGAAGGAGTAGTCAAGATCTAGTGGGAGAACCACATCATGGGTCGAGATCTGAATGAGGACCCAATGGCATGGACCGACTTCAGTACTATATTTACATCCAGATTCATTCCAATCTCAGCTAAGAAGGAGAAGGAAAATGAGTTCACCAACCTGATTTAAGGTAGCTTATCTGTCATAGACTTTAGCTACAAGTTTCACATCCTGGAGCGATTTGGGTACATGATGATCGAGGAAAGATGGGTGGACCATTTTGTAGAGCATCTACACCCTGCCATCAAGCCTCATGTGATGGCGAGAAAACCAACAACCTTCATCGATGCCTACAACACTACCCTAGACATGGAGAAGACAGTGATGCCTGCTCAGAACCAATCCAAAGGATACTTAGGTTTCACTAAAGGTATCTCTGGCCTGAAGAATGATCACAAGAAATGACAAGGATGCAAACATGCCAAGGGAAAACATGGAGGTATGGGAAAACCCCACAATGAGAACAACCATCCCATATGTCACACCTACAGAAAATGGCATTTAGGCGATTGTCGCTACAAGAAGAAGATGTGTTATCGTTGCCAGCGAGAGGGACACATCCAAGCCAACTGCCCTTTTCCAGACCCGAGAGGCCCAGGCCCTATAGTAGCCCAACCTTTAGCCACAACCCCACCTGTTGGAGAGCGAAGACAATCTTAAATTTTTTCTATCGACAATGAGGAGGCTCAAGCTAATGCTAATCGCTTGATAGAGGGTAATAAACCTTAGAGTTTTCTTTTGTGTTTTAAGATAAGCCTATAGTAGTATGATGTATTGTGAAAAACAATGTAGGCATGCTTGAAGTCATGAGACACAATGTAATAGCTCTTTTTGACTCCGGATCTACTAATACTTTCATTTCAAGAAATCTCGCCACTATGTTTTGTTCAGATATCAAGGATTTAGGATATATTTTGGATGTCACAACCCGGAGTGGTTGGATCTTTACATCCTTTTGAAAACTCCAGTGATACCTATTAAGTATCGAGATCATGAGTTCCCTAAAGATTTTATCCTCCTTGACATGAACGACTTGGATGTGATCATTGGTATGGATTGGCTCTAAATCTACAGGGCAAATATCGATTGTAGGGAAAAGAAAATAATCATAAAGAGACCAGGTCACCCACTGTTCACCATTAGAGGTAGGAAGTATGCTACCACTAGCCTATATGTGTAAGCTTTAAAGGAAGAACGCATGATAACCAAGGATTGTCAAGCTTTCCTAGTAGTCGTTACCGAGTCAGAGTCTAAGGTGCAACCCTTATAGGAAATAGAGGTAGTCAGGGACTATGCAGATGTGTTCCCAGATGATTTGCATGGGATTCTTCCTGAGAGAGAGGTAGACTTTTCGATAGAGCTAGCTCCTGGGACAAACCCTATTTCGAGAGCATCTTATAGGATGGCACCTACTGAGTTGCTTGACTTGAAGAAACAACTACATGAACTACTAGACAAAGGTTTTATCCGACCTAGCACATCACCATGGGGAGCAATAGTCCTCTTTGTGAAGAAGAAGGATGGGTCACTCAGAATGTGCATAGACTACCAGATGATCAACCAGGCTACCATTAAGAACAAATACCCTTTACCTCATATAGATTACCTATTTGACCAGTTGAAGTCAACTTGAATCTTTTCAAAGATTGATCTGAGTTCTGGGTACCACCAGTTGTGAGTCAAGAGTGAGGACATCCTGAAAATCACTTTTAGAACTCGTTATGGCCATTATGAGTTTGTGTTCTATCTTTTGGGTTGTCCAATTCTCTGAATATGTTTATGAATCTCATTAATAGTGTGTTCTAACCCTTCCTTGACTCATTTTTCATAGTGTTCATAGATGACATCTTGGTTTATTCTGATGACCTAGAGAAACACCGTGATCTTCTGGGTAGAGTCCTTGATATCTTGAGAAAGCAGAAGTTCTATGAGAAATTCTTGAAGTGTGAGTTTTGGATAGACTGTGTCATGTTCCTTGGACACATCATATCTGGAGGGACCATCTCATTGGATCCAACTAAAGAGTCAGCCATTCGAGATTGTCCATCACTGAAGAACCCTTCAGAGATCCACAAATTTCTGGGATTGGCTGGATATTATTGGTGCTTCATAAAAGATTTCTCAAAGACTGCCTTGCCACTCACCAAGCTCACCCAAAAGGATGAGAAGTTTGTGTGGTTAGACTTATGTGAATCTCAGTTCCAACAGTTGAAGGAGAAGTTGACTACGGCTCTAGTGTTGACTCTACCGTCCGATAATGAGGGTTTTATGATCTTCACCGACACATCAAAGATGGGGCTTGGATGTGAGCTAGAGCAAATAGGCAAGTTGTTGCTTATGCCTCCAGACAACTCAAACTCAATGAAGTGAACTATCTGACACATGATTTGGAGTTGGTTTCAATTATACATGCCTTGAAGATTTGGCGACACTATCTATATGGAGCCACCTTTGAAATCTTCACCAACCATAAGAGCCTGAGTATCTCCTGACTTAGAGGGACCTAAATCTGAGACAGAGACAATGAATGAAATATATGAAAGACTATGATTTCACCAGCACCTATCACCCTGGAAAGGCAAATGTTGTCACAGATGCCCTTAGTAGGAAACAACTTAGGTGTACAACTGTTTTGTCTAACCAGTGGAGAAGACTGGAAGAGTTTGCTAGATGGACTCCACATCTGTTAGAAGACTGAATTTGAGTGGATAATATCCAGATTAGACTAGACTTATTGACCGAGTTGGTAGTTGCCCAGTTAGCCAGCCCAAAGCTTGACAAGATGAAAGGCTTGTTAGAGAAACCTCAAACCCATCTCTCAATGGGAGTGGATGGTGGAATCTGTTACAAGCGTCATATTTGGGTTCTTGAAGATTCATCGTTGAAGGATCATATCTTTCAAGAATCTCATGATTATAAATACACAGTACACCATGGCATTACCAAAATGTTTAAGGATTTGCAGCGCTACTTTCAGTGACCTAGAATGAAAAGAGATATAGCATGATATGTAGCCAGTATCTCACCTACCAGATGTTGAAGGTTGAACACCAGTGACCCAATGGATTTATATAGTTGATTGAGACTCCTGAGTGGAAATGGGAGTAGATCACTGTAGACTTTTTGGTGGGTCTCCCTAAGACCAAGAGAGGTCATGAAGTGATTTGGGTAGTGGTAGATCGTCTTACCAAGTCAGTGCATTTCCTTGCCTTAAAGGCCACTACCAAAGTGACAAATCTAGCTGAACTTTACATGAGTACGACTACATGGTGTTCCAGGTTTGATCATTTTTTATCGTGATCCGAAGTTCACTTCCAAGCTATGGAAGCAGGTGCAAGAGGAATTCGGCACTAGACTAAAGTTTAGTACAATGTATCACCCCTAGACAGTTGGACAGTCAGAGAGGACAATTCAGACCTTAGAGGATCTGTTGAGAGCATGTGTGCTCGATTGCGGTGGATCATGGAAGAAATACCTGCCCCTCACTGTGTTTGCTTACAATAATAGCTACCAAGCCAATATCGGGATGCCGTCGTATGAATCTCTTTATGGGAGGACATATCAGTCACTGCTTCACTGGGATGATGTCAGTGAGAGGACCTTGTTGAGGTCAGAGGAGCTGCAGTTGTATGCTGACAATGTCACTTTGATCAAGCAAAGGCTAAAGAGAACCCATGATTGAAAAACGTTGTATGCTAATGCGAAGCAGACTGACTTCCATTTCACTGTGGGCGAACATGTGTTTTTGAAAATCTGACCCCTCCGAGATATAGATAAGAATAGAGGAAAGATGAGTCCTCGATACATGGGTCCGTTTGAGATTTTGAACGAATTGGTGAAGCTGCTTATCGTTTGGCCTTACCCCCTAAGTATAGTATGATGCATGATCTTTTCCATGTGTTTAATATGAAGCACTATGTGAAGGACCCGAGCCATGTCCTAAGCATTGAACCTATTGAACTCCAAGGGAGACTGACATACCCTGAGTCACCTGTGAGGGTACTAGATACCAGGTGAAAGAACTTAGGTATAAAGAGATAGAGATGGTGAAGGTTCTTTGGAAGCACCATGGAGAGGATGAAGCCACATGGGAGCTAAATATGGACATGGAAAAGTCCTACCTTGATTTGTTTGTTTGATTGGTTGAATTTTGGGAGCAAAATTCCTATAAGGATGGGAGGATGTTACAACCTTGATTTTTCTTGTATGGTTGTAAATGCAATTTTTCCAAAGAAATGTACTTGTCTATAAATTGTATGCCTTATGATAAATAATGGGTTTCTTTTGTAGCATTTCCCCTTATGCATGTGATTTTGTGGATCCTAATATATTAGTGAGTTCAATATGATAAAAGAGGAAGAAAAGTTGAAGTAAATCAAATAATGCATAAATAAAAAAGAAAATTGAAATAATGATAAATTAATATAAGAAATATGTAGAAAGATGTATGATTTATCATCATGGATGATATTTCAAATACACATGGTTTCTAGTGGTAAAAGGAATCCAAATAAAGGAAAATAAGAGAGTAAGAGAGAGAAAATATGAATAAAATATTCCATATTAAGTGATAAATTGCACATTAAGAAAAGTCTCTTTTACTTTCGAATTATGACTCCAAACTTGGCACGCAGGTAGATTACGTCATTAATGAGTTTCCCTCAAAATTTGAGATTAAAAGGAGGCATGGTTTGAGAGTTATGAATTTTGGGAGATTTCCTAAAGTGAGAAGGATATCCTTAAATGTCACGTTTATTTTCCAAGTGATTTATTCCTTTAATCCTAGTTTTGTTTGAGCGGGTGGCACAACAGCCGTTGGATCTGAGATCCAACAGTGGTCGCATCGTCACCTACCTTGAGTCGGATTGGGAAATGGGGAGAGTTTCTTCTCCACTTTCCTTGCAAATCCAGGCATGAGGGGATATAGGAACAAGTCCTCTATCTTCGAGAGGTCCTAGGGATCCCATCCATACTAGGATTTGGGACCTATCATGGTGTGAATAGGATTTCCCCAAATCTGGAGAAGCACTGATGACTCTGTCCTATAAATAATGGGCCACACACCGTCTACGAAGAGCCAGAACGTCTCGATTTGTTCAGGGAGAGTTAGAGAACTCGTGGGTGCATCCAATTGCCATGAAGAATGTGATCTTCACCTTGGTCCAGTAGCTTCTTCTCACCGGATAAGAGCAACTCCATCCCGATGTTCCAGTTGAGCCACGAAGCAATTGAAGGGTGCTTCGAGTCCGAGAGGCCGAGATAAAGGTGAAGTTAGCCTTGCCTTGTGTCCAGGAGAAGTGTAGCACAAAGTCAACATCTAGGTTGACTGTCGGCTCGCATGAAGGGAGGAACATAAGGTTGAAGATGAGGCATGGTGAAAAGACGCTCCTGCCCTCGAGCGTGCGCTGAGAAGGTAAGGGTGTTATGGTAATTTCACATCTTTTCTTTTGTTGCACGGGCAAGTTGCCTCACGAGTCTGAGTGCCTACATGGCGTGAGCCTGTTGGCTCAAGCCTAGCTCTGTTGGCACGACTCAAGTAAATAAAAAACGAATACGTGGCAACTCCTGATTGGTTGAAAATGAGTTTTCTTGTAAAAATCATAACTAATGATAGGATGATCAAATTAAGGCATATGATATATGGTTTTTTATCAGAAAAATACGTAGAGTCAATTAAAAATATAATTGAAGCATGATTCTGCTTACAATTCGAAAAGTGTATAAAGTATCATCTTTAATGGTTTGATTAATGAAAAAACCATGGGTTTTGATGATAATTAACTCTAGTAATGTTCCTTGAATATTTTGAGCAAATAATTAACCTGTTGTTAATAAAAGGAATATTTAGATCCAAAAGATGATATTTTTATATGAATTACTTAACTTAGGGTTTCATGTATATAAAAGTGCATTCATGGGCCTAGAAACCCTAATTTTGATAATTATGAGTTTTAATGGCTTTTAGTTTGAAAATCCATGTATAGGACAAAGATATGATGATCCTGAGCCAAATTGAGAATAAAGAACCCTTAATATGGATAATTTGAGTAATTAGGGTTTTTGAGAGTAGAAGAGCTATTTTAGTGTTTGTTGACCTAAAAAGGATAAAGATTGAGAAATTGATCTGAGAAACCCTAATGAATCCTAATGAGGCTTAGAAACCTTAGAAAGGTGTCCCAAGTCAATAAAGAGTTATTTGGGATGTGATGGTAACAATTAGGTGTTATACTTGTTTTTAGAATCAAGGGTTGCTTGATTTGGTTGCTTAGCCTGCTTGATTGGACATCTAGTTGGATTTGGATATCTTGCTTCTTTTGACTCATAATCAGGTATTTGGTTACGCTTATGACTACTTGCTCTAGTTACACGATGATTTTTGAGGTTTTATAAGTTGATTGAAATTAACTGCTTGGTTGACTTTTATTTCACAAAACTATAAAGTGACTATGGCTATCACCATAAATATATGTGCATAACTAGATCATATCCTAGTCCTCCTCTATATCTTTGAGTACTTATGAGAGATGGATAACCTAGTTATTGGTCAACCCTTGGGGTAGGACCATCAGATTATCTTGAGTCAATGTTTGGTCTACCTTTGGGTAGGACCATACGACTATACAACTCTATGTCTTGGTCTACTTGTAGGGTAGGATCAAAAGGGGCTATTTGGGATCTACCATATGAGAAAGGTAGGATCCATGTCCACTGTAGGGACAACACATAGACAAAGATATGTTAGGATTAAGTAGTTATGTTTTAGATGTAAAGTTAGACCTGTTAAAAAATAATTTGGTTGCATTATATTGTTACAAATAGATGCAAGTTATTGGTTCCCCCACATACCAGTATAATTCATTATACAGACTGACATTTTGTTTGTCGACATTTTAGGTTTACCAGAAAGTGGATAATCCTTTAAAGTGACATTGAATGAATAAATCTAAATAAATAATTAGAGGATTGTAGACAAATAGTTCCTTATCTAGGGTAAAGTTCCCCAAATCCTATATTTTGCAAGGTATGTGAAAATAAATTTGTATCCTATTTTAAGCTTAGTTGTGGTAGAATTTATGAATTATTTATTATTATTTGCAAAATCATATGATCCTATTTTTCGATAACAACTCTATCTTCTTGGTCTTCCTTAATTGGGGGTTACCGAGGGGTGGGGTCATTACATATACCCTATATATATATATATATATATATATATATATATATATATATATATATATATATCAAACATAGTAGAAAAACAATTAATCTCTTGAGTGCATTGACCATGTAGTTATCATTACTAACATGATGATTATGTTTGTTAACACATTTGAATTGACTAAGAAATTTCCTAATTTTACAAGGAAAAACATATGTATGTGATTGTTAACTCTTCTCTCAAAACGTTTGACAAAAAATTATCACTGCATCAAATATTATAACTCCTCAAATAAATCACGACCATACTACCCAAATTAAAATCAACATTATACATTAAATACTAAATACTTATTTAATTATCTAAAATTTCATATATTCTTAACTTGTACTTTAAATGCTAATGAAGCTTGATAATTTCTTCTTTTTGATTTAATATCATATTGCATAAAAAGAAGCTCATAGTAATTTGATTATACCATTGAAACAACTTTCTTGTCCATGCATATATTAAAGTTTACACTGTAATAAATCCTTTCCAGGTCATGTGAAAATAGTTATTCATATAAGAACATATGTTAACTTCGAAATCTGATTTATATTTTGTAAAAAAATTCGTCAGTGTCAATAATGCTTGCCAATACTTATTAAAAGACTTTTTCATGTCAGAAAAAAATACTTTAGAATTATATTTTTACACCCACTTTTCCAATAAGTAATCCTTGGTCATCAAAGAAAACTAAATTCTCACTTTCACTGTATAGTTAGTTTCTTCTTCTATGCTTACATTAAAAGGTATTAAATGTCACATTTTAATGAAATTGTCCAATGCCAAGTCAAGTTTATTCCAATTTCAAAAATCCATATCTAGTGAATTGTAGTTATAAATGAAAAAAAAATCTTGGGCATCACTTCATATCCAATTAGTGTATATATTAACAAAGAATGGGATCAAAATAATTTTTGTAACCCCTAAAAAATATTTATTACCATATCTTTTTTTAAAACACATATTCTCAAAATACGTTATGTATTATTTCTTTACATTTATTAAAAATATAAATTATACTCAATGGGTTTCAGTTCAAATTTCACTTCACTCGAATAAGTTTATGTTGAGATATTAAAGTTTTACTAATTCATTGAAATAATGTAATGACTTGTACCATTAGATCTAATTCAACTATAGTTCTCGTCTAATTATTTTGAACCATCAAACAAGCTCTGATTGGTTTAAATTTTACTTCAAACTTCAATATCATGAAAACAACTTTCTCACTAATTTTATATAAATATAAATTTGTTTAGACATTTCATAAAATATTATAAAAATTTATCATTTTTGGCCCATATGAATTTATTATTATTCAAATGATCTTTGAAAATTTTTAGTTCTTTATCATACACATACTTCATGACTATAAGATTCATGGCCAACTTCTAGGTTATTTAGAAATAATAAAACTTTAAATTCAAAAGATTACCTAGGATTGACTCCTTATGACACATATATTCCATCATCACAAAGTTCTCTATCCTATTTTAGTCCACATATATCTATACTATTCCTTGAAGTATTACTATTTGGTAATCATATAGGGCCTAAATACCATACGTGAAGAAAACCTCCAAGATACTCTGAGTTATAAAATCCTAAAGTTTGAGGTTGTCCCGCTAACTTTAATGCCCAATCTTTCCGTGATGTAGATACCATTATCCCCAATATAGGTTTGATTTGATGATTGATTAATTCGACCTTCCCTATGGTCTAAGGATGGCATGGATAGATATTTTAGGGCTCACTCCATATTTTTACGTTAGGTTGTGTTTGGTAAGTGGTGAAAAAAATGATGGTGATTGGGATGGCGACATTTATGGGGAAAGGAACGATGATAGTGATGGTGAAATTGTTAGAATATATTGTTTGGTAACATGTGTATGGTGATAGGGATAGAGATGGTGAAAAACATAAAAAATGTTCTAAGGATGGGAGGGGAAATTCTTTGTAAAAAGCACACTACACAAGTTAGGATCATATTTATTGGAACATTTTTTTGCACATTTTTCTAAATAAGTAGTGGTATTGAAAGAAACTTCTTTCACCATTATTCACCATGCTTTTTCATAGGGAAAAAAATAAACTAAAATTTACCATAGATGCACCATGGATTCACCATGATTCCCTATCACCTTGGAAAACAAACAACATTTTTGTTTCACCATCATTCCCTATCACCATGATTCACCACATAACAAACACAACCTTAAAGAACTAAATTCTGTCTCATTGAAATGCATAACACCGTCAATGATGATTGTCCTAGGTATCCCAAATTGTTGAAAATTGTTCTTTTTGAACATATGTATAATAGAATTGGAGTCATATTTGGGAGTGAGTATTTATTCAGCTAACTTAGAAAAATATTTTCATGCATCCAATATATAACTATTTTAAAGGGAAGATGGAAAGGGGCCATGTAATCAATGCCACAAAAAATAAAATACCTCAAATTCAAGAATGTTGTTCAATGACATCTCATAACATTTTGAAATCTCACTAGATCATTAAAAACAATCATAGGCTTTAATGTTAAGATGAACATAGTTGTAGATGAATGATCAATAGAGGCCACTTTGAAGAAACTTCACATCATTTTGGTGAAGAATGTCCACAAGGGATGACATCCTAGATTTCATTTTGTAGAATACACCTCTGGAATAGTCCATCTACCATCATCCTAGTAGTAAAACTTCACATCATTGAAGAATTTCTTTTGCTATTAATAGGTGAGGTACAAATGTAATACCCCTGAAGCTATGTAATTTGCAAATGATGTATCATGGGGTAGAAAGTCTCCTAACTGCATATAATTGGTCACCAAGTAAGCTTTCACTGATAGGAAGGTTGTTATTAGTAGGATATTTGAGTCTTGAAAAATAATCAACAACTGAAATTTTGAAACCTTTCTTGTTTTTCATATCAAGGTCAAACTCTTGTAGTAGAAGGATTCATATGATGGCATGGGGATAACTATCTTTCTTATTGAGAAGATATCAGATTGCTTTTCCACTTTAGAGCCGACTAAGTACTAAGAAAAGTTATCAAATGTGAAAACAACAACCATGAGTTCTTTTTCTTTAGTGGCATAGTTGACTTGTTTCGTCCAACCTCTTTTTGGCACATTAGATAGCTTGCAACTTTCCTTCACGTCTTTTACTGAGTAAAACTCATACTACAAATCACTAGAGTCACACATCACTTCAAAAGGCATACTCCACTCAAGTGGTTGAATTATAGGTGTTGATGTGAGGGCATTTTTGAGTTTCCAAAAAGTTATTATGCATTCATCTTCAAATTTCAAATCCATATATTATACAAGGACGTCTGACAAGGGTTTAACAATTAAAAAAAAAAATTATGAACCTCCAATAGAATTATGTGTGGCCTAAAAATCTAGATACATATTTTACATTACTTAGAATTAGAATATTTTCTATGACTTTGATTTTTCCTTTGTCAACTTCTATACCACTTCTATACCTTATTTGTTGACAAAACAACTTCTATACCATTTTTATATAACATTTCCAAGAATGAATCCTTGTTGCACTATAAAAGGAACTTTTTTAGTTCAATACCAAATTTACATGTGAACATATCTGTAAAGCCTTGGTAAATTGAACTAATAGTCCTCAAAAGACTATCCATGGATGGAGAAATCATCCATGAAAACTTTAATTGTCTTTGATAAACTCATAAAAAAAATTACATTGTACTATTAGGGGTAGAGCCAACCGAGTTTTGAGGGGAGGCACAAATAAAATTAGTCGTTAGTTAAAATTTACAAAAAATCACACAACACTAGTATTTGTAACTTAACATCTAAAGCACACTCTAACTAACAATCCAAAACTTCTGACATACTAATACATTGCATAATGTAAAATATAATCTTGTTTGACATAATTTAAAGTTATTATTCGAGTTTTCATCCCATAAAAGCACTTTATTATTACTCTATTATTATTGGTGTAAATTATTTAATTTCAATATAGACAAACATCAAGTCATTAATTCACTTAGCATTTGTCTACTTGTGCCGACAAATTTTTAGTAATATTCATGATAACGAATGATGTTTCCACTATCACTGTTATCACTAATAATATTGATGCTATTTTTATTAACTTATATACATATGCATATACATTATGCTTTCTAATCAAACAAAATGAATATCAGAACCACTAATAGTTCATAGTCAATATGATAAGAGTTTATATTAGGGGTGAGCATTGTCTGGTCAAGTATGGTCTGACCCTAAAACCATAGACCAGACCATATATAGTGGTTTGAATATTTTTCAAACCAAACTTGATTACTAAAAGGGTCTAGACCAATCTTAACTTGACCACTAAAATGTAATCATTTTTGTTTAAGTTCGGTCTAAAACCACTACTACATGGTATTTACTAGCCATACACTTAAATGAAGATAAAAAAAGTCCAGATATAATAATATTAAGTTTTGATGTTAAGTCATTGATTCTCTTCAATAAAAATCATACTTTTAATAAAATGAATTAAATATTATATTCAGAACATTAAATGGAATGTTTTGTATATTAGATGCAGTTAATAAATGTTAAATTCTTTACGAAGATTATATATATATATATATATATATATATATATATATATATATATATATATATATAGCCGTGAACCACCAACTCAACTAATAGAAGGAGCAGCGCCCCCTTTGGGCCAAGTGGCGATGCCATATTGGCCCAAAAAGGTAAATATTCTGGAAAATTCCAAGAACTTCAATAATTATAGTAATTAGCTCGATGATCAGAAAAATACAAACAAAGTACCAAAATTCTCAAAAAAAAAGAGTAGAGCCACATAGAACCATAATATCTATCTTTTGATGAATAAAATATGTTAGTATCACACAAAATGTATTATACTAATTTGATGGATAATATATATCAAGTGATGGCCTAAAATTATGATAAAATGTCAGTAAATCCATATTCATGTTTATAATCCATTTAAGGTAAATGATTATGATGTTGATGCAAGAAATCATGTAATTTGATCCTTGTGGTGAATTAGGGCTAATAACCCTAATTAATGTGCAATAATTACAAAGATGCTCAAGAAACCCTAAAATTTACAAAGTAAGCTCATATCAGTAATTGGAAGCTAATATGTCATTTTGTTATCAGTTAGATACACATAATTAATGCTATACGAAAATGACCCTTAATACATGTGTTAAAACCCTAATATGATTAATGAATGTGACATAGTGTTAATATGCTCACCTAATAATGGAAAACATGATTATCAGTTAATGAGGCAATAATAAGGAATATGACATCAGTAAGATAATTCCAAGAAGATAAGACAACTAATGATGGGAATATCCTAATAAACTAAGCTAAACCCTAGAATGGACATAATTAGGGTTTATAGGAGATATAAAGTAATAAAGAATCTAATGATAGTACATGATCTTGTCTTAATCATGGTTTGACCAAGAGTGATATTTGACTCAGGATTTTATGGTGATTAGGTTTGTCCTTCTTCAAGGCACACTTTACCTCTTACTTGGCTTACTATACACTATGCATGTATTGTATGTGTAGTAAAATACTTGGCATATGATATTGGATGAAATGATTGTTTTTGTATGATATCCTAATTGATTTTCCATACTTATGGCTATGAACACATGTAACATAATATATCTATTCCATTATATCCAAGCACGTCAACTTTTTGATAGTCAAGTGCTGGAAAATAAAGTACTTAAACTCTTTGGTAGTCAAGTACTTGAAAGTGGTCCAACTCTTTGGTAGTATGATCACATTATGAAATGATCCAACTCTTTGGTAGTCGATCATAAGGCCTTCAGTGCATTCAACATTTGACGGTCAATACATGGATGATATAATGGAAAATGTGTTTAAAATATGTGTTCACTTTTGTTAATAAACATATATTTGTTCAAGTATGCTTTTGTTATATTTCTTTTGTTATGCCAAGTACTAGTTTTATCTTATTGCCAAGTTTAAGTAATGAGAGGTATATTAAAAGATAGGTAGGCATACTCAATACAATATTCTTGAATATTGTGCTGATGTGTACCACATGCAATCTTTGTTTAGGTTGTGGACATATGATCTTGAAGAACTGGGATAGTTGAGAGTTTTGTGATGAGCTGATGTATAGGTGGACCTATTGTCTTAAAATCTTGTTTAGTGGTAGTACATGCTTATGTAAAGTTTATCACTCAATGTGTAATATCAAATGTATAAAAATTCATTTTGTAATTATATGTTGAATGGTGACCATGTGTTGTATAATTTTATTATTGTTCATGTGCATGTGCTATTGTTGTTTCCTTGTGACTTCCTCTGATTTTCTTCTTCTTAGCCTAGTTTGTGGTTTTTAAATTGGGATTCTTGCTGAGGTGAGGTTTCAATTTAGACATCACACATTAGATTAAGTTTTAGAAAATCTGGGGACGTCACAACATGTCATTCTTTTATAGGTGTAGGTTTCACAGGGGCATGTGTAAGTTGTTTTTTCTTGGTCCACAGGATAGACATGAAATTGGAAAGCATGAAATGAACTTTTTAGCAACAAAGACAAAATTTTTCAATATCTATCTATTCTTGTACAAATGCATCTATGCATTCTACAAGATCAGATGACTCAAATATGCTTGGCAAATTTAGCATGTCTTGGATTGAGAAGTCTGCAGATTCATTTCCAAAACTGTAAGGAGGGGGATCACCCCCTTACTATTTTTTTTTTGAAGAATTAACATCCATTCCAAACACACTCAAAGGTATGTTGGAATAGGTATAAATTTTCCAAATTTATTATTATGGTATGCAAAAGACCAAAGTGTAGCAGCGGAATAAAAATAATTGACTATATTCAACTTTCATAAAAGATTACACAAGTACATCAAAATCTCCCATTAGGGTTTACAACAAGATACAACAAAAAGGATCTAGATAGAGGGAAGTTTAAACTACTTAAAATCTTGTCTCCAGAGCAACATCTCCAAGTGCTAGGTCTATGCCCAAAGCTATGTTCTCCTTATTCAACTTAACAACTTGTCCTAACCTGGGTGGTTGGGAGAGCACCCAACAAAAGGAAAAGGAAACAAGGTATGTGTCAAAATATTGAACAAGTACAAAAGATAACGATAACATTGAAGCATAAATATATGGATTCATCACATGATGAGAGGGACAAGAGGATGAGGCATATAAAAAAATAGATTCTTGCCAAAAACCAACAAATAATAATGAATTGCATGAATGATCAATATTGTACTACATTAACTAAGTAGGGTTGGTGCACCTACCAAACCTCAACCTATAGGTGAGGGGAGAATTAATACATTCCCAATCACCTATACATATTTTTATAAAAGGTAGAATAAGACATTCCCCAGGGAAAATTAACACATGCCCTGCTATGGGTGGTTGTACATAAGTACCACTACTATAGTTAAATAGTCAAATAAACCATCATGCATAAGAAGTAGTAAATTGGCAAGATAAATAGTCATATAATTGCAATATGGTAGTGGGGTTCCAAGACCCATGAAATAAAACATCAATACTAATTTTTAGGCAAGTACATCAAAATATTCATGAGTAGAGGAAATTGGGTTCAATAAAGCCTCATTAGGGAAGGTAAGGTTGATTCACAAGTATCCCAACTAAAGGGTTAGATATGCACATACATAAAGAAGAATTGCACATACATAAAGAGGGATTGCACATACATAAATAGGTATTGCACATACATAGATAGGGATTGCACATGCCTCTCTTACTAATATCAATTACTAACTTTTGCCACTTTAATTGAGTCCAAGTTCCACTTTGCCTATTTTCAATGTATTAACATGTATTAGAGTACATAGTGTACATTAATGTATATAAACCCTAATTTCAAAACTTTTTAGCAGAATTCGGATTTAGATTTTGAAAATATCATCAATGAACTTATTAGGTTCTCTGGATCATGAAAACATACTTTTATGTTAATTTTGGAGTTATGAGGATTGAGATGTACTTTTTATGGTTTTTATGCATTAAATTCATTTTACAAAAACCACCCTTCGTAAAACCATGAAACCAGACCTTGAAAATATTTTTATTAGATAGAGATTAATTTTCCAATTCCAAAACATATTTATTTGTCAAATTTGGATAAGTGGATTAGAAGATATGAATTTTTCAATACTGACCAATAGGAAATTGCCACATCATCAAACTGATCGAGATAATTGGAGAGAGGGAGAGGGAGAAAACACCATTTGACCTAAGATCAGGTTTGAAGTTTCATAGGTAACCAAACTAGATCTTCTAGAGAAGGTAAAACAACAAGAAACCAAAACCCTAGAAGAACATGGTAAATAGAGAGGGAGATCATCGATTTTTAAACATAGAAGCGTGCGTTTTATGCATGTAGTAAGCAATATATAAGAAGGGGGTTAACAGAATTTGCCTCTAGGAAGGTAAGAAGGTCCAAATAGAAAGAATCCCGAGATTAGAAGGTCTGGTTGCTCCAAGACAAGCTCCTTTCTTGAGCAAAGATCACCTTCTCCACTTTAGAGGTGCAAACCCTAGCAAAAGAGTATGGAGATGAGATGTTTTAGGGCTCTAAGTGGAGTTTTACCATGGAAGATCATGGTTCCGGCCTATAAGAAGGTGGGAGGAAGACTAATAGGATGAAAATATGGAAATAAAGGAGGATACTTACTAGTTTTGGTCAAAATCACCAAGGAGGAGCTTAAGAAATCCTAAATAGAGAAACTTGGAACCCCATGAGCCTTCTTCACTAAGGTAGGCACCCTCTTTTACCTTGGGACAAAAACTTCGTTGGCAAACATATAAGGAATGATGATCTAATCTGGGGGAAAGAGAAGGAGAGGATTTCTTCTTAGATTGGGAGGTGGGAAGGGGTAGGCGTGGCTTTATAAAGAAGGGGGCAATCATGAGGTGTCTACGGGACTTTCCATGTGTCCCTAACCTAGGGCTTCATGGACATGCAAGAGGACAGCTCATAGAGACTTCTTGTATATCAAAATTCGGTCCTAAAAGCCCATGGATACTTCTAGGCCATCCCCACCATCCTTCAAACAAAAAATAACCCCATTGGTTGATAGCTTTTAAAGATAAGCTCATTTATAAAGAGGGTAATCCCTATAATGCCCTTGGAGAGAAACACCTTCAAACCAAGGTGCAACCAGGTGCCCTATGGTTCAAAATCTCGAGAATGGTAAGGGAATATCTAAGGATTAAAATTCATAATTTGCAAAGAAAACCTCTCAATTGGGTAAATTGCATAAAAGTCCAGAATGTACCTAAAATTGCATAACTTGCACAAACAACATTCAAATTGAACCAAATTTGAAAATTAGGCTCATTTTATGATTCCAAACACCTAATAAGGTCCTTCAATAGACTTTAACTGAGTTATTTGTGCATAAACCCTTTTATTGGTACAAATAGTGAATAAATGTTCACCAATCCACTATAAATTCCACAATTTAAGCATCAAGGTCAAAAAGGATAGAAACTATAGGAAAATATTGGTAAAGGGCCAAAAAGAGGATATGTCAAAGTTTCGGTATGTTACAAAAACAAAGGGTCATTTTCCCTTCACGAATGTCGTAAAGGCATCCAATATTATTCAAGAATGGCCTCTTGATTATAATAGGTTTCATGATATCCTCCTGCATCTCTAGAATAACAAAATTACTTGGCATGTATAATTTTGCCACACACACAAGTATATCTTCAATATCCCTTTTGGTTACTTGATGGAGAGGTCAACGAGCTAGATGGACATGCTTGTCAGGTTTAAATCGCCCATATCTAGTTTTTGGGAAAGTGAAAATGGGATGGTGTTGACTGCGATGTCCCATGATTTGAGGTCTTTGATAAAATGATCTTAAATTGAATGATTGGACTAACCATATCACCAAAGTGCACCTCCTTTTTAGGTATTCCATTACTAAGAATTTTATGATTAAGCATGCTCAGCCCAGAGCAATACTGGGATGGGTGACCAGTCGAGAAGTTGATCCAAACTTGTACGTGAATGAGGAAAAGCATGTAGTTAAGGCTGTGGTGGTCTCTGGGGCCACTCATCGCTCCTAAAACTCTACTAGAACCTTGGGAAGTGGGCCTAGGCATTACAAATTGTATCAAAGCCATAGCTGAGCTAGTAAGTGGGGTCGACATGGGCATGTGGCATGCCAACCTTCAGTTGTGCGGTTTAGGCATGTTGGAAAGAGCTATCCATGGTGTCACCACCATTGTGCTGGTAGGCGTGATTATGAGCTAAGTGTCCATGGACCATTCTGGTTCTGCATTGAAATGGGGAAAATTATGAGATTATATAGTTAAGCTTTGACAAGGGTGTCAAGAGTTTAGGTGGAGGAGATTACAACATCCCAAGATTTGAGGCCTTTGATAAAATGATCTTAAAGGAATGAATGGACTACCCATATCACCAATGTGTACCTACTTTTTAGGAAGCCCATCAATAAGAACTATGTGACCAAGCATGCTCAGACTAGAGTAGCACTAGGATGGTGAGCATTAAGGCTAGTGGTAGTTTGTGGGGCTAGTCATCTTTCCTGAAACTCTACTACAGACTTAGATAGTGGGCCCAAGAGTTACACTAATTCTTGCAACAAGATCAACAAGACCCATGTTACTTACATGTCATTAGTTTGGCAAATAAGAACAAATGCTTTATGATTTTAAATTTCCTTAGGGACGTGATATTGAATGAGAGCGCTCATCTCTTTAGCGAGAATAATAATTTCTACCTGGCTAACATCATGAATATTTGCTAAGATTTCTTATAAGAATTTTTGATAGGAAAACCCTAGGGAGGCCATCAGATGTCAACCATAGAAGCCCCATCATTTGATGACATTAGAATTCCCATCAGTTGTGGACATTAGAACCACCATTGGATGTTGACATAAGAAGACCATTGAGTTATGACATTGTGACATCATTGGTTGTGAACCATCAATCCACGTAGGCAGTAAGGCCATAGAATCATGAAACCAAAAGGACCATCAAATCGTGACCTAGTAGGGCCATCATATAAAAACATAGTGGATCCATTGATTGTCAACACTGAGTGGAAAATAGATCTAAGGCATCAAGTAAAACCATCATTTAATAAAGTGAGGAAAACCATAATTTGAAACCTCTTAAAGAGGGCACTAAGACCATCAGTTGTGGGAGGAAACATAGTCATCAGTTTCAAGAACAAAAGCAGGCACAAAACAACAACAAAATTCAACCATCGGTTGACACAAAAAGTCAATCCATCGAGTCTCAACACAAGAGAGGAAAATAGATTAAAACCCCAAGGAAGATTCATCATTTGAGGGAACCAAAACCATCTACTTCCACATGCATGCAAGGTCTAGAACTCCCACTACAAAACAAGAAATGTGCACAAAGTCGAGATGTTCATCAAGGAAGGTTATCTACTCAAGATCTACCATCAAGCCCAAATCCTACACAAGGATAACATCTTTCTACTCAGAACTACATTTTAGAGCAAGATCTAGTACACACAAATTAAGAGTAAGAAATAAACATGGAGAAAGTTATATAACTCACCTCAAAGATGATGAAGAAGAAGGTCCAAGAAGCAAGGTATCTCCAAGAAAGAGAGACGAAACCCTAGCTTGAGCACTCCACACGTCCAAGCTAGATCCTTTCTCCAAGAACAAGCAAACCCTAGTCCAAACAAGTAAGAAGGAAGGTGTTCTTCAACCTGTAGCACATGCTCTACTAAGAACACCATGGATCCAACCAAGAAGGAAGAGAGAAGAAGGTAGGGTATCAGGGAAAATGAGAGAAGAGGAAGATCTTACTTTCTTAGGTCAAGAACAAACTGAGGAAGCTCCACACGACTAAGAGGAGGGTAGATTTGAAGCCTAGGTGCACATGTAAGTAAGATCAAGCAAGCTTCTTCTTCATTGAGCTCCTTCTTCTCCACCAAGCAAGAGGGACTAGCTCCAACCATCAAGAATAAGAGAGGGTGTCTAAAGAGCTCATTTGAATGGAAGGAGGGAGGTATATAAAGCTTAGGGTGAGAGAGAAAGGAAGGAAGAGGCATCAAGCCATGCATGCCATGTGTCAAAGGTCAAAACATCTCATTCATGAAAAACCATGTCTACCATCATTTATTAACACCGGGGGGCATAAAAGTCAACCCTAGAAGGACCATCATTTGTTAACAATAGATGGTCTGTCGGGTCATGGTTTCACTTAGCCACCAAAGCAAAACCCTAGATTTCCATCAGTTGTAAACCTCACTTAGAGAATCATGGACCTATGTGGTGCCTCAAAGCAAACCACCAATCTCAAAGACACCCAAGAGAAACATTGGATCCTACCACTTAGAGGTGGGCCATCAGATCCCAATATCTAAAGGCAAAATAATAGAGTTAGGGCATCTAGGTGAGGAAAACATGTACTCAACTCAAGGGTAGATGTCATTACTAAACCAAAGGTACAAAAAATCACCCCAAGGTACAACTATATCAAACATGATATGAAAAAATTATGTGGCATATCAAGCATGTGACAAATAATAAGAAAAACCTTAGATATCATAAATTTCGTAAAGCCATTATAAGCACATCAATTGCATAACTTGCTCAAACAATGTCCAATCTGGACCAAACTTGAAACTTAGACTTATCACATGATTTTAAACAACATATTAGGGATTTATTATGGTTTTAAGCATCCAATTATGATAAGAAAGCACCTTTAAACATAAAGCAAGGCCAGGGGTCTTACAGTTATGATCAAACAAAAAAGAACATTTTTTTATACTTATTATATCATAAAGTTTTCAAGTTTCTCAAAATTTTCAATTCTCAAGCTCTTTGAAATAAGGAATGAAAGTAATATTTTATCATGATTTCTTGTAATAAGAAATAAAAGTTGTTGCATATGAATGAAAGAGCCATAGAGGGATAAATAACCTTCAGTTTAAGTGTTTTTTGTTATAGGTTTTAATTGTTGACTCCCTCGATCATAGCATGTCCTTTTTATTTCTCAATAATTGGTGCTTATGGGACACATATAAACTAAGAACTTTAGAGGATATATTATGATACATATAATCTTATTATACTAATCTCCTTCCGACTAATTTTTGATGTATGGGACACTTGTACTAGGGGGAGTTGAGGATGAGTATAATATGATCTATCATCTCTAGATATGTATATTCGCAAATTTGTGTCAAGAAATGATGTAAAGAGTTAATGCTAGGAAAACATACATGTGGTCACTTGATCCAGAGGGTACTAGAAGTATGTTGAGGTTCACATATCATGGTTGATAGTGTCTTCTTTGGCATAAAGAATAGAATAATGAGAGAGTAATCATGGGGATACCCCAAAAGTTGCACTAGTAAGACCCCTTGGTTGTATAGGTATACCTAGTTATGCATGATCTATGTAATACAGAAAGGGTTTGATGAATGCTAATAATTATGTAAGGCAGAAAAATATCAGTGCTAAACAAATTATTTAAAAGTTAAGGAACATTGTAATCAATGTATCTTCTTCTAAGGGTTTCTTTTGAATGATATTTTTATCTATGAAATCCATTAGTAGTATGATGAAAACTTATGATTAATTCCTAAGAAACCTAATGTGACGCCCCGACCTCCGTGCCATTTCTAATGACCCCGAAGACCGGGGAGCCACCCTCGGTAAACCACTCTTAACTTTTTCTTTTCTTGATCACTTAGATTAACTTAAATAAAAACCATAAAACTTGAATAGCATCAAATTATAATAAAACTGCGGAAGCAACTTTCCATTAACCTTACTAAGAAGAAAAACAAGTTTACACGACATATTACATTTCTCATGCAGACTATAAAACACAGCAGATAATTGAAAACTATCTACATATTTTACCACATTCTCTCTCTGACCCACCACATGCTCAAGGACTGAGGGGAAAGGACTAAGAGACCTCTAACTAACTACTAACTACCTTCTATGTACTCAGGTGATACGATCCTTCAGCCTCCTCGTGCTGACATTGGCCTAAAAAATGTTTCAGTAGGTTGGTGAGCTACTGGCTCAGTGAATAGAATTTCACCAACTATCACAGATAACTCATTTATGTTTATTATTTGAAATAATATGCAAGAAATACTACACTGAGAAGGTCTAAGCAATTTAATTTAAACAATAGAAGATGTCAACATTTCATTATGATAACAATTGATGCAAAGTTGTAGACATAATTATTTAATAGAAAATACTTAAAGAACTACTGTTGTGAAGCTAACTCATATCTTTCTTAACTCTTTAATGTAATAAAACTCTGTGAACCTATATGAACATATTTTATCTTATGCCCTGATCATATGCAGTGTACTCCACATATGAAGACTCGTAGTGAACTACGATCCCACCGTACAAGACTTAGCCGACACCCCGGGATAGCTAAGTCTGACTGTTGTCCTGGTCTGCTACAGGAACTTAGGCTCTCTGGCGTCGACATCCTATGGTGTCGTAAACTGGACTCCTCTAGCTGAGTACACAGGCGGAGAGTCAAGACGTGCCACCAAGACGTCTGGTTAGTGTTGGATGCGCTTTTATGTACTCTAGTGCCGCCAGGACGTCTGGTTTGTGTTGGATATGAGTCTCCGACCTTACTGGATGCACCGCCAGGGTTATGTCATTTCACCCCTAAGGCACATACCTCTCAAAGGGGTTCTACGGTGTCAGGGCCCTTATTCTAATATTTTATTAAATCTAGAAACCTCTTACTACATTGTATCTCTTTCTCATTTATACTTGACTTTGGTATCTCTATGGTACCGAGTCTATTTGATTGCAGTTCAAATCACAATACAAAATCTTTCTAGAACTGACAGAGCAGTATACTCAAAACCATTGTAAATACTGAGTACTCCTTATATCATGCATGCAGGTAGATTTAAAATTCATAAATAACCCAAACTCATGTCAATTTGGCACATACATACTGAATTCATGCAATTGAACATCTTATTGCACTGATAAGAGTAATTACTTCACATATGAGAAATCATCTGTAACGTTTATCAATTATTTAAAATTTCTCGAATGAAGTGCACATTAACCCTAATCTTGGTTTGTGCATCACATAACTCAATTAAGAGTTACTTATGTATCTTAACACGAATTATTAACAATACTTGAGAATTTCTAGTAATATCTCAGAGAAATGTGCCAATTCATGTAAATGTTAATTCACACACAGTAACATAACAGGAAGCATGCAATTGGGGTTTTATTTCATATTTTTATGTTATCGTACTTTCTTTAAAATCGTGCATCTAATAATTTACAAAATCATTATTGCCTAGGTTTATACCCAAACCGTACCATTATCGGTCGTGTATTACTAATTTCAACATTCACACTGAGCAATTTAGGTTCCGATGAACCATGTAAATTCACTGGTCCAATCCACACTGATCAGATGTTAATCCAAATCATATTAAAGTGTAAAGAAACGATTTATGAAATAAAAAAGTCAGACGATGTCAAATACTACCCAACCCCTGATATCAGTGAAAAACGCATAATTTACCAAAAATTTCCGATTTGTTGAGTTAAATCTTAGATAGTGAGTGAAATCCTACTCACAGTGTTCGAGATGTCTGGATTCGTCGGGAAATGTGTCCAGAGCCCTGTTTCTGGGCACACACAAGTCATCTTCAACCTTGGTACAGTTATGAAACAACCTGTTCCACGCACAGGTTCACACGCTCAGCTGATTTGTCGCTACTCGTGGCTAGTTGGCTACAGATTCGTGTCCAGGGCCCTTGACCGAACTCATTGGTGTCGTTCTCGTGGTGTTTCTCGGGAAAATTGCCCCTGGCTCGGACATGTTGCTACAAGCAGCCATTCTTCTCACATACAGGTTGAAGAGGGGAGGGTTGACTGGGTGCTAATCGCTGCTGAGGCTGCGGATTTGGACATGGACCACCAAGACAGAGTCGAGGCGGCATTTCTAATGTGTTGTCCGCGCCAAGTGAGTCCCCTGGGCGCTGCTCCATGCAGCTTCTACTGCAGGTCGGCCACCCTACTTGGGGGTGTTGCCCTGTTGGTCGTGGTCGCGGATTAGGGCAAGGACAGAGGAAGGAGAAGATGGAGGAAGGAAGGGAGGAAGTCAGCCAACTGGATCGGAGCTAGGGGCCAAAGATCGGCCGCCCTAGCATACCCTCTACTTCTCGGTCGAGCTGGCGATGTGCGTCGCTAGCTCTCTTCTATCGGGTAAGCGACCGATTGGGAAAGAAAGGATAAGGAAGAAAAAAAATGGAAAATGGTAAAGGGGTTAATAACCGACTAAACTGGGTAAATTGCAAAACTCACCCCAAGAACTAAAAACCTCATAACTTTCTCTCCGTAAGTCTGAATTGATTGATTTCTCTTGCAAAGTTTCAAGCGTGAAATCCTCTACAACCTTACGGTGAGAAATTATACTAATTAGCTTATCTTAGCTAATAAAAATACTAATCGCTTCTTGGGCACTTATTTAACTTCAACACTACAATTATCATTAATTACCTCAGATGATTAAATTTCAACTATTGATTCACATATTAGCTTATCTTAATTAACCATGATGTTTAACAAGAGACTTAACACTAATCAAGGTACTTCATGCTAATCAAGGTATTTATTGTCTAACCTCAATGTGGGTTGTAACAATCTCCCCCCCTTATAAGGATTTCGTCCCAAAATTCCTAAAAGAGAAAAGGAAACTTGTTACGCATCTCGGACTCAAGCTCTCACGTGGCTTCCTCTAGGTTATGGTTCTTCCATAGAACTTTCACTAATGGTATCTCATGATTCTTAAGCTTATTGATCCTCCGATCAACTATCTATACTGGTCCCTCAACATAGGACACATCTGATCTGAGCTATGCAGGTTTTGGGTCCATTATCTTCTCTGTACCAGGATAACATTTCTTCAATGTCGATACATGAAACACATCATGTAAATTAGCCAATTCATATGGCAAATCCAACTTATAGGCTACAGGTCCAATCCTCTCAATGATAGGATATGGGCTCATAAACCTAGGACTCAGTTTGCCTCTCTTACCAAACCTCAACACTCCCTTCCATGGTAAAACTTTTAGATACACTTCATCACCAACTTCAAACTCAAGAGGTCTACGTCTCTTCTCACATAACTCTTCTGCATGTCTTGTGCAGCTTTCAACTGTTCTTTGATCACAGTAATCTTTTCAGTGGTCAAATCTACTATTTCTGGTCCAAGAATCTGCTTTTCACCCACCTCATACCAACATATGGGTGGTCTACACTTTATTCCATACATAGCTTCATACGGTGCCATTCCAAGACTGGAATGATGACTATTGTTGTATGCAAACTCTATAAGGCTCAAGTGTTCTTCCCAAGTTCCACTGAAATGCAAGACACATGCTCTCAGCATGTCCTCAATAGTCTGAAAGGTCCTCTCGGACTGACCATCCGTCTGCGGGTGAAAAGCTATATTGAACCTCAACTTTATGCCCAAAGCACGATGTAGCTGATTCCAAAACCTGGATGTGAACTTAGGATATCTATCTGATATAATTGAAACTGGGATACCATGCAACCTGACTATCTCATCCACGTATATCTTAGCCAACTTTGGGACATCAAAGGTTGACTTAACAGGAAGAAAGTGAGAAGACTTAGTCAATCTATCCACAATCATCCATATCGAGTCACAACCTCTAGGTGTCCTGGGTAACCCTACCACAAAATCCATTGTGATATGTTCCCATTTCCACTCTGGTATAGGAAGATATTGCAAGGTACCTGTAGGTTTTCGGTGCGCAACCTTAACTTGTTGGCACACACTACATCTAGCCACGTACTCAACTACATCCTCTTTCATACCTGATCACCAGTACAACTCCTTGAGATTCATGTACATCTTAGTGTTACCTGGATGCATAGCGTACATCAATGCATGTGCTTCCTCAAGAATCTGCTCTTTCAAATCATAGTCTCGAGGTACATGCAACCTATCATGCTGATACAACACACCATCATCTGAAAACCTGAACTATGGTCTTTCCCCCCTGTCATGTTATGCATGATCTGCTGTAACTCACTATCATTCTGCTGAAGTTCTTTAATTTGATCATAAAAAGTAGGCTTGACTTGCATCTGTGCAATCAAACCACTCTGTGTTGTCACCCCTAAGTCTAAGTTCAACTTCCGCATCTCTACTAGCAGGTCTCTCTTGTAACATGCCATAGAGAATACATCCACTGTTGAACTAGACTTCCTACTGAGGGCATCTGCTACTACATTCGCCTTTCCAGGGTGATAATCTATCATCACAACATAATCCTTGATCAATTCTAACCATCTCCGTTGTCTAAGATTCAGATCCTTCTGGGTGGAGATTTATTTCAAGCTCTTATGATCTGTAAACACCTGGCACGTATCACCATAAAGATAGTGACGCCATGTCTTAAGAGCATGAACTACAACAACTAATTCCAGATCATGTGTCGAGTAATTCTCCTCATTCTATGATACTTACCTCTTATTACTTATCCTTCTCATTTTGATCATATAGAATAAACATCCCTAAAATTGAAACACACAAGGTAAGAATAGATTATTCATCATTCTTTCTATTACTGCAAGAATTTATCTCATATCGCACTTCACTCATATTGTATTTCTCCTTTTGTTCAAAATACACTTGTTACATTTCAAATTTATATCTTACACTTTTCTCTGAATCATTTTCATATTGTTTATCTACCTTTCAGATTAGCTACCTTTAAACCCTGGATTTTATTAGTGCTAGCTTACCTTTCAAAGTGCAAATCTCATGATTTTGTTTTATATAAATGCTAGTATTCAAGGTCAAATCACTAGTGACATCCCTTGAACTACTTCAACTCTAAACATTCTAGGGTTTGGTCCTTATCAGTAACATAATGTTATTGTGATGTGACTTGCTCCCTTAGTTTGAAATTCAAACTTTAGATCTCATAAGTTTTACTAAAGTCTTCCTTATCTTATCACTTAAATTTTCTTTATCTTACTTGGACATTCAGATAAATTACATTCTCAATTTACCTTGCTAGGGTTTCATCATCATATTGTGTGTCATTATTTCATTCACTTAGACGTCTCTACCATGGTAGTTATGCATCATATATGATTCATTTTCTTATCACTTCATCCCACATTGCTCCCATTAAGGAAGATATGAAAGAGAAGATGACTCTGAAACTTAGAATTCTTATCTTCAAACATTCCCTTATTACATTTCTCATATGTAGGTTTAATTAGTTATCAACAAGGATACTTGATTAGTTAGCACTTACTTGAGTGTCGCAATCTCTTTCTTTTATAATCTATATTACCCCCTCAAACTTCAAACCCTACCCTATATTTCCATAATCCTCTTACCATATCCTACTCTTTCTATCATGTTTCTTATTCATGTGTATGTTCATGTATACAATGTTGTTCTTTCGAAGGCTCTTTATTTCTATGTACTTATTGTATACTTAACTCTTTTCTTCTATTTTTCCTTTGCTTTGAAGTACATAAAAGTATTTTACTCTATTACATGATCCATTCCATGGTTGATTCTTACTATCTTAGCGCTTACATACTTTTCTCATATCTTTTTCATATTCTCATATTTAGAGTTCATATAATACTAATCATTAAATTTAGTCTGAACCTTATATCATGTTCCTTTATTTCCAATTAAGGATTGCTCATATGAGGCCCCAACGTTGGGTCTTCGATATCAGTTCCAACTAATTCTTAGTTGTTCAAATATTTCCCTTATATCTCAACATCTTAGTGTATGTACATTCTCACTATGATAGGGGTCTAAATTATCCAAAGTCTACTCTTATTATACTCTTAATAGGAGTCATTAGATCCCAGTAACGCATCCTGCCAGCCAGACCAGGCCAAACCTATAGTCCTGAAGCCAAGAGCTACTCAGGATTAACCAACTCCTATTAATCTCAAACATGTGGAAAAAATATCCACTTAGGGCAAACTCATTTAAACACAACTTCTGGTCTACTTAATACAAAGAATATAAATAATAAATAAATCACTTCATGACACACAAAAATATAAAAGAATCATATTTATTCTACAAACTGAAAATCTAAATACATACATATAAGAGCATTTCTAGTGATCTCCAATCAAATAAGCAATATAAAGCAAGAATTGTGTCACATCCTGTGTTTAATTTCTTATTCCTTCATTATTTTCCGGTCTCCTGACCCTGAGATTTCTAGGGTTTCTCTCTAGCCCATCCTTCCTCTGCATACCTGGCCAGGGCATTTAGAGAAGAATAGATAAAGTAGCTTGATACTGGTCAGCCTAAGTATCCAGATACCTGGCCAGGGTACCCAAATACTCAGACTTCCTAGAGCTATATACACACCACCTCTTAATTGCCACACTTATAACTCTAAATTTCTTAGCCATTCGTCTACCACTACAGGGTCTGTAATTCCAACAAACTTTGTACCTCCAAACTTTTTAACCAGCTCATAGGATCTCATCAGATCCTAGCTGCTCAGGGTAGAAGTTCACCTTTCCATCTTAAAATGTTCCTTGGTCTCAAGGAACATCCTTTATATCCTTGATACCTCATCCATATCATTTCCACCACTTGGACCCATCACCTGAGGATCAGGTCCAATGTGGCTCTCAGCTTGGTCCTCATGACCACGCCCTCTTCCTGCCATCTGCAATAGTATAACAGAACACTTCCTGTTAGAAAATTACAGTTAGAAAGAAGACACCTAAGTCCTAATCCTATTGGTCTCTTGTCATCCCCTGACCTTGTCCTAGAGTAACTACGTACTCAACCTATGCTCTGATACCAAAGCTATTGTGGCGCCCCGACCTCCGTGCCATTTCTAATGACCCCGAAGACTGGGGAGTCACCCTCGGTAAACCACTCTTAACTTTTTCTTTTCTTGATCACTTAGATTAACTTAAATAAAAACCATAAAACTTGAATAGCATCGAATTATAATAAAACTGCGAAAGCAACTTTCCATTAACCTTACTAAGAAGAAAAATAAGTTTATATGACATATTACATTTCTCATGCAGACTATAAAACATAGCAGATAATTGAAAACTATCTACATATTTTACCACATTCTCTCTCTGACCCACCACATGCCCAAGGACCAAGGGGAAAGGACTAAGAGACCTATAACTAACTACTAACTACCTTCTATGTACTCGGGTGATACGATCCTTCAGCCTCCTCGTGCTGACGTTGGCCTGAAAAATGTTTCAGTAGGTTGGTGAGCTACTGGCTCAGTGAATAGAATTTCACCAACTATCACAGATAACTCATTTATGTTTATTATTTGAAATAATATGCAAGAAATACTACACTGAGAAGGTCTAAGCAATTTAATTTAAACAATAGAAGATGTCAACATTTCATTATGATAATAATTGATGCAAAGCTGTAGATACAATTATTTAACAAAAAATACTCAAAGAACTATTGTTGTGAAGCTAACTCATATCTTTCTTAACTCTTTAACGTAATAAAACTCTGTGAACCTATTTTATCTTATGCCCTGATAATATGCAGTGTACTCTACATATGAAGACTCGTAGCGAACTACGATCCCACCGTACAAGACTTAGCCGACACCCCGGGATAGCTAAGTCTGACTGTTGTCCTGGTCTGCTGCAGGAACTCAGGCTCTCTGTCTCGACATCCTATGGTGTCGTAAACTGGACTCCTCTAGCTGAGTACATAGGCGGAGAGTCAAGTCGTGCCACCGGGACGTCTGGTTAGTGTTGGACACGCTTTGCTGTACTCTAGTGCCACCAGGACGTCTGGTTTGTGTTGGACACGAGTCTCCGACCTTACTGGACGCACCGCCAGGGTTAGGTCGTTTCACCCCTAAGGCGCATACCTCTCAAAGGGGTTCTACGGTGTCAGGGCCCTTATTCTAATATTTTATTAAATCTAGAAACCTCTTACTACATTGTATCTCTTTCTCATTTATACTTGACTTTGGTATCTCTATGGTACCGAGTCTATTTGATTGTTGTTCAAATCACAATACGAAATCTTTCTAGAACTAACAGAGTAGTATACTCAAAACCATTGTAAATACTGAGTACTCCTTATATCATGCATGCATGTAGATTTAAAATTCATAAATAACCCAAACTCATGTCAATTTGACACATACATACTGAATTCATGTAATTAAACATCTTATTGCACTTATAAGAGTAATTACTTCACATATGAGAAATCATCTGTAATGTTTATCAATTATTTAAAATTTCTCGAATGACGTGCACATTAACCCTAATCCTGGTTTGTGCATCACATAACTCAATTAAGAGTTACTTACGTATCTTAACACGAATTATTAACAATACTTGAGAATTTCTAGTAATATCTGAGAGAAATGTGCCAATTCATGTAAATGTTAATTCACACACAGTAACATAACATGAAGCATGCAACTGGATTTTTATTACATATTTTTATGTTATCGTACTTTCTTTAAAATCGTGCATCTGATAATTTACAAGATCTGTATTGCATGGGTTTATACCCAAACCGTACCATTATCGGTCGTGTATTACTAATTTCAACATTAACACTGAGCAATTTAGGTTCTGATGAACCATGTAAATTCACTGGTCCAATCCACACTGATCAGAATCCAAATCATATTAAAGTGTAAAGAAACGATTTATGAAATAAAAAAGTCGGACGACGTCAAATACTGCCCAAACTGGTATCAGCCAAAAAAGTGTAATTTATAAAAAAATTTCCATTTTAGAGAGTTAAATCTTAAAGTGAGTGAAATTCTATGTTCGGGATGTCCCCCGGGCACACACTAAGTCATCTTGAACCTTGGTATAGTTATGAAACAAACAACCTGTTCCACACGTAGGTTCACAGGCTCAGCTGATTCGTCGCTACTCGTGGCTAGTTGGCTACGGATTCGTGTCCAGGGCCCTTGACCGAACTCATTGGTGTCGTTCTCGTGGTGTTTCCCGGGAAAAATTGAGGGTTGACTGGGTGCTAATCGCTGCTGAGGTTGCGGATTTGGACATGGACCACCAAGACAGAGTCGATGCGGCATTTCTAATGTGCTGTCCGCGCCAAGTGAGTCCCCTGGGCGCTGCTCCGTGCAGCTTCTACTGCAGGTCGGCCGCCCTACTTGGGGGTGCCGCCCTGCTGGTCGTGGTCACGGATTAGGGCAAGGACAGAGGAAGGAGAAGGTGGAGGAAGGAAGGGAGGAAGTCAGCCAACTGGATCGGAGCTAGGGGCCAAAGATCGGCGGCCCTAGCTCATCCTCTACTGCTCGGTCGAGCGGGCGCTGTGCGCCGCTAGCTCTCTTCTATCGGTAAGCGATCGATTGGGAAAGAAAGGATAAGGAAGGGGGGAAAAAACAGAAAATGGTAAAGGGGTTAATAACCGACTAAACTGGGTAAATTGCAAAACTCACCCGAAGAACTAAAAACCTCATAACTTTCTCTCTGTAAGTCTGGATTGATTGATTTCTCTTGCAAAGTTTCAAGCGTGAAATCCTCTAAAACCTTACGGTGAGAAATTATACTAATTATCTTATCTCAGCTAATCAAAATACTAATCACTTCTTGGGCACTTATTTAACTTCAACACTGCAATTATCATTAATTACCTCACATGATTAAATTTCAACTATTGATTCACATATTAGCTTATCTTAATTAATCATGATGTTTAACAAGAGACTTAGCACTAATCAAGGTACTTCATGCTAATCAAGGTATTTATTGTCTAACCTCAATGTGGGTTGTAACACCTAACCTCGAAAGAAAGGATATAATGTTTTCTTATAGAGGATTACCTTAGTACTTTTGCTTGTGGATATTTAAAGTGTGGAAATGATTATGAAAATCATGAGATAATGGTTGAGTTAAGTCCAAACAAGATTATGTTTCCTACTAATTCAAAAAGTTGTATATGTATCATGGAATATGTCAAGAAAATTAACCTCTAAAGTAAATGAATATAAATTATTTCCATTCAATGTATGCGTTCATGTACATATTCAAAGTTTAAGATCAGATCAGTGTAACGTGTTCCTACATTCATGAACATAAATGGTTATGTGAATGAAAATCCTAAAATTTCAGTAAATGAAGAAAATTGTATGTAGGAATCTACCCTAGATTTCAACTATTGATCTATGTGGTGGGACTCTGCCTTTGTATCCATTTATACCATGTAGTGGGAATATATCAACTTATATTTAAGGTGGCTTACATCACGTGATGGAGACCAACCTATGTTTATGTGCACTGTGTGGTGTATCAGATTAGATTAGTTCCAATTGCATATGTACATACATATAATTCATGTAATGAATAAGTAATGAGAAGATACAACCATAAATCTATTTAATGAATGATGGTCAAAGATGTTTCATGATGTTAATGCTTTTAAGCAAAGATTTATTATTAAGAATGGTAGGTGAGGACACACTTAGTAGTGTGATATTTAAAGTCATACCTTGAAGGAGTAGTCCCATCCTTTTTGGTTTAATTTTTTAATAATTTAAGGTAAGTATTTTCTTACTAGGTTGATGAGATTAAGAATCTCTCAGTGCATTTGAATTTTGGTTATGTGGAGGAACATTTTTCATAAGTTGAATGGTTATCTTTTATTGGGAAGTATATGAGGACATTATGAATTATGTTATGATTTGAGTTTAAGTTGGTAATGGGATAGTATGATGATGACTAGGAGTATCCATAGTACCTTGTAAGCCTATACATGAACAATGTAATTTTTTATTAATGATGCATGATATGTAATAGTATTAGTTATGTAGTACTATATATTAGTGATCTAGGATCACAATTAATGGGGTTCTTCATGATGTTGATATGAGATAGATCCTAGACAAAATGTTTTGATAAATGTTTTATTTAGTTTTCTAAAGGTTAATAATGGTGCTAAGGTAATACAGTGACTACAAGTACATTGGGCTTATCTAGCTAAGAGCACCATGGTAAGATGGACAAAGTTATTACGAGTCATGTTAAGAAAGTAATGTAAAATTAGTGTTTCTCTAAGGTTAATGAGAACCTGGTGCAATGAGAACTTGGCTACAATGAGCACTTGGGAGCAATGAGATCATGCAAGCGACGAGCACTTCAGTGCAGTTTATGGGGAGAACTCATTTTTCTTGGATACACTAATTGTAAGTGCCAAGATCATGCTAATGGTAATGAATCATGAGATAATATTTAAATGTGTATTCTAGGTCAAGAAGCCAAACTCTTACCTGATAATTTTATTATAATAACACTTCTAAGTATGTGCAAAACCCTAACTTAGTTCTTTAAAAGGAAGGATTTACTAGGGCCTAGTTTTTAGAGGCACTAACAATCCATAGAAAGATGGGCAACGATGCTTGCCACCTAGGAAGATAACCAAGACTTTAAGATTTTTATTTTACCACTTTGAAAGGTCATTCTCTTAACTCAAGTCAGTGTAGTACATGATTAAAAGAGAAAGAAATGATAATGATCAATGTTTATGAATTTGTAGATCAAGAGAGGATTTTGTTACAATAGTAAGATAATGTTTTCCCCTAGCATATAAAAACAATAATGTTTAGTATGATGCTAAAATTCCTAATTCATGATGTCCAAAAGTTGAATGATATGTAATGCTCAATAACACCACAAATTATTATTTGAGTAATTATGAACAATATAAGTACAATGCAACAAATGATGTTTTTTGGGTATGAGATGAAATTTTGACATATGTGTTAAGTAGTATGATGCATGTTATTAAAGATAAGAGTGAATATTAAGAAATACATGTAATCCTAAATCTTAATATTAATTGACTTGTAGGACATCAATATCAGGACTATGGTCAGTCCTATTGTGTTGGATAGCAAATACAACTCAGTGGATTATATAATGCAAAACTATGAACCTTTGTGTTGACATAATAATAACCATGCAGTGTGTTAAGAGTAATAAAGGATTTATATATGAGAAATATTACCACCACCTCAAGGTGTGGTGGACGAATTGAATTTTGAGGATGAAATTTCAATACGGTGAGTATAATTGCAACACCAAAATTTCTAAGGTTTTATAGTCCAATGAAATCAAAATAGATATATAGATCTCATGAAGTTCAAAATCTACAAGCAGAACATGGTGTTAGTGTAGGACCCTAATATTGAATTCGGTGATTCAATGTCATATTTTAAGTACATTATTCTTTTAGTAGGGATGAATGATAACATCTTAGTTCATGTTCTACTTGGTTGGAAATAAATTATGATCTATTTGATGCTTCAAGTCCCCACAAAGAGATATGTATTTATTAACAAAAAAGGGATAATGAGTGGCTTTGTATAATAAACCATCTGTATTCGAGGATCAAATGCTACTTTGTGTATAGGATAAGGCATGTGCTAGAAATGTGACTCATAAAGCTATAAATATTAGAATACATATGTTGCTTTTTATGAATTACATGCACGTACACATAGAATCCAAACTTCTGATATGAAAGAAATACCCTAAGACTCTGAATGGTTTGTAGTAACTGTTCCGGAAAACATATGAACTGGAGTTCATTAAGTAGTTTTCACAATTGGTTCAAAGTAAGTGTTGGAACTTGAGTTCTGTAAATTCTGATGAGTTACAGACTTACATACAAAACACAGTTCCCTGGTTCCCTCTTAAAAAGAGCAAAAAATGAGTTCCAAGACAATTAACAACATTTCTTATATAATTATATTCTTCATTCGTCATAAGTAACACATGTAAAATATTTATGGCCAGAAATATTAGCGGTGTAGATATAGCTCATTGTTAAACCATAACATAATATGACAAAATATCATGCACTATGATCACACTATGAAAACATTTTACACTATAACAATCGTTATCAATGTGATTTATAAAATAAAAATACAACATCATGAAAAAGAAACAGATCGCACCATGTGAAAATAATGTGATTTTCCTAACATATATTTATTCTTCATATTTAAACAATATGATGTGAAAAATGATAAATATATATAACCATGCATGAATAATATAGTAAAAATTTGCTACAAAAATAATATAAAAATTAATAACCAACACTATGTTGAACAAATGATGAATCAAAATTTATATTTACAAACACATGAAATGCGAACATTATTACAATACTTTGTATACACAAAATGAAATTGATGTAATTTTAATCATAATATTTTTATTAAGTTTGTATTGTATCATAATAACATATATTTTAAAAGAACAACATCTGCACCATAACCATTTGTTGAGGTTATTATGATTTTTATATATATGATTTTTTTTATATCTTTGTCATCCTTACTTATTTGTATGACATTGTAAAAATTAATATCTTTTTAAATAATTTCCATATTTATACTTACAACAGACCAATCACATGGAAGTGGATGGAACTTAAGTTTCAAAAACTAAACTAGAGTTCCCAAAAAATGAGTTCCACAGAACTTATGACTTACAACAAACCAGTAGGAGCCTAACAAAAGGACTCTTGAATTGTTATGCCTCTAATACACACAATATTCCTTGGCCAATACACAATTGAGCCAAGAGTTATAACCATATAGGACTGTGATCGAAGGAACCCCTTTTACATATTGAACCTCTCTAGGAGGTATCTTTGTGTCCCATGGATCTCCCTTTCTATCGCATAAATATATAGAGGGGTGTGAGGAGAGGGATATGCCCTTACATAGCAGTTCTTCTAGCGATGCAAACTAGTGTCATCAAGGGGTGGCAACATCTTGACTCCAACAATTCTGGAGATTCTATGATGGAGGCCACCTAATTGCATCTCTGAAAGGGATCATAGAGGTCATAGCAGGTCAGACTGGGGTGTGAAGAGGTGAGGTCTATAATGATCAAGATTTGGGTGACTTCTAGTTCCAGGCGATGATATCTTCCATGATCGTCTTGGCAGCAAATATTAGGGGACATGCTTATGTGTGTTTGTTGGCTGGGAAATGCTCATCCCAAAGACCACACTTTGTTGGTGAAGCCCTATTTTGTAGAAATGGGAGGATACATCTACTCCAATTAACATGCCACTTTTCTATTTGCAGTGTCTATCATGGCATTTATTGCCATCATGTGTACAGGAGAGTGAGGCGACTGAATGTGATACAAGTCCACATATCTCCTCCTTGAGAGGATTGGGTGCATAGCTTTGGGTTTTGCCTAACTCAGCCACGAGTCTGAAGGTGTTTTTTGATGGAGGCTATTCTAAGAGTCTGAGATCCGGCACAACAATGGCTGCAGTTGGTGGATGAGGAAGATCACATTGGGGACCAGATTGAGTCTGAGTGAGATGAGAACAAGTGCTATGGAAATAGGCAATCCTTACGTGAACCAAGGGAGGCCAGAGAGCCACCATTTTTTTCACCCAAGTAGAGATTTAGAGGTGCTATGTAAAATAGAGGAAACATAGCAAAACAACCCCATCCAAAAATCGTTGATATAGAAAGGGTCGTGGGTCAAGCGAATTTCACCCAAGGTGGATCCTACCCATAACCCATGTAGCATTCACCTGAGGTAATTAATAATTTTTTTTCTTTTAAAAAAGGCATCTATGTTGCATAATTCATAGCAATTAATTTGTATATCTAATGGGGTCAATTTATATATGGATTTTGATTAAAAAATTTGAGATCTAGCCAATGGATTAGGTCATATCATGTTTCCAAACTTAGTTCTTGGATTTCAAGAATCAACCTAATTAGGGTTTATGAGATAATAATTAGGATTTTGGGTTATAATGACTAGAAAATTGAAGTCTTGAGATTAAGATCTTAAGAGCCATTATTCCTACTAAAATTAGGCCAGTGATCCATGCATTGAATTTTGTTTTACTACATCATTCAGTCTTTCTCACATAATCATGTTTAGAGTTCATATTATATATGTTATCATGTGATCACTTTGATATTTTAAGAGGTATTTATCATATGCACATCTTATTACACTAAGATTCATGTTAAGATCAGACCACTTAAAAGAATATACCTCTTCATTCTTAAGATTAGTAATGCAATTATGTGTAAAAACCCTAAGTAAGATAAGATCATAACATATCAGAATATGAACCAACAATTAGGCCCTACTCAAGAGCATGTTTGTGGAAGGTTGATGCCTCATTTGTTTCATTCACTATATGAGTTTAAGCCCAATCCAATTCACTTTTAGTGTGTCCAACGATGTTGTATTTATTGGGTTCAAGCCCAATCTTGTTCACTTTCAGTGTGTTCAAAAGCTTACACACCTTGTGTGTATTGTGATATTAGATCAGATAAGGTTCATTGGATTGGTGCCATAACTAGAATGCTTAATCTAGTTAAGAATGCATCCTAAAGCCATAAATTATGTTTATGCATGTTCATATTAGTATCTAAGCTTTATGTTATGTTCATATTATTACTGGTACCCAACCAATTACAATAGTTTGTCAAATGCATGGCTAAATGTGGATGCACAAAGGTCGTCTAAAACATGGAATAGCTATTAGGAGGTGGACGCATGTACAAGTTCATGACCTAGTGGGGTGTCATCTAGATGATCCAAAGAGGTTTAACCAGTTTACCTGCTATACCATACATTATGTTCCTTGTTTTAAGTTTTATGAAAAAAATGTATATGAGAATCCATGTATCCATATCACGTGTGAAGTTATTTTTATTATTGCAATAAACAATATATTCTATTCGTGACATTTCCTGAGTGTAATCTTTATGGTCCATGCTTCTTTGATATTTTTTATGGATTGCACTTGGGGGATGATACACTTGCATTATTTTCTATATGAATGTATACTTATATTTGTGATTTTAATAAGGAAAAAGAAAACTCTAATGATGGTAACAATAAGAAATCAACATTATAATCAATACCATAATAAATATAAATGCTTAGTTTTAAGTTCAAACATCATCAGATACATGTCATGTAAGAGTGTGATACATCACAAGTCATAATACTCTAGTGGAACAATTAGAGAGAATCAAGTACAAGGAAAACAAAAAGAGAGTGCAAGTGAAAAGTAAGAGACATGTGGATCTTAAAAGAGGAATTAATTTATAGTTTTGGAAAGAAAGAATAACCTACAAAGGACAAGTTGTAGATGAATGCTATATTTTAGGATGTTTTTGGTATTTGACAACCCAAGTCAGATAGATAGCGACTTGACCTGAGATGCCAACAACTTTATCTAAGAAAACTTAAAAATAAATACAAAGAAGGTGAAATAACTATTAGTAAGTAATTTAAAGAATAAAAGATACAATTTAGAAATGTGAGTATGTAGTATGGGGTGGATTATGAAAAGAGAATGATGGCTACACTTTTAAAATATAAGAGATGCAAGTTAAGTAATAGTTATAAATGACAAGAAGCACATGCTAAATTTTGCGTATTTGAAAACACATAGTCAAGCATCTATTCATAATTTGGTGAAATGAATAGGGATAAGTAATAAGTGACAAATAATGATGCATAAGAAATGTATCAACCAAATAAGTTGCTTTTAGTGATGCTCATATATTTCTAAAATATAACTTGTGAAAGGTGTTTTGAGAAAATTAAATTTTGTTTATATGGTTTTAAATGTGCATTAATGTATCTAATTAAGTGGAAGGGATAATTGATTATGATCCATGTTAATGAAGCATCAAAAGTTCATCAAAGTAGTAGAATTGTGGTTCTACTGATCTTGCGGCTTATGAGGGCTTCAAGTTTGAGATACCACAATAACCATTTAGATTCCTTATTAATTTAGTTGTGTTATGGAACTATAATACATAAATAGTTATATTGGTTGATATATCAAAAAATAAAATAAATGCAATGGATGGACCTCAATAGGATGTATCGAATTGAAATAAAGTGCATTACTAGCAATAAATCATGAAACATATGTTTTTGTTGACATTTACATGATTAATTACAAGGTAATTAGAGAATTCCGTTAGAATTCAAAATTTCAATAAGAGATGCATGAATAAGCGATTTATCAAAAATTAGAATTCTAAAAGAAATTTAAGTGTACATTTTTCATTGCATTTGTAAATTTTGAGGATGAAACTTGTGAGGGGGGGAGATTGTAATGTCCCTACCCCTAGTTAGTAGGTAATTGAGGGTTATAAGTCCTAATATTAGTGTTTAGAAATTTAATTTAAATTTGGTATCTAATTTAGATGTGTTGTTTTTCATCCTTATATTGTATTTCATGGTGAAATCCTTAAAGGAGGGGGGATTTGTAAAAGTTTAAATAATCATTAACATTTAACCTACATTTTTCTTCTTAATATTGTGCTTTTTCCAAATAGTGTAAATATAACATTTATTATGTGGATTGATTGATTGATTAACATGTTACATACCAATTGTGGTTGACTAGATGGGATTTGGGTAGATAAAACCCTAGGTTTGCTATACTTAGGGGTTTGTATTGAATTTGCCCTAAAATGGGGTTAAATGATTGAATTATGCTATATGAATTTCATAAATTAATTTTAACTACATAAATATTAGGTTACTTATGGACTCTATAATGAAATTGGGATCTATAAATTCTACAAATATTCATTTGATGGTCAAACGCCCAAGATATGCCAAATAATTATTATGAAACACGAATTTTAAAGAAAAACTTCATTTATGGACCTCTTTACAAAATACCCAAGCACCGCAGATGGCCTTATCAGCCTAAGTCAATCTAAAAACCTCAAAATCCATTGTGCTTCTTTGAAATATCATGGTTGAGGGTAGAGAGGTGATTTTTGAGATGATTTGGGTGGATATTGGCCGAGAATTGATCTAGCTCAAGTTCTTCGCTAATTTCAAGTTGAATCTGGCAAGTGCTTTGATTCTCTTCTTCTTTCTTTAAACTTTACTTGATTATATTGGTGTGTCTAGAATATTCTGAAAGTGGATCAAGAATCCTAATCTCTCTACCTTCTTTCTCTTTAGTCATACTTTTTTGAAAGATCCCAAACTAGGATTTTATGGTGATTTTTAACTTTAAAGAAATTTGGTGGAACTCTTTGTTGAATTTTGGAATTCATCTTCTTAAAACAAGGGACAAGGTATTTCACCTAATTGTTATAGAAATAGTGAGTGGATTTATACTCTTTTAGATGTTTAAGTGTGCAACAAACTCAATTTTCGTATGCTAATTTAGCCCAATTTGGCTGATTTTGTGGTGGATTGGGAATTTTATTATGGAAGTCATAATTCATGCTTATTTTACATAATAATACTGATATTGAACCCATTTGAACATAAATTTTGTGTTATGGAATTATTTTTGATGAATTTCATATTTTTGTCAAATTTTGCCTTTGTCCGATTTTGGTCATTGACGGTGAAAATGGCTTAAAACTTCATATTTTGATATCATACTTGATAAACTAGTCCAAAATGAGTTACATTATGGAAACGGTATTTGTTTATTCTAATTTATATCTCTAAATATGAAATCATTTTCTTTGTTAAAAATCATTTGTTTTAGGTTGTTCTGGTCAAGCTTTTGGTGGAATGAACTCAAAGTGAGTGGGGATCATCCTTTAGCCATGGTTTTCGTAGTCCTAATAAAAAATGAATACCATAATTGCATATTCTTATATTTTATTTATTTTAGATCAATGGGGTCCAATTCAGATTTTAAGGCATATATGATCTAGTTAGAAAAATTGATTGAAAGGTGAATGGTTTTAGTTCTAGAATGCATGTACATAATTTTATGAGTTTCAAACATATTATATCCTAGAGGTACTAGTGTATATGAGTTTGTACTAAAAAATTAGTAGTGAAATACATTCCATGGGGTGCTATTAGATAGCTTGATAACTCTCAATCATGAATGTGGGATGATAAATTGCATAGCTCCCAGAAATATTATTATTTGATGATCAACTTAGCTAGTTCAAGCTATTCACACTTTTAAATATCAGTATTTAGTGCAATCTAGTTAGAGACCAAATAAAAAATATTCAATATGAAAGATTAGTAGTATCCTTATATCACAAATCAATTTCATATATTCATATATTTCAGATTATTAAGTTCGAGTGAAATACAATGTTGAGAATATGTAGTTTTGTTGTATTCTTTCTCAAAGTACTAGAAATGCATAGTATTATTCAATATTGTTTTCACTAATGACATATAGTGCATAATACAGAAGGAAGAAGGAATGATTTTGTTAGAGGCTGAAGTTAAGAAAAAGCTTAGTAGATCATTGTTTAGTGAAACTATGGAGTCAATTAGACTTTTAGATGCCATGAACACCGTAGATTCCTTGTGGAGGTCTACACCATAGTGGATGAAATGTCTTATCCACTGGATGTTTCCAAGAGAAGAAGTTAGAGCATGCAATTAGGACACGAGGGGGTCAAACACAGTGTGGACGACCTCTTGAATAATAGTAGGGGTATCCAACATTAATCAGGGATGCCAATGACACCCAGTGTCACCCAACATTATTTGGAGATCATGGTGGTACCAAATTTAGTATAGCCAAAGTTAGATTTCCAACACTTATGAGAGTTCCCAGTGGTACCCATTCAGTTATTACTCAATATATCAACCTTTGTGGAACCACTGGTGTAGACAGTTTTAACCATAGTGTATTGACTCTCCCCAACAATGTCGACGTTCATATAGAGTTTTTTTCCAAAATATACCTACCACCAAAGGATGTTAGTAGGCTTTTAAGGTAAAAATAGTTAGTCTCGGTCCCTATGTAATCTAGGACCTTATAAAGAAAGAGTTTTCAATGATATTGCAAAATGTTTTGTCTTTACTGTCGAAATATGCTTTTGGTCATCAAGCTTGTGTACTTAGAAATAACAAAAATTAATTTGAACTGTTTAGTATGTATGTTTAAGATTAAAATTTGATTTTAGGAATAAATTTTGTATCCATGTACGATGTTATTCATGTGATTGAATGTGTCAAATATGAGAATCTTAAACTGAAAAAAGTCAGCATAGATGTTTGCCTTTTTATTCCCTAGTTTATGCCCTAATCCCATGATGAGTAGTTAATGTGAGATGCAGGTGTAATAAGAAGGCACTATGTCTTGAGGCCATCCTTTATCTTGTTGTTTTAACTATAAAATTGTTTGCATGATCTGTTGATTTTGATATGTAGCTCATCTAAATTAGAGTTTAAAACTATGTATATGAAAATACATGTATTGTTGTTTATTTTGTTTCTCTATAATTATTGATTTAAACCATAAAAATTATGTTCGTTTCATGATGCATGTTTGATATGAATATTATGGTCCACGTTCCTTTATTCTCTATGTTGAGTGTATTGTTTATTGTTATAAATTTGGATGTTGTATGGATAAATAACCCACATATGTGGCACAATTATCAGACCAGGCCCTAACGATGATTGTTGTATGAATATATAATTGCACCAAGAAATAAACTGAAATCGATATGAATTTCCCTAAATTAACTTGATATATACTTCAATTAAAGGTATGTTAACCCATATTATATGTGTGTGCATTGATAATCATACATGTATTCTGTAGCCAAGAAACTCATCTAAAATTTACTCAGTAGGAGAAATTTTTTAGATAGGATCCATTTTAATACTATTCTTGAACACTTCATCTCACTTAGAATATGGGGCTATAATGTGTATTGATTTTTAAGAAAAATTTATCATTCATTTCCCCATTTGTTCTCTGAGTATGTAGTGGGTATTTTCCCATCTGCATCTGTGTACTTGGAGAATTGTGGGGAGAAGTTGTCAAAATATACTTAAAAATTGAACACACATCATACACTTGTGAAAACTAAGTGTTCAAGAATGGGATAGGTGGTACGCATTAATCAATGCATTCTAAATATGTGTAACTTGTTGGCCTAGAAACCCATCGAGGATTTGGAATGTTTTCAGTTTGAGATAATTATTGAACACTTCATATCACTTAGAATGTGAGTGTATAATGTGTGTTTAGTTTTGAAAAATATATTGATAGTTATTTCCCCTTTTGTTCAATGAGTATGTATGTAGGTTGATAGTTGTCCATCTACATCAGTGTATTTGGTGAATTGTGAGGAAATGACATCAAAATATTTTTTTAAACCAAACACACATTATACATCTACTAGTGTGATTAAGAGTTTAAGAATGGGATAGGTGATACACATTCATAAATATGCATTCTCAATACATCTATTATGTTATCAAAATCCAATAATCACTCATCAAGAATGAATCATAGATAGTTTGCAATTTGGGACCATTCTTGAATAGCTAGGAATCTCTTTCTTTCATATCAGTAAATGTCGATAGTGGTATTTGTGTGAAAGAAGAAACGGTGACAGACATTAATGTAAATGAACCAATTCAAAGAAATATGGTTGATGGGATGCTAGATAGCCATGGGATAAATCTTCCTGATTCACCTTTCTAATTTAGAAATATTGTACATGATGTTAAAAAATTATTGTATTTAGGTTGTACTAAATTTATGAGGTTGAGCATTGTGTTAGGATTGTATACTCTAAAGGCTAACAGTAGGTGAAGCAATATAAGTTTCACATCTCTATTGTCTTTGTTAAAAGAAGTTTTTTTGTATCAATGGGCTCTAGAAGGGGGGTTGAATAGAGATAAAACACTTACACTGAATTCTTTAGACCTTCAAACTATATTAAGAGATAAGGTTGCATATATGGAATTTGAGTGAAACTAAGCATACATAGCAAGGATGAGAGAGCTTGAACAAGCACAAGAACACAAGCTGTGTACAGTGGTTCCAACCCCAAACTAGGATATGTACATCCACAACCTAGAGGGGTCAATATCTAGTATTTGCAACTATTTCACACTGCTTACATTCCATTATTAGAGATACAATATCACCTTCCTTTCCAAGGAAAAGGATACCTAGCCTTCCTTTTAAGAATCAAAGGAGCCAATAACCTTATAAGGACTTGCCCATCCTAGAGAAAGAGTATTCTACCTTCACAAGGGCTTACCCACTTTTGCAACAAGCTAGCCGCCTTCACCAAGGAGATCTAATCTTGCAACATGCCTTGAAGAAATTACCCACTCTTCTCTTGGATCTTCAGCCTTCAACATCACCTTCACCAAGGAGAAGCTTTCACCATTATAGCTTGAGAGAAAGGGATTGGGAAAGGGAAGTTAAGAGCTTCACAAGGTGCACAATGAAGCAACTCTCTCACAAGTAACCTATCTCACTCATCTTGATGTTGATTAGTAGTAAGCTTGAGATAGAAGGGGATCCTAGTAGACAACACCACTCAGCTATATCTAGGAGCATACAAAGAAAACTTGGAATGTAATTCAAGGGCACCTATTTATAGTTGGGGGTGTCCACTAGCCAGTAGATGCACTTAGGAATGAATTCTAGCCGTTTGGGGTATTGCAATGGATTTTTTTTAGTTCTGCAATACTCCAATGGTTATAAACACTTTTTCTACACATTATGTATAATGAGGTTAGTCGAGTTTTAATAAAGGTAACTCTACCTACGATACTATGAGACAAAGCAATTTTGAGTTTTTGGTCGAGTTTATCCTAGATGAAATTCGACTGACAGCTTAAAATCCTATGCAAGGGTGTCGGTCGAGTTTGTTCCAGGGAAAGTCGATTGACCCTGATAGTTACTAAGACCCACACAGGGTTGTCAGTCAAGTTTCATGTGAGTGAAACTTGTCTGATAAAAGTGCATGTGATGAATCTTGGAAAGTGCCATAAAAGTGTGTAAGTGCATTTTATATTTTTCTCAAATTAGTTACAAGTTGGTAGTATCAATATAAGTGATTTAAAAAATATTCTAAGTGGTTTAAGGCATTTTCCACCTAAGTTCACTTGCATTGATATTGGTTTGTTTTTGGTCAATCTAGGGCTTGCTTGAATTCATTCTTTTCATGTACCTGATACCTAAAATCAATCTCAAATAGACATATTAGATACATATGAATGGATGGTTAAGTGATGAATGCATATTCATCCCAGTTTTAGATGCATCTTTAGCCTAATTTAGCATTCATATATCTTAGTTTTCATCAAGAATAGCTTTGTTTTGATCTACTTAGGTTTTTATGCTAATTTGTAGGAATTTAATATTTTTCTTGACTCACTTTGTAGGTTTTAAATTCAATCACTCTACAACAAGTTTGCCTAGGGGCCAGCGCCCCAGACCGAAATGTATTCTTACCACTTCCAAAAGGTAGATCGATATACAATTTTGTGGCTAAGGACAATGTGATCTGTCGATCTACCTACCAATCGACATCAAAATCATCGAGCAATCAAGACATCCAGGGGCTCGATAGCCTTGTCGACCTCCCAAAATGATGACATGTCGACCCCTATGGTTGACACACATATGTTCGTCATCTAGAAGCTCGATACTCAGGGTCATCGATGTGAAGGTTGATCTCTCCCTCTCGCAACAGCATCATTGGGATGTAGCCGACAAGCAAATCAAGTCAATGACTTATTATATCGACACTCTTGTCAACTACCACAACTGCACAACAGACCCGTCGACGTCTAAGATTGATAAACCCATCAATCGACAACAAATTATCGACATCGATGGAAATTCACTGACAGCCACAACCCTATAAACAGGCCCCCAACACAGTAGTTCAAACAATCTCAGATTTTCAGGAGACGAACATGTCGAAAGGTTGGCGCTGAGATCAGAGTGAAGTCTAGGCCTATTGACCTAGAAGTTCTATTGACCTCCTTCTCCAACATGATCATTCTCTTCTGGAGCCATTGTCCATCCACCTACTTCAATAGCAAGTTAGGGATTGTACTTGGAGAGAAGCAGGAAGGAATTCTATCGTCACACACCATGCCGAGCCACTTCTGCTATCATCATGACCATGATGGTGTCATCTTCCTCTACTAATGATATTAATTTCTCCATGTTGAGGGAGTTCTTTTTGTTGGGGTGTGGGGATTAGATCCACTACCAGTTTCTTACAATTTCATTCATATTCCAACTCTTGCATGAATTCATTTAATTCACAGCTAATCGTCTATCACATGTCTTGTGGATTGATCACCTGCTTTACATGATTTATTATAGCCTTATAAAGTGATAACTTCAACATTTAACATTTGAATACCGATTAGCTTTGGTTGATGCCCTGATGAGAACTTTTGATGGGAATTCTTCAAAGTAGTAGATACAAGATTTGTAAGTAACGAAACATCAATCTTATAAGGATATCTACTCATGCATGTTTCTTATGCTGAAAGCAGAAACTTGCGTAGCTCTAATTATATCTTCATACATATTTGGATTTGAATGATTGCACAAATTCAATTAGTGGTGGTGAAACCCAGTTCCACCCTAGTGTTGCCATCCATTAATAACTAGAACCTTAGTCTAGATCTTTTTCTTTTTACAACTTTAGTTAAACAAACCAATCTCAACTTTTGTGATAAATACTAGTTCCTACAAAGTAACTTCGATTAGATGATTCTTAAACAAGTTGCCCCTTGGGATTTTATCCTCAATTGTATTGCAATAAGAAACGTCTGCTTGCGGGTGGCATTATTGCACGTTAGTTTTGGTAAATTCTAGGAATTACATTCCTAGTGAATTTGTAGTGCGATAATATACAACGTCAAATTTTGGCATCGTTGTCAGGGATAATGAAATTTTCTTATCTTTGTAACTCACTTAGATTAGTTAGGAATTTTCTTTTCTTTAATTGATACTATTGCATATCATCTTGAATAAAAATTTTCTTCAAACCATCTAAATCTGGTACCTCTTATTTTAAGGTGATAGGGTGCATGCAATGCTCTTCTAGCATCGATTCATTGACTCCCGTCGACCCTGAGATCAAGAGAACATATCACAGGATCCTACCTGAACAAAGAACCAAGATGAAAGATGAGGAGGTCGTGCAAGCAGCCCTGAATGCAAAAAGAGAGATTCATGGTCGAAGCCAGAGTCGTTATACAAGCTAAGCAACAAGAAGCCACAAAAGTAGAGCAACAGAGAGAATTATGAGAGTTATTCATCCCAAAGGCTGTAGATATACACAATCCCATTGTACAACCTGCCATCCAAGCTCAGAACTTCGAGATCAACACCATTTGGGTGACTATGACGCAGAACAACAACTTTGCATGACACATTGAAAAGGACCCTCATGAACATTTACAGAAGTTCATAGATCTCTATGGACTAAGTAAACAAGCAAGAATTCTAGAAGATACAATGAAACTAAGATTGTTCTACTACTCCCTCACCAACAAAGTTAGGGTGTAGTAAAAATCCCTAGACGACCGCATCATCACAACTTTGGAGGAACTTCATAACCAATTCCTTGAGAAGTTATTTCCACCATCACTCACTTATCAGATCAGAGGGGAAATCAATGGGTTCAAGAAAGATCCATTTGAGACTCTCTTCAAAGCCTGGAAGCAATTTAGGGAGTCGTTGCAAAAGTGTCTTCATCATGACATCCCTCCTTCACAACTTCTCAAACATTTCTATAGGGGAGTTGATGATGATATCAAGAGATTCCTCGATGATGCCTCTAGTGGAGACTTCATGTGGCAAAGTTTTGTCTTTTCGTGGAAGGTTGTTAGTAGGGGAGTTGAAAACCAAGCCAATTGGGACTCTTCCCATAAAAGAGGCATCCTGAAGGTGGCAATGGTTGAAGATTAATCCAAATTGAAGGTGATTTCTGAATCTCTAAAGATGCTTGCCCTCAAAACTGAAAACCTTGAGTATGTCCTTCTACACAGTGGACAATGAGGTCAATCCTCCTCCCAACCTAAGGCAACCCCATAAGTCTGCCAAGTCTATAGTGTTTAAGGCAACATGAGTCTACATTGTAACCATCTCTACCAGGCCACTATGAACATGATACAACCTTCATTTGGCAATGCTCCAGTCATTGAATAAGTTAATGCTATTAACTCCATTCTAAGATAGGGGTACTACAACCCCAATAGGCCAAGGAACCATCCAGGGTTCCATTATGAAAATCCATATGGAGAAACCAATGCCCAACAATTCCACCATAGTGTCTTCATCCATTCATAACTAGAACCTTAATATTTTTATTCTTGCAACCTTAGGTAAACAAACCAATCTCAACTTTTTTGGTAAATATTATTTCTTGCTAACTTACTTTGATTAGATAATTCTTAAACAAGTTTTACCTTAGGATTTGATCCTCAACTGTACTGTGATAAGACCCATCCACTTGCGGGTGGCATTATTGCACGTTAGTTTTGGTAAACTCTAGGAATTACATTCCTAATGAATTTACAGTGTAATAATATACCACATCATTAAGTCATCATCAAAATATGGATAATGTATAACTACTGTTAGGTCAACATTCTCCCCCTTTTTGAAGATGACAAAACATTCCTCAACATATTTAAAAGATTTTAGAATTTAAACTTTTACCTTGTCAATTGTAGGGGGATACATGAATGTACAATAGCAATTGCTCCCCCTCAATTCACACTTACCTTTTCTTGTACGGTTAGTTCCTCCAAAAACCATAACCATAACATATATGTACTATTTGAGTCAACTTTATTTGTCACAAGATATATCAAAGAATTAACTAGAAAAAAAAAATCAATATGTTCTAAGCTCATTTCTCCCCACTTTATCATTTCAAAAACAGAGGGGGTAGAAGAGATAAAACAAGTCTTATCCAAATGCATAAACACTATAAATAACCACCATTTGCAAACACCACACACAAGCTAGAGAGAGAACAAATATACTAAAGTCATAATCAAAATATGTAAGAACACACCAATAACTCATTGAATGTAGAAGAACATAGAGTTGAAGGTACATATGATAAGATTACAACAGAAGTAAGCCCTCTCAAGATGAAAACAACAAACCACAAAGAAAGTGATGATATATAAAAATAGTAGTCCTCTGATATAGTGTCCAATGTTCAATACATGAAAGCCTACAAAAACCATATATGTGAGCACTCTGTAGACTAGGAACTAAACATCAACCGCACCTATGTCAAACTCCTCGTCGGGCTGGTAGTCATCATTGTTGAATAGCTCAAAAGGTGCAGTTGCAGCAACTATGTCCTCATCATCATCACCATCTCCATCAAAGCCATCATCCTCATCACCATCACCCTCAACACCATCATCACCCTCGTCTTCATCATCTTTCTTCAACCATCTCAATATCCTCCTCAAGAAAAAGTGAGAAAGGACTAGGCCACCTGTGATTTTGCTCTTCCCAAGAGATTCCACACTCAAGTAGTGCCTTGTCTTGCTCAAAGTTGGGTATGGAAACCCAGTCAAAGTCAGCAAGCATGACAGAAGTACGGCCTGGAAGAAGAGCAAGAAGTTGAGAGGCATCAGGGTGAGATGAAGTAGGGGTAGGTCCCTCACCAGAGGTAGGAGGTGGAGTGGAAGAAACAATCTGGTAGGCTGGGTAGAACTGATCATATGCATAGGAAGCATAGTCAGTGGCTAGAAATGATGGGTATGAGAGATAATGGTGTGAGCAGGACTAGTTCATGTTGGACATGATTTGAACAAGGTCCTGGTGAAGGTTCTCCTGAACCTGCATCTAATAGGCATTCTGGTGCATAATGTAACCAAGAAGGGTTTCATTAGACATAAAAAAGAGTCATATGCAGGTGTAGGAGGAGGTGGAGGATCTTGGTGGTGGAGGTACCATGGGTAGATGATGTGAGGTAGAAGGACTTCTTCACAATGGTTTCACTAATGTAAACCCCTTTTCTACTGGCTTTGTAGCCAAGATCCTTGAAAAGATAGTATGATACTTAAACAGACCACATAACAAGTAAGGGTAGGGAGGGTGGGAGTCCTTGGTGTTCTTCTCTGTGTCAAAATAGGTCATGATGTAGAATATATCTGGACCATTTGACTTTGACATTTTGAAGAAGACAGTACATAAGCACAACAAAAGTCTCTGCAATATCCATTTGGTTTCACTTTGGATGGATATTACAATTAACAATGAGTGTTATAAGACATGTCTTTGTGTACAGAGAAGAAGAGGGTAGGATTGACTTCTTCCTATAGGGATCCCCAGGTTTCTTCAGGATTTTGTGAATGTCAGGAAGGGTTAGATTAGGGTCAAAACTTTTGAAGAACGTCTCAAGGTCAAGGAGGACACGATATGAGTTATAGGAAGCAATATGATCTTGTGAGGATGAGGAGCTAGAGAATAATTGATTCAAGGAGTACTCAGAGATTTGAAACCTAATTCTTGTATGGAAGTAAGTATAACTTGGTTGTTGGGGGTGGCACTAGAGTTGTGTAGTTTAATGTAAGATTGTCATAGAGTTCATGGACAACTTTCATGCTAGATTGAGAAATTGAGAAGCATGATCACTCTACACAAAGTGCACCAAGGTGTTGGGTTGTGAAAACCTTCTTAACCTCCTTCAAAAGCTCATGTCTTGTCTCTAGGAAGGGCCTAAATGGGTAAGGATTTTTAATAAACAACTCTTTGCATCAATTAACAGCTTGAGATTTGATAAAATAGGTGCCATCATACCCAATGAACCTTGAAGAGGTGGAAGAAGAAGGAACACCACCAAGAACCCATCCTTTTCCTTCTGTTTGACGCCATGGAGAATAGAAGAAAATACCAGCAACAGGCTGCCCTAACAGTTAGGTATAGCTAGGTTAAGGTTAGAGAAGGGAAAATGTGGCTAAAGAAGGTTAGGAGAAGGTGTGGGATGGTCTAGGGTTTAAGGAAGAACTCAAAGGGGACTGTTTGGTCGAGTTTCCTCTGGTTGAGAGGGAGAAAATTGGCCGACAACCCCTTTATATTTCCATGCAATAGTGTTGTTAGTCAAGTTTTTGGTTTGGGAAACTCATCCGACACTATTGTTGGTTCAATCCTTGGTCATCTTGTCAGCTGAGTTTCCCAAAACAAACTCGGTTGACAAAGGTGCATGTAAATAAGATATGGAATTTAATTCTAGAGTCCTAGACCACTATATAAAGGCATTTCTATAGCCTATCATGTGTATATGAACATATAAAGGCCATTTTGACTCATCATTTGCTACTATTTTGCAATAAAACAAGTGTTTGCAATTAGAAAGTAAAAACACCAAAAATAAAGCAAAGAAAATTGTCATTTATAAAAAAACAAGTATATGATAAGCATTTTATGAGCAACAACATATTGATAAGTGAATGTATTAGCTAGAAGGCATACCATTATCATCAAGAGTAGTTACACGTAGTTTTGATCTAATAAATGTACATTGCTCTCAAGCTAGAGGATCAATGAAAATGTCTACAAGTTGATTTTCGATGTCCACATGAGTGATATAGATATCTTTCTTATCAATGTTGATCAATAAGGAAATCATGGCGGACCTCTATATGTTTATCTCTACTATGCAATACATGATTGTAACATAAATTGATTGCACTAGTATTATAACAGTAGAAAGGAGAAGTATCATAGAAAATACTAAAGTTTTGGGGCATTTTCTTCATCCATAGGACTTGGGCACAATAACTCCCAACTACAATGTACTCAACTTTGGTAGTTGAAAGAGCCATTGTTCTTTGTTTCTTAGAGAGCTAAGAAACTAAGCATGGTCCTAGGAGGAAGAAAGTGCCACTTGTACACTTTCTATCAATTAAGCTCTTGACATAATTCACATCACTATAAGCTGTAAGAGTAATGTCCCTTGACTTAGGATACCATAGTCCAAAATTTTGGATTTTGGCTATGCATCTTAGAATCCTCTTAACAACTATAAGATGAGATTTTCTAGGGCTTTGTTGACATCTAGCACACAATCCAATAGTAAACATGATATTAGGTTAGAGGAAGTTAAGTATCGTAAGCTACCAATCATGCCTCTATGGATCTTCTCATCTACCTTTCCACCTTCTTCATCTCTATCAAGTTTGGCAGTGTTGGACATGGTAGTATCCATTGGGTTGGTGTTCTTCATCCCAAAGCACTTCAGTAGTTAATTGGCATATTTGCTTTGGTTGATGAAGTTTCCATCCTTTGTTTGCTTGATTTGGAAGCCATGGAAGAATGTGAGCTCCCCCATCATACTCATCTCAAATTCACTCTGCATAAGAGAACTAAACTCCTTGCAAAGATCAAGACAATTCCTCTAGAAATGATATCATCAACATATATTTGAATAATCAAGAAATTGTTAGAAGTGTGTTTAAGAAAGAGTGTAGAATCAACTTTTCCCATGACATAGCCATTGTCTAACAAAAAGTTTTTCAATTTCTAATACCAAGATCTAGGGGATTTTTGAGACCATAAATATCTTTTGGTAATAAATAAATATGGTTAGGAAGCTTGTCATGTTCAAAGTCAGGAGGTTGAGCCACATATCTTCCTCCTCTATTCTACCATTCAAAAACACACTTTTAACATCCATTTGATAGAGCAATAAATTTTTATGACTAGAAAAGGCAAGAATCATTCTAATAGATTGAAGTCTATCAATAGGAGCATAAGTTTCATCAAATTCAATACCTTCCTATTGATTATACCCTTGAGCTACTAACCTTGCTTTGTTTCTTACCACCTTATCGCTTTTATCAAGCTTGTTGCGGTAGACCCACTTTGTGCCAATGATCTTTCTATCACTTGGTCTTGGAACTAGAGTCCACATTTTGTTCTAGGATCCATTCATCATCTTTAAGAGATTCTCTAACATTCTTTGGTTCAAGTTGTGATATGAAGGCATTGTTAGTTTGTTCTTTGTTGTAGGCAGCCCACGTCTTCACCCTTTCAAAATGATTGCCTATGATGAGCTCTTTAGGATGATCTTTAGCAAATTGAGGAGTAGGATCCTTCTTTTCATCTTCTTTTAATTCTTCATCTACATCTAATTCTTTTCCTTTGTCATTGATGCTGAGTTCTTTCAATCGAGGAATGACTTCTTCTACAACATCATCAATAGATGGTTTAGTCTGAATAAACTTAACATCGATATATTCTTCTACTTTAGATAGTTCAATGTTAAATACTCCAAAAGATCTACTTTTAGTGTTATATCTAATAAAGAAAGAATTTATAAGATTTAGCATCAAACTTATCAAGAGAATCTTTGGTGTTTAAGATAAAACAAGGACAACCAAACATATGAAAGAAATTTATTGAATGATTTCTAGCACGCCATAACTCAAAGGGGGTTTTGTTAAGAAAAGGATGCATGAAAACCCAATTCTTCACAAAACATGTGGTGCTAACTGTAACATACTAGATCTCAGACCCTGCCCTGGAAGTTGACATTTTGGACTTAGCCAAACAAGGTTGAAGGTTAGACCTAAATAGATGTTTAGTATAACCCCAATGAACTAATGCATGTATAGATCACCTTAATGTAACCAAATGTTCTAACATTAATCTTAGGTTTATAATGGATACATAAAATATGCCACATAACTCATTTTGATGGAAATATGAAGATAAGGGACTTAATTGGATGAATAATTTAGATAATGGGTTGTTAATGTGCCATATGAAATATCTCATAAAAATAAGTCTCAAAAGTGGAAAAAAACTTCAAATTTGAAATCTACATAGCAAAATTAGCCTACATGTCAAATTTCATCTAATTTGGACTCCTTAAAATATTAAGATAGGTTTAGGAGAGAGAAAATGAGTAAAAGGCATAAGTAATGAATAATGTGATTATATAACTTCAAAATATGTAAATAATGGCAAATTCACATTCAACCCATCAAAGATAACTTGTGGATGAAGTTTGGTCCAATTTGGTTGTTGTTTGTGAAAGTTATGCAATTTTAGGTACATTCTGGACTTTTCTGCAATTTACCCAATTGGGAGGTTTTCTTTGAAAATTTTCACTTGCACTATAATCCTTATATATTCCCTTACCATTCTCGAGTTTTTTAACCATGGGGCACCTAGTTTCACCTTGGTTTGAAGGTGCTACTTTCCAAGGGCATTATAGGGATTACCCTCTTTAAAAATGAGCTTATCATTAGAAGCTATCAACCAATGGGGTTATTTCTTTGATTGGAGGTCGGTTGTGATGGCCTATAAGTGTCCATAAACTAACATTTGATATTAAAGAATCCTCTATGAGCTGTCCTCTTGCATGGCCATGAAATCCCTAGGCTAAGGACACGTGGAAAGCTTCATGAACACCTCGTGCTACCTCATACTTGACCTCTTTCTTTATATAGCCATATCTACCCCTTCCCAGCTCCCAATTCAAAAACTCTTGCTCTTCTTTATTTCCTCTATCTTAGAGCATCATTCCTACTCTAATTTACCATGAAGGTTTTGTCCCAAGGTAAAAGGAGGTGCCTACCTTGGTGAAGAAAGCTCCTAGGGTTCCAAATTTCTCTATTTAGGGTTTCTTAAGCTCCTCCTTGGTGATTTTGACCAAAACTAGTAAGTATCCTCCTTTTCTTCCCTATTTTCATGTTTTTAGTCTTCCTTCCACCTTCCTATAGGTCAAAACTATGGCCTTCCATGGTGAAACCCCACCTAGAACCCATAAACACCTCATCTCCATGCTCTTTTGTTAGGGTTTTTCACCTCTAAAGTGGAGAAGGTGCTTCTTGCTTGAGATAGGAGCTTTTTTTGGAGAAACCAACCTCTATAAGCTTGGGAACCTTACTTATTGGACCTATCCACCTTCCCTAGAGGTTCTTTGGAGGCCTAGTCTTGGATCTAGGACTGACTTGGACTGTTTAGACTCTGAAGTTAAGGTATGATGTATCCCCTATTCTTCTATATATGTCGAGAAATTCACCTATGCTTATTCATTCTCTTTGTCCTATGGACATTAGCCTATACACAATGTCTTTTCTTTTGAAAATCATGGTTCATGTGAACTACCTTATTTGATATTGATCATGTGATCTCTTTTGAACTCTTATCTTATGATTTGTTCATGATGGAACTCTAAAAGATGACATGTGATTTCTTTTGCCCACTTATGGGGTGGATGTATATGTTGGTCACTTATGTGGTGACTATTTTATATATTCTGACTATACTTTCTACTTGCATCTACATTTAACATGCTATGTGATTCAGTAGCACTAGAGTAGTGTAATTGCATTGGTTTTTATGGCCGATGTGTTATTTCCTGCCGAGTAGATGTGATATTTCTTGCTCTTTTGGGATGGAAAGGAACCTCATACCCAGGGAAAGATGTGTGATTCTTGGCCCATGTTTTATATATTTGGGAGATTGGCAATATTCCTTTCTCTATCAGGTTTCAAGTTTATGAGACTTGGCCATCTTTGTGTTTATATTGTTCTAGGGTATTATCTCACATGCATGCAGGTTGATGATATGGGGTGTGTGCCCTAATTCTTTGCATGTGCTTGTGTGGCACAATATTTATGTTTTATTAATGGCAAGTATTCTTTTGTTATCATATAATTTCAATTCATTTTCTCTTGATACCGATTTGGGTGGTCCTTATCCTTTCTATGGGAAGCCTTTTATATTTGTTGTCCTTTATTCCATATATAGCTCAATTTCCTATTTAGTATGCACATACCAGCCTTTGTTGATGTCATCTATTTTCTCTTCTTGCTGGAGTATGCTTACAACCCTAGGTGAAGGACTTGGATGATACAACATGAAGTTCTGGACTAGCTTAAGGAGTTAAAGCTTGGAGACAAAGTTGTTATGGTTTAGATTTCCCTCTGCTTAGATCCTTATGTTTTATCATACATGTAAACCCTTATGGGATATTATGATGTACTTTTGTAATCTTTTGTGAAAATTGAATATAGTCATTATTTTTATTTCACTGCTATACTTTAGTCTTTTGCATACCATTATAATAAATTTGGAAAAAGTATACCTATTTCAACATACCTTTGAGTGTGTTTGGAATGGATGTTAATTCTTCAAAAAAAAATTAGTAGGGGGTGATCCCACACTCCTTACAACATGGTATCAGATCCCATAGTAGTCAGAATCTAACTATTTCAATTTTGTCTCCCTAGTTAGAATACTTGCCTTACCTTTAAGTGACATGTTTTCCCTAGAGATGATCAATAGATGATGAAGGGTTGATTTAGGATCCTATAGTTTCACATTAGTATAATGATGAATAGATCCTTAAAATACTTACAAGTAAAAGATGCATAAGTAACCATAGTAACTTCAGGTTGTTTATCTTAGCCTTTAGACAGCTACTAGGACATGAAGTTGAAAGCAAAGGTGTCTAGAAAGGATCAGGGTTCAGTGGCTGACAAGATTTTCCTCCACACCACTAGCTTGGTTTATGAGGACTCTCGAATCCTTATGATACCGGCCTGGCCTGAGCTGATATGAATTGTTCAAAATAGCATGCTTTTAGGCAATAGTAGCCTTAGACATCTATATGATTTATTTTTAGGGACCCTAATATGTTGAACTAGCCTCCCAGGTGTAAAGACTTGCTTGAGGATGGATAAGAGCAAGTTAACCCATAGTTCATAGTTAGTCCATACAAGTTATGTTTTTTTTGCATGATGCTTATGTAGTTGGATGTTAGGAAGTGTAGTTGAACCTTTTGTACCTAAATAATAGTTTTGACTTAATAAGATGAATCCTTTTAGGGGTGTTGAATAAGTTGTTTTCTTATATATGGATGTTTTGATTTCTTGGACGAAATTCCTTTAAGGTGTGGTGTGGTGTAACATATTACATCTTGGACCCTACTCTGGAAGTGGACATTTTGGACTTAGCCAAACAAGGTTGAAGGTTAGGCCTAAATAGATGTTTAGTATAACCCCAATGAGCTAATGCATGTATAGATCACCTTAATGTAACCTAATGTTCTAACATTAATCTTAGGTTTATAATGGATACATAAAATATGCCACACAACTCATTTTGGTGGTAATATGAAGATTTTTTTTTAGGAAAGGTAATGTGATATATTGAAAATAACACATCAAGCAAGCAAAAACCTGCTTATGTGGAACACCTACAGAATGTTTGGAAAAATAAATGCAGTGGAAAGAAAAAGCTGAAAAGAAAATAAGCGTAAGAAAGACATTGTTCAGCTAACTAGGGGGAGGCACCCCTTAAACAAGCCCCTAGTGAAAAAAAGTTTTGCATCCTAGTGATTTTCCTGATTTGAGCTGCCCTTGAATCATAAAGATTTGTCACAGTTGTTGTTGTACTAAACTGACTCCAGCCTCATCGTCCACCATAGCTTTAAGATCATAGAGAAAAGCGGCTTCTGAATCTCCTTCCTCTGAATCATCCAACCTCCCTTCTACTAATTTTCCTACAGTTTAGTAAGGATGTGAAGATCGACATCTATTTGAGTTATAATATTTCTAGACAAATTTTTGTTGTTGTTGAAAGTTCTATTGTTCCTTTCTTTCCAAAGGTTCCAGCAGATTGTGGTGAAAAGAGCACTACTTTTGAAATGCATGTAATGTCTTAAAGGTGTTATTTGGATGGGGAAAGAGACTTCCTGGAGATCAGGAAGGCAATTTTGCATGAAATGTGAAAAGATATTTCGAGAGAATGAGCATATAAAAAAGATGTGACTGACCGAGTCACTGTTATTTTCACAGAGGACACATCTGGATGGACCAATGAAACCCTTTTTTGTGATGTTTTCACCTGTAAGAAGTTTATTTTGTAAAAGAAGCCATAAGAAAGTTTTGTATTTTTGTGGCCATTTTTGTTTCCAAATCTTTGATGTTGTAGGTGAGATACCTCTAAAAGAGAGAAAATTTTAAGCAAGTTTGACCGAATACTCTTTCCCCCATTTCCAAGTGATGTTATTTGAGGTGTTGTTTTACATAGAACTTGAGAGATGCCTGAATTCATTTTGACTTACCTGTGAAAGGATACATCTTTTAAAGGAGTTTGATGTGTTACTGGTGATCAGCGAGAGGGATTTATCAATCCTTAGGTTGAGGAGATTAATTGGGATAGACCATGATGGTTTGAGATTTAAAACAAAGCTGTTTTCGTACCATGGATCAGACCAGAAGGAGATGATTTTGTGAGAATGTGGAGGTGTATTTAAGATTTGTGAAATCATTTGTATATTTTTATTTATGAATTTCCAAAGTGGGGAGGCTGTTTTCCGATGTATTTGGTGCCAAGGGGGTGAGTTTTGGTAATATTTGTTTTTGATGAGATTTATCCAGATTTTCTTTTTATTTTGGATAAGACAGTCAATGATTTTGGTAATGAGGCAGAGCGAGTGCGTTTCAATGTTTATTATTCCCCAACCACCTTGATCATGAGGAGAAGTAATCATTTTCCAATTAACTAGATGGTAATGTTTCCCAGGTTTTTCTAGTTTATGGAAATTGTTCCAGAGGAAATTTCTTCTGATTTTATCAAGAATGGATTTGGTTTTAGAAGGTAAGGGGATGCAGCTCAAGAAGTGGGTTGTTATGGGAGTGATGACACTGTTAAGTAGGGTGAGCCTTCCCGTGAGGTTTAGGAAGTTGTTTGCCCAGATGGAGAGTTTAGAGTTTATTTTTGAAATTATGGGGTTCCAAATAGCATTTGTGATGTTATAAGGAGTGATGGGGAGACCCAGGTATTTGATTGGGAATTCTTCAGTTTTGCATTTTAGGAAGTCCTTGAGGTTCTCCAAAGCAGATTGATGAATGTTTACCCCAAAGATGGAGGATTTTTGTATGTTTATTTTTAGCCCAGAGATATAGGAGAAGATACCTATGATCCTAAAAATATTCTGTACAGAGGATTTTTCTGGGGAGGAGAAGATGATGGTGTCATCTGCAAATTGGATAATGTTCTCCTTGCAGACATCAGGAGCCGAGAAGAGCCCATTTTGATATCCCATTTGAATCATGCGAGAGAGAATAGTAGTTAAGATGATGAAGAGGTAAGGAGAGAGAGGGTCCCCTTGTCTAAGTCCATTTGAATTATGGAAATAGCCAAAAGGAACACCATTGATGACGGTGGTGAAATGATTTGTAGAAATACATGCTTGGATCCAAGACATCCATTTGTCAGGAAAATCAAAACCCTTGAGAGTCTACAACAGGCATTGCCAGTTAACAAAGTCAAAAGCTTTTTCGAAGTCCAGTTTGATGGCTATGAGAGGGATTTTTTTTTGTGGCAGAGGTGAATCATTTCGTTGACCATTAAAAAGACATCTTGTATGCTTCTATTCTTTAGAAAGGCGGATTGGTTAAGAGGGATGATGTCATCCATGAGAGGTTTGATCCTGTTAGCTAATGTTTTTGCGATGATTTTGTAAGAGGTGTTTATGAGGCTGATAGGTCTGAAGTGAGAGATAAATTCAGGCTGACTATTTTTTTTATCAGAGTGATGAAGGTTTTATTGATGTATTTGATGATGTTTTGTGGGTTTGAGCTGGCATGGAATGCGGAGAGAAAAGCAAGATAGTCATGTTTGTAATCGTTCCAGTTTGCCAAATAGAATTCCGCATTTAGGCCATCAGGTCCAGGGGATTTATTTTTGCCAAGGTCAGAGATAGCAGCTTGTAATTCATCAAGTGTGAAAGATTTGATGAGATCTTGAGGGTTTTTATTTTGTTTTGACAAATGGTATTCCATTGAAGGTTATTTAGACAAGATGGGTTGTGGTTATTATTGAAGATTTTTTTAAATGATTTTTTATATGTGTTATGATGGATTGTTTATGAGAAGTGAGTCTACCATTTATCATAAGATGAGTTATGACATTTTTTCTAAATTTTTGGTTACATATTTTATGGAAGTATTTTGTATTTTTTTCACCTTCTTGAGCCCATGTGATCTTAGCCCGTTGTCTCCATCTTGTATCAATTCTATTATTTATGTGATCAAGGTCAGCTTATATTGAAAGGACCAAAGCAGGATCTGCTGATGGGTCTTTTTCAACAAAGAGAAGTTGGTCTTCGAGATTTTTTTGAATTTCAGATAAGGTCGAGGGATTTTGAACCTTCCATTTTTTATGTGGTTTTTGATGTGTTTAGTGTTATTTAAGATGTGAAGACCCATGTTTGTTGTTTGAGAGTTTGCAAGCTTCCAGGCTTCAAGACAAGATCTGGAGAAATTATCCATGGAGAGCCAGTTGTTTTCGAATTTGAAGGGACGAGACCCCCAAGAGCAAGAAGCGGTTTCAAGAATTAAGGGAAAGTGGTCAGAAATAGTTCTGTGGGAGATATAGACAGAAGAGAGTGGATGCTTGTCTTCCCAAAGGATTGAGCAAATGAAATGATCAAGTCGAGCAAAGGATTGGTTTCTTGACCACGTATATAAGGCATTTGAGGGAACAAGGTCAATAAGAGAATGGTTTGTTAGCATCTGGATGAACTTTTTATCAGCAACAGACATCGAAGAAGAGGAAGGATTTGAGTGGTGTCTATCTGAGGTTTGGGTGATAAGATTAAAATCACCACCAAGGACCCAGGGAGACAGATGATAATTTGTGAAAAGGTAATTTAACTCTACTAGGAATACGGATTTATCGTAACCTGGTTCCCCATAGATGCCAGAGAAAGACCAAAGATAATCATCAACAAGATTTTTAAAGTCAATAGTTATAGAAAAGTTTAGAATAGAGGAGTTTTGCAAGGTTAGAGCCTGGTTGTTAAAATCCACAATGATGCCACCTTTGAAGCCCTTAGGGGGTAGCTGAATCCAGTCTGTGATTATGTTGCCACCTATAGTTTTGAGGGCGAAAGGGGAGAGAAAGGTTTTTGTTTCTTGGATGGAAATTAGATCTATATTATTTTTGTAAATGTGAGTTCGTATTTTTTTCTTCTTTGTAAATTAGCAGCACCGCAAATGTTCCAAGATGAGATTTTCATGACGAAGCGAATGACTATAGCAAAAATAGAAAGACACAAAAATAGAGCGAGCCTGTTAACACCTTCGCTTCGACCAACCCATGAAGGATTCGAGGTTGTTAAGAACATTTTGTGCATCAACATCCTTTTCAAAGTGGAAGCCTATCTTATTTGTAAAGGATGTGAAACTATTTGTGTTGGACCAAGAAGCTATATCTTCTAAAGTCTCGAATTTTTTATTTGCTTTTTTTTATATGAAAGAGATGTAGAAAGAGTTGACGCAGAGGAAACATAACTGAAAGAGTGAGGAGAAGTGTTACCTTTCTTTGTCCTGTTTATAATGCTGGACCCTTTGGTGTCGAATTGATGTGGCTGCAGGATCTTTTGAAGGTAGCTTGAGTTGGGCTTCTGCTGTGAGCTCTCCTGATCCGAACTCTGCAGAGAGTTTTCATTTTTTTGCTGAGATGAGTCTTGAAACACAGCTCTTTGATTTTCTTGTTTGGTGAATGCCAACTTTCCTTTGAAGAAGAAGGTGATGTGAAAGTGTTACTACTCGGTTTGACATTGATAGTTGGGAGAGGGGGTTCTGGAGATCTGGTTCTTTTCTTATTTGGGAGGTGATAGGAGTTTTTTGCAAGGTTTGGGGTTTTCCTAGTCCATACATGGTTTCTGACAGTTGGAGCTCTGGAATGCGAGATAGGGTTTTTTCCTTTGTTTGGGTTGAACCAGGATGGTGGATGAGAGGTAAGATCAGAAAAAGCAGTGTTGTTTATAGTAGGGTGTTCAGCTGCGATCTTGAGATGATAGATGGATGCACCAATCCTAATGTTGATGGATGGTGGAAGGGAGATGGTTGCTTTGACAGAGAAGAGGCAATAAGCTTTGATGTATTGGGAGGGATGAAGTGTATCTGGGCTAATGTATTGGAGTGTAGCCCCAATAGAATGAGCAATACCTCTAAAAATCTCAATCTCCCACAGATGGGGAGGAAGGTTTGAAATGGCTACCCAGTCTGAGCCACCTGCTGGGGCAGGGAAAGAACCAGAGTCAGCTGACCATTTAGATAGTCTAACCATAATAAAGCTTGATCCACAAGGAATGGTGAGCACTTGGTTGAAGATATGATTTATCTTCGTTCCTTCAGGAACAGTGTAAATAAGCAGGGTGGGCGAGAAGATTTTGGGTTTGAGGATGGTATGGCCAGGAAGAAGAAGAGCCAAAGCTCTAGTGATGTCAAGAACGTTGATTGGGTTGTTGTCCAAATTATTTTCTATTGAAACTAGGATGCTTCTGAGGGAGAAGACTTTGAGTAAGCGCATGGAGTTTGCAGGGAGATCCATGGAAATAGCGTATTCTAGGTTATCAGGAACCTTCATTGTTGGTAGGGAGGGAGGGTGGTTTTCACTGGGGGTTTTGGCGGATGGGGTCTTTGAAGTAGGGTTTTTATGTTGAGTACAGAGCTTAGTACGGTTTCTAGGTGAGTGAAAGGGTTTTGAAATAGGAGGTATCCTTGAGTTTGAGTTTGAGCGACAAGAGAGGGATGCTTCTGCATGTTCGGGCGGGAGATTTGTGAGACATGCAAAAGGGTTTTTTGAAAGGTAATGATGATGGGTGGGCGCAGCGTTTGGCCAGGAGGCAGGAGAAAGCCTTTTTGAGGCAGCATAACTACTTTGGAAAGGAGGGATTTGAGTCGAACGAGAGTGCATGTAAGAGTGGTGGAGTTTTGGCTGGTTTATTTTTCTGTTAGGGTGGGGACGTGCCATACAGAACCTTTTTATGTGCCCTAGGTGACCACAGCCGAAGCAAGTGCGTCGAGAGTAACATCTGGAAGTAGAGTGGTTGTTTTTATGGCAGAGGGAGCAGAAAAGGGCTCGAAAAGGTTTTTTTGGGGGGACCGCAGTCCAGATTTGGGCGGTGGGGTTTTTTTCTAGGGTGTCGTTTATGAGATAGGAAGATTTTGCATGGCCCAGGATGGGAAAAGAGAGGTTTAGGCGAAAATTGTCCTTAGGGATGATGTCCCCTAGCAGGGGATATATGGGAGGGAGGGTTTTGTATAAGGACGATAGTTTTGGCTTGTAAAATTTTCCTTTAATGGATGGAGAAGGAAAAAGCTTATACCTTTCAGCGATGGAACTACAGTGTTGAACCGGGGGAGATGTGATATCATCTTCTTCATCCTCTGACCCTGAAGAGATGGAGATGGGCCAGGATTTTGCACCCATAGGTGGTTGATGTTCAGCTCTGACAAAGAGTTGGTCCGCTGAGTTGGAGGATGATGAACTATCTTGACCATGTCTTTTGTAAAGGTAGGCAAGAGCTGGGGAGTTTCGTGGAAGAAATCCCGAACCCACGCACGGAAGGTGCGATCAGTGAAAGGTTGAAGGAACATCGACCATTCAGGTTGAATATTCAGTTCCTTGCGCATCTTGATCCAACCTTCCGAGATGAGGAGGAAGGGGGCTTTTTTCCCCCAGGTTGTTTCCGAGGGGGTAGACCATGAAATCTTGACCTGGAAAGAGCGGTGTCCGATGTTGATCATACAGAAGCCCGGTGAAACATCAAATTTGTGGTAGATCCAGGCTCTTGGCAGAGGGATGGTTTTTGAGAAAGAAGGGTCGGCGAGATGGATTTCGATGAAGGGAAAGCGCGAGTTCATGTTGTTTGGGGATGTTGGGGTTTTTGTGATGTTGCTGGGGACCAAGGGTTTATGCTTCTGCAAGGCACGACGGAAAGCAGAGATCTTGCCTGATTTGTGCATGCACGGTGCTTTTATGCATGAGGCGAAGGTGAGGACGCCTCCTGTTCTCATATTGTAATCCAATCATTTGGTGGAGCTTTTATTGCAGAAAACTGGGATAAAGTAATGCTGATGTGATTCAGGTACCCAACAAATCTAGGGAAGGGTTTGTAGCCGACAGAGAGTATGGGAAGGGGTATTTAATGAGATGATTTCTACATGCTTCTAAGTCTTTTTGAGAAACACGAGGTGAGGTGTAACAGATGCGGATAATCTCAAAATTTATTGCACACTGGTTTTGAAGGGGACATGAAAATTGGAATGAGGTTTCACCACGAAGAGTAATGAGGAGGTCGGGGGAGATGGAACTTAATCGGCGAAGCCTGTGAGCTAAAAACCGAAAATGTCTGAGACGTTGATGCTGCATAAATCAGATGTTGCATGTTCAAAATTTCACATACGCTGGAGCCGATTAAGGAGATGATACCATCAACCTGCAGAGAGAAGAAGAACAGTGGGGAAATTTACCTGTGAAAGGATATTCTTTAGACCCTGGTGAGGGAGAAGCTGAATCCCTAAGAGGGGAAGATGGGTTTTTTCTGTCGTTGTTGCAAGGGCGAAGGGGACAGTGGGACCTCGATGGGAGAGAAGGGTGAAAACTGAGTAACCTGAAAGGTAGGAGCAGAAACTCGAGCAAGCAGAGGAAGGGCAACTCCGTCACTGAGAAGATGGGGCAAGCGGAAGGTGGAGCTCGTCGGGGAGGGCGCAACCGACCTAGGGGGGCGACGAAACAGATGGAGAAATCTAGAGAGAAGTTGGAGCTTTCTCCCTCTAACTTACCGTTGCCTCTTTGAAAGGATTCTCATTACATAGTTCGACTATATGGTAATATGAAGATAAGGAACTTAATTGGATGAATAATTTAGATAATGGGTCGTCAATGGGCCATATGAAATATCTCATAAAAATATGTCTCAAAAGTGTAAAAAAACTTCAAATTCGAAATATACATATCAAAATTAGCCTACATGTCAAATTTCATCTAATTTTGACTACCTTATTAGGGTAAGTTTAGGAGAGAAAAAATGAGTGAAAGGCATAAGTAATGAATAATGTGATTATGTAACTTCAAAATATGGAAATAACGGAAAATTCATATTCAACACATCAAAGATAACTTGTGGATGAAGTATGGTCCAAATTGGATGTTGTTTGTGCAAGTTATTCAATTTAGGTACATTCTGGACTTTTCTACAATTTACCCAATTGGGAGGTTTTCTTTGCAAATTTTCACATGCATTATAATCCTTATATATTCTATTACCATTATCGAGTTTTTGAACCATGGGGCACCTAGTTGCACCTTGGTTTGAAGGTGTTACTTTTTAAGGGCATTATAGGGATTACCTTCTTTATAAATGAGCTTATCTTTAGAAGCTATCAACCAATGGGGTTATTTCTTTGATTGGAGTTCGGTTGGGATGGCCTATAAGTTTCCATAAACTAAAATTTGATATTCAAGAAGCCTCTATGAGCTGTCCTCTTATATGGCCATGAAATCCCAAGGCTAAGGGCACATGGAAAGCTCCATGGACACCTCGTGCTTAACTTCTTCCTTATCCATAAAGGTTTGCATGTCCATAGGCACCCTTAGAATTGGACACATGGAAAGTAACTTGACACATCTTTCTTGACTTCTTCCTTATCCATAAAGGCTTTCATGTCCATGGACACCCTTATACATGACACATGGGAAGTCTCATAGACACCTCATACTTGACCTCTTTATTTATATAGCCATATCTACCCCTTCCCAACTCCCAATTCAAAAACTCTTGCTCTCCTTTATTTCATCTAGCTTAGAGCATCATTCCTACTCTATTTTACCACGAAGGATTTGTCCTAAGGTAAAAGGAGGTGCCTACCTTGGTGAAGAAGGCTCCTAGGGTTCCAAATTTCTCTATTTAGGATTTCTTAAGCTCCTCCTTGGTGATTTCGACCAAAATGAGTAAGTATCCTCCTTCCTTCCCTATTTTCATGTTGTTAGTCTTCCTTCCACCATCCTCCAGGTCAAAACTATGGCCTTCCATGCTGAAACCCCACCTAGAACCCATAAACACCTCATCTCCATGTTCTTTTGTTAGGGTTTTTCACCTCTAAAGTGGAGAAGGTGCTTCTTGCTTGAGATAGGAGCTTTGTTGGAGAAACCATCCTCTCTAATCTTGGGAACCTTACTTATTCGACCTATCCACCTTCCCTAGAGGTTCTTTGGAGGTCTAGGCTTGGATCTAGGACTGACTTGGACTGTTTAGACTCTGAAGCTAAGGTATGATGTATCCCCTATTCTTCTATGTTGAGCAATTCACCTATGCTTATTCATTCTCTTTATCATTAGCCTATACACAATGTCTTTTCTTTTAAAAATCACAGTTCATGGGAACTACCTTATTTGATATTGATCATGTGATCATGGATATTCTTTTAAACTCTTATCTAATGCTTTGTTCATGATGACACTCTAAAAGATGACATGTGATGTCTTTTGCCCACTTATGAGGTGGATGTATATGTTGGTCACTTATGTGGTGACTAATTTATATATTCTGACTATACTTTCTACTTGCCTCTACATTTAACATGCTATGTGATTTAGTATCACTAGAGTAGTGTAATTGCATTGGTTTTTATGGCAGATGTGTTATTTCCTACCGAGCAGATGTGATATTTCCTGCTCTTTTGGGATGGAAAGGAACCTCATACCCAGGGCAAGATGTGTGATTCTTGGACCGTGTTTTATATATTTGGGAGATTGGTAGTATTCCTTTCTCTATCAGGTTTCAAGTTTATGAGACTTTTCCTCCTTTGTGTTTATATTGTTCTAGGGCTATGTTTATCTCACATGCATCCATGTTGATGATATGGGGTGTGTGTCCTAATTCTTTACATGTGCGTGTGTGGCACAATCTTTATTTTTTATTAATGGCAAGTATTCTTTTGTTATCATATGATTTCAATTCCTTTTCTCTTGATACCCATTTGGGTGGTCCTTATCCTTTCTATGGGAAGCCTTTTATATTTGTTGTCCTTTATTCCATATATAGCTCAATTTCCTATTTAGTATGCACATACCTGCCTTTGTTGATGTCATCTATTTTCTCTTCTTGCTGGGGTATGATTCCAACCCTAGGTGAAGGACTTGGATGATAAGGCATGAAGTTCTGGAATAGCTTAAGGATTTAAAGCTTAGAGACAAAGTTGTTATGGTTTGTATTTCCCTCTATTTATATCCTTATGGTGTATCATACATGTAAACCCTTATGGGATATTATGATGTACTTCTGTAATCTTTTGTGAAAATTGAATATACTCATTATTTTTATTCCATTGCTATACTTTGGTCTTTTGCATACCATTATAATAAATTTGGAAAATTTATACCTATTCCAACATACCTTTGAGTGTGTTTGGAATGGATGTTAATTCTTCAAAAGAAAATTAGTAGGGGGTGATCCCGCACTCCTTACACTAACGACTTCAGCCCAAAACTTCTTGTGAGTCCTATACTCTGAAAGCATTGTTCTAGACATTTCTTTTAAAGACATATTCTTCCTCCCAACTACCCCATTTTGGTGAGGCATATTAGGGGAAGATAAATTGTGTGAATAATCAGATTCTTCACAAAAAAATGCAAACAAGTAATTTTCAAACTCTCCCTCATGGTCACCACGGATAGATATGATACGACAAGAAGCTTCATTTTCAATATGTTTGCAAAAAGCAGAGAAAACATCAAGAATATCACCTTTTAAAACCAAAAAGAAATTCCATGTAAAATAAAAGAAATCATCAACAATCATAAGACAATATTTACTACCATGAGTTAATTGAGTTCTCATTGGTCCAAATAGATCAATGTGAAGATGTTCATGAACCCTCTTGGTGTTAAGGACTCATTTGGATTTAGAGGAGGATTTGGTTTTCTTCCTTGGGTACAAGGTTGGCCTTCCAAATACTTCTCAAAGTCCAATTTAGGAAGTCCTTTGACCAATCCCTTTTTGCTCAACTTCTTCAATTTATGCATGTTTACATGAGCAAGCCAATGGTTCCACAAAGATACATCATTTTTTATCAACAACTAGGCATTTACCAAGAATAGGTTTAAGAGAACCAAGACCAATAATATAAATATTTCCACTTCTAGTTCCCTTATAAATGACATTGTAGGAGAGGGAACCTAGAAACAAGCATTCATGTGAATTAAAGAGAACAAGATAACCATTATCAAAAATTGGCTAACACTAATTAAATTGTGATGTAGACCGCTCAAAATAAGAACATTCTTAATGCATAGTGAATCACCTACATCACCCTCACCTATTACTTTAACTTTCTTGTTGTCCCCAAATGTCACCGAATCTCCTTTCTTCTTAGTAAGAGTGTTGAAGTGGTCTCTATCACCGGTCATGTGATTTGAGCATCCACTATCAACAATACATTTGCCTTTATCCTACATAGAAAAGAGACATTGGTGCACAACTCCAAACTTTGGGATCTGGAGTTATCTTGAGGACCCATTTTATGTTTGGGTTGGTTCCCTTCTCTTTGCAAGGACAAAAAGTAAAATAATGATCATCACACTTACAATGAGAGAAAAGACATAGATGCCTTAGAGCCGGAAGTCTCTCCATGGTATATTGGTGGCCCCTTGCTCTTTTTCTTACCTTTCCCTTTCTTCTTAGGGGCTCCCTCATATCCCAAACCACTTTTACCCACTTGTTTGATAGAGTTCTCTAGGACTTCATTTAGGGACTTTTCCCTTTGAGGAACTTTTCAAGTTATCTCTAAGTCTATGGTTATCATCACTAAAAGTAATGACAGTAGAAGAAAGACTAGCAAGATCATCTTGAGCATGAAAAAGGTCAGCCTCCAAATAGAGGGATTTAGTCTAATAAAAATCCTTCTCAAGAGTTAACTTGCACTTCATTATTGTGGGACTCATCTCGGAGAAAATGTTATCAACTAAATTAAACTAATGCAGAAGCATTTCGTTAGCATCAGAATTACTGAAAATCACTAAAAATTAAAACTTTTTGTAAAGAGAACCTCAAATGGTAAAACTCTTTCATAAAGAAACAAGATAAGTTATTTACAAACTGATCCATCATTACATCTCTGTAATATCACATCTCGAGAGTCATAACACTGACTGCCCTATTGAACTATACATGAGAAGTATACAAAAATCTCGAGGCATTACGCCAAAAATCTCAGATCTATATTAAACCATCTACTGACTCCTAGGACCTGAGAGTACAGAGACAACACATAGGACATTCTATCTATAAGACTTGACAGACAGTGTCTCCACCTGAGGATCACTGTCGTCCCGGATGTTGCTTCTGCTGTTGTTGTTGCTCACCCACTGAAGGGTTTCTTCGTCCTCGGTGTCTACCTAAAAAGTTGAATCCCACGGGGGTGAGACAATTGAATAATTGTCCCAGTGAAAGTTATAACTCTCCGCCAGAAGCATTGTTATTATGAATATTAAAATAACAATGAGCAGAAGAACTATAATTATTCAACAGCAGGCAATTCATTGAATAAGCTAAGTAGATCAATAATCTTTATGCAATCATTTCAATTATAACTCGATTGAATGACAAGACATATAATCAATAAGGAATATGAAGAACATGTATACTAGTTATAACTAGAGCACTATAAACAATGTACCATCAATCATTGTTTCTCGTAGTTCAACCTAAGAAATTATGCTATACGGCTGATTGCATTTTTCAAACATATTTATGCCCTGAGGAGATGAGATATACCTCTCATACTCCAAACGACCATTACGAAATCGCAATCGGTACCATACATAGGTCATCATAAGAGCCAGATTTATATGACCTCATCTTCCTCAGTCAGTATGAGGTACAACATGCAGGACATCTTGTGTCTCTGCTATATAGTGTTCCAGGGTATTTTGGAAATTTCACGATTAGAGTTACAGTGGCATGTTGTACTCTCTTCTCCATCGAGGGATTTCTTGTTTATCTCACATCGATGCGGCATTAACAACATCATCGGGAGATTAGTGATACATCATCCCGGCATATACATATAATGAAGGATTGAGAGATTAAATGTACATCTCACATCAATTCCTTCATTAGGACGTAAGGATATTCACGTCCATAACCCCCACATACTCAAAAGTATGCTCTCCAGGAGTTCCCTTAGGAAAACCTGTTTCACCATCATTTAATTTCTGATAATGATGGATCTATGGTCAGGGCTCTACATGATATCATTATACTTGATTATTTAAGTACATTATGGCATTCTTTTAGCATCAGACATGTTTTCAAACATAGACCAATAAGACAATTGCTATAAAGAAAGAGTACTAATTGTATCAAGTTCATTTCACATCTAGTTAACATTGGGATATCAATCCCTAATCATCTCATCATTTTGATTCAGGAATATGGGTGTTCAAACCCTTAGTTCAACAAAACACTTGTTACTAAGTAACATATTTCCATCAAATCATTTAACAATATGAACATGATTGTAAAAATGCAGATATTTCTCATGGCTCATACAGCCTATCAATATCATATGTTACCTCTCACTAGGCAACATAGCAAATCATTAATGTCAAAGCTTATAAAGTGCTTTCAATGAATATGACATCATAGCTCTTACCTGGCTATGTTCACCATTTCATAAAGATCTGCATAATTAATACATTTGATAATAGGCACATTATCTCTCTATTAGCACATTGTAAAATAAAGATAACCTTTCATTTCAAGGGTTGTACCACTATGCCCTTACTAGGGTTAGGGTTTCCCTTTCTAATTCAATTAGGGTTAACCAACCCCTTTATCTTAATTAGGAATAGTGTTTCCTTATTTCATAATTCAAACATTGAGTTTCATGCTTAAAAGCATAACTCAGAATTAGGGTTTACTGTTCACATCATCACATTACTCTAGATTAGGGTTTACTATTCACATTATAATGAATTGATATCATACCATCATCATGTATTAGGATTACTTCCATTAATACCCTCAATCAGGGTTATGACTCATTATCTGTCATAACTAGGGTTTCATGATCTCACTATCATGGATCATACCCTAATTAGGTATCCATCCATATTGGGAGTTTATTACTTGATTAATCATTCATATAAGAAGTATTCTCTCTCCTCTTTCTATAAGTTGATGTTTGCATCACCTTTGATTAGGCTAAGTCAATTCAACATTGACATCATGGGTTATCTCATTTCTATTGTGGTCACTAAGACTTACTTATTCAAAGAATACTAATCACTCTATCCCATCAAGGGTATCTTTATTGTAATCACCATTGATCACATCATGTCTTAATCAACTACTTACTTGGTCCTTTAATCACTTTAAGTATCTATGAGGTTTTAGGTTAATCAACCACTAAACCATCTTCACCACTAAGGCATCAAATGATCTTAACCTTTTTAGACCTCAAACGGTCTTGGACACTAAACCTCCAAATGGTGTTAGACAGCCCTTGAAACCATTTAGTAGTGAAAACCATTTGGTCATGTTGACTTTTGAAACTGTTTGGTAAGGTGCACACCCAAGACCGTTTGCCCAAGATGGGGTGAAGACCGTTTGGTCAAGTTTGACTTTGAAACCGCATGGACACAACCGACCTTGAAACCGCATGACACTAAACGGTTTGGGATCATTTGGTCCCAAACAATCTTGAGACCGTTTGGTCCCAAACGGTCTTGAGACCATTTGGACTCAAACGGTTTTGAGACTGTTTGGTCCAAACCACCTCAAAACTGCAAGGACCAAAAAGTGTCTCAACCACACCCATTGAGTTAGGGTTTCCAATGTTGAACCCCTCAATCAATCATGGACTTGTTAACCACTCATCAATTGAGTCAATTAGGTTAACCCTCAACTGATTTGACACTCAATTGACCCTCAATTGATCATCAATTAGGACTTGGATTAATTGATTAGTGTTTGAAATCGATGACTCTTCAACATGCTTCAATGTGAATCTAATTGATTTGAAACCATTGAACCATCATTCAATTTGACCATGATATGACCCCAAACGGTCTTGGGATCATTTGGATGACCTTAAAAAGGATCTTGCGACCATTTGCTCAAGTCAACATCAAAAAATAACTCAACCAATTAAGGTTTGATTCATTAGATTGATCACTAGGTCAACAATCAATTACACTTTCAACTTGTTACCTTTAGATCTTCAACCACTTAACCATGGTAAACCCTAGACCTCCAAACGGTCTTGGGTGACCCTCAAACGGTCTTGGGATCGTTTGGATTCCCTCCAAATGGTCTTGAGACCGTTTTCCCATTATTTTATCAAAAACTAAGTCATTCACTTAGGGTTTGGATCCTAGGTTTAGTCACCATTTCAACAATCAATTACCCATTAACTTGATATCATTATATCCTTAATTGGTCAAATAGGCTTAACCCTAGACCTCCAAATGGTCTTGGGTGATCACCAAACGGTCTTGAGACCGTTTGGGTGATCCCCAAATGGTTTTGAAACCGTTTGGGTCACTCAACCCATACTTCAACTTAACTCAATTATTGAAATCAACAATTGACCCGATTAGGGTTTAGGTGGTTGATGGGCCTTCAATTAGTAAACCACTTGGAATTACTTGATGCTTTTTGGTAGGTATTTATTCTAAATTATTCTCGACAGTCCTCCAAATGGTCAATGCCTGGTCAACACTTGGTCAACGCATCCAAACGGTCTTGGACCGTTTGCTTCTATGCGGTTTGGTTGAAACCGTTTGCTCCCAAACGGTTTGGGAAACCGTTTGAGCAAGGGTTGGAGCCCGTTTGCTAAAGTAGGTTTTTGGATAAACATAGGAATTAACATCACCTTCATCTACCTCAAGAACAGGGGTTGTTCTTCACGGAATTGCTAGCAAGAACACAAGAGTAGCAAAGGAAGAAGAATAACTAAAGATTTTTCATGGAGATGAAGATGCATAAACAAAGCTCAAGGTTTAGAGTTATAAAACCCGCCTTTAGGTCTGATACAGAGCTCCAAGCTTCGTATCTTCAATGGTGGATGAAGCTCCAGTTCTTGTTCAAGGTCCGTTCTTCAAGTTTTGTATGGAGAAGATGGCTAGAAAGAAGAATCGTGTGAAGAAAACCAATAATCCAACCTTGTTTTAGGGTTTTCACCATGAATTCGAGATAGATGATGATCCATACTTACCAAACCAGCTTGTTCATCCTCCCTCTTCTCCAGATATTTCCTTTGGTCGGTCAAAGCAAGAAGATAAGGAAAAGAACTAAGGGAAACGATCCCTTGCATTGTTGGAAAAAGGTCCCTTATATATTTATGGGTTTTTAGGGAAAAAGGAAAAAGAAGATTATTTCCTTTTTATCTCTCAAACATATCCACCAAAGCTTGCTCCATTCTTGGCCATGTTTCCACCTACTAAAATCATGCAAGACTTCTCAATTATCCAAGGTTAAAAGGAAAAGACTAAGCATCTTAATAAGTTGTATATTAAAGAGCCATTTGCTTAAATCTTGATTATTTTAATATCAAGATTATCTTTCCTTCTTGATCATTCAAATGAGGCGCCCCTCTCATTTTATTTGGTCCACTTGATGCCAAGAAATATGAGAGATCCTCTAGAGGGTATATTTTACATGTTGAACCCTAGGTTTTGGGTAATTTGCACATTACACCAAAACTAGGTTTTAATACACAAGGATTGCTCTACAAGCTATATCTTGGTGCTCAAGCTTATGGAATCCATACCACCACATCATATCTGTTCTTATGATGTCTCATCATCAGAGGAACATCTTAACATGTGCAATTTGCAAGTTAACCCCTCAACTAGGGTAATTTTCACATTAGTCCATTATTAACAAAATAATGTTTCAACATTATGCAAAAAAGGACTGAAATTGAAATATAAGTCCCTCAAAAGCCTTAATTACATTTCATAGGATAAACACAAACATCTAATCACTTATTTAGGCAAAACACCTAGGGTTAGTACATAACTCAGGTCAGGGATGTTACAAATTATCCACCCCTTACAAGGATTTCATCCCTGAAATCATTACAAAAACATATTAAGAGAAAAGAGTAGGGTGTTTCCTCCTCATCTCTTCCTCTAGTTCCCATGTGGCTTCTTCAACAACATGGTGATTCCAGAGGATTTTCATAAGACTTATGTCTTTCTTTTTCAACTTTTTAATTCTTCTATCAAGGATCAGCACAAGTCCTTCTATATAAGATATATCATCATTCAACTCTACTTCCATAGGTAGTAGAATTGATTCTGTATCAGGGTGACATTTCCTTAACATGGAAATGTGGAACACTGGGTGTAACTTCTGCAATTCTGGTGGTAACTCTATCTTATAAGCTACCTTTCCAATCCGTTCAATGATTGGATAAGGCCCCATAAACCTAGGAGCTAACTTTCCTTTCCTTCCAAATCTAATAACTCCTTTCCAAGGTGAGACCTTGAGGTACACTCTGTCTCCAACCTGGAACTCTAAAGGTCTACGACGCTTATCAGCATAAGATTTCTGTCTATCCTGTGCAGTCTTTAACTGTTGTTGTATTGTCTTAATCTTTTCAGTGGTCTGCTGCACAAGGATCATGACCTAAAAGTTGATATTCACCGGTTTCATACCAACATAAGGGAGATCTACAACGTCTACCATACAAAGCTTCATAAGGTGCCATATCAATGCTATGTTGATAGCTATTGTTGTAGGCAAACTCAATCAAACTTAGGTGCAGATCCCAACTTCTTGTAAACTGAAGAACACATGCTCTAAGCAAGTCTTCCAAAATCTGTATGGTCCTTTCTGATTGTCCATCAATATGAGGATGAAAGGTTGTACTAAACCTTAACTGTGTGCCTAAGGCTTTATGAAGTCGCTCCCAAAAATGACTTGTAAATTGGGGACCTCTGTTAGAAACAATGGTAATTGAGACTCCATGCAGTCGTACTATCTCATCTACATACAACTGTGCTAGCTTCTCAGTAGAATAGGTTGTTTTGACAGGTAAGAAATGTGTTGTCTTTGTCAACCTATCAACTATTACCCAGATGGAATCATGATCTTTGGCTGTTCTAGGTAAACCAATCACAAAATCCATGGTCACATGACCCCACTTCCATTGTGGTATGGGTAAAGGTTGCATTGTTCCTGCAGGCTTCTTGTGTTCAGCTTTAACTTGTTGACACACAGGACACCGCATAACAAACTTAGCAATGTCCTTCTTCAAACCAGGCCACCAATACATATCTTTCAAGTTTCGATACATCTTGGTGCTTCCTAAATGCATAGCATACATTGAAGAATGAGCTTCTTCCAGGACTAGATTTCTCAAGTTATCAACATCAGGTACTATCATTCTATCATGATAACAGGCTATTTGATCATCTGAGTCATGGAAACCTTCTCGTTTCTTACTACCATACTCCGATCTGATCTGTTGAACTGCAACATCAACTTGTTGTGCTTCCTTAATCTGTTGTTTTAGAGTAGGTTTTATGTGCATCTCAGCTAACAACCTTGATAACAACGACACTCTTAACTGTATATTGTCTTGTCTTAAGGAGATAAACATATCCCTTCTAGAGCATACCAAAGAATTCAGCCGTGCTTTATCTAGGGCTGGTGTTGCTGATTTCCTACTTAAAGCATCAGCAACTACATTGGCCTTCCCTGGATGGTAATCAATTGTGCAATCGTAATCCTTGATTAACTCCATCCAGCGGCATTGCCTCATGTTAAGCTCATGTTGAGAAAAGATATACTTAAGGTTCTTATGGTCTGTGAAAATCTAGAATGTCTCTCTATAAAGATAAATGTCTCTAGATTTTCAAGGAATGAACTACAGCAGCTAGTTCTAGATCGTGTGTCGGATAATTCTCCTCGTGTTTCTTAAGCCGTCGAGAAGCAAAAGAAATCACTTGTTTATCCTGCATCAACACACATCCTAGTCCATTCTTAGAGACATCACAGAAAACTATATATCCTTTTCCTTGTTCAGGTAACACCAGCACTGGTGCACTTGTCAACCTTTCCTTCAACAGCTGAAAAGATTGCTGATACTTGTCACTCCAGGCAAAAGGAACATCCTTCCTGGTCAACTTAGTTAAGGGTAAAGCTATAGAACTGAAGTTCTTAATGAACCTCCTGTAATAGCCTGCCAATCCTAAGAAACCACGGATCTCCGTCGGTGTTTTCGACTGCTCCCATTGCAGGACAAATTCTACCTTTTTAGGGTCAACACGTATACCTAAAGCAGATATTACGTGTCCAAGAAACGAAACTTCTGGTAACCAAAACTCACACTTGCTAAACTTAGCATATAACTTATGCTCTCTTAGCAAAGTTCGAGCATGACGAAGATGTTGTTCATGCTGCTGTGCATCTCTACTATAGATCAGAATGTCATCTATAAAGACAACAACACATTGATCAAGAAAAGGTCGAAAGATTCTATTCATGAGTTCCATAAATGCAGCTGGTGCATTTGTTAGTCCAAACGACATAACTGTGAACTCATAATGACCATACCTTATCCTAAAGGCAGACTTGGGTATGTCACCATCCTTAATATGTAGTTGATGATATCCTGACCTCAAATCTATTTTTGAGAAGATGGTTGCACCACATAACTGGTCAAAGAGATCATCAATCCTCAGCAGAGGATACTTATTCTTTATTGTTACTTTATTTAATTGTCTATAATCAATGCACAACCGCATTGATCCATCTTTCTTTTTAACAAAGAGGACCGGAGCACCCCAGGGTGAAGTACTCGGTCGGATGAAACCCTTCTCAAGCAACTCTTGTAGTTGTTTCTTGAGTACTGCCATCTCAGCAGGCGCCATCCTATATGGTGTTTGTTCTATAGGTTGCGTGTCTGGGATTAGATTAATCTCAAAATCAATCTCTCGGGTGGAGGTACACATGGAAGTTCTTCAGGAAATACATCTTCAAATTCCCTGACTACAGGAACTTCAACAGGACTGGGACTCTCCATGGTAGTATCTACCACATGGACCAAGAATGCATAACATCCTTGCCTCATCAGCTTCTCAGCAACCATAGCTGACACCAAACAGGTTGGTAGAATCTTTCTATCTCCTTGAAAGATCCATGTGTCACTATCATCAGTGAACACAGCTTGCTTGGACTCACAATCCAAGACAACCGTATACCTTTCTAAGATATCCATCCCAAGGATTACATCAAATCCATGCATCTCAAGTGGTATAAGATCCACTTGAATGCAATGATCAGAAAAAAAGAGAATGCAGGGAGAACATATCTCCTGCAACACAGCAGATCCCATCAACGGAGTTTCTAACAAAAAACTATCTGCTCTATGACTTGTAGTCAGATTGCAGTCCAGAATCACTCTTCGAGTGATAAAGGAGTGCGTAGCACCCGGATCAATCAAAGAAGATACAATGCAAGATGTAGACATATTAGAATTAAACAACTCCATCTGACATGTCACAACCCGAGGGTTGATCACTGCCTCAGGTGGATTCATCGCGTAAAACCTCGTTGTTGCCTGTGGTTGATTCGGTGCTCGATGACTAGATGTCGATGATCCAGCTTGGGACGCTTGTCCACATCCTCTAGCTCCTCCTGGAAATTGTCTCCTTTGAGAACCTTGCTGACTCTGCCTTTGAGGTTGAGTCACACTCACTTCTCTGGCTATACAGTCCTTCATCAGATGTCCCATCTTTCCACATATGTAACAGCTTATGTTCAGTTTTTGTGGTCTGGGTGGTCCTATAACCGACATAGATATTGAGCTACGAGATCCTTATAGTGGTAGGCTTCGTCCTCTACCCCTATTTGATGTCCACTACGTCTGAGTACTGAATCTAGGTGGTGGTGTAGGCACAGAAAACCTAGGTTTCTTAAAACCTTTGGATGAGGATCCTTGGAACTGGGGATACATCCTCTTGTTCTTAGCCTGTCTTTTCTCTACCACAGACCTCTCTATCCTCTTGACCGACTCTACAAAGGTAGCAAACATTTCCCTGTTCTCCAAAGCAGACACAGGGGTGGTCAACTCATCATTTAACCCCTTCTCAAAACGTCTAATCCTTTCTTCATCTGTAGCTACCATATGCGGACAGAACTGCAACAACTCCATGAACTTAGCCTCGTATTCACTAATGTTCATCGTTCCTTGTCTTAACCTCTCAAACTAAGAGATTTTCTCATCCAAGAACGTCTTATGGAAGTATCTATTGATAAATTCCCATCGGAAAGTTTCCCATTCAATCTCCACACCTGGCCTTTTATGTTCCTCCATGGTCCACCAATGACCGGCACTCCCCTTGAGAAGGTATACAGCATGTCTAACCTTCTCAGCTTCTGGGATATTCAGGATTCTAAAGGCCTTCTCTAGTTCAGTTAGCCATAAGTCAGCATCTGCTGGGTCAGCTGTTCCAGCATACTCTGTGGCTCCAACCCGGCATAGTCGTTCAAACGTCTTGTCGGATCCTTGTCCTTCTGGATGGGTAGGTGCCCTATGTATAGGTATAGGCATCCTATCAGTCATATGTGTTATGGCAGTCATGAACTGCCAGAACATGGCTTGGAAAGCTGGGTTCCCCATTTCAGCTGGATTGAACTGGGGTGGTTCAGGTACATGTTCCTCCCTTTCTTAGTCTCTTGCACCTTCTCTAGGTGCAACAACACTACTTTCTGCAACGTGTTCCTCGTGTGATCCAGACATCCTTAGTTTTCTCTTCTCCTCCTAAATGAGCAGAAGACACTATCAGATATACTGGAAGGCACTAGAACAAACTCTACAACCTAAGTCCTATGTCTCTGTAGACTCAGCGAACTTAGAGCTCTGATACCACTAAATTGTGGGACTCGTCTCGTAGAAAACGTTATCAACTAAATTAAACTAATGCGAAGGCATTTCGTTACCAGCAGAATTACTAAAAATCACTAAAAATTAAAACTTTTTGTAAAGAGAACCTCAAATGGTAAAACTCTTTCATAAAGAAACAAGATAAGTTATTTACAAACCGATCCATCATTACATCTCTGTAATATCACATCTCGAGAGTCATAACACTGACTGCCCTGTTGAACTATACATGAGCAGTATACAAAAATCTCGAGGCATTACGCCAAAAATCTCAGATCTATATTAAACCATCTACTGACTCCTACGACCTGAGAGTACAGAGACGACACATAGGACATTCTATCTATAAGACTTTACAGACAGTGTCTCCACCTGAGGATCACTGCTGTCCCGGATGTTGCTGCTGCTATTGTTGTTTCTCACCCATTGAAGGGTTTCTTCGTCCTCGGCATCTACCTAAAAAGTTGAATCCCACAGGGGTGAGACAATTGAATAATTGTCCCAGTGAGAGTTATAACTCTTTGCCAGAAGCATTGTTATTGCGAATATTAAAATAACAATGAGCAGAAGAACTATAATTATTCAACAGCAAGCAATTCATTGAATAAGCTAAGTAGATCAATAATCTTTATGCAATCATTTCAATTATAACTCGATTGAATGACAAGACATATAATCAATAAGGAATATGAAGAACATGTATACTAGTTATTCAACTAGAGCACTATAAACAATGTACCATCAATCATTGTTTCTCGTAGTTCAACCTAAGCAAATATGTTATACGACTGATTACATTTTTCAAACATATTTATGCCCTGAGGAGATGAGATATACCGCTCATACTCCAACCGACCATTACGAAATCGCAATCGGTACCATACATAGGGCATCAGAAGAGTCGGATTTCTATGACCTCATCTTCCTCAGTCAGTATGAGGTACAACATGCAGGACATCTTGTGTCTCTACTATAATAGTTTTCCAGGGTATTCTGGCAACTTCGCTATTACAGTTACAGTGGCATGTTGTACTCTCTTCGCCATCGAGGGATTTCTTGTTTATCTCACATCGATGCGGCATTAACAACATCATCGGGAGATTAGTGATACATCATCCCGACATATACATATAATTAAGGATTGATAGATTAAATGTACATCTCACATCAATTCTTTCATTAGGACGTAAGGATATTCGCATCCATAACCCCCACATACTCAAAAGTATGCTCTCCAGGAGTTCCCTTAGGAAAACCTGTTTCACCATCATTTAATTTCTGATAATGATGGATCTATGGCCAGGGCTCTACATGATATCATTATACTTGATTATTTAAGTACATTATGGCATTCTTTTAGCATCAGGCATGTTTTCAAACATAGACCAATAAGACAATTGCTATAAAGAAAGAGTACTAATTGTATCAAGTTCATTTCACATCTAGTTAACATTGGGATATCAATCCCTAATCATCTCATCATTGTGATTCAGGAATATGGGTGTTCAAACCCTTAGTTCAGCAAAACACTTGTTACTAAGTAACATATTTCCATCAAATCATTTAACAATATGAACATGATTGTAGAAATGTAGATATTTCTCATGGCTCATACAACCTATCAATCTCATATGTTACCTCTCACTAGGCAACATAACAAATCATTATTGTCAAAGCTTATAAAGTGCTTTCAATGAATATGACATCATAGCTCTTACATGGCTATGTTCACCATTTCATAAAGACCTGCATAATTAATACATTTGATAATAGGCACATTATCTCTCTATTAGCACATTGTAAAATAAATATAACCTTTCAATTCAAGGGTTGTACCACTATGCCCTTACTAGGGTTAGGGTTTCCCTTTTTAATTCAATTAGGGTTAACCAACCCCTTTATCTTAATTAGGAATAGTGTTTCCTTATTTCATAATTCAAACATTGAGTTTCATGCTTAAAAGCATAACTCAGAATTAGGGTTTACTGTTCACATCATCACATTACTCTAGATTAGGGTTTACTATTCACATTATAATGAATTGATATCATACCATCATCATGTATTAGGATTACTTCCATTAATACCCTCAATCAGGGTTATGACTCATTATCTGTCATAACTAGGGTTTCATGATCTCACTATCATGGATCATACCCTAATTAGGTATCCATCCATATTGGGAGTTTATTACTTGATTAATCATTCATATAAGAAGGATTCTCTCTCCTCTTTCTATAAGTTGATGTTTGCATCACCTTTGATTAGGCTAAGTCAATTCAACATTGACATCATGGGTTATCTCATTTCTATTGTGGTCATTAAGACTTACTTATTCAAAGAATACTAATCACTCTATCCCATCAAGGGTATCTTTATTGTAATCACCATTGATCACATCATGTCTTAATCAAGTACTTACTTGGTCCTTTAATCACTTTAAGTATCTATGAGGTTTTAGGTTAATCAACCACTAAACCATCTTGACCACTAAGGCATCAAACGATCTTAACCTTTTTAGACCTCAAACGGTCTTGGACACTAAACCTCCAAACGGTCTTGGATAGCCTTTGAAACCGTTTGGTGGTGAAAATAGTTTGGTCATGTTGACTTTTGAAACCGTTTGGTAAAGTGCACACTCAAGACCATTTTCCCAAGATGGGTTGAAGACCGTTTGGTCAAGTTTGACTTTGAAACCGCATGGACACAACTGACCTTGAAACCGCATGATACTAAACGGTTTGGGATTGTTTGGTCCCAAACGGTCTTGAGACTGTTGATAACCTCCCATTTTGTGACGTTATCTTATTAGTTATCTTTAGTTTTCCATACTCTTTCTTAGATAAACTAAATAGAATCATTAAAATTTCTTACTTTATTTCAGATACATCAATAAACTAACTTTTCTTATCTTTCCATTACAAAAAACACAAAAAAATTACAAAGACTCCTCACGGTCCCAAGACCGCGAGAAGCCTCACGGTCCCAAGACCGCAAAAAGCCTCACGGTCCCAAGACCGCGAGAAGCCTCACGGTCCCAAGACCGCGAGAAGCCTCACGGTCCCAAGACCGCGAGAAGCCTCTCGGTCTCAAGACCGTTTGGGCTCAACTTGAGCCTATAAATAGGACCTCAAGGGTCACTTCAAGGGGATCGAATTTCAAGACGCCCAAAGGCTGCCTCTCCAGATCCAGAGCACTCTGGTCTTCTGTCCACTGCCCCAAGGCTGCCAGTTTTGAGATCCGTGCTCATCACCAAACTACCTTCTCTCTCTTCTTTCTATCTCCTCAACAAAGAAGGTGGGAAGAGAAGATCCTTCATCAAGGCAACCATAAAGTGCGAAGATCGTTGCTCTCTTCACCAAGGGTTCAACCTTCCCTCCTCCGTGGAGATGACGTTCTTTCTCTCTCTTCTCTCCTCCTTCTTTGTCATGAGCGAGTAGTTTCATTCACTAGGGTGCGGGGAGTAGCCCCGCTACCCATGTTTTCATTTCATGCGATGTAATTCAATAACTTGTAATAGAGATACTCTTCTTTTCAGTTTGACTTCAATCGCTTAATGAATACTAGTTGCTTGATCATCAACTTGTGTTACATATTGTCTTTTGGTATGAGTTGTCTATGTTTGTACCCTTAGATCTGAATATCGATTGAATGTTGGTTATGGATGTATGTAGTCACCATATGTCTGTTTCGGTGTCTAGAAGTGTTTTCATGAGTGGAGTAAACTCACCCCCATCGTTGCACTTTCATACTATGAAATGGAATCAGTTGACGTATGGAAGTGCAACCTTGGTAAGGTCGAGGAACACATTTTATGAAGGAGTAATGCAAAGCATGTGACCATTCATTATGGAATGGCTGGCATTGCAATACTCCACACTTCTCGTAGCTAGTTATCTGAAAGGAAGCTAGGACTACAAGATACTAACTGATTTGTCTCTCTTTGCAGGTTGTTTTATTATGTTGCATGGCTTGATCCATGTGTAGTGGTGTGAAACCCGATAACATCCTAGTAGTTTTTATCATTGTTTACAACCTTAATCTTTACTTTCTTGCTTTACTTTCCTTGCATTTACCTTTAAAACCAAAATCAAACTTTCGATCTAAATATCAACTGTTAAGTAGTTAAGTAAAACTAAAAACGTTTTCCATCTTGCCTTCGTCAAGACCGTTGTCCCGAGGATTCGACCCTTAACTATACTACGATAAGACTTCCGCGTGTCTTAGCACACGTGGGTGGAGTTCTTACCATAGTACTAGCAAGGCTAAACCTAAGGATTCATCACCTTAGGATTTTTAGTGGTGTTGCAAAACTCCATCAAAAATTGGCATCGTTGCCGGGGACAACGGAACGTTTTAGTTTTTAAGTAACAACTTCTTGGTTGATTAGGATTTTACACTTTTTCTTGATAACTACTCCAAATCTTCTTGCTTTCTTCATTTCCTTCCATTATCCTAACGTGTGATTTTCCTTCTACTCAGGTAGAAAACGTGTATGCAACCCCTGCATAGCATCGGATTCTCCCCTGAACCAGAATACGACTCTGAGGTAGAAAGAAGTTTCCACCGAAGGATTAGACTTAACCGCCAAAGAGCCAGAAAGATGGCTGAAGAGCAACGCCTTGTTGCAGAAAGAGTTAACGCCACCATAGCAGCACAACGAGCACAACTTATTGCAGATACTCGTGCTCAGGTGCAAGCTGAGATTCGAGCTGAGGAACAAGCCCGCATCCAAGCAGAGCATGATGCTGCTCAACTTGCGTTAAGAAACAAGCAACTTCGGGACTACGCAGTCTCGAAGAATTATGAAGACGATCATCCTGTCCGACCACCGATTATTAACATACCACACTTTGAAATCCGGACGCAATGGATCCAGATCATGCAAGGCATCTCTTTCTCTGGAGCACCCGGAGACGATTGCATGGATCACCTTAAGAGATTCAAGTCACTCTGCCGACTTGTACCCCAAGCAGGAATCGCCTTGGAAGCAATAATGTTACACCTTTTCCACTTCACCTTATCTGGAAGAGCACTAAGCTGGTACAACGCTTTGGATAGACACCCCATCATCACTACTTGGACTCCTTTAGAAGAGAAGTTTCTTGAGAAATTCTTCCCACCTTCGCTAACCTATGAGATTAGGGGACAAATTAATCACTTTTCCCAACTACCTGGAGAAACACTTGCTGAAGCTTGGGAAAGATTCAAAGAACTCCTGAGAAAGTGTCCTCACCATGGCATATCTCAAAATCAACTGATAGAAACATTTTACAGAGGAGTAAGTGATGATATCAAGCAATTTCTAGATTCCTCATCTGGAGGAAACTTTATGAGAAAGAATTATGAAGATGCCTGGAATATAGTTATGCTAGGGGCCGAGAACCAATCCAATTGGGGAAGGTCATCTAACCAACCCAAAGGCGTTCTCAAGGTTTACAAAGCAGAAGAATCCATGGAACTCAAGGCCATTGCTGAGGCATTGAAGACTATTGCTAGCAAGCAACAAGCCCTCGAAACTTCTTTCGGGGAATATGACAAGAAGAAAAGCTCTCAGGTTCAACAAGTTAAGGCAGCTACTGGAACTTGTGAAGCCTGTCATGCATCCGATCATCCCACATTATCATGTGGCCTGTTATACAATGTCATGATGGATTTACAACCACCTATGCCGCAGTATGAACCCATTATCGAGCATCCCGAGGACCAAATGCCAGAGCAAGTCAACTCCATACATTCAATACCTGGCCAAGTGTATTACAACCCAGATAAACCAAGGAACCATCCTGGTTTTCAATACGAGAATCCTGCAGGGACTGCCAACCCACAGCAGCAGGCACAAGGTGGATCTTTCAATAGACAACCACCAGGATTTCAGAATAACTTCAATCAAGGGAATTATAGACAAGGTTTCCAAAGATCTAACTATCCCAGGAATCCTTCTTACCAATATGCCCATTCAGGACTGCACCCTCAGTTGCAACAACCTCAGTTGCAGCAGCCACAGCAACCCCAGTTGCAGCAGCCCCAGCAGCCACAGTTAACTGCACCTCTACAACAACCAGGACAGCAAGTCACTCAGTATCAACAAAGGGGTGCTCCTCCCCAATCATCTGATGAGATATCCTTGATTAGACAAATGCTTCAATTGCAACAAACCATGCTTGCAAACCAGCAAGCTCAACAAAAGGCCGTAGAAGCCCAACTGGCACAGATTGCCGCTCAATTGAAACCTCAAGCCGGCACTTTTGCTGGGCAACCAGAGGCAAACCCGCGTCATAACCCAAACAGACCAGAACAACTTAATGCTGTCACCACGCGGTCTGGTCGTGTCCTGCCTGATGTCACTAGAATCGACCATGATGATGATGACATAGCCATTCTTTCCCCAACAGGGAATTCAAGCAAAGAAACAGAAAATTATGCAGAGAAAGAAAAGGAAAAGGAACCAATCCCAGAAGTCCCACCAAGAATTCCTTACCCAGACAGATAAAGGAACCAAAATGGACACTAGGTTCCAAAAATTTAAAGAAGCTATGAAAAAGTTATACATTGATATTCCTTTTCTTGATGCCCTTTCTGAAGTGCCCGCTTGGGCAAAATACCTGAAAACCCTCTTGTCAAGAAAGTATATGATAGAAGAGCATGAAATAGTGAAACTTGCTCAGACCACTTCAGATATTCTGCTTAATAAAATGCCAAAGAAAAAGAAGGACCCAGGTTCCTTCGACATTCAGTGTTCCATTGGAAATGGCACCAGCAAGAAAGGATTGGCAGACCTAGGAGCAAGCATATCTATTATGCCCTATTCAATGTGTAAAAGATTAGGCTTCACTGATTTGTTACCTATGACAATGACAATTCAGTTAGCCGACTCTACCATAACTGCCCCTCTTGGAATTATCGAAGACATCCCTGTCAGAATAGGAACAAATTCTTATGTCCCGTGTGATTTTGTTATTATGGACATACAAGAAGACCTGAGATATCCGATAATCTTCGGAAGACCTTTCCTAGCTACCGCCCGAGCTCTCATTGATGTCGAAGCAGGAACTATTATTTTGAGACTTGGGAGGGAGGCTTTCCAGTTCAGAGTTCTAAACAGCATGAAAGGTCCAAGCATTCAAGAGGAAGTCTTTCTCCTGGATGCTATATATCAAATGTCCCAGTTAGAAATGTCTGAACCATCCGATGAATTGGAAAATACTCTTACAAATCCGGAGGTAGAATTCTCGGCCAGTGAACTAGTGCAACAATGCCTGCAATACTTAGAAAAAGCTGAAGAAGTTCCGACAGCCACATTTGAAGAACTTAAGGCCATCACAATTATAGAAGCCACTGAGCCACCTAAGGCTCCAGAAATGAAAGCCTTACCCGAGGGGCTTAAACATGTTTTTCTTGATGATGAGAAGCTCTATCCAGTAATCATCAGCTCCACTCTGGAGGATGATCAAGAAAACAGACTCCTCGATGAACTGAAAAAGCATAAGAAAGCCATTGGCTATAAAATGACTGATCTGACAGGCATAAACCCTGCTTTATGTATGCACAAACTGCCCATGGTTGAAGAGTTTAAACCATCATGAGAACACCAGAGAAAGTTAAACCCCAACCTCAAAGAGGTGGTTCGCCTTGAGGTCCTCAAGCTTCTAAAGGCAGGCATTATCTACCCAATTTCTGATTCTCAGTGGGTAAGCCCAGTGCAGGTGGTCCCTAAAAAGGGGGGAACCACCATTGTTCTTAATGACAAAAATGAACTGGTGCCCACTAGAACCGTTACAGGGTGGCGTATGTGCATTGATTATAGGAAACTTAATAAATCAACACGAAAAGATCACTACCCCGTGCCTTTCCTAGATGAGGTCCTCGAGCGCCTAGCTCATCAGAAGTTCTTTTGTTACCTCGATGGATATTCCGGTTTTTACCAAATCCCGATACACCCGGACGATCAAGAGAAAACTACTTTTACCTGTCCTTTTGGGACGTATGCTTTCAGAAGAATGCCATTCGGGCTCTGTAATGCACCATCTACTTTCCAAAGATGCATGTATGCTATCTTTGCGGGATTGACAGAATCTATAATGGAGGTATTCATGGATGATTTCTCAGTTTATGGAGACTCCTTCGACAACTATCTGCTCAACCTGGTTCAAGTTTTACAAAGATGTGAGGAAACAAACCTCATTTTAAATTGGGAAAAATGCCATTTTATGGTAACAGAGGGTGTTGTTTTGGGACACAGAGTGAGCGACAGAGGGATCGAGGTGGATCAAGCAAAAATTGACGTTATCTCAAAATTGATGCCACCAAAAGACGTAAAAGGGGTACGTGCCTTCTTAGGACATGCTGGGTTTACAGAAGATTTATTAAAGACTTCTCCAAAATAGCAAAACCCATGACACAACTGCTGACCAAGGACACAAAGTTCAACTTTAACCAAGAATGTTTGCAAAGTTTCACAACTCTGAAAGATGCCTTGATTTCTGCACCAATACTACGAGCTCCAGATTGGTCGTTACCTTTCGAAATCATGTGTGATGTGAGCGATTATGCCATAGGGGCCGTTTTAGGGCAAAGAATCGACAAGAAACCCTATGTTATATACTACGCATCTAAAACGCTGGATGAAGCACAAAAAAATTACACCACTACAGAAAAGGAATTTTTAGCTGTCATCTACGCGTTCAAAAAATTCCGCTCATACCTGATAGGAGCTAAAGTCATTGTCTACACTGACCACTCCGCTATACGATATCTGATTCAGAAGCAAGATGCAAAACCTAGACTTATCCACTGGGTACTAATGCTTCAAGAATTCGATTTGGAAATTAAAGACAAAAGCGGAGTGGAAAACGTCGTCGCCGATCATCTCAACCGTATTAGAGTCGAGGATGAAGACAAAGTACCTATCCAAGATTCCCTCCCGGACGACCACCTAATGAAAGTCTCCAATGGATTTCCCTGGTATGCCGACATTGTCAACTATTTGGCAACAGGAATCATTCACCCATCCGCATCCTATCACGACAAAAAGAAGTTCATTCACGACACTAAGCAATATTTCTGGGACGATCCCTATCTTTTTCACTTATGCGCAGATGGACTCTTTCGTAGATGCATCCCAGAGACAGAAATCACTTCGGTCCTTGATCACTGTCACTCAGGCCCCACTGGGGGCCACATGAGTTCTAAGAAGACAGCCCTCAAAGTCTTGCAATCTGGCTTTTATTGGCCCACCATCGCAAAAGACGCACATGAATACGTGCGATCATGCGACAAGTGCCACCTATCCGGAGGGATAACCAGAAGAAATGAAATGCCATTGAACATATGGCAAGAAATCGAACTCTTCGATGTATGGGGAATAGATTATATGGGCCCTTTCCCCTCATCTTATGGATTCAAGTATATCTTGGTTGTTGTGGATTACATTTCAAAATGGGTAGAAGCTCTACCAACCACCTCTTGTGATTCAAAACCGGTAATCAAGATGTTTAAAGAGATAATATTTCCCAGATTCGGCGTCCCAAGAACGATTATATCTGACGGAGGATCACATTTCTTGGAACGGAGCTTTGAAGCCTTATTAAGAAAATATGGAGTCAACCACAAAGTTTCTACACCATATCATCCACAGACATGTGGACAGGTTGAAGTCTCCAATAGGCAAATTAAAGCTATCCTGGAAAAAACTGTCAATCGGCACCGCACCGATTGGTCCACCAAACTATCTGACGCTCTATGGGCTTACCGTACAGCTTTCAAAACACCCATCGGAACAACACCGTTTCGATTAGTGTATGGGAAGTCTTGCCATTTTCCAGTTGAATTAGAGCATAAGGCTTGGTGGGCAATTAAGCAACTAAATTTCGATCTCAAAGGTGCTGGTGAATTCCGACAACTTCAACTCCAAGAGCTAGAAGAACTACGAATGACAGCCTACCACAACGCAAGAATCTACAAAGAAAAAACTAAGATGTGGCACGATGGCCACATCAAAAGAAAAGATATAATCGTCGGAGACAAAGTCCTCCTATTCAACTCCAGATTAAAACTGTTTCCTGGAAAACTGCGTACTAAATGGTCGGGGCCCTTCACAATCAAACATATATACCCGACAGGAGCTGTCATTATTATTGACGATAATGGAGGAGAGAGGACCGTAAATGGCCACAGATTAAAAAAGTATCACACTCCGGCAGACAAGTTATCAAGACAAACCATAGAGATTCATGACCCTATAAAGTCAACATAGCCGGGGCAAAATCTTGTCGAGCCAACGACGTAAAAACCAAGGCGCTTCTTGGGAGGCAACCCAAGGCCTGAGTATCACCTTCCCTTTTTTTTGTTTAAAAAAAAACCCTTTTGTTTATCTTTGTTTTTCCTTTTTCTTTTTCTTTCTTTAAATCCAAAAATACATAAAAATCCACATGATCTTGAGGTCAAACGGTCTCGAGACCGTTTGGGCCCTCGCGGTCTCCAGACCGTGAGGCCCCTCGCGGTCTCCAGACTGTGAGGCCCCTCGCGGTCTCAAGACCGTGAGGCTCCTCGCGGTCTCAAGACCGTTTGAGCTCTCTCGGTCACCTGACCGAGAGGGCTCCTAAAAACCTATAAATACTTTCCCCCCACCTACATTTCCCTCTTCTTGATTCCCGAATTCTCGAACTCTCCTGTTTCATTCCGCTCTGAGCTTCGTCTCTGCACTCCCGCACGTCGCTGTTTCAAGTGCTTCGCCGACGACTCGGCTTCGTCGCCGTCGTTCTCGACTTCGTCGTCGTCGTTCCTAGCTCGTCGTCGCTCTCGGCTCGTCGTCAGCTCTGCAACAGCTAGCCTTTCGCCGACCCACTGACCACAGCGACAGGTTGATGCATCACCGTTTAAAACTCGCGTTCGAGCTCATTTCTGCCGTTGTCGCCATCATCGTTTCCGCAGCTCTTAGCCGACGAACGGCCGCGCGGTTCGTCTCCCGCACGGTTCGTCTCCCTCGCGGTCTCAAGACCGTTTGGATCCTCGCGGTCTCAAGACCGTTTGAATCCTCGTGGTCTCAAGACCGTTTGAATCCTCACGGTCTCAAGACCGTTTGGATCCTTGCGGTCTCAAGACCGTTTGGATCCTCGCGGTCTCAAGACCGTTTGGATCCTCACGGTCTCAAGACCGTTTGGATCCTCACGGTCTCAAGACCATTTGGATCCTCTCGGTCTCCAGATCGTGTAAGCCCAAACGGTCTCAAGACCGTTTGAGTCCAAACGGTCTCAGGACCGTTTGAACTAAATCAAACTAATAAAACTCAAATTCAAAATAATTTTACTTCGTTATAATTTCAAAATTTAAGATTTCTAACTTTTGTTTCTTATCAATTATTTCAGAATGACTTCACCTGCTAAGCAAGGACCAACAGACGCTCCCTTCTGGACAAAAGAAAAGCTCATTACTGAACGAGCAAATCTGCAAAGCATAGTTGACGACTTCAAAAGGACTGGAAAAGTCCCAGCAGAAGTGAACCTGACTGCTGTCATGAAGGACATCAAGCGAATCAACCGCTGCCTAGATGAAGAACCTTCTGACGAGGAGGTCGAAGAGACCTCATCCGACGAGGCCTCCGAATACCAGCCTTCCCCTGAGAAAGAATCACCCACTACAAAATCTAATGGGAAGAGATTGGCTCAAGAACCAACAACTGAGCCAACATCTAAGAAGAGAGCCAGGAAGCAGGTCCACCCTGCCTCTGCAAGGGAACAAATCCTAGCAGGGTGCATCCCACCATCCTCCACCACCGTCACCAACCCTGCCACAATAACTGTTCCTATTTTTCCTCCCATCACCACCACAACACCACCACCCGAGAACCTTCACCTCCAAATCATTCCCCCCATCAGCCAACTCCTTAAACCGACCAAGTATGTCTGCCCCAGCATACTGATGAAGATGGGGATCTACCACAGAATCCTCACTCTTCTTGACAATTCTAACCTTTCCCGGCTCTGCTTTGTATCTGAAATTTCCTACTCTGAGCCCACAACAGAATTCTTCACTTACTTCAACAAAGAAGTGGTGGACATCATGCATAGAGAAAGGGACGGTGGTGACCGCAGAATAACCTCCAGAATCTTTAACAATGAGGTAGTCATTACCGAAACTTTTCTGAATGAAATTTTCATCGACAATCAAGACCAGCTGAAGAAAGCCAAAGCTGCTGGCACAGACAACCCCGGGTTCAACAAGCATACCTTCTAGAAGTCATTAACGGGGTTACCAACCTTCGATGCAAGGACAATCAAGGCCTCCAATGTTCATTCTAGCCTAGTGCGCACGTTACACAAAATTATCGTCGGCGCACTTTTCCCCAGATCCGAAGGAGGAAATGTTCTTATATCCGACCTTTTTGTCCTCTGGTCAGTCCTCAACGGAATGCATGTCAACATTGGACGACATATGCTGCTCAAGCTATCAGCCTTCGCCCTCGGGAAAGAAATCTGCACGGGTGGTCATATCACATCTATCATCAAATATCTTAAGATGGATAGACTTCTACCCAAATGCAGTCCCATAAAAGGCGACATCCTTACCAACGAACAGACACTAAAGAACTCTTACATCTTAAAGGATAAGGATGGAAGGCTGAACTACGTGTTCTGCCCCACAAAATCTTCAAGAACCCTGCTTCCACTTCCAAAGCTTGCTGACTATGATAAGGACAAGCTCCTATTCACTGAAGACGAGATCGCCAAAATCATAGCTTCAGTCAAAGCCAGAGAAAAGAAAGCAAAGGCAGGGCAGGCAGAACTTAGTATAACTACCCCGGCAGCTACAACAACAAAGCTCCTAGTCAAACGACCTTCCAGAAGGCTCGTAAAAGCTCATGAGCTGTCGGGGACACCTACATCGAAGCCTAACCCCAAAACTGAACCCCCCCTCCCTGAAGAACATATTACATCCTCATCACTAGACTCTTTTATAATGAGTCTAAATGTTGAGATCACTACCACCTCTCCACCCTCCACCACCCCAATATCTACCACCCCACCACCATCAACCACCCTTCAATCATCCTCTGCTCCACCTTCCTCTACCACCCCCACCCTTCTTCACTTCGGGCACCCCATTCTCCACCACAATGCCCGAATTCTCCTCCTTCACATCCACCGACTTTCCATCAACATTCCCAGATCCATTTCTCTCTTCGGGAATGCCCCCACCACCACCCCGACACCGCTGGTGACCCCATCTACAGAAACCACGCAATTCGCGGGTCCATCAACAGTGTCCCTTCCGCATGACACTATCATTCCACCCCGACCCCAGCCACCTCACCCTTCGTTCACTGGGGTCCCTTATACTAACATCGGTGCGGAATTCGGACGTCAATTTGACACTATCCGAAACCTCCTCACCGACCCATCTAACATTTTAAATTCTATTTTTTCATGTGTGCAGGGTCTAACTCAGCAGGTTGCCCAGATTGGCGAGCAGAACCGCGCCATGCCAGGCATCCTCCAAGGCATTCAACAACGTCAAGATTCAGTGGCCAAGCAAGTCAACCACATCGACGGCCACTGCAACAACTTACCCGAGTTGATCCAGGGAGTACAACGCCAGCATGAAGTGTTGGCAACGCAAGTCGATCGGATCTCTGCGCAGACTCTGCCTCTGCCAGAGACCCTCCGCGAGCTGAAGCAGCAATAGCATGCTTTCAGCACGCGCCTGGACGACATCACCACGACCCTCACACAACTACATAATCGCCAGGAGGAGTCGTCAAATAATGAGCTTATTCAGTTAAGAGCTCAAGTAACTGACCTCTCAGCATGAATCCTCTCGGCCGAACAACGTTATTCAGATCTTAAAGAAACCCACGAAGCACTGCTCGAAACACATGAGCACGTGCAAGTGGCATATGATGAACTCCATTCCATCCATCGTCTGTGCAAGAAGAAAGCACAAAAGAAGACAACTGATGACGATGAAGATGATGCTGATGACGAGGAAGATTCTGACTCCTCCACTGACTCAAACAATAGTTCCTCCTCAGCTGATGACTCGGACAAGCCAGATGATGCTGGGGCAGGCCCCAGCCAAGGAGCAGAACCAAAACAACAGCAAGATCACCAAACTGGTGATAAAGATCACAAATCCCCTGCTCATACAGAGAATGTCAACATATACTTTGGGGATCAGTTTCTAAACTTTTCTGCGGGATCTTTGGGGGAGGCTGCCAAAGAAGTGGCTTTTGCTGAGTTCGAAAGATGCATTCAAGGAACCAGCACTACTGCACCAGCCACAGCAGCCCAGCAAATCTCTGCACTCGAACCATCTGCGCCTGAACTTGAAGAATCAGAAAGAGTATGCCTAGACACTGATGAAGATTTAGACACTCCTTCTGATTCTGATAAAGATTACGATCTGCAGCGGTACATGGACAACCTGGAACAACCTTCTCCCCCCACACCGCAAGAGCTACCTCCGCCGCCACCTCTACCTAACAAAATGAAAGACTTAGACATGGCGGCCATCTCTACCTTAGACGCACATGATATTTTCATCCTCAACACTATTGTAGATGATGCCAAAGCAGGGGAGGATGTCATATATCGAAACACAAAGACCAGACGCGATCTGACGTGTGAAGATTTCCGGTCACTTCTTCGACCCCAGTCGCCGGTGAAGATGGCAATCTTTCGTACTCTCCTTGCCAACTCTATCGAGATCTACAAAAGTTCTCGGCGACAGCAACCGGTCCTCAACGCCTCACCCACACTGGGATTGTGCTTACTATATAAAGAATTACAACACAAATCCATTACAAGGTTGCAAAGGGGAATCGCAAGAAAAGCGAGATACATAACCATGCCTTTCCAAGTCTGTAAACACTGGTTACTCATGATTGTGGACGCTGTCGCCCGCGACGCCAAAGTGTACAATTTCTGTGCCAGTGACCTAAAGGCCGGGATAATAAATTTTGTCGGACTTGAGGTCGGGGAGGCACGGTGCATCCCTTTCCGGCTTCTCAAACTCATTTGGGCCGCGTGCCCTTCTCTTCGCCAGGACTGGAGCTCCCCTGGTTCCGAATTATTAACCCACAAGTCCAAGCCGCTGAAGGCTCTTGGGACAGCGCTTTCTACATCATACGGCACATCCTAGCGCTAAACCAGCAGGTCCCTTTTACTGAACTAATCAATGAAGATTTCCACTCCCTACGAGGACGTTACGCCATGGAGCTTATTTGCGACAGACGGTTCTTCAATGACCCTACCATGGCGGCAGACGACGTCCCTCGTTATCTCTTTTCATCTATACAACGACCGCAGAGGAGACCTTTCCGACAAACTCTAGAGGCATTGCAAAAAGAAAAACAACCATCCAATGTCACCAAGCAAAGCCAATGGAACCCTTACATCTTCGATCTGGCTCCAGATAAAGGTGACATTGATCTGATATCAGGGGTAGCCATCAAGACATCCTCATCACATATGGAACCCCAATCTGCCATTGAACCGTCTTTTCCCGACTTCGACCCGGAGGCTTGCAAAACACTTTCAGATAACGAGCTCCGGCTAATAATGTCACGGCTATACGCCGAAAACGACGAGCTGGTATATATCGACGGGGATATTTTAGTTATGGCAGATTCCCTCCATGAGACCCTACAATTCAAGGGTTCCATGTCTGTAAGTATAATGACCGCCTATCAATACTTACTTGCACGGAATCACAGCACGTTCTATATGGTGTCAGCTTACATGAAGGATGATCTTCTCGGGCTGAAGAACTTCAGAACAAAGGAGTCAACCATCTCATATCTCCAACATACAACTCCGAAGTTCATCATGCTACCTTTCCTTCATCAAGAGCACTGGATGTTACTGGCAACCAACCTTCATGAAGGAACAACAATAATCTACAACAGTTCCGACAGCCAGTATGATCCAAAACGGAAAGCATACACTACAACTCCAAGGACACCAACGGAGGAGGTGGCAAAGGAGTGTGCTGACAAATTACACGATCTTTTGGGTCAGCACACTCGGGCGTATGACAGAGATCATTTCCAAGCACCAGCCTTCTGCCACAGATGCCCCCAGCAAATCAGAGAATCAAATGACTGTGGCTTCCACGTCCTCTACTGGATGTATACAATCCTGGACCTCCACAAGCCAGTAGAGGACATGACAGAGGTGGATTACCACGCGCTACGAGGGAAGTTTGCCGCCAACTTACTCAGAACACATGGGGCTAATAAAGGATTAACTGACGCCTAAATGCCCTTGTCCATGCATTTCTCAACCTATCACTTTGACACTCTGTGGACAGAGTGCGTGATAAGTTAGGGGGGGGAGTGCACCGGACAAGGGCGAGGTATCATTTCTTCTTCAACCTTTCTATTTTTCCCGCTTATCTTTAGACTTTTTCCAATATTTTTTTTCAATAAAATAACTTTATAACTTTCACCCTGGAAAGAATCACCCTTAGCTAAGTTAGAGATAAAGTAGTCCTCATATAAATAACAAGATTAGCATACAGGCTTGAAATGGCAAATTCATAAATTTCATTCACTATTGGTTTCTATACTTTTGCTTCAATTCTATCTCAGACTCTTCACAGGTCAACTTCAGGGCCAAAGCGAACCGAAAACTCTCAAAGTCAAGAGGGAAATCAGGGAAATCCAAAATCAAGAAATCTCGCGAGCGGACCACCAATAAAAAAATAAGTGCATGTCAGGAACCCTAAGAACAGTCTTCTTCTTTCAATAAAAGAGGCTTGGCCGCCCAATCAAAAACCCTAACAAAACCCACTTCCTAAGCCTGTGAGACTCGAATAAAAGCCAGAGTGCTGAATAAAAACATGAGAGTTGTGCCATGCATAAGGACCTATATGAAGAGCCAACAAAGATCTCACCCGGCCGGTACATACAGTTGCCCTCATGAAGGCAGATGTGTCGTGCCCGGTAATGAGATCCTAAGGTTTCCTAATATATGAAAAGGCTGATAAAAGAGCTCACCCGGCCGGTACATTCAGCTGCCCTCATGAAGGCAGATGTGTCGTGCCAGGTAGTGAATCTCTAAAAAGCATAGACAAACCCTTCCCCACTTGAAGGGGGAGTTACACAATAAGCCTTTTAAGCCAGCCCTCATACCCACTCTAGCTACCGGTTGGTTTCTCCAAAGAAGTATAAAACTGATTAGAGTTGATGACATGCACATAATAAGAAAGGTGGTCCCAATGCGAGATTCACGATATAAAAGGATCCTGAGATCCATGCAACTTTTGATACTCGAAAGAGTTAGCGTAAGCAGAAGCACTGATAAGACCTTGGTAGATCTCTGACCTAGAATTGAAGCAAGGGTATGGAAACCCTAATTAAATAAAATCACCTCGCCCTTACATGCCTCAGCTCTATCTAACTTGAGGACAAGCTAGACTCTAAGTTAGGGGGGGTGATAACCTCCCATTTTGTGACGTTATCTTATTAGTTATCTTTAGTTTTCCATACTCTTTCTTAGATAAACTAAATAGAATCATTAAAATTTCTTACTTTATTTCAGATACATCAATAAACTAACTTTTCTTATCTTTCCATTACAGAAAACACAAAAAAAATTACAAAGACTCCTCACGGTCTCAAGACCGCGAAAAGCCTCACGGTCCCAAGACCGCGAAAAGCCTCACGGTCCCAAGACCGTGAGAAGCCTCACGGTCCCAAGACCGCGAAAAGCCTCACGGTCCCAAGACCGTGAGAAGCCTCACGGTCCCAAGACCGCGAGAAACCTCACGGTCCCAAGACCGCGAGAAGCCTCACGGTCCCAAGACCGCAAGAAGCCTCTCGGTCTCAAGACCGTTTTGGGCTCAACTTGAGCCTATAAATAGGACCTCAAGGGTCACTTCAAGGGGATCGAATTTCAAGACGCCCAAAGGCTGCCTCTCCAGATCCAGAGCACTCTGGTCTTCCGTCCACTGCCCCAAGGCTGCCAGTTTTGAGATCCGTGCTCATCATCAAACTACCTTCTCTCTCTTCTTTCTCTCTCCTCAACAAAGAAGGTGGGAAGAGAAGATCCTTCATCAAGGCAACCACGAAGTGCGAAGATCGTTGCTCTCTTCACCAAGGGTTCAACCTTCCCTCCTCCGTGGAGATGACGTTCTTTCTCTCTCTTCTCGCCTCCTTCTTTGTCATGAGCGAGTAGTTTCATTCACTAGGGTGCGGGGAGTAGCCCTGCTACCCATGTTTTCATTTCATGCGATGTAATTCAATAACTTGTAATAGAGATACTCTTCTTTTCAGTTTGACTTCAATCGCTTAATGAATACTAGTTGCTTGATCATCAACTTGTGTTACATATTGTCTTTTGGTATGAATTGTCTCTGTTTGTACCCTTAGATCTGAATATCGATTGAATGTTGGTTATGGATGTATGTAGTCACCATATGTCTGTTTCGGTGTCTAGAAGTGTTTTCATGAGTGGAGTAAACTCACCCCCATCGTTGCACTTTCATACTATGAAATGGAATCAGTTGACGTATGGAAGTGCAACCTTGGTAAGGTCGAGGAACACATTTTATGAAGGAGTAATGCAAAGCATGTGACCATTCATTATGGAATGGCTGGCATTGCAATACTCCACACTTCTCGTAGCTAGTTATCCGAAAGGAAGCTAGGACTACAAGATACTAACTGATTTGTCTCTCTTTGCAGGTTGTTTTATTATGTTGCATGGCTTGATCCATGTGTAGTGGTGTGAAACCCGATAACATCCTAGTGGTTTTTATCATTGTTTACAACCTTAATCTTTACTTTCTTGCTTTACTTTCCTCGCATTTAGCTTTAAAACCAAAATCAAACTTTCGATCTAAATATCAACTGTTAAGTAGTTAAGTAAAACTAAAAACGTTTTCCATCTTGCCTTCGTCAAGACTGTTGTCCCGAGGATTCGACCCTTAACTATAATACGATAAGACTTCCGCGTGTCTTAGCACACGTGGGTGGAGTTCTTACCATAGTACTAGCAAGGCTAAACCTAAGGATTCATCACCTTAGGATTTTTAGTGGTGTTGCAAAACTCCATCAACCGTTTGGTCCAAACCACCTCAAAACCGCAAGGACCAAAAAGTGTCTCAACCACACCAATTAAGTTAGGGTTTCCAATGTTGAACCCCTCAATCAATCATGGACTTGTTAACCAATCATCAATTGAGTCAATTAGGTTAACCCTCAACTGATTTGACACTCAATTGACCCTCAATTGATCATCAATTAGGACTTGGATCAATTGGATTAGTGTTTGAAATCGATGACTCTTCAACATGCGTCAATGTGAATCTAATTGATTTGAAACCATTGAACCATCATTCAATTTGACCATGATCTGACCCCAAACGGTCTTAGGATCGTTTGGATGACCTCCAAAAGGATCTTGAGACCATTTGCTCAAGTCAAAATAAAAAACAAACTCAACCAATTAAGGTTTTATTCATTAGATTGATCACTAGGTCAACAATCAATTACACTTTCAACTTGTTACCTTTAGATCTTCAACCGCTTAACCATGGTCAACCCTAGACCTCCAAACGGTCTTGGGTGACCCTCAAATGGTCTTGGGATCGTTTGGATTCCCTCCAAACGGTCTTGAGACCGTTTGCCCATTATTTTATCAAAAACTAAGTCATTCACTTAGGGTTTGGATCCTAGGTTTAGTCACCATTTCAGCAATCGATTACCCATTAACTTGATATCATTGGATCCTCAATTGGTCAGCTATGCTTAATGATGAATGTATATTCATCTCTTATTTTTGCTTCATTTAGAATAATGAATTAGGACTTTTTTGTTAATTTTATCTAATTCAAAAATAAATAGCACTTTTATATTCTTTATATACTTTTCCTAAATTCTTATGATATTTTTCTTAATTTTCAGGAATTATCTAAGTAATTAAATCGAGAAAAGAAGAGATGAAGGTAGGAGGCAATTCAGTTTCCCGCAATGCTGACTTAAATACATACCTTGCACCAAAATTAGCATAACTCTCACATCCTAAGGCGGTATTTAATGTTCAAATATGATATGGAAAGGGAATTCAAAGGCCTAAAGGAAAATCATATTTTCAGGAGCACTTTAAATTCTCTAGACAACATAAATTCGCTCGAAATTGCTGCTGCGAGAATCTGCATTAAAGAAAGACAATCAAGAGTTTGTTGACTAGATCTGAAAATTCAAAAGGATGGCTCCCTCTCTTTTTTCCCCTTCTTTTTTAGATAGCCTATCCCTCCTTCTCCTATAAAATGAAGGGCACTTCCTCCTCCCAAGGATCATCTTTTGTATCATCTTTTGTACCGGAATTCTGAGCATTTGTTCTCCTATCATTCATGCAATAGAATTTCTTCTTAGTGTTCTTTAATTCTTGCAATTTATATTCTTACAATAGATCTAGTTGTTCTTCCTTTCTTCTTCTTTCTCTTCCGTGGATTGGATCAAGGGTTGAAGAGATTGGCCATTTTATTGTCTCTAGCAAAAGGATTGACTCCTAATTTTGGGCTAGACTATGGCCATTTCGCTTCTCCCCTCCGCCTCCATGTTTTCCACAAGCATGTGTGAGTAGACTTCTATCGAGGCAAGGGGAATAACCCCTTAGCCATGTGATGACTAGATTGAAGATTTATACGATTTTTTAGATAAATGGATTTTGATTTGGATCTCGACGATTTTAACGAAGTGATCTCTCATTTTCATCGCTTGTTAATCTTGGCGGATGCGACCGTGGAACCCAAGATTTAGAACAACCAAATTGATTTCATGGGAATTTAGATGAGACTTCGGAAAAGTCCCCATTAGGATGATTGAACTAGGATCCGTGAATGCCAAGACCAATGGGTTCACGGGGAGTTCATCTTTTGTGAATCATTTACAAATGTTTCACATGTCTTCTTTTATCTTTCTTATCATTTCTTTGATCTCGTTTCACATCGACTAGGGTGGTAAAATCCCTTATCTTCGGTATTTCTTTTTTTTTATTAGTTAAATTTTATTTCAGCACTTTTATTTTTGTTCTTAGTATTAATAACTCTCTCAAATCGGGATTTAATTCTTGTACTTGCAATTGGATTTAGATTTCAACTTTTCTTTTCTGCCGTCCCTTGGATCGATACCTATCTATACTAAGTTGACTTGTTGTTCACAACAAGTTGACAACCGGGTTAGAAGGTTAAACTCTAGGACTTTTCCTAGTGATTGTTGTGTGTACAACGACGCGCATCAATTTGGCGCCGTTGCCGGGGACGACACAGTTGTTTTTCAGATCTGGTTGTCTGTATATCTTGTATAATCCTTGTTCATATTCTCTAACTTTCATAACGTTAGTCTTTTTTATAATTTCTTTTAGATTTTTATAATTTCTTTTTGCCTTCTGAGCACAATTCCGGAAGTGTATCTCCTCTTTCTGCTGAGTTTCCATTCCAGCAGTACTGCTTTCTAGTTACTTTTTTTTTGTAATTTTTGTTATTTCATAATTTCTTAGATTTATAATTTTTAGTTTTGTTTGTAATTTTGACTAATTTTTTATCTCGCAATCTTTCTTCTCTCATTCGTTGATTGACATATCTTTCAGGAACCTTTCTTTTCAAATGGAGTGTACATCCCAATATCCCCCACGATGTTATTATTGTGGTTTTTACCACTATGCATCTCTTGCCTGTCCGACTCTACCCCATGATTATAATAGCACCCATTTTAATTGCGAGCTCGTTCATCCTGGTGGATACAATGTGAATCCACATTTTTCTGAGAACCATTATGGGGAACCTTGCTATCCATATTCTAATGGGGGATATGATCAACAAAATTTTGTGGTGTGTAACCAACAAAACCTTGGGGGTTATGAACATGTTTATGAAACCCAATGTAATCCTCAACAAGAAGAGAAACTTAAGTCCCTAGAGAATATGGCAGCAAAACTCCTAACTAGCCAAACCTTATTGGCCACCTTAGTAGAAGCCCAAACCCAAAATATAGATTGTTCAAATATGTTTCCTCATGAATTGGTGACACCTTATAATATTGAATCTTCCTACGAAGATGGACGCAATGGAAATTACAATCCACCATCTTCTGGAGATTATTATGAGGAGCAATTCCACCCAAAACAATATGAGGAGTACTATGGCCAAGGACACTATGGGGAGTGTGGCGAGGATGACCAAACTTTTGGGGTGTATAAATCCTATGGTGAAATGCAAATTGATCTTGAACTGGAAGAGAGACTTAAGGACCTAGAAAAGAGGGTAGCAGAAGCACAAGTAAAACTTGAATCCAGTCAAGCCATGTTAGCTACCTTTCTAGAGGATCAATCACAAACTCCCCCTATAGAGCTTGAGCAACCCAAGATGGTTCTTCCTGACAATGACGATGATGATCCTTATTTTGTGTCATATATGTCAGATCCTGAAGAAATAGAACAAACCATGGAGACATATTTTGTGTGTGATGAGGACGTTGGTATCCCTATCTTTCCTTTAGAGACTCTATTACTTGAATATAAAATGGCAAAGCATGAGAGTCATTCTAAAGATCCAACAACTCCTCCCATCCTCAACATAAATCTGAATGATATCATAGACCAATACCCTTCTTTTGAGTCTATTTTGGATAATGAGAATCTAACCCCCTTTATGATTCTTCCCGAGCCGTCACAACCAATTTCCATCCCACACATGGCTGATCTAGAAGGGGAGATACCACCGTTAGAAGAAGCTCACACACCCCATTCTATTGTTTGTAAGGAAGTCATCCTCATCCCTCCTGAATCCTTGGGGACCCCTTGTACAAAAGAATTAGAGCCTTATGTTATATTAACAATGAAACTTACCAAACCCAATGTTGATGACATTATTTTTTAGGAGAAGCAAAACAATTTTGTAAATAATTTGAAATCTTTTTCATCAACATCAATTCTCCCATATACAGGTCATCATGATGGTGGAAAACCTGAACCAGATCCTCCACCCAACTCATTTCATCCTGCTCTACTAGAATCACTAGCTGGGTACCCACCAACCTCCCCAAATCCACATCCATCTTCAACACTTCCCCTTCTATTGATGGAAGATCTTTGGATCCTATTGGAGGGAATGCGAGGTGAAAGAAAATATGAGCACCCCACTGAGCTTCTACAATTACCCTATCATAGGGTACACTATGAGGCTCCTCAGATAAAGGTCCCAGCCCTCATCGACATTCCCTTCAGATGGACATATTTTGAGCTACCAGGACCTCCTGGTGAACCCAACAAATTTCTTCCCTCCATCTCGGGTTTGGGTTTTGCTCGGGATGAGCAAAAATCTAAGTCCGGGGTGGAGGTGGGTGGTATGATTCTATTTCACCTCCTTATCTTTTTATTCTTGCATTATTTCTACTTTTTTTTGTTTTGCATATAGTTGCTTTGTTTATGGCCATTATCTAGTCGACCATATTTTTATTTCTTTTGTTGCAAAATGGCCTTTATCTAGTCGGCCTTGATATGATCATTTGTCAAAATACTCCCCTTAATGATGTAACTTCCTTGCAACTAAAATTTTGAAACTTTCATGACTAGAAATCCTCCTGTCACTTAGGACCTCAAATAATAATCACTCCTTGGAAAAGATGGCAAGCCATAGAGGACTGATAGGATTCAAGAGTGATGCTTTCTTATCATGTACACCTTGTATAAATTTTCTTGATTTTTCGCATGATTCGGTAATAGTTGAACCAATGCATGGTACTCCTAAAAAAAAGATGAAAAAAAAGTTGCACAAGAACAATCTCTTCTACTCTTCTTCTACCACTTCCAAATCTTTCCATTCGTCAAAAAGAAAAAAAAAGCCAATAATGCCCAAAAGGCTAAGTTTGGGGTGGCATCCCTTCCCCCTCTTTCACTTCTTCCATACCCACGCAATTGGGTGTATCACCAAAAATCAAAGAAAAAAAAATGCGGTCAATGTAACTGCATGTCCACTAAATAAAAAGGTCTTGAGTCGAATAGAGGAGAGACTGTCTTTCTTCCATACCTCCTTCACTCTAATTTTCTACCCAGGGGAAAACTACAAAAACCCCAACCATCCAAATCAGCCCTGTTCTTGTGTAAAACTTTTAAAAAAAAATTGGAGTACCAAATGCAAAGGTGAAATGAAAATCTATTTTATTGCAAATCTTGAATAAATGCAAGTTTGTGAAGTAGGATATATAAAAGTCACTTTTTGTGAATACAGGAAGTCAGGGTCGCTTGGCCATATTTTGGTGGAAGGAATCTAGTGATTGTTAGGAGAGTGAGGATGATAGGTTGAGAGTATGTCTTGAAAGTATTTCTTGATTTTAATGTTGCTCGGGACAAGCAAAGTTTAAGTTTGGGGTATTTTGATGAATGCATATTCATCTCTTATTTTTGCTTCATTTAGAATAATTAATTAGGACTTTTTTTGTTAATTTTAGCTAATTCAAAAATAAATAGCACTTTCATCTTCTTGATATACTTTTCCTGAATTCTTATGATATTTTTCTTAATTTTCAGGAATTATCTAAGTAATTAAATCGAGAAAAGAAGAGATGAAGGTAGGAGGTAATTCAGTTTCCCGCAATGCTGACTTAAATGCATACCTTGCACCAAAATTAGCATAACTCTCACATCCTAAGGAGGAATTTAATGTTCAAATATGATTTGGAAAGGGAATTCAAATTCCTATAGGAAAATCATATTTTCGGGCGCACTTTAAATTCTCTGGATAAAGCAAATTCGCTCGAAATTGCTGCTGCGAGAATCTGGATTAAAGAAAGACAATCAAGAGTTTGTTGACTAAATCTGAAAATTCAAAAGGATGGCTCCCTCTCTTTTTCCCCCTCTTTTTTAGATAGCCTACCCCTCCTTATCCTATAAAAGGAAGGGAACTTCCTCCTCCCATGTATCATCTTTTGTATCGGAATTCTGAGCATTTGTTCTCCTATCATTCAAGCAATAGAATTTCTTCTTAGTGTTCTTTAATTCTTGCAATTTATATTCTTGCAATAGATCTAATTGTTCTTCCTTTCTTCTTCTTTCTCTTCCTTGGATTGGAGCAAGGGTTGAAGAGATTGGCCATTTTATTGTCTCTAGCAAAAGGATTGACTCCTAATTTTGGGCTAGACTATGGCTATTTCGCTTCTCCCCTCCGCCTCCATGTTTTCCACAAGCATGTGTGAGTAGACTTCTATCGAGGCAAGGGGAATAACCCCTTAGCCATGTGATGACGAGATTGAAGATTTATACGATTTTTTATATAAATGGATTTTGATTTGGATCTCGACGATTTTAACGAAGTGATCTCTCATTTTCATCGCTTGTTAATCTTGGCGGATGTGACCGTGGAACCCAAGATTTAGAACAACCAAATTGATTTCATGGGAATTTGGATGAGACCTCGGAAAAGTCCCCATTAGGATGATTGAACTAGGATCCGTGAACGCCAAGACCAATGGGTTCACGGGGAGTTCATCTTTTGTGAATCATTTACAAATGTTTCACATGCCTTCTTTTATCTTTCTTATCATTTCTTTGATCTCGTTTCACATCGACTAGGGTGGTAAAATCCCTTAGCTTCATTATTTCTTTTTTTTATTAGTTAAATTTTATTTCAACACTTTTATATTTGTTCTTAGTATTAATAACTCTCTCAAATTGGGATTTAATTCTTGTACTTGCAATTGGATTTAGATTTCAACTTTTCTTTTCCGCCGTCCCTTGGATCGATACCTATCTATACTAAGTTGACTTGTTGTTCACAACAAGTTGACAACCGGGTTAGAAGGTTAAACTCTAGGACTTTTCCTAGTGATTGTTGCGTGTACAACGACGCGCATCACTTAACCCTAGACCTCCAAATGGTCTTGGGTGATCACCAAACAATCTTGAGACCGTTTGGGTGATCCCCAAATGGTTTTGAAACCATTTGGGTCACTCAACCCATACTTCAACTTAACTCAATTATTGAAATCAGCAATTGACCCGATTAGGGTTTAGGTGGTTGATGGGCCTTCAATTGGTAAATCACTTGGAATTACTTGATGATTTTTGGTAGGTATTTAGTCTACATTATTCTCAACAGTCCTCCAAACGGTCAATGCCTGGTCAACGCATCCAAATGGTCTTGGACCATTTGCTTCTATGCGGTTTGGTTGAAACCGTTTGCATTCAAACGGTTTGAAACCGTTTGCTCCCAAACGGTTTGGGAAACCGTTTGAGCAAGGGTTGGAGACCGTTTGCTAAATTAGGTTTTTGGATAAACATAGGAATTAACGTCACCTTCATCTACCTCAAGAACAGGGGCTGTTCTTCACAGAATTGCTAGCAAGAACACAAGAGTAGCAAAGGAAGAAGAATAACTAAAGATTTTTCATGGAGATGAAGATGCATAAACAAAGCTCAAGGTTTAGAGTTATAAAACCCACCTTTAGGTCTGATCTAGAGATCCAAGCTTCGTATTTTTAATGGTGGATGAAGCTCCAATTCTTGTCCAAGGTCCGTTCTTCAAGTTTTGGATGGAGAAGATGGCTAGAGAGAAGAATCGTGTGAAGAAAACCAATAATCTAACCTTGTTTTAGGGTTTTCACCATGAATTCGAGATAGATGATGATCCATACTTAACAAACCAGCTTGGTCGTCCTCCCTCAGCTACAGAGCTTTTCTTTGGTCGGCAAGAAGATAAGGAAAAGAACTAAGGGAAACGATCCCTTACATTGTTGGAAAAAGGTCCCTTATATATTTATGGGTTTTTAGGGAAAAAGGAAAAAGAAGATTATTTCCTTTTTATCTCTCAAACATATCCACCAAAGCTTTCTCAATTCTTGGCCACGTTTCCACCTACTAAACTCATGCAATACTTCTCAATTATCCAAGGTTAAAAGGAAAAGACTAAGCATCTTAATAAGTTGTATATTAAAGAGCCATTTGCTTAAATCTTGATTATTTTAATATCAAGATTATCTTTCCTCCTTGATCATTCAAATGAGGCACCCCTCTCATTTTATTTGCTCCACTTGATGCCAAGAAACATGAGAGATCCTCTAGAGGGTATATTTTACATGTTGAACCCTAGGTTTTGGGTAATTTTGCACATTACACCAAAACTAGGTTTTAATACACAAGGATTGCTCTACAAGCTATATCTTGGTGCCCAAGCTTGTGGAATCCATACCACCACATCATATCTATTTTTATGATGTCTCATCATCAGAGGAACAACTTAACATGTGCAATTTGCAAGTTAACCCCTCAACTTGGGTAATTTGCACATTAGTCCATTATTAACAAAACAATGTTTCAACATTATGCAAAAAAGGACTAAAATTGAAATATAAGTCACTCAAAAGCCTTAATTACATTTCAAAGGATAAACACAAACATCTAATCACTTATTTAGGCAAAACATCTAGGGTCAGTACATAACCCAGGTTAGGGATGTTACAAGTACTAGGCAAGATAGGTCTAGATTCAAGATCATTAACTTTATCAAGAAGCCTAGCATTTCATTTGTAAGCATAAAAGGTTCATAATCATATATTTTCTTTTCATCTTTCAGATCATTCATTTTCTTTAGATAAACACCATTTCCAATTTCTACTCTATTATATTGAAGTTTTAGATCAAGAAATTGTCCTTGCAAGGAATCTAATCTATCAAGATGAACTTTTTCAATTTGTTCAAGAATTTCAATTTTAGCATAAAGATCATATATGTTTTCCCCTAATCTCTTATTTTTAGGTTTGCACTTAGAGTAAGAAGAACATGAATCATGAATGATATCAATGAGGGCATCTTTAGAAAGTTCATTCAAACCTACCTTAGAGTAAAAGAATGGGAAGCATGAATGATATCAATGAGGGCATTTTTAGAAAGTTCATTCAAACTTACCTCAATTACCTCACCTATGTCTTCACTAGTTGAGGCCATGAGAGCAAGGTGACACTCTCCTTCATTTGGTCTGGAATCACTTGAGGAAAACTCCTCCTAAGAGGCATGGGAAACATCTTTTCCTCTTCTTTCCTTCTTATCCCTCTTCTTGAACTTTCTCTCCATGTTGTATCCTCCTTCTTCTTAGAGTTTCTCTTGTGGTGGGACTCCTTTTCTTTGGGGCAATCATTCTTGTAGGGTTCATTTTTTCCACATTCATAGTATCTAGGAGTATAGGAGGAGGAGGGCTTTCCCTTGAAGTGTTTGCACTTGGAGTAGTGAGCTTCAAGCTCATTAGGAGCTTCATCTTCACTAGAGGGGGAATAGGTCAGAAAGAAAGTTGTTGTTGAAGAACAATGACATGCACTCAAGCTTTGAAGGCTGCATCCATTTTCTTTCTTAGATACCTTCTCTTCTAGCTTGTCTTCTTCTTCTTGCTTGTCAAGCCTCACTTCATAATCTTGGAGATTTCCAATGAGTTCTTCGGTAGCAATATCACAAGATTTGTTGTTTATTTAATGGAGGTCACCTTGGATTGCCACCTCTTGGGAAGAGATCTAAGAATATTTGAGTTGACATTACCTTGGTCCATGTATTGTCCTAAAGATGCAAGACCATTCACAATGGTGTTGAGACTAGCATACAATTCAGCAATTCTTTCTTTCCTTCCCATCTTGAAGTTCTCAAGCAAGCCATTGAACATGTATACCTTTGACTCCTTGAATTGGTTGGTGCCTTCCAAGGTAAAAAAAATCTTATCCCATTTCTCATGAGATGTATCCCAAGCGAATATCCGGTTGAATTCAAAGGGAGTGAGGGATGAATAGATGATGCTTATTGCCTTGATGTTGAGTTGAGCCTTCTTCATGGCAGCTTCATTCCAAGTAGCCATACCTCCCTCTAGTTCTTTGTATGGAGAAGTAGCCACTCTCTACATCTTGTATCTCACCCCTTGAAGGTAAAACTACATCCTTATCCTCAGGTAGAGGAAGTTTGTTTTGTCAAATATGAGGGGATGCATGGAGAATCCTCCTTCTATGTTAAGGGACCCCAAAAAATTCTCACCCATATTCTCGTCTTGTAGGAGTACTTGGCTTGGAGAAGACCTGCTCTGATATCACTTGTAGGATCAATGGGCTCTAGAGGGGGGGTTGAATAGATCTAAAACACTTTAACCAGATTCATTAAACCTTCAAATTATATTAAGAGATAATGTTGCATATATGGAACTTGAGTGCAACTAAGCATACATAGCAAGGATGAGAGAGATTGAACAAGCACAAGAACATAATCTATGTATAGTGGTTCCAAATCCCAAACTAGGAGATGTACATCCACTACCTAGAGGGATCAATCTCTAGGATTTGCAACCATTGCACACTTCTTATATTCCATTATAAGTGATATAATATGACCTTCCTTTTCAAGGAAAAGGATACCTAGCCTTCCTTTTAAGGATCAAAGGAGCCAATAATCTTAAAAGGACTTAACCATCCTAGGGAAAGAGTCTTGTACCTTCACAAGGGCTTACCCACTTTTGCAACGAGCTAGTTGCCTTCACCAAGGAGATCTACTCTTGCAACAAGTCTTCTACCTTGAAGGAATTACCCACTTTTTTCTTGGATCTTTGCCTTCAACTTCACCTTCACCGATAAGAAGCTTTCATAATCATAGATTGAGATAAAGGGATTGGGAAAAGGAAGTTGGGAGCTTCACAAAGTGTAAAATAAAGCTTCTCTCTTACAAGTAACCTATATCACTCGAATTGTTCTTGATAAGTAGTAAACTTGAGAGAAAAAGGGGCTCTTAGTAGACAAAACCACTCAACTATATCTAGGAGCATAAGAAGCAAACTTAGAATGAAGTCCAAGGGTACCTATTTATAGTTGGGGTGTCTTCTAGCCAGTATATGCATTTAGGAACAAATTGTAGCCATTTTGTGTGTTGCAACAGATATTTTTTTGAGTTTTGTAACACTCTAACGGTTAGAAACACTTTTTTTGCACATTCCATACAGTGCGGTCGGTCGAGTTTCAATAAAGGTCACTTGAATGATGACACTATGTGAAAAAGAAATTTAGAGTTGTCGTTCGATTTTATCCTAGATGAAACTTGGTCGATGGCTTAAAATTGATTTTCCTATGCAAGGGTTTCGATCGAGTTTGTCTAGGGGAAACTCGATTGACCTTGGCAGTTACCAAGACCCACACAGGGTTGTCAGTGAAACTCAACTGATAAAAGGGTTTGTGATGAATTTTGGAAAGTTCCATAAAGGTGCTTAAATATTCTACTTAAGTGCATTTTATATTTTTCTCAACTTAGTTACAAGTTATAGCATCAACACAAGTGATTTACAAAAATGTTCTAAGTGGTTTAAGGCATTTTCCATAAAAGTGCACTTGCATTGATTTTGTCTTGTTTTTGGTCAAGCTAGGACGTGCTTAAATTCATTCTTTTCATGTACCTAATACCTAATATCAGTCTTAAATAGACATATTAGATACATATGAATGGAATGCTTAAGACATCATCACAATATGGAAAATGTATAACTATTAGCCAGCAAGTTCCTGTTGTAGGCAATAATCCTCCATTCTCAATATACAAAGCAATGAAAATGATGTGCTAATTGGTATGGAGGATAGGATGATACATGCATGCATCGATGACTATATGTTGTTTTTAAAAGGAACATATCAATATGAAACAATGTCCAAAATGTGGGGCATCATGGTACAAAATCATGACTTTGGCTAAGACCAAGAATGGATCTCCTTCTAAGGTGAGGTGGTATCTACCTATAATACCATGATTTTAGCACTTATTTTCCAACTTGGAAAATGCACAGAATTTATCTTGGCATTCATCGGAAAGGAAAACAATCATGGGGTCCTACAACATGTGTTTGATTCACCACAATGGAACAAAATTGATTTATTGTACCCTCAATTTAGTGAATAAATGAGGAATCTAAGACTTGGACTTGTATTGATGGAATGAACCAATACAGTACATTTAGAATGCAATATAACACTTGGTCTATTATTATTGTTATATACAAACTTCCTCCTTGATTGTGAATGAAAGATAAGTAAGCAATGTTGTGATGATTTAAGGCACCAAGCAACCCAGAAATGATATTGTTATTTACCTTGAACCTCTAATTGATGACTTTAAGAAACAACGGAAAGAATGCATTATGACTTATAATGCTTCACATGGGGAGACCTTTGATTTGCATGCTATGTTGTTTTGCACAACTAATGACTTTCCAAAATATGGAAATATGTCTGGATATAATGCAAAAGGATCTCAAGCATGTCAAATATGTGTTGAAAATACTAATTTAATACAACTAATATATGGAGGAATAAACATCTATCTTGGTCATCAATGATTTCTCCCACAAGTTCACCATTATTGAAGACTGCACAAAGCATTTAATGACTCAACTAAGGATCAAAGTTCCCTGAAACCTATATCAGGGAAGGATTTTTGTGGAAGAGTAAGACCCATTATCAATGCATTTGGTATGAGACCATGTAGTACTCCCACATGTGATAGATTTTTATACAAGATGAGGTCAATGTTCTAGGATCTTACTTATTGATTTCTTTGGTAATTAGGCATTGTGTTTATGTCATTCATTTTGAGAAAAATGGCTATCACAACATTGTTAGTATGCTACTAAAAATAGTATGCAAGTATAAAGATCACATCAAATCTAGAATGGACTAATGAGAAATGGGTATGAGGTAAAGAATTAATAAAAAAAGGTATAAGTGGTTGTCAGACATATTTACCGGCTACTATTACACTTGTCTAGACATGAGGAGAAAACTATTTGTGAGTGATTGCTTAATGTTAAAGTACCACAGGGATAGTCTTCTAATATATGTAGATTGGCATCAATAAAAGATCTGAAGCTGATAGGTATCAAATATCATGATTGTCACACCCTAATGTAGCAAATATTGCCTATGGCTATTCACTTATACTTTCAAAAAATGCAAGGTTTGCAATCACAAGGTTTTGTTTCTTATTCAACAAAATATGAAACAAAGTTATAAATCCTAAAAATTTCGATAAGATGCAAAGAGAAGTGATCATTACCTTATTCTAGCTTGAGATGCATTTTCCTCCTTCATTCTTTGATACCATGGTTCATCTTATTTTCCATTTCACTGGGGAAGTGAAGATGCTAAGTCTTGTTTATTACATTAGATGTATCTTCTAAATGGTACAAGAGTGGTTTTAAAGGTGATGCTCAAAATTGTTATCGGCCTGAAGGGGATATTATTGAGGGTTACAAGGCTAGGTAGGTAATGGAATTTCATAATATTTTTTAGAATTGCAATGAAACTTGTTCCAATTCAGAATCATATCACGTTGATACTTATTGTGTCAAGGGGACTTAAGGAGCATGAATGAAAGGAATTAGTTGAAAGTTATGGGAATAAGCACACTTGTACATTTTACACAACCAACAAAGTGGGTATCTAGATCACCGAACACACCAATTTTATAAAAAAATATCCTTGATCTAGTTCAATGTTGATTGCTAGAGTGCATAATCTAACATTTGTTAGATGGTTTGAAGATAAAGTCTACCATAAACTTTCTCAAACACTAAATGACATTGCTGAGAACATCAAATGCCTCATGTTTAAACTAAAAATGGATGTCAAATCATACAAAGAACATGACATAAATAAATTTTCATTCTATACAAAGTATCAAGATGATAGTAGCGTAGTCCAAAATAATGGGGTCATTCTATATGCATCTTCATTATATTTTTCTTGAGAAAAGTATAAGAGTTCACAAGAAGCTAATATGGCATATTACGGTGACATTGAAGACACATGGGAATTTGACTACATAGAGTTTAGAGTTTCTGTCTAAGGTCTAACTAGGCTAATAATAATAAATGAGTTGTATTTGATGAGTTGGGATTCAAATTAGTGAATTTTGAAAGAAAAAATGGTGAGAGAATGAGTCATTCATCATGGCATAAAATGCAAATTAAGTGTTTTATATTTATGACCCAACAAATAAAAACTAGTATGCCTTTCTTCATGGAAATAGATAGTTCATATAAGATCTTATAGATGAAGATGACTAATACAAAAATTATGACAAATTCACTCCATTCTTAGTTGCTTTTGCAACTCTAAATGTCAAGGGGCTTAGTTGCAATTTGTTGAGTTACTCCACGTAGAGGAAGTGTATGGGTTAGTCAGCTTTTGGACACTTGATATGAATGGAAATCTTAATTATTCATGTAATGTGGATGAAGATGGGGTTTGATCTTGAGTTGATCAAACAATTAATGGAACCTTAAATTGAAATTTTAGAAATAAATCTTAAGGTTACCATGTACACAGGTCAGTAGTAGAGGGACATATCATAGCTCAAGAAAGTCATTTTCTCTTAATTATGTGATTCCATCCATTTTCCATCCATTTTGATCCACCACCTTAATATGATCCAGTAACCCAAATTGTTTCCTTTTTTATTGCATTGCATGGCATAATAGGTGACATGATAGTTAGTTTTACTTTAGATTCATTAGTTACAAAATGGAAAAAAATGTACATCAATAATATTTATGCATTTCATCTAGTTGCATAACAATCACATGTAGATTGCATACATTTTGCAGCATTCATTTTACATCATGTTGTTATATTGTTTTCTTTTGAAATAAGAGCACAAGGATACACATCCATACCCTCAGAAAAATAAAAAAATGAATGAAATATGTTATTGAAGCCTAAGCATAATTTTATACCATGCTAAAATAGTGGGCCAAAGAAAAAAAAGAAAAAAATTAATGTTATGAAATAAAGAGGGAGAAAGGATTCTCTAAACTCGGGTTGGAATTTCACTTCACAAACAAATGGAAACATTTACATGATGCATTCTATTCTTTACTTTGCTCTCATCCCTTTGATGAGGTTTTCAATACATGCATTATTCCACCCAATAATATTAGGCATTAATATTCATACATTTCTCATCATCTTCATTCTAGTAGGTACATCATATTTTATTTTTGCATAAATGAATTGAATGTTGCTATTGATTCTTCATAAGCCACCTATTTCATCACATCCATATGATTGATCTCCTATTCGTTCTTATAAGGATAACTACTTCCAAGTAGTTGGTAGTTAGGAAAAGAGAAGTGTAGATAGACAATCACATGATGCACCAAGAGAATGTCTGATTGACTATGATATTAACAACTTTATTGATAGTGTTCCACTGATCTAAGATTGGACATCTTTTATGGATATTTTTGGTTGCTTGAGAGTAGTTGATTGTTCAGTGGTCAACAATGGTCGGTTTGGGACCGCAAGGTGGGGATAGTTGAGAATGTAAATGCATATCTTATGTCCTTTTACTTACTTGTCTCAAATAGATCTGAGGGTGTGTTTCTCGAGGACGAGCAACATTTAAGCTTAGGGGAGTTTGATGTGATGAATGATTGTCGTTCTTATAGCCTATTTATTTGGATTTTTATGCGCTTATTGTTCATTTTGATATCTTCTGTGCATTATTTATCATCATTATCCTGTAAAAATTAATTGCTTCAAAAAGATGTATTTTTAATGTTCTTGATAGATTCATTATTATTTTGGATCTTATGCTTGTTTTGTGGAATTTCATGTGAGTATACAAGAAACTACACAGCTCAGTACTACTAACCTGCCTGTCAGTGGTATCGACATTTGATCAAAAGGAATAAGTGAAATTCAGAAAACTCGATAGTACTGACCGAAGGAAGTCAGTACTATCAACAATCTTACAGAGAGGATTCAAAAAATCTTGAGAAATCTCAGTACTGCCGACATCAACTCGGTGGTGCTTACAACCACACAAGGAGCCATAACTTATCGAGGGTGTCAATACTACGGACACCCAGTCGGTAGTATTGACTCACCGAGATCAAGCAAGATATGAAATCACAGTTAATCTGATGTTTGGGAATTAATGACACCCTAAGTCATGTCTATGACTTGGGGGGAGTTCATCCAGACCTAATAGTCACGTCATATTCAGTTGTATGACAAAGGATAGCATAGAAGAGAGAAAGGAGAGGAGAAGCAACATTATGGGTGATTGGTGTACTTCTGGTGGCCTGATTTGCAGTAGGAAGATGCCAAATCACCACATTTGTCGGGAGGAACCATCCCTACCACTTTTCTCAAAGAGTTTTTCCTTGTTCTTGATGTTTTTTTCATTCCCTTCTTTCTTTTCTCTGTGTAAAGCAGCTAAAATCATGTGGGGCTAATCCCCTTGCTCCTTAGGATCCAGGAGTAGCCCAGTTTTGCATTGTAATTGACAATTATGATTTAATATATATGTTTCTCTTAATTTATGGACATAAATCTATGATAGCATCATGAATTATATGTGCTTGATCATCATAGATATTTGTTTAGACTATTAATTTCTTTGAGAGAGGGATCAAGGGTTGGAAAACTCATATATTTACATATTTTATATTATACCTTGAGGAAGGGCTTATGAATGTGAAAAGAATAACCCAGAGATTTTGGTGAAGCACCTAACTAATAACATAATAGCTATGAGAGTGGGATTGGTATTAGATTATGTAGTGAATTACGCCACGAGAGTGGGTAATTCTTGTTGCATGTCTCTTTTTCTAGGGTTAGGAAAGATAATATTACTGAAATGATGTTAATTGCAATGTGAGTTGTGGTGAAACCACAATCCTAAGAAATCATTCCACTTGTGATCACAACTAGTAATCTTAGTTATAATTCTTGTAAATTAGTTATTAATTCAACCAAATCATGCTTTTTATCAAACCTAGCTTATTGAGTCATTGTTAGTAGTAGTTTCTAGGTACACATTTTCCTCGAGTTTGATATTTAGGCCTCTTAAGGCCTATATTATATTGATACGTGCAGTTGTGTTTTTGACGTGTAGTTTATGCGCATCAACTCACATGAGCATGGCAATGAATTTCTCATTCTCACTTATCAAGTGGCCAGGATACTAAACTCCTGTAGGAGGGACAGATCCCATCTGCATCACTCACAGTCAATCCCCTTGTGTCTCAATGTATCTGAGCATTACCTTTATGGTAACCCTTATTCAAGGTCATGTTGGTTGATGTCAAAGTACATCGAATGACATGTGATGAGTGTAGTGATTTTAGGTTTGAGAACAACAATCACCACCATCACTATGAGAGATGATTCTGACTATCAATCCATAGTTTATGTGCATCACTCTCAAGGTGGGTCTGTCTGATACACTAATCTCTAAGAAGTATATGTGTGTTTGGTTTGATATCACATATCATGACTTAATGAGATTCTGTCATCGAAAAAAACACACTCTAGTCTTATGTGTTATTGATGTGTAATAGCTTCCACAATAACAACTGCTAGGGACATATCAAGAATGTATACACTTTTGACATTTGTATGATCTCATAGTTCACAGCCTCAACCTGAAGACATGTGTCATCAAGTAAAATTGTTATTTAGACATTTATTATGTAATATCATTATCTCATAACAGAATAAGATAGAAAAAATGGAATATTGACTTTATTATTAATCTATTCATTTACAAGAGATTCCATTAAAATCATCATATGATTGGCTCTCTAGGCATACATACCAACATACTCCCAGTTACACCTAGAGCTAATCACCCATGAACTTAATCCCAAGTGATCTAACATAGCCTTCATGCTTCTGCTATGAAAGTGCTTCTGTCAAGGGGTCAACCACATTGCTTTCAGTTGGTACCCTACAAATCTTCACATTCCCTTGTTGTATGATCTCTCGTATGAGATGGATCTGCCATTGTATGTGCTTGGAACATTGATGTGATATGGGTTCTTTAGCTTGTGTAGTAGCTCCATTATTTTCACAAAATATCTCTACTACATCGTTGATTCTTGGAACCACCCCAAGTTCAAAAATGAACTTCTAGATCCAAACAATCCTCCTGTGTTGTAGGATGTAGCAATATACTCAAGTTTTGTTGTAAAATCAACAGTTATCTCTTGCTTGGAACTCTTACAGCTTACAACTCTGTTGTTTAGGCAAAACAAAAATCTAGAAAGGGATCTATAATCATTTTTGTCAGTTTAGAAGCTTGCATTAGTGTAACCCTTTACCACCAACTCTTCCTCGTCATCGTATACAAGCAACTAGACTTAAGGACATTCTTTACAGCACTCCAGTGACTTTTCCCAGAATCTGATTGATACCTACTAGTCATACTCAAGGCATATGAGACATCAGGATGAGTACATAACAGAGTGTACATGATAGATCCAATTATAGATGTATATGGAATTTGTCTCATGTGTTCCCTTTCTTTACAAGAATTGGGACATTGAGCTCTAGAGATAGTAACACCTTGATACATAGGCAAGTTTTCTCTCTTAGAACTCTCCATGCTAAACCTCTTCAACACTTTGTAAATGTGTGTGCTCTAGCTTAGGTTAACAGTACTTCTAGATTTGTCTTTGTATATCTTGATTCCTAAGATAAAGGATGCTTCGCCTAAGTCTTTCATAGAAAACATATTTTCCATCCAGGACTTTACCATCTATAAAATAGGGATGTCATTCCCCATCAATAGTATGTTATCCACATACAATATGAGGAATACGATCATGCTCCCACTAACCTTCTTGTAAAAACATGGCTCATATTTATTTTGACTAAAGCCAAACTCTTTGAATGTTTCATCAAATTGAAAATTCCAACTCTAAGAAACTTGCTTCAATCCATAGATTGACCTTTGTAGCATACAAATTTTATTTTCATTCTTTAGATTTATAAAACCATCATGTTGTGTCATGTAGACATCCTCAAGAAGATTCCCCTTAAAGAATGTGGTTTTACATCCGTCTGCCAAATATCATAGTCATAATCAGTTGTAATGGCAAGAATGGTCCTAATGGACTTAACCATGGCAACTAGAGAAAAGGTTTTGTCATAGTTAGCACCTTGAACTTGTCTAAAGCCTTTGTAACCAACCAACATTTGTAAATGAATTGATATAGGTTCAATGTTTTTTGGTTGTCTTGAACCTCTTCAAGTTCTACTTTCCTCCCATTGATTCCTTTGGAAATGAATTCCTTTCCTAGGACTACAACATCCCTGGCAACAAACACTTTGTTGTTAGATTGAGTATAAAAGTGTATCTTTTGGTCTCCTTAGAATATCCAACAAAATAACATTTACTCTATTTGGGTCCAAGCTTTTGGGAAACTACTTTCTCACATAAGCTTTACAACCCTAAATATTCATAAAAGACACTTTAGGATGCTTCTCATACCATATCTCATATGGTTTCTTTTGAACTGATTTAGATGGTACTTGGTGTAGTGTAAATGTTGCGGTATCGAGATCATAAACCCAAAAGAAATTTAGAAGATTAAAAAACTCATCTAATGACACCATATCTAGCAATATGTGATTCCTTTTTTCTAACACATCAGCATGTTGTGGTGTTCCGGGTGGATTCCATGGTGATACGATACCACAGTCTCATAGAAGGTCCTCAAACTATTAGTTTAAGTATTCTCCATCTCAATTAGAATGAAGTGCTTTAATTATTTTACCAAGTTGGTTCTATACTTCATTCATGAAATCCTTGAACTTTGAAGAGCATCTGACTTATGTTTCATCAAATAAACATAACCATACCTATTGAGATCATCAGTAAAGGTAATGAAGTACAGATAACCACCTCTAGAATTTGTTCTAAAAGGTCCACACACATCAGTAAGTATGAATCCCAATACATCACTAGCCATCTCATTGTTACTAAAGAAGGGGATCTTTGTCAACTTGCCCAAAAAACAAGAAGCACTTGTCTCTATTGATTTATAACTGAAAGAGTCTATATATTCATCTTTATGGAGTCTAAAAATGCATTTCTCATTGATGTTCCCTAGAATAAATGCCAAAGATATGTTTTTTTGAGTTATCAAGTTTTAGTATTTTGGTATTTACATTATAAACATTTGTCTTTATATCTAACAAATAAAGACCATACAACATTAGGGCACTGCCATAAAAGATCTCATCTTTTAAATAGACCATTGACAATTCTTTATATGAAATTAATATCCAATCTCGTCCATACAAAATATAAAAATAATGTTTCTATTTATGGCAGGTATAAAATAGCAGTTCTTTAACTTTGTTACAAGCCTTGTGGGTAGAGATAAAGTAAAGGTTCCAATTGTAGTGACAACAACTCTTGCTCCACTTGCAACACACAGTTCAACCTCGCCCTCTCTTAAAGGCTTACTTCTTTTTAGATCCTTCATATTTAGACATATGTTAGATCCACATACGGTATCGAGTACCCATAATGAATAAGTAGACATATTTATGTCAATAATGTATAAACCTGAAGTGTATATCTATATCTACTTCTTTATCTTCCAGAGTCCCTTTAAGTATGAAGGATAGATTCCTTTTGCACTTATCTTTCTCTTTACCTTGAGCGTAGAAGACTTGGACTTCAGCTTGGCCTCTGAACTCTTCTTGGCCTTGCCTTTGTCCTTGGACTCCACTCCATTAATCACCATCATAGGTTTGTAATTCTTCATGTATGCTTCGACATTTATCAACATGCTAAGAAATTCTGATTGCGGTTTTGCCAAGTTATTTAAGTAATGACACTTGAAAAACTAGCTATATGCTTCAAGCAATGATTGTACAATCATATCCTTGGAAACCTCTTGGATCAAAGGGAAACTCAATCTCTCTAGATATTCCACATGTCCAATCATATTGGCCACATGGATCTCTACTGGATCTCCTTCTTTCATCTTGCACTGAAAGAGCACCTTTGAGACATTGTACCTTTCTTTCTTTGCATGATTCTGGTTTCACATTCATAAGACATGTTACCATCACAAGAATCCTCATATCTTCACATTTCTCATACAACTCATAGTCCATGTAGCATAGCATAAGGTACTTAATGTCTAAGGCATCATTGACATGCTTCCAATAAGCATCCACCTTAGCCCTAGGTGCATCATGAGCAGGCTCCTCTGGCATCGGTGTATCTAGGACATAGATCTTATGCTCATCATTGAGAACTCTTCTCAATGTCCAAATCTAGTCAAGTAAGTTTGTCCCATTAAGTTTGTCATTCTCAAGGACTGATCGCAATGAATATTTGTTTACCATTTATTTCTATAAGAAAATTTTGCATTTTGTCAAAACACCTTTGATTTGATTTATAAAAAAATTGACAATGTTTAATTAGGCTTTTAATTAATTATCGCTCCCACTATTTTGTTCAAATCGATAGACCTCACATATCAATTTGGAATATTATAGCATACAAACTTCTAGTGAGCCAAGATCCAAAACAATAGAATTATTACCTGGCCAATGCCAGCATCCATAACCAATTATTAAGGTATGCAACTTTTGTCAATTACATCTCATACAATTCTTAGATAGATGGTATGCAAAAATCTTTGCCATAGTCATATGCATACTTCTAGGCACTTAATCTCATTCTGGTCACCTAGTTAAGTCTGACACAAAAGCCAACACGATAGTAATGCACCCTGCTTAGCAGACCAACATAACTACCATAACACTTCCACAAGATGGACAGTGCAACACGCTTGGCGTGCCCATGCTTATTAGATCAAGCTTTTCATGTGTGTTGCTTATAGAAAGCATCTAAGACTTAATATATGATTGAGGGATTTTATATTTATATAAATACTTACACATATCTAATCACCACATACTTATAGTATGCATCATATACATGTTATATCTACAAACGAGAAATATGCAATTATAAAACATGAGCGATGGTTATAGCCATTCTATTGTAATTCCTTGGAGCTACAAGGAATTACTACCACCTAAGGTCCACATCATATGTAGCAACCTTTTTTTATGAAGATCTATGTTGGAACTAGTCTGGATCAAATGTTTCAACTCCTGCACTGATCGGTTGGCCTCCTGGTTGGTCGGTTGTTCTCTCAGATAGCTTGACTGGCCTTCAGTTCAAGTGATGTTTGGACTCCTCCAGTCGATCGGTTGGGGCCACCAGGTGATCGATCGGATCCTCATGTCGTCTGTCCTCCTTGGTCCTCCAGTCGGTTGGCTCATCCTCTGAGATGGTTGGTTCATCTAGTGCAGAACGTCATCTTTGCCATAATAGGAAATAAATACTATCCTATTCATGTTTAACTTATTACATTGCAGAAGGGAAACCTTGACTTACATTTGAGGGGAGTATTGGCAGGAAAGCATTAATACTTTTACATATAGAAAAGGAGAGAGAGGCTCAGTATTTAAACTGAGTTAGAAATTAGGAATAACCGCCACCAAACCAAGCACAAAGGTTTAGGGGTTTATTGGCCATAACCATGCTAGCATCTACCATCGAAACCAATTTTAGGGTGACACATGTAAGTTGCATATATATCATATCATATATATAGGGATGGTATGTGGTTTTTTAATTGGATACACACATTCATCATTTAAATATTCACATCACATGCAATAAGTAAATGATAAAACAATAATTTGATCATGTCGATTAAATATCAAAACATAGTAACTTAACCTTGCTCTGGTACCACTGTAGGGAAGGTATCATATATCACAGCGGTAACAAAAAATTTACTGCCATATTCCCCTTAGATAGTAGATTACATCAACAACTATGAATTGGGAAGGAAGGTTGCAAGGAATATACATGATCCTAGAGCAAGTCCAGCAACTATCCTTGTTGTAGTATGCTTCTTTCTTCAAGTTGCACATGGACGACTATCAATGTCGGCCTCTTGATCTGGCACTACGGATGTTGGTTGACGACATCCTCCTAGTGGGTGGTAAAGGCCTCATCTCCTCTGTAGTAGTCCACGTAGACCATCGGGAACTCCTATCATTCTTTTGGCATGAATAGAAAGGAGTTGTCCCTTCTAGTCAACATGCTAGTGTCACGTTGCTCTTCCTTATTGTCTCTCCCATGATGTTCCCCCCTTTGATGGGTAGGACTTGCTCAGGTTCTATGGTTACCACAATTGTGAGAAGACAACAATATTAGAGCTTATTATTGTATCTCTGGAAGGCCTCCACTACCCCTCTATTTATAGGAAGGTTAAGGTCAGGATTTCCAGATTAGGAGGGAGTCAATGAGATGAAATTTCATGAATTTTGTGGAACCTATGAACGACAAACTGGTCGGTTTAGTAGTGAATCAATTAGTTCTCACATGAGTCGATCGGTTCAATACTTGATTGATTGATTCACTATGTTTCCTAATTGTAATTACAGTGTCGTTTAATATTTGATCAATGTACAACATGACGTTAACATCAATCCTTGACCCAATCATATTGATCAACCAAATAGCCAGTTCACAACCTGAACCGGTCAGTTCACACATCTAAGTCGATCGGTTCACTTGTTGAGTCGGTCGTTGCAGAGTGCTTATTGCCAATGTTGTTTAAATTGAATACCTAACACTTTAGTAATCAAGTTTAAACCACATTCATGAGCAAACTCCTATTCCATGTGTATCCCATGTGTGTGACCCTATAGATCCCAAGTTACATTGACAGGGAATGTCCATAATTGATTTATGACATCACAAGAAATGAGTGGTATCTAGCAAGACACCATTGCTACCCAAGTAATTGGAAAGTTGGAGAACAACTTCAACCTACAATCTATGATTAGTGTTACAGTGATCATATAGTTCCTTTGTCTTTGATATCCAGATTGAACTCAAGGCATATGATCATCATCTTATTTAACATTCAATCCATATTCCTTGAACTAGAGTAGACTGTCTGCTATATATGTGAGCTCAATATCACATATTGATCCACATGAGCATGGCCATGCATTTCTCAGTCTCGCTTATCAAGTGGCTAGGATGTCAAACTCTGATAGGAGAGACAAATATTGTCTACATCATTCACAGTAAATCCCCATGGGTCTCAATGTATCTGAGCATCAACTTTACAGTAACCCTTATTCAAGGTCACATTGGATGATGTCAAATTACATCGAATGACATGTGATGAGTGTAGTGATTTTATTTCTAAGAACTACAATCATTGTGAGAGATAATTTGACTACCAATCTATGGTTTCCATGCATCACTCTCAAGGTGGGTCTGTCTAAAACATTGTTCTCCGGCAAGTATCTGTGTGCTTGGTTTGATATCACATATCAACTTAATGATATTTTGTCTCCAACCAACACTCACTCTAATCTTATAAGTTATTGTTGTCTATTGGCTTCTGCAATAACAATCGACTAGGGAGATAACAAGAATGTATATACTCTTGACATTCGTATAATCTCACTATTTAGGTCCTCAACCTAAAGACATGTGTCATTGAGTAACAACATTCTTTAGACATTTATTATGTAAAATCATTATCTCATAACTAAATAAAATAGAATAAATGGAAGATTACCTTTATTATTAATCAAATTGTTCGTAACATATGCCACTACAATCATCATATGATTAGCTCTATGGGTATAAACACCAACATACTCCCACTTGCACTTAGATCCAATCACCATGAACTTAATCCCAAGTGATATAACATGACCTTCATGCTTCTGTTGTGAAAGTGTTTTTATCAAGGGGTCAACCACATTGCTTTCAGTTGGTACCCTATAAATCTCCACATCCCCTCATTGTACGATCTCTCGTATGATATTGAACCATCGTTGTATGTGCTTGGAAAGTTGATGCGATCTAGGTTCCTTCGATTGTGAAATAGCTCATTGTTGTCAAAACATAGCTTTGATGCATCGTTGATGCTTGGAACCACCCCAAGCTCAGATATGAACTTCTTGATCCAAATAGTCTCCTTTGTTGCATTAGATGCAGCAATATACTCAGCCTCTATTGTATAATAAGAAATTGTTTCTTGCTTGGAACTCTTACAGCTTACAGCTCAGTTGTTTACGTAAAACACAAATCCAGACTACGTTCTATAGTCATATTTGTCAATTTAGAAGCTTGCATCCGTATAACCCTTTACCACCAACTCTTCCTTACCACCATTTACAAGGAACTGGTCCTTAGTTCTTCTCAAGTACTTAAGGATGTTCTTTACAGAAGCTCAATGACTTTCACCAAGATCTGACTGATACATGCTACTCATACTCAAGGCATATGAGACATCGAGATTAGTACATAACATTAAGTATATGATAGATCCAATTATAGATGCATATGGAATCTTTCTCATATGTTCCCTTTCTTCATAGGAACTGGGACATTGATCTCTAGATATATTAACACCATGAGACTTGGGCAAGTTTCCTCTCTTTGAGTTCTCCATGCTGAACCTCTTCAACACTTTATCAATGTATGTTCTCTATCTTAGGCCAAGAGGCCTTCTAGATCTATCTCTATAGATCTTGATTCCTAAGATATAGGATTTTGCACCTAAGTCTTTTATGGAGAATGTATTTCCTAGCCAGGTCTTTACAATCTGCAAAGTAGGGATGTCATTCCCCATCAATAGTATGTCATCCACATACAATATGAGGAATACAATCATGCTCCCACTAACCTTCTTATAAATGTGTGGTTCATCTTCATTTTGAGTAAAGTCAAACTCTTTGACTATTTCAACAAATCAAAAATTCTAGCTCCGAAATGCTTGCTTCAATCCATAGATTGACCTTTGTAGCATACATATTTTTTTTGCATCCTTTAGATTTATAAAACCCTAAGATTGTGTCATGTACACATCCTCAAGAAGATTCTCATTAAGGAATGTAGTTTTAGCATCCATCTGCCAAGTCTCATAGTCGTAATAAGTTGCAATGGCAAGCATAATCTTGATGGACTTAACCATGGAAACTGGAGAAAAGTTTTGGATAGTCAACACCTTGAACTTGTCTAAAGCCCTTTTCAATCAATAGACCTTTGTAAGTGTGTACATTACCATCCATGCCAGTCTTCTTCTTGAATACCCACTTGCACACTATGGGTTTTACTCCTTCAGGTGGATCCACCAAGGTCCATACCTTGTTGGTGTACATGGATGCCATCTCATATAGCATGGCCTCAAGCCACTTCTCAGACTTTGGTCCCTTCATAGATTCTAGTTAAGTTGATGGCCCATCATCTTGACCAACTCATTGCCTTCTCGCGTCACATGATCTATGAGGTTCCTATGTTATATGAGGAATATAGATTTCACAACAATTTATGACTCTCTAAGTTCCTATTGTTCCTCTATAGGTTCAATGCTTTCTTGTTGGTCTTGAACCTCTTTGAGTTCTACTTTCCTCCCACTGATTTCTTTAGAATGAATTCCGTTTCTAAGAATACATCATCCCTGGAAACAAACACTTTGTTGTCAGATGAAGTATAAAAGTAATATCCTTTGATTTCCTTAGGATATCCAACAAAATACCATTTATCCAATTTAGGTCCAAGATTTTCGAGAAATGACTTTCTCACATAAGCTTCATATTCCCAAATCTTCATAAAAGACACATTGGGATGCTTCCCATACCATGTCTCATATGGTGTGTTTTGAACCAATTTAGATGGTACTCGGTTTAGTGTAAACGATGTGATTTCTATAGCATAACCCCAGAAGGAAGTCAAAAGATTAGCAGAAGTCATCATTGATCGCACCATATCTATCGATGTGCGATTCCTGTTTTTATAAGAAACCATTATGATGTGGTGTTCCAGGTGGAGTCCATTGTGATATGATACCATGGTCTCCTAGATGGTCCTCAAAGTCTTGGCTTAAGTATTCTCCATATCGATCAGAATGAAGTGCCTTAATACTTTTACCAAGTTGGTTTTGTACTTCATTTATGAAATCCTTGAACTTTTCAAGAGTTTCTAACTTATGGTTCATCAAGTAAACATAACCATGCCTACTGAGTCAGTAGAAGTAATGGAGTACTGGTAACCACCTCTAGCACTTGTCCTAAAATGGACACACATTAGCATGTATGAGTCCTAATAGATCACTATTCCACTCATTTTTAATAGTGAAGAGAATCTTTGTCATCATGCCCAACACATAAGACTCGCATTTCTCTATTGATTTGAAATCAAAAGAGTCTAGATATTCATCCTTATGGAGTCTAGAAATATGTTTATCATTGATGTGCCCTAGATGAGAATGCCAAAGATATGTTTGTTTAAGTTATCAAGTTTTAATCTTTTGGTATTTATGTTATAAACATTTGAGTTTAGATCTAACAAATAAAGGCCATACAACATTGGGGCACTGTCATAGAAGATCCCATCTTTTGAAATAGAACATTGACCATTCTTTACATGAAATTCATATCCATCCTTGTCCATACAAGATATAAAAATGATGTTTCTATTTATGGTAGGTACAAAATAGAAATTCTCTAACTCTATTACAAGCCTCATGGGTAGAGATAAATCAAAGGTTCCAACTATAGTAGCAACAACTCTTTCTCCATTTGCAACGTGTAGTTTGACCTGGCCCTTTCTTACAGACTTACTTCTTTTTAGATCATGCATATTTGAACATATGTGAGATCTACATCTGGTATCTACTACCCATGATGGAGAAGTAGACATATTTATTCACTAATATATATAGTTGATGCAGAGATCTCCATTCCCTACTTCATCTTCCTGAGTCCCTTTAAGTGTGAAGGATAGATTCTTTTTGCACTTATCTTTCTCCTTATCTTGAGCACAAAATACTTGGACTTCAACTTGTCCTATGAACTCTTCTTGGCCTAACCTTTGTCCTTGCACTCCACTCCACCATTCACCATCATAGTTTTGTCCTTCTTCATTCATTCTTCAGGATTTATCAACATGCCAAGCAATTCTGACAATAGTTTTACCAAGTTACGTAAGTAATAACACTTGATAAAATAGCTATATGATTCAAGAAATTATTGTTGAATCATATGTGTGGCCATCTCTTGGCACAAAGGGAATCCTAGTCTCTCTAGAAGTTCCACATGTCCAATCATATTGAGCACATGGATCTCTACTACATTTCCTTCTGTCATCTTTCACTCAAATAGCACCTTTGAAACATTGTACCTTTCTTACTTTGTATGATTCTAGTTCACATTCTTAAGACGTGTTACAATCTCTAGAATCCCCATATCTTCACATTGCTCATGCAACTCATAGTCCATGTAGCATAGCATAAGGTGCTTAATATATAAGGCATCGTTGGCATGCTTCCAATAAGCATCCACCTCAGCCCTAGGTGCTTCGGGAGAAGGCTCCTCTGGCACTGGTGTATCTAGGACATAGAGCTTATTCTCATCATTGAGAACCCTTCTCAAAGTCCAAACTAGTAATGGAAGTTTTTCCTATTAAGTTTTTTCCTCATTAAGTGTTGATCACAATGACGATTTGTATGCCATTTGTTTCTACAAGAAAATTTTGAATTTTTTCAAAACACTTTTTGTTTGATTTCATTAAAATAAAATTTGGTGATGTTTAATTAGGTATTTAAATAATTATTGCTCCCTCTATTTTATTCAAATTGATAGCCCTGACATATTAATTTAGAAGATTCCAACAACCTTCTCATAAGCCAAGACCCAAGACAATTGAGTTTTTATCAGGCCAATGCCAACATCCATAACCAATCGTTAAGGTAGAAAACTTTTGCCAATTACATCTCATGTAATTCTTAAATAGATGGTATATGCAAAACCTTTTCATAGTCATCTGCATGCTTCTAGGAACTTAATCTCATTCCGGTCACCTAGTTAAGTCTGGCCCAAAAGTCAACATAATAGTAATGCACCCTGCTTAACACACCCACATAACTACCATCACACTTCCATAAGATGGATAATGCATCACGCTTGGCGTGCCCATGCCTAATCGATCAAGCTTTTCATGTGTGTTTCTTATGGAAAGCATTAAATACTTATATTTGATTGAGGTGTTTTATATTTATATAAATACATACACATATCCATTCACCACATACTTATAGTATGTATCATATGCATGCTATATCCACAAATGATAAACATGAAATTATAAAATATGAGAGATGGTTATGGTTATACTATTGTAATTCCTTGAAGCCACAAGGAATTACTACCACCTAAGGTCCACATCATATCTAAAAACTTGTTGATGATGAAGATCTATGTTGGAACCAGTCCACGTCGATCGACTCAACTCTTAAACTAATTGGTTGGCTTCATGGTCCTTTGGTTGGTATCTCAAACCGCTCAACTGGCCTTCGGTTCAAGTGACGTCTAGACTCCTCTAGTCAATCAGTTGAGCCACCAGTCAATCGGTTGGGTCCTCCTGTCGTGTGGCCTCCTCTGTCCTCCAGTTGGTCAGTTCATCCTATGAGACAGTCGATTCTTCTGGTGCAAAATGTCTTCTTTGCCATAATAGGAATAAATACTATCATATTCTTATTTAACTTATTATATTATATAAGGAAAACCTTGAGTTACATTCGAGGGGAGTATAGATGGAAAATATTAATACTTTTACATATGGAAAAGGAGAGAGGCTTAGGATGCAAATCAAGATATAAAATAGGAAAACAACCCATCCAACCAAGTACAAAGTCAAGGAGTTTATTGGCCTTAACCATGCTATCATTCACCATCAAAACTAATTTTAGGGCCACACGTATAAATTGCATATATATCATATCATATATAGGGATGGTATGTGGTATTTTTATTGTATATGCATATTAATCATTTAAATATTCACATCACATGTAATAAATAAATGATAAAATCATAATCTAATTATATCGGTTAAATCTTAAAACATAGTAAATTAACCTCGCTTTGATACTACTATAGAGAAATACAACATTAGATATAGTAGAAAAAACAAAAATATTACTGCCATATTCCCCTTGTGACAATGAATCGCGTACACGCATATGAATTAGGAAGGAAGGTTGCAAGGCATATACCTGATCATGGATCAAGTCCAACAATTATCCTTTTTGTAGTGTGCTTCTTTCTTCAAGTTGCACATGGACGAATGTCGATGTCGACCTCTTGGTCTGACACCACAGACAATGGTTGACGTTATTCTCCTAGTGGGTGGTAAAAGCCTCCTCACCTCTATAGTAGTCCACGTCGACCATTGGGAACTCCTGTCATTCTTTTGAAATAAATAAGAAGAAGTTGTCCCTTCTAGTCAACGTGTTAGCGTCGACTTATTTTGTAAGGCCCCTGACCTAGCTTAATGCTTGAGTATGCTTGCTTTGCTTAATAAGATGCTTAATCCTTTGAGATGCTATGTTAACATTTGACTAGATTAACTTTTTATTTTGGTCATGTTTGGAAGATTTTGAGCTTTGTATGCTTGTTTTGGACCAAGTTCCAATTTACTCAAATTGTGGGGTTGTCTTGCAATTTGTCACATGTAGTTCCTTTGTCATTGATATCCATATTGAACTCGAGGCATGGAATCATCATCCTCTTTAACATTCAATACATGTTCCTTGAACCAGAACAGACTGTCTAAGATATATGTGAGCTCAATATCACATATTAACTCACACAAGCATGGCCATGCATTTCTCAGTCTTTCTTATCAAGTGGCCAGATCAAACTCCTATGGAGGGAAAAATCCCATCTACATCACTCATAGTCAATCCTCATGTATGTATTTGAGCATCACCTTTATGGTAACCCTTATTCAAGGTCATGTTGGATGGTGCAAACTACATCGAATGGCATGTGATGAGTGTAGTGATTTTAGGTCTGAGAACCACAATCACCACTATCACCATGAGAGATGATTTTGATCCAATCCATGGTTCCCATGCATCAATCTCAAGGTGGTCAATCTGATACACTCTTCTTCAACAAGTATATGTATGTGTTTTTGGTTTGATGTCACATATCATGACTTAATGGGATTTTGTCATCAACCAACACACACTCTAGTCTTACATATTATTGTTGTCTATCAGCTTCCACAATAACACCCAACTAGGGACATAAAAAGAATGTATATACTCTTAAAATACGTATGATCTCATTATTCAGGTCCTCAACCAGAAGACATGCATCATCAAGTAACATCATTCTTTAGACATTTCTTATGTAATATCCTTATCTCATAACTGAATAAAATAGAATAAATGGAAGATTGCATTTATTATTAAACAAATTGTTTACAAGATATGACATTACAATCATCATATGATTGGATCTCTAAGCATAAATACCAACAAAAACTACCTTAGTTTCCTACACGATAATATTCTCATCTGTCCATGTACATCTCCTCCATATTCACAAGATGCTTTCTATCCCCTATAAGTTAAAATGATGTATATCGTTGCATGATTAAATAGTTATGTAATGATGCAAATATTAATAAATATATTGACATATGAAAATTTATACTTAACCTACCATTGGGAATTTTAGTTGGCATCTTGTATTACCCACCAATTTGTTACCCAATAGATTAGGATAATACACAGTAAGTGTGCTCGAGATGATCACCAACAATTCACAATGCCTATTAATGATTAAGCAACAAGGGAAATCATCAAATTTCAACTAAATATAGGTGGTTCATATGTGCTAAAATTACAAACAAAGAAATAGAAACTTACACATTATTGAAAGGAGCCAAAATAACGTCCTTTCTTTCAATAGAAAAATACTTCAACATGGTAGAGAAATAATAAAATACAACTATTTGTTCTCTAACTACACTACTAGTTAGTGACAAAACAAGGAACGTTGATTTTCACTAATTCAAACATTATAGTCCCTGTATATAAGTAATTTTAAAAACATACATCATGGTTTAATTTATAGAAAACAATTCAAGATATATATCCACACAAAATGAGGTTTTTAGGCATAAGTTATCACCATATCCAAACTCTACTATGGAGGTATTTCACCTTTCGTACTCAAATACCTCTTTCATACCTTGAACGAATATATTAGTGTCCTCCGATATATGGAGCAACATATTTGACCCTTGACAAACGTTCTCTAATCATCAATATAAGACCTGACACTAAAGACTTAGCGAGTCAAATAGTTCATGCGAAATCAGAGTAGGTGCAAACAACTTTAGAGGAGGGAGCTTGGGGAGATTCTTAAGTATCAAGTTATGATGATATTCTTGTGTCAATTGTCAACATATATAGATAAATAAAAATATTGACAAATAGAAATGCAATATACATTTTGCATACCTTCCTACAACAATTCACTTTTTGGTCTATCCAATACCGTCTACATATCCTAATATATCGTATTCTTTGTGAGGTATTGACCATGGTGTATCTTTCATTAATGGATGGATAAGTTTGAGAGACACACAGACCACATCATTTGTCATTGCAGTATAATAAAATGTCCCATTATTGCATGGCAAAACCTCACCCTCAGCCATGATGTTCAGTACATGATCATGAACTACAACATGATATATACCATTTTGTGCATGTGTGTACTACACATGATATATACCATTTTGTGCAGTATATATATTTTGTACTAAAGGCTAGTCACCTACAATTTTGTGTAGTGTTATATATACCACTAATACAACACACACGTACACACATATATAGTATAATATATATATATATATGGGTGTGTGTGTGTGTTTGTGTGTGGGGGAGGATAAAGAGAGGCATTCTCTCCCCCCTCTCCCATGCCCGTGACGGTGGTCGAATGTCTGGGAGGGTGGTAAATCAAGACGGCAGTTGGGATTCGAACCCGGGTCCCTTCATGAGGAGACACCGAGCTTGACCACTTGAGCCACTCCTTGTCGGAAAAAAATTGCACTTACAATACACTACACGTCAAATTGTGATATCATAAATAATTTTACACCATTGGACAAGCTTGGTGGGTCCATGTAAGTACTCTTGATGCCATCGTGTACCTCATTAAAAGAGCGGAATACAGTTGTCTAAGCATGTAATTGAGATTAACATGGCTAAAGGATCTCATTACTTCTTGTATTATCTGTTGTATCAGCTCATCTATCTCCTCCTACAACATACTATCTTGGAAGATCTATGTGGCCATTTTGATGAGATAAATATGCTTTTAGCCCAACACCAAATGATACGCCCCTAAATGAGCAAGATGCTCTTGAGTACTGAGAGAAAATATCAATTCATACATTTGACCCTCAAGGATGAACTTGCCTTCCTTCCTTGGTCATGGATATCTTGTTAATCATCATCAATTGATCAGTAAAACCTAACTATCATAATGAAAGTAAGCATGCATTATGAGAGTTGAAGTTTACCATTTTTTGAGCCACCTTCACGGTTGCTAGTTGGGGAATTTCTCCTAAGCTATTTGTTCTAGAACTTATCAACTCCTCATTTTAGAGTAGTGGAAGTGGACTCAAATATGTGCTCGATTCATACCCAGAAGAAAGCACTTTTTTGTATTTTAAGGGCAAAAGGCATAACTAATGGGACCCAACCATTGGTCGCATACATTCCTTGCATGCCTTTCTTTTTTAGCCTCGTGTTTGATCTGATTAATCCAATATATATATGTTCATTACTTAATACCATAAACTCATCTGATTAATCATAAGTGTATAATAAATTATGTAATACCTTGAGCTAATCTGATTTCCTCAAAGCATAAAACTGCTCCCGAACAACAACATAAAGATACATGTATTTCTTAGTGCCATGCTTCTTCCTCTTGTCATTTTTTATGTGTTCTCTTGTTAGATTAGTATTAAAATTCCTCCAAATTTTTCCATAGTGTTGTAGCCTATTTTTATGATGATTTTTTTGTCAAGGTAAAAAACACCCCATTAAAGTAGTTAAACAAAATAATAATAAGAAATGATTAAATTTAGTATAAATTCATATAACTAACAACTATGTCCTTTCAGATGAGCTCTTTCATGGCAAAATCAACTTTATGCCAAGATTTTTTGACTGTTGGAACTTTGTTATGACAATATTTTGGAACATTGCAAAATCAACTTCCTCATGGTACTCATCATCCTCATCACGCTCAACATCCTCATGGTGCTCAACATCCTCGTGGTCATAAGCAATGTTGTAACAATCTAAAAAACAAATATGTAAATACTACATGTTATAAACATGCACATCTAGCACATAAAAATTATATAGATGGTAGAGAAATGTGCACATTATTTAGCATCTAACAAAATGTGTATTTGTATTATGAAAGGCACCCCTCTAGTATTTTTTAGATTGCCCATCAGTTAGTGTTCCTTCTGTGTGATCTTGACACATATAATATTGATAATGTTCCTTTTGTGTGATTTTGACACATATAATATTGATTGTTGTTAGATTTAATATTTACACTTGGCAAGCTAACTCAGAATGAACTAGAGTCAGCATATTTTCATAATTCTTTTTCATTTATAGGATATGTAATGGACTTCCTTTTACCATTAAGAAAGATAGACTACATTTCTATTGTAGGGTCATTGATATAGAATACTTGCTTCGCCTATGACACCATGATGAATGACTCATCCTTCTTACCAATATTTTCAAAATTCACTAATACAAAACCTAACTCACCCACTCGAACTCCTTTGTATTTATAAATACAATTAGACCAAAATACATGCTAAACTCTATGTAGTCAAATTCCCATATGTCTTCAGTGATAGTGTAATCAAATGCCTTACCCTATCTTAGAACTCTATTCTTTATACTAGAAGAATACAACGAAGATACTTGAAGGGTGACCCCACTGTTTTAAATGAAACTCTTATCATCTTGACACTTTTTGTAGTATAAAAACCCATTTTTGCCAAAGCCTTTGTAATGTATAACGTCCATTTTTGGTTTAAAATCAAGCCATTTGATATTCTCAACAACAACATTTGGTGTTTGAGATAGTGGACCAATGACTTTATCTTCAAACCACGTAATAAATGTTTGATTATTATCTCTAATAAGCCACATTTAACCGACTTGAGGATATTTTCTCTTGATAAAATTGGTGTGTTTGGTGATATAAATATCCACTTCATTGATGTTGTGTAAAACATACAAGTGTGTTTGTTCCCACAACTCACGATTAATTCCTTTCACTTGTGATTCTAAAGTCCCTTTGATAGAATAAGCATCAATGTGACATATTTTTGCAGTAGTAGGAGTTCCATTGCAAGTCAAAATATCATTGCAAAAGTCCATCACCTCCCTGGACACATAAACCTCGATAATAATACCTTCAGACCGATAACAATTTCAAAAGGATATTTATTAAGCACACTTTTGTACCATTCAAAAGGATGCATCAAGAAAACTGGACCCAACATCCTCAGTGGCCTAGTAAACGAGACAACAATATGTACCATGATATCAAAGAATGAAGGAAAAAGAATGCATCTCAAGCTGTCGCAAGGTAACAATCACTTATATTTACAACTTATAAAGATTCTCAAAATCTATAACTTTGTTGTATAGAGTGTTGAAGAAGAACAAAGCTTTATGATTGCAAACCTTACATGCTTTATAAAATTAGATTGAATAGCCACATATAATATTTGCTTCACAGGGTGCGACAATCAGGGTGTCTATCAGCTTCAAATCCTTCTTAGATACCAATCTATAGATATTGGGAGAGTATCAGTGTGGTACCTAACATTAAGCAAGCACTCACAAAAAGATCTTATGTCCTATCTAGACAACATGTAACAAGAAGGAGGTAGATATGTGCAGTGATCATTGAAAACCTCTTATATCCATCATTATCTTATACCAATTTCATGTAGGTCCATTCTAGATTTGATGTCATCTTTAATCATGTCTAATACATTCAATAGAGTACAAATGATGATGTCACATACACTATTCTCAATATGAATGACATAGATATAATGCCTAATATCCAAAGAACTCTAATAAGAAAAATCCTAGAATATTAACCTTTTTTTTAATAAAGATTTATCACATGTGAGGGTGTTACATGGTCTCTTACCAAATTCATTGACAATGCCTTTTACTCTTTCATAAACATCCTCCCCTGACATAGGTTCAAGGGCACTTCATTTCTCAGTTGACCATTAAATGCTTTGTGAAACCTTTTATAAGGATGTGCTTTTGGGAAAAACCTTTGATGACTAACACATGCAGTCTTGCTATCATATTTTAGTTGTATATAATCAATGTTTTCTCACATATAGGGCACACTTTGGATACTCTTACGTTGTATCTAGATAGATTCTCATATGTTGGAAAGTCATTGGTTGTGCAAGATAAAATAGTGTGCAAATTTAATTTGGCTCTACGTGAAGCATCATAAGTCATGACACAATCTTGCTAGAATTTCTTTAAGTCATCAATCAGGGGATCAAGATAAAAATTGATATAATTTCTAGGTTGGTCGGTCCTAATACCAACATTGATAGCATGTCATACTTTTTTTTTACACAACAAAGGAGGAATATGTATATAATAATCATAACATGTTGATAGGGATTTACTATATGCCCTAAAATGCAAGTGCACACTATCAGAGTAATATAGGCCAATGAGGCCCAGATATCGAAGATGGAGAAATGTAAATCTAGAGACTATTGTTAACTATAATGCGATCATCTAGGCTGATGAAAACTTGATTGACTGGTTTAATTATCTAAAGTAAAAAAATAATTCTAGATTACTGGTTGTTAATCTCAATTGGATTGAATTCCTTAGGATAATGGTTTCACCATGGTTAACATTATAATAAACAACAAAAACATTAATAAGTATCTCTCCTAACCCTGGACTAAGAGCTTTTAGCAAGAATTACCCACTCTCATGGTGTAATTCACTACCAAATATAATACCATACCCACTCTCGTATCAATTGTGTTATTAGTTAGGTGCTTTATCAAAAACTCTGGGTAATCTTTTTACATTTGTAAGCCACCTTTCTCAAAGGGTGACATAAAACATGTATTCCTATGATTGTTCCAACTGTTAATTCTTTTTTCAAATCAATTAAAGGTATAATTAACTACCTATGGTGATCAAGCATGGATAGTTCATGACAAACTCATGGAAATAAGTCCAGAAATTAAGAGAAATTGGTATATTAATGCATGAAAGTCAATTACAATGCATAATCGAGCTACTCTCGGGTCCTAAGGAAAGAGGGGTTTAGCCCCGCATGGTTTCCATTATCAAAAGCATGGAAGAGAAGAAGATAAATGTGGGAAGCATTAATAAAACTAAAGAACCCCTGAAGAAGTTGGTCCAAATGATCCCCTCTTGCGCACATGCCAACTTTCTACCTTTTGGCTGCAAATCTATCTGCTGGAAGTGCATGGATCATCCAGAACGTGACCTTCTTCTCCACTTTCTCTTCTCCTTACTTTTGGCTGTCGTCCAACAAAATAAAATGAGATTCTTAGGTCTGGACAAAATCCCCCTAAGTCATAGAAGTGACTTAGGGCATCATTAATTGTCAGCCGTCATATTAGACTTAACTTTCAGATCTCCTTGATCATGTCATGTTGGTACTACAGATGGGGTGTTGATATTGCTGACGCCTTTGATAATTGTGGTTGCCTGGGCAATTGTCAGTACTAGTGAGCTTGAAGTTGATAAAGCAGAGTTTCCTCGGTTAATTTTTGAATCCATCATTGTGATGTTATTAGTAGTGTCAACTTATGGGTTGGTACTACTGAGTCTTCTCTATTTTTTTCTGCTCCAAACTGAGCAAGTTTCAGTACCACTGACTCCAAAGTCAATAGTATCAAGCTTTGAAGATTCTTATAAATTACTTGAAATACACAAAAACTTAACATAAGCTCTCAAAATTTATTAAATCATTCAAAAACATTAAAATTACATTTATTTGATGCAAATAAGTATTACATGCTAATGATAGTAAATAGTGCATAAATTAATATGAAAACAAACAAATAGTGCACATAATTCAATAATAAATAGCCTGTGAAAATGACAATTATCCAATGCATCAAACTCCCCTAAGCTTAAATGTTGCTCTTCCTCGAGCAACACACCCTCAGATCTATTTGAGACAAGTCAGCAAAAGGACATAAAATATAAATTTCATTTCTCAACTATCCCTACCTAGCAGTCCCAAACCAGCCTTCATTGATCATTGAACAATCAACTGCTCTATAACGACCAAAAATATCCATAAAAGTTGTCCACCCTTAGATCAATGAACACTATCAAGAGAGCAGTTAATATCATAGTCAATCAAACATCCTCTTGGTGCATCATGTGATGCCCTATTCTACATTGCTCTTTCCTAACTAACAACTACTTGGAAGCAGTTCTCCTTATAAGAATGAATGACGACCTACTAATAAGATAAATGAATGGAACAAAATGGGTGGCTTATGAAAATCACAATAACTGAGACGATTGAATCATGAAAACAAGATCAACGAATGTGGAAGCGATTAGCAGTGGAATTTATCAAAAATCACTAAAAATTAAAAATTTTGTAAAGAGACCATCAAACAATAAAAACTCTTTCATAAACAAACATGATAAGTCATTTACAAACTGATCCATAGTTACATCTCTGTAACAACACATCTTGAGAATTACAACATCAACAACCTTGTTAACTGCACAAGGTAAGATACAAAATCTCGAGGCATCATGCCAAAATCTCAGATATACTGACTCCTAGGACCTGTGAGTACAGAGACGACACAGGACATACTATCTACACAACTTGACGGAACAATGTATCCACCTGAGGATCACTGTTGTCCCTGAGACTGCTGCTTCTGCTGCTTCTCACCCACTGATGGGTTCCTTCGTCCTCGGCGTCTACCTAAAAAGTTGATTCCCACGGGGGTGAGACAATTGAATAATTGTCCCAGCGAGAGTTCTAACTATCCGCCAGAAGCTTTGTTATTGCAATAAAATAATAACATAAAGTAGTAGAATTATAAATATTCAACAGCAAGTTTAACACAATGTAAACTAAGTGAAGCAGCATCCTTATAAGTAATCATTTCAATTATAACTTAATTGAATGACAAGACATATAACAATAAGGAATATGAAGAACATGTATACTAGTTACTTAACTAAAGCACTATGAACAATGTATCATCAATCATTGTTTCACGTAATTCAACCTAAACAATATACTATGCGGTTGATTATATTTTACAAACATATTTATGTCCTGAGGAGATGAGTTACACCTCTCATACTCCAACTGACCATCCTTAGATCACAATCGGTACCATACCTAGGTCATTAGGAGAGCCGGATTCCTATGACCTCATCACTCCTCAGTCAGTATGAGGATCAACATGTAGGACATCTCGTGTCTCTGCTATAATAGATTTCCAGGGTATTTTGGTAACTTTGCTATTTAGAGCTACAGTGGCATTCTGTACTCTCTTTGCCATCGAGGGATTTCTTGTTTATCTCTCATCGATGCGGCATTAACAACATCATCGGGAGATTAATGATACATCATCCTGGCATAAACATATAATGAAGGATTGAGAGGTTAATGATACATCTCCTATCAAATCCAACATTAGGACGTAAGGATATTCACGTCCATAACCCCCACATACTCAAAAGTATGTGCTCCAGGAGTTCCCTTAGGAAAACCTATTTCACCATCATGTATTTTCTGACAATGATGGATCTATGGTCAGGGCTCTACTCGATATCATTATACTTGATTAGTTAAGTACATTATTGCATTCTTTAGCATCAGACATGTTTTTAAACATAAACAAATAAAACAAATGCTATAAAGAAAGAGTACTATTTGTATCAAGTTCACATCACATACTTTCAATATTGGGATATCAATCCCTAACCATCTCATCATTGTGATTCAGGAATGTGAATATTCAAACCCTTGAATCATCATAACACTTGTATCAAGTAACATCTTGTTATCCAGTCATTTTAACAGTATGACTGTTGATTATAATAATGCAATTATTTCTCAAAGCTCCTTCAGCTTATCAAGCTCATATGTTACCACTTACCAGGTAACATAACACATCATTATACTTGAAGCATATAAGTATTTTCAATGCATATGACATCATAATCCTTACCTGGATATGATCACCTTTTTATGAGAACCTACATGGTTAACATTTAGTAATAACATGCACATTGTAATATAATAGCACAATACAGGTTCTTATCAAATTATATATATGATAATACGGTCGTGCTTCATTACACGGTCGTGCAATAAAGGATTCACCACGACCGTGTCATAATACCATGACTGGTTTCTAGGGTTAAGATTTCCATTCAATCCAATTGGAGTTATTCAACCTCTTAACTTGATCACGAATAGTGATTCCTTATCTCATACTTCATCATAGAGTTTCATACTTAAAAACATAACCTAGAATTAGGGTTTACTATTCACATTATACCACATTACCCTAGATTAGGGTTAAGTACCAACAACTTTGTTAATTAGGGTTTAGGTTCATAATTAGGGTTTAGGTTCATAATTAGGGTTTCATGATCTCTTTTCTTAAGGATCATACCCTTGTTCATTACATGAATCAAACTCAGACATTAATCCTATAATATCATTCTTCTCAATCTTGATTAGATCATTTTAACCCTATCAAATGGCATAATGTATCAAGTCATTGCTCTTATAAGTAATTAGGGTTTCTTCCTTAATTGACATTAGTCACTTAGGTACCATTAGGGTTTTAACCTTTGAACCATCATTATGTATGAAGGTTACTCTCATTCATGATCTTAATAAGGTCAAGATTCATTAATCATTATGATTAGGGTTTCCATGATTTCATTGTGAAGGATCATACCCTAATTAGGTTCATTCATATGTGTTGGAAGCAGATTACTTGATTCCCATTCATATTAGGGAGTCTTCTCTCTCTTCTTATCATTAGATGATGTTTACATTTCATATGATTAGATTAGGTCAAACCAACCTTGATAACATAAGTCACATCATCACTACATTGGTCATCAGGGTTTGCTTGATCAAGAGGTGTTTACTACTTAAACCCATCAAGGGTACTTTGGTAAAGTCCACCATTGATCAAGTCATGCATCAACCAACTAATTACTTGTTCCCTTAATGTATTTAGGTATCATTAGGGTTTAGATTAATCAACCATTGAACCATCTAATCCTTCAAAGCATTAATCATTCTTGACCTTAAAAGACCCCAAACGGTTTTGCACTTTCAACCTCCAAACGGTTTTGAAACCTCATGGAATGGTTGACCATTTGGACCCTTTGACTTTTGAAACCATTTGAGTTTCAAACGGTCTTGAGACCATTTGCCCCTAAATGGTCTTGAGACTGTTTGACCCAAACACCTCAAAACTGAATGGACCCAAAAGTGAGTCAACACTTCCAATTGCTTTAGGGTTTACAATGTTGAACCCCTCAATTGTTCATGCCAAGGTTAACCACTTATCAATTGAGTCAATTAGGTTAACCCTCTACTGATTTGACCCTCAATTGATCCTCAATGGTCACCAATTAGGTTTTAGATTGATTGGATTAGGGTTGGAATCGATCATCCTTCAACATGCATCAACATGAGCCTAATTGATGTTGTACCCATTGAAACATCACTCAATTGGGTCATGACCTGACCCCAAACGGTCTTGGGATGGTTTGGACATCTCCAAACAGTCTTGAGACCGTTTTCTCAAAGTCACATCAAAAACTAACTCAACCTATTAAGGTTTGAACCATAGATTTGATCATTAGGTCACTAATCGATTATATTTCAACCTATTGCCTTTAAATCTTCAACCACTTAACCATAGTCAACCCTAGACATCCAAATGGTCTTGGATGACCACCAAACGGTTTTGAAACCGTTTGGACGTCCTCCAAACGGTTTTGAAACTATTTTCCCATGATGTCATCAAAAACCAAGTCAAATGCTTAAGGGTTGAACCCTAATTAGATCACAAAATCAGCACTTGATTATTTAACAACTTGATATGATTAGACCCTCAAGTGGTCAACCCCACTTAACCCTAGACCTCCAAACGGTCTTGGGTTGTCACCAAACGGTTTTGAAACCGTTTGAGTGATTCCCAAATGGTTTTGAAACCGTTTGGGCCACTCAACCCAAACTTCAACATGATTGCATCCTTGAAATCAGCAATAGACCCGATTAGGGTTTAGGGGACTAAAGTACCTTCAATTGGTGATTTACTTGGAATTAATTAATGATTCTTGGAGGGTGATTAGTCCATAATGTGTACAACAGTCCTCCAAACAGTCAACACTTGGTCAACCCATCCAAAAAGTCTTGGAGACCGTTTTCTCCAAACGGTCTTGTGAAACCGTTTGCCACCAAACGGTTTTGAAACCGTTTGCTTCCAAACAGTTTTGCAAACCGTTTGGGCAAGAGGTGGAGATCGTTTAATAAAGTAGGATTAGGATGAAACTTTGGAATTAACGCCACCTTCTTCTTCCTTAAGAACTTGGTCTGTTCTTCACAGTTTTGGTTGCAAGAACACTTAGAAGTATGAAAGGAAAGAGAACAAGCAACGTTTTTAAGAAAAAAAGATGCAAGAACAGAGCATAAGGTTTAGAGTTATAAAACTCGCCTTAAAATCTGATCTAGAGCTCCAACCTCCGTATCTTTAATGGTGGTTTGAGCTCGAGGGGTTGTACAAGGTCCTTTTTTCAAGAATTTGATGGAGAAGATGGCTAGAAGCAAGAATTGTGTGAGGAAAACTAGCAAACCAACCTTGTAGCATGATTTCCTCCATGAATCTGAGCTAGAAGATGACCAAAACTTACCTAGATGAACTTGGTCATCCTTCCCTGCAAAAATAAAACATGATGAACCTAGATGGTGAAGATAATGAAAAATGCATGAATCCTAATGCCTAATTGTGACACCCAACCATCACACAGACAACGAGATGAGACGTGAAAATGTGTGGAACCTCACATTACCGAAAACACGGGTTAATTAAAACCGATTGCGGAAAGCATACATGAGAGTACTTTTGCATCCAGATCCTGTAGAGAAACATGTTATATAAACATTCACAAGTCTTGGTATAAGTACACAGCTTGTCGGAACCAGCTGTACCGTTCGCACCAGAGTTCAACACCTATTTATACATACATAACAGGCCACGTACGGCCATCAGCAGGTTATACAAAGGTTACAACAGCTAGAGATCGTGAAACGTCATCAAACACCTCCAAGGACCTGAGAGTAACATGGATGACTCTAGGACGCTACTACAAAACTGCCAAAACAGTAGTGTGTCCATCTCTTGCCTTCTACTGCTCTTCTTGCTGCTCGGCCGCAACCTCACGACCACCACCTCGTCTAGAGCGATCACCTAAAAAGGGTGTAAACTAGCGGGGTGAGACACACAATCCCAGCGAGAAACATAACTCCCCGCCAAAACTATAAAACCTCAGAAGGTTAAAGCAGATAACAACAGATAACTGGTAAAGTGTATGACAAGAGCAGCATACTGAGCGAAGCTATTATTACCATCGAGCTTACCAAGATATTCGGAAGGCATATAACTAAGTATTCTTTATGGAACATGATTGACAAGATAAGCTTTATAAAAACTTATCATAGAATATAAGGATTGTATATGTATATGCAAGGTGTAACTAGATCAGCTATATAAGCAAGGTCTCAATCAATGTTTCATGTTTTGCTCTAAGCAAGATATACCATTCAGCTAGATTACATTTTATTATGCCCTGAGGAAGTGAGCCTTCCCTACTCAAATCCAACCATTGGCTGCGAAGCCCAATCCGGTGCCATACCAGGTCTAAGGAGATCCGGACTCCATGACCTCACCTTCTCGTGGTCAGTACATGAATCATCAAGCAAGACCGCAGTCTTATGCTTATAGGCCTCAGCCTCTGGGTCAGCTCCGCAAGCTACCCATATCTTTAGCTCACCTCATCAAAGGTGCCAGTACATGCATTTGAGCCATGAACGCATCATGCTCATCATCACATATCCTGAGCTATGGGCCTGTCCACCATGCTCCATATATCCTGACTCTGCAACCACAGTTGCACTCAACCCTCCTATTTTAGGCTAGGGAAAACCTCGCATATTCAACAATATGCGCTCCAGGTAATCCCGCGGGATAAACCTGTTTCACCATCACCAAATACTGACAGTAATGGATCTATGGCTAGGGAAAACTACATTGTATGTTTATCTATAATTAATTAGTATATTTTAAGCCAATTGTTGAGACAACCAAAGCATAACATAGCCTTATGGAATTACATCATTATTGCCATCAACCTACTGTCCTGGGACCTCAATCCCTCATTATATCAACCACTGCCTCTCAAGGCATCACAATCATGCATCAGCATCCTGGGAACGCATCCCTTATCTCATCATCAGAGGATAACACCTCAGCTAGGCACTCAGCCTTATATCAGGTCCTCAGACCTAGCAACTTGTTATTTCATTAACAAGGATTGTCATCACATTGTGCTAGTCAAAGCACATATAACTCATAGCTCTTACCAGGCCATGAATCCACATGGAATACCTACATGGTTAATGCACACATTTACAAAGATAACTGGATCCATCATGGATTAACATGATTATTATTATATTATCAAGTATAAAGAAGCATCTATGAGTACATCACACATAAGCTTTATCATTCATAGTATTATTATCAATCATGGGCATATATTATGCCTTACACTTGTGACCATATGCATGTGTCATATCAACATGTGTAGCAACATCATATGCTTCCAAGCTTCCTGGTTCATAATCTATTATTTAAACTTATCAACATATTTGCAGGATTCAAAGTGATCACATCATTTCACTTGTATCATCAATATTAAAAGAGAACCATTAACTATATACATTTCGGGTTATCAGAACCCTAGCCCAAAACTCTGGCAACCCTCACTAAGCATGGCAAGCAGCGCCATCCCTCATCAAAGGGTGTACCCAGGTATAGCAATACCCTTACCAAAGGTATAACAGCTAGGATTTCCAACCCTAAGGCAACTCACCACCATATCGGCCAACCACTACACATCCTCTAACATGCATCAAGGTTTCATTAGCACGCATGGTGTCGGGCAGCCAGCACCAAGGTATAATGTGAAGCACTACCATGGCTATCAACCAAGGGTCTAACATGCACCAAGCTATGGTTAAGGTTAGGTTCCACTATCGGCTAACCTTCAACATGAGCCATATCGACCAAAGGGGTGTCTTGCAAGGCGCTCCTATCGTGCAACCATCTCAGCATTGTCTCAAGGTTAACCCTATCATCCAGGGTACCCATGATTCCCAAGAGTGGTGTTGTGCATGGCCATGAAGCATTATAACGGTCAGCCTCTAAGGTTAGCATGTCGGGCATGAAGCCATGTCGTCCAACACTTCGTATAAGTCAAGGCTCAACTAAGACATGGTGGTATCGGCCAAAGCCATCCTAGGTACCATACCATATCACCCAAGATCATCTAAACAAGGATAATGGCCAAGGATGTGTCGGGCACCAAGCTATCACAGCCTATCAGCCAAGACCATCTCAAGACAAGGGGGTGCATCGGGCATCCTCTATACATGGTGTATCGTCCAAAGGATACAAGGATCAACCTAACGCCTGAGAAAGCATATCTACCAAGGATTCCACCTCAATAACATATCATGCCACAAGGGTAGACAACTCATGTCGCCCAAAGCAACTCTAACACCCATGCTAGGGTTGAGACTCTATATCGACCAAAGCATAACGGGCACCAAGCCAACTATCTCAACAAGGTATGTCACCCAAAGGTACAACTCCAAACAAGGCTATCGGGAAACACAACTTCTAAGGTCATATCGTGCAAGGCACAACCCCACAAGATCATCCTCAACCTCAAGCACAAGGGCACCAGACCCTAATTGATCAAGAAGGTCGGCTCACCTCTCAACAACCAAGAGAGGGGTTTTGCACAACCTCTATAACAAATCGGGCAACCACAAGGATCCACCTCAACATAGGTCATCATCTACCCAAAATCTCACCTCTCTAATCCATGGTGAGAGGAGGGTGTTTCTCAAGCAACTAGAATATAAGCTCACCTCTCAACAACCAAGGCAGAGGGGTATTTCTCACATTACTAGAGCTCAAACTCACTTCTCTAGACCAAGGAGAGAAAAGAGTGTTGCTCAACAAGGAAACCTTAAACCATGGTTTGACCAACTAGGTGTAAAGACACATAGACCATCAACAACATCATACTCATAATATCTACAAGATCAACAACATCATACTCATAATATCCACAAGATCAACAACATGTACTAGAGCAAGATACATAGCATGCAATGGCCTATCATCAACATATGAGACATGCAACATAGAGAAGGTAATATAGCTAGGGTTATAAGTTATGTAACCCGCCTTAAGCAAACTCCTCAAACTCCAAAGCTCCAAGCTATAAGCTCCTAGCTCCAAGCACACTACTTCAACCACCTCAAGAAAAGGAACAAGAAGCATAACCACCATGGCCAAAGAGTAGGCAAGATGGAGAAGAAGATGATAAGGAGAGAGGGAAGATGCTTACCAAGGAAACAATACCCACTCAGGGTTCGGCCACCAAGCTAAAGGAAGAAGAAGGGAACTCCTTTAAGGGGATCGACCACCAACCTTAGCTCTTCCAAGGGTATCGGCCACCAAGGTTGCAAGGGAGAGGTGTATCGTGTACACAAGGAAGAGAGGAGCAACAAAGAGCTAAAGGGTTCCTAAGGAAGAGAAATGCAAGGCATATATAGATGGGGTTCAAGGTTAAACCAAGGCAAGGTGTCACCTTACCAAGAGACACTTGTCCACATGTTTCACCACCTTGCAAAACTCATGCACATGCCATGCCACTACTCCCCCAAGGGTCGGCCACATGTCCAAGCTAGGGTGACACAACTAAGGCAAGAAGGTCAACAAAGGTCAAAGGCTGACACACGACTCCTCCATGGCCGACACACCCCCATGGGCGATAGCCCATGGCCGAAACAAAGCACCCTTGCCCGATACAGGGCTCAACCAAGCAAGGAAAGGCCCAAAAAAGGGAAAACAAGGCCCAAAAGAGCTCAACCAAGCCCAAGACAACTCAAGGCACGAGCCCAAACCTTCCTCTCAACCCTAGAGGAAGCAAAGAGAGAGAAAGACATCTCTCAAGGTGACAAACTTGCTCTTCAACCTTAACTCAGGTTATTTTGCAAGTAGCACCTCCAGCTCTCAACTAAGCACAAGCAAACCCTAATCACCACTAAAGATGATTAGCAAGCAACCAAGCACAAGGTTTAGGCAAAACAAACAGGGTAAGCCCAAAATGAAGGTCAGGGTCCTTACAATCCATAAACCTCTACAAAGGGATTTCGCCCACAAAATCCGAAGAGAAAAGTGAGGGATACTTCTGCCTCATCTCTTCCTCAAGATCCCACATGGCTTCCTCAACACCACAATGATGCCAAAGAACCTTTACAAGAACCAGGTCCTCCCTCTTCAGCTTCTTTACTCTTCTGTCAAGGATCACCACCGGACCCTCCTCATAAGTCACATCTTCATCAACCTCAACCTCAACTGGTTGTATCACTGTCCCTGAGTCTGGATGACTTTTCTTTAGCATACTGACATGGAACACTAGATGCAACCTATGCAACTCTGGTGGCATCTGTAACTTCTAAGCTACCTTGCCAACACGTGCTATTATCGGGTATGGCCCCATATACCTGGGTGCCAGTTTGCCTTTCCGGCCAAACCTTAGCACGCCTTTCCAAGGTGAGCCCTTGAGATACACTTTGTCTCCCACTTGGAACTCTAAAGGTCGTCGGTGATTGTCTGCATAAGACTTTTGTCTGTCCTGTGCCGTTTTCAACTTTTGATGTATCACTCTGATCTTTTTTGTTGTCTGTTGTACCAACTCAGGACCCAAAATTTGCTACTCACCAGACTCATACCAGCATAAAGGGGATCTCCACTTCCTTCCATATAGAGCCTCATAAGGAGCCATGTTAATGCTCCGCTAATAACTATTGTTATAAGCAAACTCTATCAGACTGAGATGCATGTCCCAACTGCCTAGGAACTACAAAACACAAGCTCAGAGAAGATCTTCCAAAGTCTGAATAGTCCTTTCAGATAGTCCATCTGTCTGCGGGTGGAAGGCGGTACTGAACCTCAACTGCGTTCCCAATGCTTTGTGCAACTGTTCCCAGAAATGACTTGTGAACTGAGGACCTCTGTCGAAAACTATCTTTGGTGGTATACCGTGCAAATGCACTATCTCGTCCACATACATTCGAGCAAGCTTCTCTGTTGTATATGTCGTCTTTACCTGTATGAAATGAGCAGATTTTGTTAGCCTGTCCACTACTACCCAAATGGAATCATGATTCCTAGCTATGTTTGGTAGACCAACTATGAATTCCATGGTTATATGATTCCATTTCCATTGTGGTATCGGCATGGGTTGCAACGTACCTGTCGGCTTCTGATGCTCAGCTTTAACTTGCTGACATACTGCACACTTAGCCACAAACTCAGTTACATCTTTTTTCAAGCCAGACCACCAATACAAGTCCTTCAGATTATGATACATCTTGGTGACTCCTAGATGCATAGCATACATCGATGTGTGTGCTTCCTCGAGCACTAGTTTCCTTAGATTATCAACATCAGGGACCACCATTCCACCATGATAGCAAACTAATCCATCCTCAGACTCATGGAACCCATCATGCTTTTTGCTACCAAGCTCTAATCTGATCAACTGTACTGTATCATCTGCCTGCTATGTGTCTTTGATCTACTGTCTCAGTGTAGGCTTAACTTGCATTTGTGCCAACAATGAAACTTCCAACTGCACATTCATCTGCCGCAAGGAGACAAACATATCCCGCCTATGGCATACTAAGGAACTCAATTGTGCTTTCTTCATGGGGAGAGAAGAAGACTTTCTATTAAGCGCATCAGCTACCACATTTGCCTGACCATGATTATACTCAATGGTGCAATCATAATCATTGATTATCTCCATCCAACGACGTTGTCGCATTTTCATCTCATTCTGCGAAAAGATGTACTTCAAGTTCTTATGATCTGTAAAGATCTGACACACTTCCCCATAAAGATAGTGTCTCCAAATCTTTAATGCATAGACCACCGTTGCCAACTCCAAATCATGTGTCAGATAGTTCTCCTCATGTTTATTAAGTTTTCGTGAAGCAAAAGAAACCACATGATCTTCCTGCATCAGCACACAACCTAAGCCTTTCTTGGAAGCATCACAGAAAACAACATAGCCCTTCCCAGGTTCTGGCAGCACTAGCACTGGAGCACTAGTTAGCCTCTCCTTCAAACTTTGGAAAGCTTGCTGACAACGATCATCCCAAACAAAAGGTACATTCTTCCTTGTTAGCTTTGTCATCGGTAACACGATCACACTAAAGTCATTTATAAACCTCCGGTAATATCCTGTCAAACCCAGAAAACTACGAACTTCCATCGGCGTCTGTGGTTGCTCCCAATCTGTAACTGACTCCACCTTCTTAGGGTCCACCCGGACTCCTTCTGCAGATATCACATGACCTAAGAAAGTCACTTCCTTCAACCAGAACTCACATTTGCTGAACTTGGTGTATAACTGATGTTGGCGAAGAAGAGTCAACGCTTGTCGAAGATGTCGCTCATGTTCTTGCCTATCCTAACTATAGATCAAAATGTCATCTATAAAGACTACAAAAAATTGATCTAGGAACGGACGGAACACTCTGTTCATCAGGTCCATGAAAGCAGCAGGTGCATTGGTTAGCCCAAACAGCATAACCATAAACTCAAAGTGACCATACCTCGTCCTAAACGTTGACTTTGGTATGTCATCTGCCTTAATCCTCAACTAATGATATCCAGACTGTAGGTCGATCTTTGAGAACACTGTAGCAGCACGTGGTTGATCGAACAGATCATCTATCCTCGGTAATGGGTACTTATTCTTGATCGTGACTTTGTTCAACTGTCGGTAATCTATACATAACCGTGTCGACCCGTCCTTCTTTTTAACGAACAACACTGGAGCACCTCAAGGCGACGTGCTCAGTCGGATGAAACCTTTCTCCAACAACTCCTGTAACTACTTCTTCAATTCTGCCATCTCTGCTGGAGCCATCCTATATGGTGTCTGTGCAACTGGTTGTGTTCCTAGTACCAGATTTATCTCAAAATCAATCTCTCGGGGTGGAGGAACACCGGGGAACTCATTAGGAAACACATCTGCAAACTCTCGGACAACCGTTACCTCCTCAAGGCTAGGACCTTTCGCCTTGGTATCCACAACATGAGCTAAGAAAGCCTTACAACCTTGTCGCAACAACTTTTCTGCCACCATTGCTGACACTAGACATGTCGGAAGAATCTTCCTATCTCCTTGGAAGATCCACTTCTCTCCACTGTCATCAAACACTACCTACTTGGAACCACAGAACACGACCTTATACTTTTCTAATGTATCCATCCCAAGGATCACATCGAATCCATGCATATCAAGTGGTATAAGATTCACTTGTATACTGTGTCCCGAAAAAGATAAGACATAAGATGGACACTCCTCTCGAAGCATCGAGGAACCATCAAGAGGGGTTTCTAACCACAGGCTATCTTTCTTACAACTAACAGGTAAAGGATAGCTATCAAGCAGTCTATGTGTGATAAAAGAGTGTGTAGCACTGGGGTCAACCGAAACAGATATAAAGCAAGAAGAAGACAAATAAGAATGAAATAACACCATTTGACCTGTCACCACTCGCGGGTTGACTATCGCCTCTGGATGACTTATAACATAGAATCGAGTCATTTCCTTTGCTTCCTTGAGAAGAGGATCTGGCTTGTGATGCCTGACCGCGTCCTCGCCCTCTACTACCATTGGGTTGTTGTCTGTCTGACCCTTGTTGACTCTATCTCAATTGTTGTGTTACCTCAACGTCTTTTCTTGGGCAATTTGACTTTAAATGCCCAGTCTGTCGACAGTGGTAACATGACCTACCTTATGCCTGTGGTCTAGATGGCTTTGTTACTGCCACAGAAGTTGTACTATGAGCCTTCGATGGCGAAGAAACATAACCTCTTCCCTTACTCAGGGACCATTGTGACGGTGCACGAGAACTCGGCATCGTGGAAGGTGTTGAAAACCTTGGCTTCTTGAGGCCACCAAATCTCTATCCCTGGAATTGAGTAGGCATTTTCCTATTCATGGACTCCCTTTTCTCCTTAACAGAGCGTTCAATCCTTTGGACGGACTCCACAAACGTGGCAAACCGCTCCCGATTCTCTAAAGCAGCAGTAGGTGTCGACAGCTCAGCACTTAAACCTTTCTCAAACCGCCTAATCTGCTCATCATCTGTTGCCGCCATGTGAGGACAAAACCTCAACAAGTCCATGAACTTGGCTTCATACTCGGTGATGCTCATCGATCCTTGGCGTAGACGCTCAAACTGGTTGATCTTCTCATCCAGATACGTCTTCGGAAAGTATCTACTGACGAACTCTCGCCGGAAAACCTCCCAACTGATCTCCTCACTGGGTCGCTTCTCCTCCTCGATGGCTCACCAGTGGCCAACACTACCCTTCAGAAGGTAGACAGTGTGCTTGACTTTGTCTGCTTCGGGGATGTCGAGGATCCGGAAGGCCTTCTCAAGACCAGTCAGCCACAGATCTGCATCCGCTGGATCAGCCGTCCCAGCATAATCCGAAGCTTTGACTTCGCGAAGCCGCTCAAAGGTCTTCCCAATACCCGATGCTTCACCATGGGGAGCCTGTGCTCTTGGCTGAGGCACTGGAAACCTTTCCACCATGTGATTCATCGTATCCATCATCTGCCCCATAAGTTGTTGGTAGGCAGGATTTTCGAGAATGGCTGGGTCAAGTTGGGGGACCTCAGGCCCCTGATCTTCATGTGCCTGCCCTCCTGCTCCATCAATTGATGCAGCATCGCTGCTCTCGGCAGCATGTTCTTCATGGTTTCCAGACATCTTTAAGCTTTATCTTCCACTAAGAGCAGAACGCTATTGTAAGAAAATTTGGATAACTCACAAGAACAGATGCAAACCTAGTCCTAGATCCCCGCAGACTCAGCGAACCTAGAGCTCTGATACCAAACCAACTGTGACATTTGGCCATCACACAGACAATGAGATGAGATGCAAAAACATGCAGAACCTCACATTACTGAAAACACGGGTTAATTAAAATCGATTGTGGAAAGCATACCTGAGAGTACTTTTGCATCCAGATCCTATAGAGAAACATGTTACATAAACATTCACAAGCCTTGGTATAGGTACACAGCTTATCGAAACTAGTTGTACCGTTCGCACCAGAGTTCAACACCTATTTATACATACATAACATGCCACGTACGGACATCAACGAGTTATACAAAGGTTACAACAGCTAGACATCGTGAAACATCATCAAACACCTCCAAGGACCTGAGAGTAACAGCGATGACTCTAGGACACTACTATAAAACCACCAAAATAGCAGTGTGTCCATCTCTTACCTTCTACTTCTCTTCTTGCTGCTCGGCTGCAACTTCACGACCACCACCTCATCTAGAGCGATCACCTAAAAAGGGTGTAAACCAACAGGGTGAGACGCACAGTCCCAGCGAGAAATATAACCCCCCCCCGAAACTATAAAACCTCAGAAGGTTAAAGCCGATAACAGCAGATAATTGGTAAAGCGTATAATAAGAGCAGCATACTGCGCAAAGCTATTATTACCATCGAGCTTACCAAGATATCCAGAAGGCATATAACTAAGTATTCTGTATGTAACATGATTGACAAGATAAGATTTATAAAAACTTATCATAGAATATAAGGATCGTACATGTATATGCAAGGTGTAACTAGATCAGCTATATAAGAAAGGCCTCAATCAATTTTTTGTGTTTTGCTCTAAGCAAGATATACCATTCGGCTGGATTACATTTTATTATGCCCTGAGGAAGTGAGCCTTCCCTTCTCAAATCCAACCATTGGCTGTGAAGCCAAATCCGGTGCCATACAAGGTCTAAGGAGATTCAGACTCCATGACCTCACCTTCTCGTGGTCAGTACATGAATCATCAAGCAAGACCGCAGTCTTATGCTTATAGGCCTCAGCCTCTGGGTCAGCTCCACAAGCTACCCATATCTCTAGCTCACCTCATCATAGGTGTCAGTACATACATCCGAGCCATGAACGCATCATGCTCATCATCACATATCCTGAGCCATGGGCATGTTCACCATACTCCATATATCCTGAGCTTGCAACCACAGTTGCACTCAACCCTCCTATTTTAGGCTAGGGGAAACCTCGCATATTCAACAATATGCGCTCCATGTTATCCCGCAGGATAAACCTATTTCCCATCACCAAATACTGACGGTAATGGATCTATGGCCAGGGCAAACTACATGATATGTTTATCTATAATTAATTAGTATATTTTAAGCCAATTGTTGAGGCAACCAAAGTATAACATCGCCTTATGGAATTACATCATTATTGCCATCAACCTACTATCCTAGGACCTCAATCCTTCATGATATCAACCACTGCCTCTCAAGGCATCACAATCATGCATCAGCATCATGGGAACACATCCCTTATCTCATCATCAAAGTATAACACCTCAGCTAGGCACTCAGCCTTATATCAGGTCCTTAGACCTAGCAACTTGTTATTTCATTAACAAGGATTGTCATCACATTGTGCTAGTCAAAGCACATATACCTCATAGCTCTGACCAGGCCATGAATCCACATGAAATACATGCATGGTTAATGCATACATCTACAAAGATAACTGGAGCCATCATGGAATAACTATATTATTATTATACTATAAAGTATAAAGAAGCATCTATGAGTACATCACACATAAGCTTTATCATTCATAGTATTATTATCAATCATGGGCATATATTATGCCTTACACTTGTGACCATATGCATGTGTCATATCAACATGTATAGCAACATCATATGCTTCCAAGCTTCCTGGTTCACAATCTATTATTTAAACTTATAACATATTTGCAGGATTCAAAGTGATCACATCATTTCACTTGTATCATCATTATTAAAAGAGAACCATTAACTATATACATTCTGGGTTATCAGAACCCTCACCCAAAACTCTGACAACCCTCACTAAGCATGGCGAGCAGTGTCATCCCTCATCAAAGGGTGTACCCTGGTATAGAAATACCCTTACCAAAGGTATAACGGCTAGGATTTCCAACCCTAAGGAAACTCACCACCATATCGGCCAACCACTACACATCCTCTAACATGCATCAAGGTTCCATTAGCATGCATGGTGTCAGGCAGCCAGCACCAAGGTATAATGTGTAGCACTAACATGGCTATCGGCCAAGGGTCTAATGTGCACCAAGCTATGGTTAAGGTTAGGTTCCACTATCGGCTAACCTTGAACATGAGCCATATCGACCAAAGGGGTGTCCCCCAAGGCGCTCCTATCGTGCAACCATCTCAGCATCGTCCGAGGGTTAACCCAATCGGCCAGGGTACCCATGATGCCCAAGAGTGGTGTCGTGCATGGCCATGAAGCATTATAACGGTCAGCCTCTAGGGTTAGCATCTCGGGCATGAAGCCATGTTGTCCAACACTTCGTATAAGTCAAGGCTCAACTAAGACATGGTGGTATCGGCCAAAGCCATCCTGGGCACCATACCATATTGCCCAAGCTCATCTAAACAAGGATAATGGCCAAGGTTGTGCCGGGCACCAAGCTATCAAAGCCTATCAGCTAAGACCATCTCAAGACAAGGGGGGTGCATCGGGCATCCTCTATACATGGTGTATTGTCCAAAGATACAAGGATCAACCTAACACCTGAGCAAGCATATCTACCAAGGATCCCACCTCAAGAACATATCATGCCACAAGGGTAGACAACTCATGTTGCCCAAAGCAACTCTAACACCCATGCTAGGGTTGAGACTCTATATCGACCAAAGCATAACGGGAACCAAGCCAACTATCTCAACAAGGTATGTCGCCCAAAGGTATAACTCCAAACAAGGCTATCGGGCAACACAACTTCCAAGGTCATATCGTTCAAGGCACAACCCCACAAGATCATCCTCAACCTTAAGCACAAGGGCACCAGACCCTAATTGATCAAGAAGGTCAGCTCACCTCTCAACAACCAAGAGAGAGGGGTTTTGCAAAACCTCTTTCACAAATTGGGAAACCAAAAGGATCCACCTCAACATAGGTCATCATTTACCCAAAAGCTCACCTCTCTAATCCATGGTGAGAGGAGGGTGTTGCTCAAGCAACTAGAATATAAGCTCACCTCTCAACAACCAAGAGAGAGGGATATTGCCCACATTACTAGAGCTCAAACTCACTTCTCTAGACCAAGGAGAGAAAAGAGTGTTGCTCAACAAGGAAACCTTAAACCATGGTTCGGCCAACTAGGTGTAAAGGCACATAGACCATCAACAACATCATACTCATAATATCCACAAGATCAACAACATCATACTCATAATATCCACAAGATCAACAACATGTACTAGAGCAAGATACATAGCATGCAATGGTCGATAATCAACATATATGAGACATGCAACATAGAGAAGGTAATATAGCTAGGGTTAGAAGTTATGTAACCCGCCTTAAGAAAAATCCTCAAGCTCAAAAGCTCCAAGCTTTAAGCTCCAAGCACACTACTTCAGCCACCTCAAGAAAAGGAACAAGAAGCATAACCACCATGGCCAAAGAGTAGGCAAGATGGAGAAGAAGATGCTAAGGAGAGAGGGAAGATGCTTACCAAGGAAACAATACCCACTTAGGGTTTGTCCACCAAGCTAAAGGAAGAAGAAGGGAACTCCTCTAAGGGGATCGACTACCAACCTTAGCTCTTCCAAGGGTATCGGCTACCAAGATTGCAAGGGAGAGGTGTATCGTGTACACAAGGAAGAGAGGAGCAACAAAGAGATAAAGGGTTCCTAAGGAAGAGAAAGGCAAGGCATATATAGATGGGGTTCAAGGTTAAACCAAGGCAAGGTGTCACCTTACCAAGGGACACTTGTCCATACGTTTCACCACCTTGCAAAACTCATGTACATGCCATGCCACTACTCCCCCAAGGGTCAGCCACATGTCCAAGCTAGGGTGACACAACCAAGGCAAGAAGGTCAACAAAGGTCAAAGGCTGACACACTACTCCTCCATGGCCGACACACCCCCATGGGCGATACCCCATGGCCGAAACAAAGCACCCTTGCCCGATACAGGGCTCAACCAAGCAAGGAAAGGCCCAAACAAGGGAAAACAAGGCCCAAAAGAGCTCAACCAAGCCCAAGACAACTCAAGGCACGAGGCCAAACCTTCCTCTCAACCCTAGAGGAAGCAAAGAGAGAGAAAGACATCTCTCAAGGTGACAAACTTGCTCTTCAACCTTAACTCAGGTTATTTTGCAAGTAGCACCTCCAGCTCTCAACTAAGCACAAGCAAACCCTAATCACCACTAAAGATGATTAGCAAGCAACCAAGCACAAGGTTTAGGAAAAACAAACAGGGTAAGCCCAAAACAAAGGTCAGGGTCCTTACACTAATGTTATTGGGTGGAATGATGCATGTATCAAAAATCTCATCAAATGAATGAGAGTGAAATAAAGGAAGGAATACATCATGTGAATGTTTCCAACTTTTGTGAAGAGTTAAGGCATCATTTCTCCCTCTTTTCTTCCAAACATTCTAAATTTCTTTATTTTTATCATTAGCCCATTATTTTAGCATGATGGAGTGTTATGCTTGGGCTTCACTAACATATCATTCATTTTTTCTCTGGGTATGTATGTATATCCCTGCACTCTTATTTTAGAGGAAAATAGTGTAACCACATGATATAAAAATGAATGATATGAAATGCATGCAATCTACATGTTATTGTTGTGCAACTAAAATGATATGCACAAAAAATATTTATGCATAATAACACTTTTTTCTTCATTTGGTAACTAATGCAATTAAATGAAAACTAACTATCATCACCTATATGCCATGCAATGCAAACAAAAGGAAATAATTCAGATTACTTGATCATCTTAAGGTGATGTGTCAAAATGAACAGAAAATGGATGGAATCAAATAATTAAGAGACAAGGCCTTTCATGAACTATGATATGTCCCTATCTGATGACTTGTGAATAGTGTAACCTTAGGATTTCTTTCTTAAACTTCAATTTAAGATCTCATTAACTGTTTGATCAATTTAGGCTCAAACTCCATCTTCATCCACATTACATGAACAATTAAGATGTCCATTCATACCAAATGTCCTTAAGCTGACTAGTCCATACACTTCGTCTAGGTGATACAACTCAAGAATTTTGCAACTAAGCCAAAGATTTTATTTTTATTTTTCATTTTACTTTATAAATTTTTAATTTTCCATTGCAACACAAACGAGAGCACATTACAATGACATGAAACATGAATTAAACTCCACTTGTATACTAGATAGATCTTGGATCCTAAAACTTGGTAAATAATAACTAACAAAAATAAAATATAAAAAGATAAAGTCGTTCCAACACCCCCCTAAGCTTGAACTTGACTATGTCCTCATAATCAAAATCCAAACCTAGAGGTGGAATGAGGGTACCAGTTTCTCTGAAGGGTGGTGGCGGTGGATGATTGATGGTGTAAGGAGTGGGATCCTAGTGGGCAACCACTCCCTACTAAAATAAAAAGGCAACATCCCAAACCAAACACCAACATAAAATTTTTTCCAAAGGGATGAAACCAATTTATTCAACATGAATGTATCATAACACCAAAGTAGAACAACAGAAGAAAATATTTGACTAAATTCAATTTATCATAAGATTAAAAAAGTATCTCAACATTATCTCCCATAAGGGTTTACATAAAGGGTACATCATAAATATCTAGTAGAGGGGAATCTAAACCATAACAACTTTGTCTCCAAGCTTTAACTCCTTAAGCTATCTCCATAGGACCAAGAGAAACAAAATATAGGTTAATTGCTCAACATAGAATAATAGGGGATGCAAAACATACCTTAAACCAGGGTCCTAGAAACATTCGTCACCTATATAGTTGTTTCCAAGATCAAACTTTGCCTAATTATATATTAATCACATGTATTAGGGTTTGTCATATGCATTAATGTAAAGAAAATCCTAATCTTGGACTTTTCATACAAAACTCTGATTTAGACTATGAAAACATCACCATTGATCTAGTTAGGTTCTCCAGATTAAGAGAACACATAATTTTGCATATTTTGGAGTTATGATGATTAAAGTGTATTTTTGGTGATTTTTAAGTAATTAAATCATTTTCTAGAAAATCACCTTCGACAAAGCTTGATACAAACCATGAAATTATTTTTATTATGAAGAGAAAATTTTTATGAGTTCAGAACATATTTTATTTTTATTTTTGGACAAAGAAATAAATAGTTATGATTTATTGAAATTCTGCCAATTGGAAACTGCCACGTCATCAAATAACCCGAGAAAGCAAAGAGAGAGAGGTGCAGAGAGAGAGAAGGAGAGGGGGTCGACTGGTGACTTAGCCCAATGGGTGTTGGCCAAGTCACTTGGTCAAGCCCAATCAGTGGTTCGCTGACTCGCCTCCAAAACAAAGGAAAACATAGGGCCAATTTACCAACATGCCCCTAGAGAGAAAAACTTAAGAGAGGGGAAGAACAGGGGTAGCAAGGAGAATTCATGGTGGATCAACTTCTTTGTTCTTCATGACAAAACAACCATGAGCAGTCGTGATGAAGACAAGATTCTAGAAACTCAAACATGTGAATTCGTCAACCCATACTCCAGGACAAAGCACCAATCATCTCGCACAACAATACCGAACTCAAAAGCCCAGAAACTCAGAACTCAGGAAGAGAATCCCAAATCGACTCTCTGCCAAGGCACACAGTTAGGAAGAAGCAAAAAAGGGGGAAAAGTGAGTTATTCACCCTAGAACCCAATTGGTTGGGTCAAAAGCTTTGAGGGAACACCAACATTAAAAATGGATCTTCTCTGGCGACTGAGAAGGTCCCAAACTTCATGTCGACCAGCCAGTAACTGATGGAAGCAGCCGAAGTAGGGAAACCTTGAGTGAAGACTAAAGAGGCCCAACTGTCAGAGCCAACCCAGTCCAGGGACCACGACGGAGGTCGGGGAAATAAGACCCATGAAATAGAGGCCCTACGAACAGAGGAAAAATGAAAGAGGAGGGAAACAAAGGAGCTTAGGGGTGTCAGGGTCGACCAGGAAAACTAGGTGACCAAACCCCCTATTTATTGGGGGTCATCATGCGGAAAATCTCTAGATGAAAGTAAAGGAAAGAAAATCAGACAAAACGGTTGCAAATCGAAAGAGATACAAGGAAAAGGAAATTGGGGTTACTGTTCACGATGAATACGGTCTCCTACCCAAGGTAGGAGACGACCTACTGGCCATCAGATCATGGATTAGACGGTACACGTAAAATCCAAAAACTTAGCTGGCGCGTGTCAATAAATATGATATCAAATAAAATTCGACTGAAGTGTGAAATAAATTATTTCTTATTTTCTCTCTCCTCTTTTAAGGTGCAAACAAGCCCCAAATTTAATGTATTAAATAAATCAAATCATATTTTCTCTTTCCTCATGCATCAGTGACTTCAAAATTCTCCAAATTTAATGAAACTTCACCCACAAATCATATTTAATGTGTTGGATATGAATTTGCCATCACACCTGTTGGAGTTGTTTGTATATTTATTTAATATTTTGAAGGTTCTACACACTTTCTCTCTCCTGATTTCATCTTTTGATCAAACATCTTCCAAATTGGATGAAAATTCACCCAAAGGCTATATTTATTATGTAGATTATGATTCCAAGATTATTTTCCTCTTTTGGAATTATTTATTATTTTATTTGACATTTTGGGGAAAACACATATCTTCTTTTCCAAATTGAATTAAATTAATTATTATTATGTGAATAATGTGAAACTTGACTCCCAAGGTAATGGGACCCATGGAACATGATTTTAACTTATATTCCACTTTTGGGGTTTCCCTTAATGAGTTATGACACAATTATTATTTGTGGCTCATTATTATTATTATTATTACCATTATTCATGCAATTATGCTTCATATTTTCATATTATGTGGGATTATTAGCACAAATTTTATATTACTTCATGTGACATATTTTATGTGTTTATTATTGTCTTAAGACTAATGTGAGAACATTAGGTTACATTAAGGTGATTTATACATGCATTATCTCATTAGAGTTATACCAAACATCTTTTAGGTCTATCCCCAACCTTGTTTGGCTAATCCCAAAAAGATCAAACTTTTAGGGTAGGGTTTTCCCAAAAAGATCAAACTTCTAGGGTAGAATTTGAGATATAGTGTGTAACAGATGGCTCATCGGATCAAGTTATGCTAGTATATATCCCTCTTGTTGATGCCATAATTTTGTGTCTTGGTGGTACCATGATATGACATTCTTTATCCTTCTTCAAGCATTAAGAGTCGGTGGTATCTATGGCCTTTGCTGAAGCTCTGTCAATTTTTGCTGATAAAAGTCATTAGTACCGACTTTGGACTCGATAGTTCCGACTTTGTTTTAGGAATCCTGCATTTTTTCCTAAAAAAAATTCAATAGTACCAAATTTGGTGTCGGCAGTACCAACTTTCTACAGACTTTTACCTGATAAGGAGTTGGTAGTACCGACTTGGATGTTTGAAGTACCGACTTTGGCTCTACCTGCACACCAAACAAGGGCATCAAGGTACCTTTTTATATCAACTAAAATCTAACATGAAAACTATGAAATGCAAGTAACAAAAATGCCTAAACAAATAGTAAATAACAAAAATACAATTAGGTTGCCTCCCAACATGCGCCCTTGTTTAATGCCCTAGGCTTGACAAGATGAGTTTTCTTCAGCATGGATTGTCATGGAATGGTAGAGAAGATTCATCTAGAAGCCTGAACTCCACTCTGTCATCGTCTATCCTGAGTATCAACTAACCTCTACCAATAGCAATGGTCAAATTGTACGTAGCTTGGAACAGACTTCCTAACAACATCTATGATCCTCATATCTCGTGCATATCCATGACCACAAAATCAACATGAAAGATGAATTTGTTGACTTTGACTAGACCATTCTTGTGTATCCCATACGATCTCACAATAGATCCATTCTCCAACTCAATTGGCATGGATGTTCTCGTTGGTTCCTTCAATCCCAACTTTAGAAAGGTGGCAAGATGCATGATATTTATGCTCGCCCTAGAGCCACATTTTGCTTGCTGGAAATGTTGGTTTCCTATAGAACAAGGGATGCAGAAACATATTGGATCTTGTCTCTTCATCGGCAATCTTCCTTGGATTATGGAACACACCACTTCATCAACATGCAAGACATCTATATCTTTTATCTGTCTTTTCTTGTTGATGATATCCTTCAAGAACCTTCCATATGTAGGCATCTACTCTATTTCCTCCACAAGTGGTATGTTGATGTGGAGCATTCAGAAAATGTCTAGGAACTTCTTAAAATGCCCTTCTTCTTTTCTTGGCTTCAAACTATCCGAGAATGGAAAATGTGGCCTCTCTACATGCTTATGTGGTGGAACATATGGCATATTAAGGATATCCTCCCCTAAGCTTGCTTCAAGGCCACCTTCTGGGATAGAATTTGGCACCTCTCCTATAATGGAATGGCTTGTGGTTGCTTCTCCTGACTTGTGGATGCCTCCTTATTGACTGTGATTGTTCCACTACAGAGTATAACCTTTGCCTGCTCTTCTTGCATAGGAACCTTTTCTGAAATTGGAGATGTGGACACATCAATGGTGGGACTTTGAAGTACCTTGTATGGCATTCTCCATCCTCCTGGTAATCCATATAGACTATGGGGGAATGGGACTTTTGGTACATACACCCAATCTGGCTCTAGAATGTGTTGTTGTGGTGACTCCTTAGTAAGATGTTTTGGCTCCTTGACCATAGAGATAAAATTCACTTGGTGATGTTGATGAGATTTCTCTACATTACCAGAAAATACTTGTTGAATGAGCTTCTTTATGGAGGTCACCTCCGCTGCCAGCTGAGAGATCTGGTTTTCGAGACTATAGATTTGAGCCTCATGTTTTGATGCACCCATTTTGTATGGTCTAATAAGGTCTCATTCTGACTGACCAACTTGCCTAGCATGTTTTCTATACGGTCAATCCTGCTATGGCCCCTGTCTTACTAATATTGCTATCCCAGGTACTTGTAGTCCTCCTCTTCACCTCTAGATGAGGTGTCAGGTTTTTTTCTCAAGCTTCCTTGTGAGTTAATCCAGTTTCTCATTCAATATCGCTATGACTTTAGACTCCCTGATGCTTTTAGCTAATGCTGAGACTTCTATTTCATCTCCCCATGATTGATTTTTAGTCATATTCTTCAAAATTTCATGACAGATGTATGGATTATTATTGAGGAATAATCCAGATCATGCGCTATCCAATGCGGTTCTTTCTCCCTTATGCAGCTCATAGTACAAAGTCTTTGCTTGGCCGTACATGTCAATGCCATGATGTGGAACCTTCCTCGACATATTCTAGAACCTTTCCATACTTCCGAATATGACTCTACCACCTACTGCTTAAAATTGTACATCTTCCTAACCAGCTCGTTTGTTTTCTGGGGTGGAAAGTGACGCTCAAAGAAGATGTCAATCATATGATCCCAGGTTTCTATTAACTCGGGATGGAGGTTTAGAAGCCACAATTTTGCATTGTTAGCCAAGGATGATAGAAATAGCTTCATATATATGATTGTCATTGGCACCTTGTCAATTTTCACCATGTCACAGGTTTCAAAAAAATTGCTAATGCACGTCATAGTGTCCTCCATACTGTGTCCATGGAACGTCTGTGACTTCACCAGTGCCACCAAGCCCATATCAATCTTGTAGCTGCCCACATTGATAGCCTACCTTTTTATTGGGTCCAACTAAGTTGTTGCAGAAGATGTCTTTATTTTCTCCCAGATGGTCTGCTTTTCTGCTTCTATGTCACCCATCTCTACTGGTTCGGGTTGAGTTGCTTGTGGTATTAGAGTTGGAACAAAATCTTCTACTGAATCTATGTACTCATGTGCTTTGCGCTGCAAATCCTCTATGCTAAAACTGGAGCTACTAGGAGTTAACTTCCCATAATTAGTGTTCCTCGTCTACGCCATGCACTAGCACCTGAAACTTAACAACGATGTGAGAACATAGAATACTAGTGATTGAATAAATAATTGAAATTTAGTTTTGAAATTGTAAAAGAAAAATAATAAAAATTATGGCCTAGAGTGGCCAATCACAACACTCGTAGTGTTGGATTTGTCGTTACCCGACAACAATGCCAAAAACTAGATAGGTATTTACTATACGCCCTAAAATGCAAGTACACGCTATCAGAGTAATATAGGCCAATGAGGCCCGGATATCGAACATGGGAAAACATAAATCCAAAGACCATTACTAATTGTAATGTGATCAGCTAGGCTGATGAAAACTTAATTGAATGGTTTAATTATCTAAAGTAGAAAATAAATCTAGATTACTGGTTGTTAATCTCAATTGGAGTGAATTCCTTGGTATTATGGTTTTACCACAGTTAATATTGTAACTAACAATCATAACATTAATAAGTATCTCTCCTAACCCTAAACTAAGAGCCTATAGCAAGAATTACCCACTCTCATAGCATAATTCACTACCTAATCTAATACAAATCCCACTCTCATATTGATTGTGTTATTAGTTAGGTGCTTTATCGAAAACTCTGGGTAATCTCTTCACATTTGTAAGCCACCTTTCTCAAAGGGTGATATTAAATGTGTATTCCTATGATTGTTCCAACCATTCATTTCCTTTTTCAAAGAAATTAAAGGTCTAATTAACTAGCTATGGTGATCAAGCATGGATAGTTTATGACAATCACATAGAAATTAGTCCAGAAATTAAGACAAATTGATATATTAAAGCAATGAAAGTCAACTACAATGCATAAATAGGCTACTCATGGGTCCTAAGGAAATAGAGGTTTAGCCCTACATGGTTTTCATTATCAAAAACATGGAAGAGAAGAAGAAAAACGTGGGAAACATTAGTAAAACTAAAGAACCCATGAAGAAGATGGTCCAAATGATCCCCTCTTGCGCATGTGCCAATTTTCTACCTTCCAGCAGCAAATCTGTCAGTTGGAAGTGTCTGGATTGTCCATAAAGTGACCTTCTTCTCTACTTTCTCCTTTCCTTGCTCTCAACTTCCGTCCAAGGGGATAGAATGAGATTCTTAGATCTGACTGAAATCCCCCTAAGTCATAGAAGTGACTTAGGGCGTCATTAATTACCATCCGTCGAATTAGACTTAACTTTTAGATCGGCCTGATCCTGCCATATCAATACTACCGATGGGTGTGGGTACTACCGATGCCTTCAATAATTGCGGTCAGCTAGGAAGCTTTCAGTACTACCAAGCTTTAAGTCAATAGTACCGAGTTTCCTTGATTAACTTTTGAATCCATCTTTGTCATGTTGTCGATAGTATCGACTTATGGGTCGGTACTATCGAGTCTTCTCAATTTTTCTCTGTTCCAAACTGAGCAAGTGCCGGTACCACTGACTCCAAAGTCATTAGTACCGAGCTATGAAGATTCTTGTAAATTACCTCAAATACACTAAAACCGAACATAAGCTCTCAAAAATTATTAAATCATTAGGAAATATTCAATCACATTTATTTTATGCAAATAAGTATCACAAGCTAATGATAGTAAATACTACACAAATTAATATGAAAATGAACAAACAATGCACAAAAATCAATAATAAATAGCCCGTGAAAACAAAAATTATCCAGTGCATCACATGCCAAATGTTTTATTGGTTGCGTAATGTACCACATGGATTCATCCTATCAGTATAAGCTCCAAGTCTTAAATTCATGACTTATTCACAAGGTCAGGGTACACTAAACCCACTTTCTTCTCATTATGGGAAATTATATGCATGTCATAGGACCCCTTCAGTGTTACTATTTGCCTCTGCATGCCAAGATAAATTTTGTGCATCTAATGAATTAGAAAATAAGCAATGAAATCATGGTATTATAGTTAGATACCACATCACTTCAGCAGTAGATCCATACTTGGTCTTACTTGAATTTGTTATTTTATACCTTGACGCTCCACATATCAGACAATCTTTCAAATCAATATAGTCCTTATGAAATAACACATAGTCATTCAAAGATGCATGCATTTGCTTAACCTTTATTCTCATTGGGCAGACCATTTTATTTGTTTCATATGTTGAGATTGAAATCTCATTTGCTTCAGGAAGAATTTCTTTAAAAAAGACAACAAAGATGTGAAACTTTTGTTGCCCTACCTATTGTTATCATTTATGGTATAAAATGTTGACATAATGCTCGACCTCATAGACTTAGTGCAACCCGAGTATAATGGCTTTTCAACATCATGTACAATGCTTCTAAATTTGGAAGGTGGATCAATAAAATTCACCCCACAACCATCTATCACAACATCAACCATTTCATTTGGAATTGGCTCATTAATATCAATTGGCCATATATTCTTCTATAGAAATCTCATGGTATAAACCTCTATATGCCAATACCATTATATATAGCCCTATACAATCCCATTGCACGTGACATGAATTTTGATTTCATCATTAATGTTGACTTTCAAGTTGTTACTACAATTCCTACATGGGAAATAGAACTTTAATCCAAGTTGTCTCCTATGTTCCACTGTAAATCTTATAAACTCATAAAAACTACTTGTAAACCATTCATTACAATGATTGTTAATGAACATCTAACACCTATCCATTCTAGCCCTAAATCAATGTTGCATAATTCCATTGAGTATTGAATCGATTTGATATTAGCAATTTTAATTTTTAAATCATATTAAACTGAGACCAAACTAATTTTTCTAATTGTTACAACCTGCTCCCCCTGTTATCCCCTAAAAAGGAGGACCGAGAAGGCAAGGGCCATAATTATAATTCTGAGATCAAGAATAGCAAGTAACTAATAATAATCAATAAATTTCATTACAAGAAAAAATGTTTGGTTATAAGATAATCACTCCTTAAGGGAGTTTACATGGAAAGCAAGATAATGTTTGCAACAGGAATGAAATCTATCTATTTATATCCTCCAGAATCACATTAAATCTTTTATTTTTGTGCCTTCTTTCTAGATGTCCATCTTTCATCAATATTTATAGGTTACTAGCAGTTTAACCTAAAATGTCATGAAGCAAAACACAGTCAGTATAACAAGTTATACTGATACGTGGAAGAAACAAAATATGTACATGTATGAGTAACAACATAATAAACCATATTTGCAATTATCAAATAATCAAAACAAAATTTGTTTTCTTAACTTCTCAACCCTTAATCAATGTGGCATACACACTGATTCATCCCTATTTCAGGGCTTCATCTTGTGTCATAGTGCATTTCAGTCACATATATACCTGTTAGATTACATGTTATTTCCCTCAATATGCATATTTGTGTAAAATGCACTTATGGACACTATTTGCATGTTTTTCAAGTATTTTGACCATGCTTGATGGAAGACAGAGAGAAGGAGTGATCCTAGGATTTATCTACCCTTGGAGAGACCCAAAGTGAAGTCTGATGCTCCCTCAACCTACCCCTAGTGGCCAAAGATCCATTGAAGCAAAGATATCCAAGAAAATCCAAAGAATCAAGTCAAAGTGTTGATCCAGAGACCAGCACGGCCGTGGTACCATAGAATGGCCATGCTAGGACACTTGCAAAATCAACAGGTTCATAGCTCAATTTGTGCAAAAATCCCCATGGTCGTGGACCACAGAACGGTCGTGGTGCACTGACTCCAGAACGGTCGTATTGCTTAGCAAGACTGTGGTACCTACAAAGAGAACGGTCATGGAGCTGAGAACGGGTAGCTAAATTTGAGCCACCATGGTCGTGGTACCCACCACAGCCGTGCTACCCTTACCCCACCACAACCGTGGTGACCACCACGGTCGTGCCATTTTTAGTACAAAAGTGACCTATTCCCTGTTATTTTTCACCATTTCTCACCACGATCATTCCCATCCACCACGATCATTCTCACTCCTCCCCACCACGGCCGTGGTGACCACCACAGCCGTGCTACCTACAAAAACCTGGCTACTTTTACATTGTTTTTCCCATACTACCCCTACTTGACCTAGTGCTTCCACCATACCTATATATACCTAGGTGGCGGCTCCAGCACAAGTTTAGCTACCTTCCACCACCTCTTAGCTCCCCATTTTTTCCCCTTAGCCATTCCACTCCATTTCCACCTCCATTTCACAATTTCCACCACCATTTCCACCATCTTCGCATGCCATTACACCTTGGAGGAGAGAGGAGGACACCCTATAGTAGCTGAAGTGGAGGATTTCTTCATCTACACCGAGCTCCATGGATTCTTCTACCTCTTTCTCCCTTCTTTATGTATTTGCATTATTATGAGTAGCTAGGCCCCTTAGGTGGGTTGTTTGGGGTGTAAAATGTTACTTTGATACCATGTTGGGGGGAAATGATATGTAAACTTTGTAATTCCATTTAATAATGATTTTGTTCTATTTCTATCTCATTCTCCATAAACTACTTGTTGGTTTGTGCTTGAAATCACCTAGGAATTTAGGGAAATTGATTGTATGTGTGAATTTTAGGATTTGCTCCTAGGTCCAATTCTTGGATCCCTAGCTAGCTACCCATCCTACTACATCCTAATCAATCTTCCTAACCATAGTTGAGAGACATAAGTAGCTAGTTTAGATGAAATTGGTGTGTTTAGCATGGAGCTTTCTCAAGGTTAGAATGTGGGTTATGGGAGGCCTAAAAGCTCACTTGCACCCCCTTTACTAATCTCAGCCCCTAATCATCCTAAGATCATCTAACCTAGAAACCTAAGCTTGTTTAGACTCTAATTAAAACACCTAATCTCTAAACCAATTGAGCCTCGTAAGGGTAGTAGGGAGTGTTAGGGACTAATTCCCCTACACACGACCTAACATATCCATGGCCAGTTAGTAGCTTAGGATAATTCATTAGAATCTAACTTGTTGTTTGGTTTGATAATCTAAAAGGAATTATAATGTTCATATGTCACCCTCCAACTTAAGTGATAAGTGCATCCCCTAAACAACCTACATCTCCCTTAATTGCTTTAAAACCCTAGTTTCCATCTTGCTTAGCTAGTGTTAGCTTAATTAGCTCTTTTCTTGCTTAGATAGATTCTTGCCCTGTTCTAGCTTTGTTCTTGCTAGTTTAGCTCTTTAATTGCTCTCTTGCTCTTCTTGCATGCCTTAGTGTAAATTGCCTTTTAATACCTAGCTTAGTCTTTTCCTGCTCAATTAATCTTAATCTAGTCTAGGGTGACCTTAGATTTCATTCTCGCCTTTAATTGCTTTCTTGCTCACCTTAGTTTAACAAACAAATCACCTTTAAACCCTTGACCCTAGTCTCTGCAGTAGGAACCTAGAAAAAACTAACCCATCTCTAGTGCCCCCTTTTCTCCCTGTGGATCAACCCTATACTTACGTCCTCCCTATACTATGACATGGCCCCGTGTGCTTGCGAGTGTAGTGTTTTAGTTTGTGTGAGTGTATTGAGTGTAGGTCATTATTATCGAAAGTGAATCCACCTGTGTGCCCCCGTCTGTGGGGTTGCATCCATTCAAATCTCAATTGAGTGGTGTGTAACACCATTGGCGGGGGCGCACCAAGCTTTCTAGCATTATTTCCGGGGAGAAAGGCGCTCAGCCTATCTAGTTAGTTTTTCTTTGATTTTTCTACTGCCCTCATCATTGTTATTATTTATTCTATATTCTTTATATTCTTTGTGTATATTGGTTTGTAACTTGCCCTCTTTTGTTTGGTTATGCTTTGTGCATGTGATAAGCCACTCAGGAAAAGACGCACCCCACAAGCCAATTCAAGACTACTTCATGCCTAGCAACTATAAATTGCCAATTGCTAGCAGGGTTGATCAAATGCAAGGGGAGCAATTCTCAATCCCTCCAAGTATTCTTGGGATCCTTCCCACCTTCTACGGCTTAGAGAGTGAGAACCCCTACAAGTACTTGGACTCCTTTCTTGAAGTATGCTCCACCTTCAGGACGTCAATGGCTAGTGATTATACAATCTAGTTGACCTTGTTCTCATTCTCCCTCAAAGATAAAGCCAAAGACTGGTATGATTCTAGAAGGGACACCATGAGTTGGGAAGCAATGAAGAATGCCTTCCTAAGGAAATTCTACTCTATAGCAAGGTTACACAAATACGGTGTGCCGTGACAAGTTTTATTCAAATGGGCAATGAGAAGTTCCACCATGCATGGGAGAGATTTAAGAAGATTTTGAGAGAGTATCCGCACCATGAGATCCCATTGTGGCAGCTAGTTCAATCATTCTACTCTAAAGGACCAAGATATAGTGGATTCTTCTTGTGGAGGAGTTTTCATGGCTAGGCCACCTGAGGAGATATGGCCTATGTTTGAGCAGCTAGATAAAGGATCAAGAATTCGAGCTTCTAGCATGATGAATGATGGGGGCTATGCCTTTGGTGTGACACATCCTACTCATAATGACTCAAGCCCGCAAGTGATGATGATTCTTGGTGACATGGTGAGCGTCATGAAGAGCCAAGTGACAAATGTTCCTTGCCACCTGGTCAATTCTATTGAGTTTTATGGTGAAGTAAAGAAGACACATCACTCCTATAGCTACCAAGAGCCACAAATTCCAAAATATATCTCAAGGTTTGAGGAAGAGGTTCTCTCTAGATTGAAAATATTTGATGATGTTCAAAAAGATGTTGCAAGGCCAGAAGAGATAATAGAGCAGCTATCTTCCATAACTTCTCTCTAAGAGGAAAAGTTGTCTTCAAAACCCATCATGAGCTACTATGAAGCAAGTGGACCAGTTCTCAAGTTTTCTATAGTCTGTCTCCCATTCAAGTGTAGTCCATATATCACTTCTAAGGTGACCCTAAGCCTTATACACCACCTCCCCCTCCATCACCACCATTTTCTCAACAATTCACCTTCGAACCTCAATTCCCCCCTCCACCTCAATTTCAACACCAAGTGTCACCTCCTCCTCCTCCACAACCACAACTAGCTCCCCCTCTCCACCATGGGAAAGGACGTGCTATGGAAGTTCTAAGGAGTGGAAAATCTCTTGAGCAGCCCGCAAGTCAAACAAAGGTTGATAAAGCAAAGCAAAGGCAGCCAAGAGGTGATATTGTGATTAAGATTTCCAAAGATGATTATGTGATACATCATGTTGATTTTGGGATACCATGTGCTCCACTTCATACTCCATTTACAAAGTCCTACCATCCCTAGTGTTCCACCTCACATTGATGCAAGCAAGGCAAAAGCCAATGATCCTCCATTCATCGAAGCACTAGATGAGCCACCAGAAATGAAGAGGAGATAAAAGCATAGTGTGGATATTCTTGAGGTGTTTTGCCAAGTGAAGGTGAACATTCCACTCTTAGATGCTATCAAGAAAATCCCATCATATGCGAAGTTCCTCAAGAAACAATGCACTGTGAAGATGAAGTCAATAGGAAGGATACCCAAGAAGGTGAAATTAACTGAACAAGTGAGCTCCATCATACAACATTCACTTCCCATGAAGAGAAAAGACCCAGGATCCCCACTCATACCTAGCTATATAGGGGGACATCGCATAGAAAGGTCCTTACTTGATTTGGGATCTAGTGTGAATTTGATGTCATACAATGTCTATGTTGAGCTAGGCTTAGGCAAGTTGAAACCAGCACATTGCACTCTCCAATTGGCAGATCACTCCATCAAAGTGCCTAGAGGATGAGTGGATGATGTCTTGGTGATGGTTGACAAGGAAAGAGGAGCCGTGTTCCCAACTGATTTCATTGTTCTTGACATGGAGTCGGATGATAGGAAGATCCCCATCATCTTGGAGAGACCGTTCTTATCTACAACTAATGTTGAGATACATGTCTGCAACGGCATAATGACAATCTCTTTCATGGACATGAAGATAAAGATCAACATATACAAGTCCTCAAACCAGCGAGTTCAAGATGAGGATATTGAATATGGTCACTTCAAGAGTCCTATTGATCATTCGAGAAGAGGAGATCAAGATGAAGGAATTTATGATCCCTTTGGTGATCAAAGGGATGAGGAACATATGTTGAATGCAAATGAGAGATGTATCTATTGCAAAAATGGGCACATGAGAATGCCAAATGGATGAAAATTTGAAGAATATCCAAGAAGCCTAGCTGAAGGCAAGAAATTCAGCACTTGTGGGAGGCAACCCACCTAGGTTTGGGAAATTTTCACCCAGCCTCTCATTTTTTGATACTTTTGCTTTATTTTACACAAACCTAAAAATACACACATGCACACTTGTGCTTGATAGTTTTTGTTTTAGTTTTGATGAAATGACAGGTGAAACGTGTGCAAGTTGAGAAATGAGGCACATTCAGTGAAAAATGGTTGATACAACATCAAAGGGATCATTCAAGATAATTGGATGATGAATGATGAAATGATTCGATGATTTTTGAAGATTTTTGAACTGACAGAGCCCATAACATGCTACTGTGGAATAGTCGTGCTGGATAAGTTGGATTTCAACAGGGAAAACTCGAGTTTTGGATGCAGGAAGTAAGCCTGTATTGGCCAGAATGGTCATGCTGGTATCCCACCAGAACGCCCATGCTGACCAGAACGGTTGTGTTGGCCCGGGTCCAGCACTTAAGTCGGCTGATTCTGCTCGAGCTAGCATGACCTAGAACTCATTTTCCATGATAGAGCACGGCTGTTCCGAGTGGTGACTAGGGTGACCCTCCTTCACCCCCAAATCAACTCCTCTTGCTCTGAAATTCTGAATTTGAGTTCCCCTTGGTCCCCAATCATATTCCCTAACCTCAAGATTCATTTTCCACCATCCATCACCATCTATTTCTCCACCTCCAAGGAGAATATGTCCCTACAACCCGGAAGAACGTTTGGTGTTGTTCGTGCTCCTTTTTCACCGAAGAACATTGCAAAGAAGAAGAGCATGGGCAAGGCAATAAAGAAGGGAGTAGAGAAGATAATGGACATCCTCACCAGAGGCAAAAGTTGCTCCAAGTAGGCCTCCCATTTGTCATAGTAGTCCGACAGTGCTTCGTTTCTGTCAAATTCAATTTCCTGATCCATCAGACGGTCGACATCGATGAGTGCCTCCCAACACCACTCCTCCTCCAGTGGCCACACTTCGAATCCAAGCGACAACCCCAAAGAGGAGGAGGAGGAAGAGGAAGAAGAAGAAGAGATAGAGAACATAGTGGGCTCTGTTAATGTTGATGCTCCAGCTTGCGAGAGGAGGGCTAAGAAAACAAATGATGCATCTTCCTTGCGCTTACCGCCAGGACCAGCTCCAGCAAGACATTCCACTTCATCGGCTCGACCTAGTGCAAGCTATGAGAGGGTGCCCTTGAACTTAGAGATAAGTTCAGAGTCACGCACTTATGCAGAAGAGGAAGAAGATGATACTAAAAGCAAGGAGATGGAAGATGAACCATTGGACGTTGTGTCCAAGCTAGAAGAGTATAGGTTGAGATGGTTGGAAAGCAACCAGAAGGAACCACCTACGAAAGGGGAACGACAAGAAAAGTTGTGATGAGGCCTCTCCACCCTGATTGCTTGATAACAAGGGTGATACCCACTAGATATGCATGTATGACTACCATGCAAGCTCAAGGGATCAAGTACACATTCAAGAGTCAAATGCAACACGATGGGATGTACAAGATCCTAACTGAGGTTGAAGAAACCTACTTAGAGTTGACTCATGAATTCTTTTTAACCTTAGAGCAATATCAAGGAGAAGATGCCATCAGGTTTAAGATGAATAGCTCGACACATGTTCTTAAAGTTTCTCAAATCAATTCTATCTTTGCCCCCAATTCAAAAATGGCAGAGAAATTCAATGAAGGAAGACTTGACAAGAGTGGTAGAGCAGATTGCTCCAAGATGTGGAATACAATTTCTGGTCAAGCTACTTTTTCTACAGGAAAATCCAAGACCAGCAAGATTTACAACCCCTTCATGAGATACCTATAGAAGGTCCTAGCAAACACTTTTGTTTGGACGTTATGACAATCAAGGGTGTTACTCACAAAAAGATTTGTTTGTTATGGCCACAATTGCAAGTAGGGATTTTCAAACATAGGTGCCATGGTGATTGACCAATTGAAGACAATTCCCTCCAAGAGTAAAAATCCATTCATCATGGGGGGAGGATTGTCACCACAATGGGAAAGGCAGTGGGCTGCAATCTAGATGGGCTTACCAAGGTTGAAGGAAGCAAATATGTTGATCTAAACTATCTTGCTAGTTCCCAAATGATCTCTGTGATAACCCATTACACTAAATGAGATTACTCAAAACATAAAACACAATCAATCACTAATTAATCGCATACCCAAAAATATGGATAAATTAAAACCGATTTCAACGCCAGCACCCGCTCAGAAACATTTGCATAAGAGCCCAAAATCTTTCTTATATCCATACTTTGCCAAGAATTTGATACAAATTGTTCTATCATCTTAGCCACCACATATATACATAGGAGAATGATATTCATATATGCTACACAAACAAGCATTAAGATGCTAACAAAAGTATGATTCGATTGAAACATCATATACAAACTTTTTCTTGCCCAGACCTGAGAGTACAGGGATGACTCTAGGACACACTAGACATCTAATCAACATTCTCAAAGTTCCATTAATGTAGTTCCTCTTTACTTCCACGGTTATGTCGTCGTCATTGTCAATTACCTAAAAAAATGTGGCGAACCACAAGGGTGAGACCCATGTCCCAGCAAGAGATATAACCTCCAACAATGTTTATTGATTACAACATTTTGAAGTAATTAAAAAGTTAAGAAAATTAATCATATATAACAAATAAGATCAGTAGTATTGATGATTAACAAAATACATAAAGGAGCAGATAATAACTATCATCATTGGCCAGACTATCATCCTTTATCTTGTTGCCAATATAAGAAATTCAGTAGCATATGCATATCTAGCATCATGAGCAAGTCTAGTAACATAGCATATCTAACAACATGAGCATGTCTAATTGGTTCAACATATCAACATCATAAGAAGATCTAACAACATAAGCACAACTATCTGGATAAGCATGATTAGAAGTATATGCATCTCTAGTTACAAAGGCATGGCTAGCAATATTAAGCATAGCTAGCAACATCATCTTAACCATCTGTGTCAGTATATTTGACTACATAAGTATGTTTACAACATGAGCATAACTACAACATAAGCATATCTATTATCTCTTATTATACAATACATGATCTCAGTGAAAAGAAAGCAAACAAGGGTTTTCATCCAATATGAAGCGTTGTGTATTACCCTAAATAGATATGTTACATTGTTGTCTTGCATCTTTTATTATTCCCTGAGGAAAATGAGGATACCACTCAAAATCCAACTGACCACTGCTAAGTTGAAATCAGTGCCATACAAGATCTAGGAAGAGTCGGACTCCTAAGATCTTCTCCCCCCCTGTACAGTACGGGTCCGCCACAGTGACACATAAGGTCAAGCTGCTACATCCTAGTCCGTCCTCGGTACAGGTCACGGAACTAGTGAAAGGAGGTGGGTACGTATACCCTACCATCTGAGGTACAACCGTAGTTGTCCTCCAATATCATCACAAATATAATCACTGAGACACGACCAGAGTCGTTCTCAAACTAAGGGCTAGGTATGACCGCAGTCATCCTCCCTAAACACTTGAATTTAGGATGACAAGCACCCTGCATACTCATCAGTATGCGCTCCAAGTTTCCCTTAGGAATACTCATTTCACCATCTGGCAAGTTATGACACTCAGGATCTATGGCACAGGGCACTACATGATTAGAGTTTCACTTGATTAGTTATGCCAAATGGGTGAAATAAGGATGCATCTAACAAGTGGACATACACACCCAAATTCACTTCTAACAAGCATATAAATATCACAACTTCAAAAGATATAAAATGTGTGAAACATAATTTCTCATCTCATCATCACATGGTACTATTTACTTGCCATTCATGAGGCCACACTAGTCATCACACCACCACAAGATATAAATCCTTTCCACTATATCACAGGGTATCAACCCTTATCAACATAAGAGGATTACACCTCATTCAGGGCTCAACCATGCCCAAAGGTCATTAAGACCATCATACTATTCCCTACAAGATCATCATTATCTTTCCATGCCTTATAACAAGGATCAACAACATCACTTACATATAATACACCAGATCAGCACAATATTACATTAATGAGCTAGGAGATATTCATAAACAATCATAGCAGGGCTATATTAACATTAAGAGCATTCCTTTATTACATCAACATGTAAGGAATCTAGATATGATTAACACTCATCATATTCATAATGCACATGTTTAGCATAAGAAAGTATCAACCATGTGGCTATGATAACCACCAATGAACACATTAAGGTTATGATCATGTTAAGGAGGTTATTCTAAAATCATTCCATCATATAAGAATGTTAAACATGAATAGTCATATTTCTCTATTTGCATTATAGTTAGGTTCAATGTGATAAATTATATGAATGTTACTAATCAGCACTCATACCCAAACCCTAACTCACGACATCCCCATTGGATCATGGATGCATAAGGTGAAGCATCACCATCACATTCCATAATATTCTCAAGTATGAACCCACACATAAATCAAGGTGTAACCATTAGGTTATAGCATACTAGGGATTCAACAACAATAAGAGAGTACTCCATGATTGTATTAATCATTCAAGGACTATTCTTACCCAATTACCATCATTTAGTTATATTAAAGCTAGATATAACAAGCTATACGTCATTAGGGTTACATATCAACACAATCTGATTATCATCCCCTCTATTCATATGAGTGAATAGGTAAGACTACCTTGTTAAGGGTAACCCTCCATTTGTTCCATAATCATTCAACCCATATCACCATACCACAACGTCACCCAGAACCATTGGTTGTTTAAAAAGGTAAGACCATTGGTTGTTTACATAAGTAAACACCTTGGATAAACCAACTATGAAGTCATTGATTTGTGCTCTAGAAAGAGTCACCATCTAACCCTAGACATCTCTTGATCAACAACACAAAAAGTTCCATTAAGAGTAGGGTAAAACCCACAATCGACTGTTCATTTAAAATAAGCCATCCATCATCAACAAGTAAGCTCCTTAAGTTGATCATATAAAGGAAACCATTTAAATCACATTGTTAAGACCAACATATTACATTAGCCATCATTCCACTTTATTGGAGGAATAAACAGTAGATCTTGACCATTGGGTCAAGTAAATATATTAAAACCATCAACTTTTTTATCAAATGACCCAAGAAACCATTGGTCTAAGGCTAAATTTATGATACAACTACAATGCTTGACTCAACATAGGTTTCAGAGACCTAATACACCATCATTAGTTACCATTAAATCACCATAGGTTGTTAGATCAACACTATATTCATTATTCAACATCAAATATTAAGCTAATGTCGTCATTGATTGATAACATCGGTAGGGTACTTAATGATTGATCATTAAACTTCTAATTGGTCCAAAACCTGACCTAAGATGGTAACCATATGTTGTCACCATCATTTGACACCCTTGATCATGACCGTAAGTTGTTATGAAGACAACACCATAGGGTCGTTGCAATGGTACCATCATCGGGTCATAGTTTATAGAATAAATCAGCTTTAAACCTTAAAATTGACCATTGTTTGATAGGTGCTTAGCACCATAGGTTGTCAAAACAACCTGATATAAGTCATATTATACCTTAGGAATAGCGTACATATGATCACAGGTTCATCTAGAACTGAAATCAGAACAGGGTACATTATAAAAATCAAAATCCAAGTCAAGCATAGCTTTTAAGTGCATAAATCATCATTTTCAAGCAAGAACATGAGCTAGTAAGCTTATGGTAAGCAATAAACGTGGTTAAATTTTTTAAAACTTGCCTCTGATGAGAAGTTGAAACCCCCATACATAATAAATCTTGAGAAGGTAGGGTAAAAAATCCAATAATAAGCTATGAATTCGTCCATCTAGCACCTTTCTTCATCAAATGAGCAAACCCTAAGCATAAGGAGCAAGAAAGGTAGGGTTTTAGAGCTTTAGAGCAAATTCTATCATGGAACAGAAAGGTTCAAACCTTGAGGAAGGTCTAAGGAAGAAGAAGAGCAAGCAAAATGAAGAAGGAAGGAAGAAAACAACTTGCCTTAGTCGAATTCCCTAGAAGATGACCTTGGAAACCCTAGTAGGGCTAGATGGAGCCCTAGGAGACCTTCTTCTCTAAAAAGGGGTTGTCTTCTAACTTAGAGCAGTTGGTCCCACAGAGAAACAGAGTAGATTCGTTTCTCCAGGTTAGAGGAAAGAGAAAGCAAGTGTAGTTTCGTATTTGGGCAAGGAAGAGGTAAATATAACCCATGGATAAGGATAGAAGCAAGCATGAGGTGTAAAAGTAGCTTCCCCATGTGTTTATGGCCTTCAACTATTAAGAATATACAAGCACACACACAAGTAGATCCCCCACCGTCCCAATTAACCTGATTATCTTTCCTTTTTCGAAATTCCCAGCCAATCACATAATTCATTTGTTGATAGCTACTAAAAGTAGCTCATCCGTGAAGGGGTAAACCCTAAAATATCCTTGATGAAAACACCTTCAAACCATGGATCAACTAGGATCCCCATGGATCACAAATCTCAAGAATGATAATATAACATCTAAGGAACATAATGTATGTGACAAATTGCAAAGAAAACCTCTCAATTGGGTACATTGTAGAAAAATTCAAAATGTACAGAAAATTGCATAACTTGCTCAAACAGTGTCCAAATTGGACCAAATTTGAAACTTAAGCTTGTCTTATGATTTCAAAACATATCAAAAGGTTATATTAGGGTTATAAGCATTAAATTATGGTAATTAAGCTCATTCAACTCATTAAGAAAGTTCATGGGCCTTACAACTATAAACCCCTAACAGGGATTTTGCCCCCAAAATCCAAGGTAAACAAACATGGGTACTTCCTTTGCTCATCATCCTATTACCTTCACATGGTTACTTGCATATCATGGTGATGTCATATCATTCATACATATATCCTCTTGGGTCAGCACAAAAATCCCCACCTAAGAAGACATTCTCATTATTGAATGTAGAAACTTGTTGTGTCATATGTACAACTCTAGTAGTAATGTTCAACTTTAAATTCTATCTATCATCCTAAATTATATCTATTGTATCAACACATTAATCAAAAGTCATACTTGCTAGATTTTTACCAATCATGGCATGTATCCCACACCATTCCTTGAAGCATAAAAAAAGGCAATGTATCCATCCTTTTTTTATATACTGACACTCAAACACTTGCCAGTTCTTTTTCAGCATCAAAAGAAATGTTGACGTTGGCACCTGTCATTCCATACAAGGAAACATCATTCTTATTCAACCTTGTTAGGGGTGAAACAACAACACTATCTTCACCTTATTAGGATTTACACAACCTACTTAGAAGACATATCGTGATCCCATAAAGAAATTTAATCAACCCCATCTCACTCTTGTTCAACCTATCTCATAGTTATTGCAGCTTTGGCAACCCTAAGGTTTTTGAATAAATATTGATCATATTTTTTACCATATTTGAAATACTTTGACAAGTCATCATTCAATGCTTGATATAACTTGTATGACATGACTGGAACACTCTGTTCCTCCTATTCATAAATTCTATTTGTACATTGGTTAGTCTAAAGAACATAACTCTAAACTCATCATGGTCATGTGAATTATGTCATCCAATCTAACTCTTATGCATTGATATTTGATCATAGGTTTATCTTAAAGGAACGTAGTATCACATATCTATTAACCAACAAACCACCTATCCTTGATAGTGGTCTTGCCCAGCTATCACTAAACCATACACAACGTTATAGAATCACTTTTGTTTTTCCTTCCAAACAAAATTTAGAGGGTCATCATCAACTCTCTCTCCCTCTCTTTAATGGGGAGGAACACTTGGAATGTTCATTTAATAAACATCTCCAACCTTCACATACTTCCCATACTATTTACACATCTTGGATACTAGGATTCATTACCTTGGTATCCACCTCATGTATTATAAGGAACTCACATCCTTATCTCATCTACTTTTACCAACATAACAAATTTCAAAAAATATAAGAGGAGTCTTCCTATTTATTGGAAGGCTCAAAAGCAAACTCATCACAAACTTTATGATCTTGGAACCATAGTCCAAGCAACCTTATGCTAAAATAAGCTATCCACCCTCATGTTTGCAGTGAATCCACATGTACCAAGTGGCAATGGTCTACTTGAAAGTTGTGCCCTAGAAAGGAAAGACACAAAGGGAAACACACTTCCCATACCACAACAACATTGTTCAAGGGTCACTAGCAAAAAGGTAACCAATTCTATTTTCATTATGCGAGTTACAACTTCTTATGTATCATTTTACCTTTTTCATTTCAGGTTCGTTGCCATTAGCATAGGAATCATCATGATTAACATATCTCATTACTCCTACTTTGAGGACTATTTATCACACTAGGGTATGTTCTCTTATTTTATTATGTTTTTCAACCACTTATCAATAGGTAAATCATCATATTCTTCATTTTCTTCATTAAATATGGATCATCTCCCTTAATTTCTTTCACATGCCATGTTGATTTTTCATTAACACTTTCTTACACACATAGGTTGGTCTGAGATTAATTCAGGTTCCACCTTATTCCTTTGTCATTGTTCCCATTCATCTTCTCATTTTGTACTTGTTATAGGAGTTCTCTCTATCTTATGTGGATTTCATACCTTGATTCACTTTATAAGCATAGACTTGTTTGTCTTTTACTTTATTATATTCTTGAATCACACCATCAAGAACTCCTCTTTTCTTATTTGTATTCAGATTTAGACACCATGGTGTTGTATCTTTCTCTTATAGTTACCAAACATTTAAGTTTTGATAGATAATGATGCAATTCTCATCTTCGTTATGGTAGGATTGAGATATTCACACCATGATTTCTTATTCATTATGCTCTTTAAATTGTCTCAAAATGACTACTTGATCAGAGTAATCAGAAAGATAACAATCTAAGAGTTCCATACTTACCTTTCTTCAAAAATTGAATACCTAGCCAGGGCACCCAAGTACTGAGATTAGGCAGTATGCACCATATTTTTATGTCATATTCCTAACTTAGACATCATCCTAGTCCTAAGTCCTAGTGTCCATGTAGACTCAATGAACCTAAAGCTTTGATACCAACTTGTGAGAACCTGTTACACTAAACAAGATTACTCAAAATATAAAACACAATCAATCACTAATTAATCGCATACCCAAAAATATGGGTAAATTAAAATTGATTTCAAAGTCAGCACCCACTCAGAAACATTTGCATAAGAGCCCAAAATCTTTCTTATATCCATACTATGCCAAGAATTTGATATAAATTTTTCTATCGTCTTAGCCACCACATATATACACAGGAGAACGATATTCATATATTCCATACAAACAAGCATTAAGATGCTAACAAAAGTCTGATTCATTTGAAACATCATATACAACATTTTCTCGCCCGAACCTGAGAGTACAAGGACGACTCTAGGACACACTAGACATCTAATCAACTCTCTCAAAGATTCATTAATGTAGTTCCTCTTTACTTCCACGGTTATTTTGTCGTCACTGTTGATTACCTAAAAAATGTGGCAAACTACAAGGGTGAGACCCATGTCCCAGCAAGAGATATAACCTCCAACAACGTTTATTGATTGCAACATTTTAAGTAATTAAAAAGTTAAGTAGTTTAATCAGATATAACAAATAAGATCAGCAGTATTTATGATTAACAAAATACATAAAGGAGCGGATAATAACTATCATCATTAGCCATACTATCATCCTTTATCTTGTTGCCAATATAAGCAATTCAGTAGCATATGCATATCTAGCATCATGAGCAAGTCTAGTAACATAGCATATCTAACAACATGAGCATGTCTAATTGGTTCAACATATCAACATCCTAAGAAGAGCTAACAACATAAGCACAACTATCTGGATAAGCATGATTAGTAGTATATGCATATCTAGTTACAAAGGCATGGCTAGCAATATTAAGCATAGCTAGCAACATCATCTTAACCATCTGTGTTAGTATATTTGACAACGTAAGTATGTTTACAACATGAGCATAACTATAGCATAAGCATATCTATTATCTCTTATTGTACTATACATGATCTCAGTGAAAATAAATCAAACAAGGGTTTTCATCCAATATTAAGCATTGTGTATTACCCTAAACAAATATGCTACATAGTTGTCTTACATCTTTTATTATGCCCTGAGGAAATTGAGGATACCACCCAAAATCCAATTGATCGCTGCTAAGTTGAAATCAGTCCTATACAAGATCTAGGAAGAGCTAGACTCATAAGATCTTCTCTGCCCCCAGTCAGTATAGGTCTGCCACAGCGACACATAAGGTCAAGTTGCTAACAGCCTAGCCCGTCCTTGGTACAGGTCATGGCACCAGTGAAAGGAGGTGGGTACACATACCCTACCATCTGAGGTACAACCACAGTTGTCCTCCAATCTCATCACATATATAATCATCGAGACACAACCACAGTCGTTCTCAAACTAAGGGCTAGGTATGACCATAGTCATTCTCCCAAAACACTTGAATTCAGGATGACAAGCACCCCACATACTCATCAGTATGCGCTCCAAGTTTTCCTTAGGAATACTCCTTTCACCATTTGGCAAGTTCTAACACTCAGATGGATCTATGGCACAGGGCACTACATGATTAAAGTTTCACTTGATTAGTTATGCCAATTGGGTGAATTAAGGTTGCATCAAACAAGTATACATACAAACCCTAATTCACTTCTAACAAGCATATAAATATCATAACTTCACAAGATATAAAATGTGTGAAACATAATTTCTCATTTCATCATCACATGGTACTATTTACTTGCCATTCATGAGGCCACACTAGTCATCATACTACCACAAGATATAAATCCGTTCCACTATGTCATAGGGTATCAACCCTTATCAACACAAGAGGATTACACCTCATTTAGGGCTCAACCATGCCCAAAGGTCATTAAGACCATCATACTATTCCCTGCAAGATCATCGTTATCTTTCCATGCCTTATAACAAGGCTCAACAACATCACTTACATATAATACACCAGATCAGCACAGTATTGCATTAATGAGCTAGGAGATATTCATAAACAATCATAGTAGGGCTACATTAACATTAAGAACACTCCTTTATTACATCAGCATTCAAGGAATCTAGATATGATTAACACTCATCATATTCATAATGCACATGTTTAGCATAAGAAAGTATCAACCATGTGGCTATGATAACCACCAATGAACACATTAAGTTTATGATCATGTTAAGGAGGTTATTCTACCATCATTCCATCATATAAGAATGTTAAACATGAATACTCATATTTATCTAGTTGCATTAGAGTTAGGTTCAATGTGATAAATTATATCAATGTTACTAATCAGCACTCATACCCAAACCCTAACTTACGACATCCCCATTGGATCATGGATGCATAAGGTGAAGCATCACCATCACATTCCATACTATTCTCAAGTATTAACCCACACATAAATCAAGGTGTAACCATTAAGTTATAGCATACTAGAGCATCAAAAACAATAAGATAGTACTCCGTGATTGTATTAATCCTTCGAGGACTATTCTTACCCAATTACCATCATTTAGTTATATTAAAGCTAGGTATAATAAGCTATACCTCATTAGGGTTACATATCAACACAATCTGATTATCATCCCCTCTATTCATATGAGTGAATAGGTAAGACTACCTTGTTAAGGGTAACCCTCCATTTTTTTCATCATCATTCAACCCATATCACCATACCACAATGTCACCCAGAACCATTGGTTGTTTAAAAAGGTAAGACCATTGGTTGTTTACATAAGTATACACCTTAGATAAACCACCTATGAAGTCCTTGATTTGTGCTCTAGAAAGAGTCACCATCTAACCCTATACATATCTCTATCAACAACACAAAAAGTTCCATTAAGAGTAGGGTAAAATCCACAATCGACTGTTCATTTAAAACAAGCCATCCATTATCAACAAGTAAGCTCCTTAAGTTGATCATATAAAGGAAATCATCTAAATCACATTATTAAGACCAAAATATTACATTATCCATCATTCCACTTTATTGGAGGAATAAATAGTAGATGTGACAAAGTGGATTTCTAGCTTAATTTCGAGGACTGAATTTCTTTTAAGGTGTGTAGGATGTGATGGAGTAGACTTTTGGAATCCTAAAATGTCCAATGACACAAGTGAAGTCATGCATGTTGAGTTGTTTTGAGAATCCCAAGTGTTTTCGTAATGTTGGAATGTTGATTGAGATTTACATAATGATTAAGATTCATAAGTTATGCCTTCTTGAGGAATTTTATTGAATGGTCTAATGGTTGTTTTTTTTGACACCAAATTTGTATACGAAGAATCTTGAGTTGTGAGGAATCTATAGTTAAAATTTGGGATAATTGGATATTTCTAGAAGAAGTTATTGATGTTTCAAATTAGTGAAATAATGTACGTGCTGGTGACTTTAGAACTAGGTCTATTGATGATTTTAGATCAGACAGTTGATATGTGCAGTGTCACGCTGCCACTTGTTAATGTATATGGATTGGCGCCCCTTTGAGAACCATAGATCGGTCTTAAGGAGAGCTAATGTTGGCCTCAGATTTGGATCTTGTGGCTGGGATTCACCTCCTACTTCGTGTACCCAACTCATAACCCCACGTCTTATCCATGGATCGAAAACATAAAGAAAGTGGGTGGTTTCTTCCTAGTAGTGCGAAGACCTACAAACCGATCATCAAGGCCCTCATACAAGTTATCTAGATGAGTATTGAGGGAGAACTGGTTCTCGTCTTCGTTGACATCTCTGCCATAGGTTGAAGGAGGTACCACAGAACCCCTCTCAGTTTCCTGATGCGATGAGGACGTCCGTCAGCCACGCTGGCTGTGGGAACTACAGACCTCGAGCACCTAATCGAGCCTAGCTTGCTCGCCAGAGCAGCACCTTCTGACGGCGATGCTTGACAGCCGTCTGGTGAGTGAGAGTGATGCTACGATGCCAGGAGCAGGTGCTAGGCCGGCGACGTACAACCTAGATCAGGAAACGACCACCTAGCAGAGAAGGAGATCTGCAACCTAACCTTGAGTGATGAGTGGCCGCAGAGGTGAGGAGGAGGTAGCCGAAGCTGAAGAAGGCCTAAGGAGATGCATATGAGCACGGATGAATGATGGCTTGGTCACCGGATATCCACCAAACCGTGGCGCCGCTAGAGAGAATGGACGCACACCCAGACGAGGAAGAAGGAGTCTGAGGAGGTGAATTGGTGGTGGCGGCCCTATGTAGAGGAAAGAGGGAGCATGGAGGGCTAGCGGCATGGGAGGATAGGTCTCATGGATGACCCCGGGTCGTTGCGGGAGGAGGCAATTTTTGGAGCCAGCGTCGGCGGTCGTTTCCAGGAAGCGACGCACGCTGGCGTCGGCCTATCAGGCGTGGAAAAGAAGAGGGACCGGGTCAAATCCCAGACCAACCCTGAACCGGCTCCAGGCCAAGTCAACCACGGCCCAGCACGGGGCAGAAGCTGTGCCCTTGGTGGACACGTGGCGACGCCGGTTTGGCCGAATAAGGTAATTTTCCCAAAAATATGCAGTTCTTCATTAAATCGTAGTAATTAGCTCGAGCATCAGAAAAATACATATAATATACCCAATTGTTCAGAAAAATGCATAGAACAAGATGGAACCATCATATCAGGATTTTGATGCACTAATATCAAAAATATCATGTAAGATGTGTAATGCTTGTTTAGTGGATAATAATTAGCAAACGATGACATAAAATTATGGAAAAATGTCAGTAACTCCATAATAATGTTTATAATCCATATGATGTCAGAAGTAATGATGTTGATGTAGGAAATAATGTAATTTGATTTATATGGTTAATTAGGGCTAATGACACTAAAGATAATGCAATGAATACATACATGCTTAATAAATGATGAAATTTACATAACAATCTTATATCAGTAACTAGAAGCTAATATGGAACTTTGATATCTGTTAGATGCATAAAATTCATGTTAGACGAAGATGACCTATAATACATGTGATGAAACCCTAATTTGAGTGATACATGTAACTTAGGGTTAATATGTATCAATAATGATATGGAACCTGATATTTAGATGTTCAGATAGTGAACCATAATCTGGAAAATGACATCAGTATGATGATTATAAGAAAGGAATACAAGTAATGACGTGCATATCCTAATGACTAAGTGAAACCCTAATGAACACGATTAGGGTTAAGATGAGATGTAAGAATATGAGAACCTGATGATAGTATATGATCTTATCTTAATCAGGGTTGACCAAGGATATAGATGACATGAGGAAGATGTTTTTAGAATGATCTGTCTCTTTGGAAGGTATGCCATTACCTCTTACTTGGCTTATTATACAATATGCTTGCGTTATATGGTAGTACAAACTTGGCATATGATATTGATTGAAATGATTGTTCTTGTATGATATGTTGCATGATTTTCCATACTTATTGCTATGAACACATGAAACATAAGATATTTGGTCCATTATATGATAGCACTAAATCTCTTTGGTAGAATAGTGCATTGATGAAAGTACTAAATCTCTTTGGTAGAATAGTACTCGTGAGCACTAAATCTCTTTGGCAGAATAGTGCATTTATGAAGTACTAAATCTCTTTGGCAGAATAGTACATGTGAGCACTAAATCTCTTTGGTAGAATAGTGCATGTGGTTGATCAAGTTTATATATAATGGAAATGTGCCTAAAAGATGTGTTCTCTTGTGGTAACCAATATCTTTGTGCAACGATATGCCTTTCTTATATTTTGTTTAATGCTGCCAAGTATTAGTTTTATCTTATTGCCAAGATATGATGAGAGGTATATAAAAGACACGTAGGCGTACTCAGTACAATATTCTTGAAATATTGTGCTGACGTGTACCGCATGTAATCCTTTGTTTAGGTTATGGTTATGCTCTTGAGGATCCAGGATAGTGAGAGTTGTATGGCGAGCTGATGTACAGGTGGACCTGTTGTCTTAAGATCCTGTTGTTTAGATGTAGTACATGTATATGTAGAGGTTGTTGTTCAATATGTAATATCAAATGTTGTAACAATTCATTATGTAATTATATGTTGAATGGTGAACATGTGTGTATGGTTTTATTATTGTTCATGTACATGTTCTACTGACTGTGTTTCCTTATGACTCCCTTGATTTTCTTCTTCTTAGCCTAGTGTGTGGTGTTTAAATTGGGATTCTCACTGAGGTGAGGGTTTCAATTTGGACGTCACACATCAGATTAAGTTTTAGAAAATCCGGGGACGTCACAGGTGGTATCAGAGCATGAACAATAGCAAAGCCTGACATTTGCTCATTATGCAACGCAAAACTAAAGAACTTTGAACTTAATAATCCTTAGGGTTAGATTAGTCGTCTTTTAGAGACTAGATCTGACCTAGCCTCTAGGTTAGCACCTAGATGTACGAGAACTAGGCCTAGACTGGTGCTTGTTGTATAGCAAGTCCTTAGATGTCGTTCTTTCCTTGTAGTGCAGCGGTATGGGACGTTGCACTATTTGGAAATGACGTGCATCAAGGGAAGAGAAACCCTAGACATAGTGTGCACGTTGTCTAGAGTAGCTACACTAGTCTACCCCTTGTTCTCACCCTTTTCACTATTTTTCATGACACTGGACTCTCTATTATGTGTGGGACACTCATTTTTAGGATTTGGTTTTTGATTCCAATCAGATCGAACCTCGATAGTTTTCTCTGACGTTTGTTTTATCGGAGAAAAACTATATAATATTTTATTATGTATATGTATTATAAAAATGTGTCCCCACACATGTACGAGTAGGAGGTGGTCATGCAACCTAAGTGAAAGTGATGACATCAGACTAGAAGAGAGTGTAGTTCTAGATTAGATGTCTAGAGCCTTGTTTGGTATATGTGATAGATGGAGTAGATAGAATAAGTTTGATGATACGATCTAAGTATTATATATAAATATCAATGAATAAATGGTTAACCATATACATGAAGGATGATGATAATGTGATCTAGTTGGTTAACCAAGTGATGAAGTCACTAACAAAGTTTGTAACCAAACATGAAAGTGATGTAGAATCATATTAATGACATATGACATACGAGGTGTTAATATTAGTGCTTAACAAATATGTTGAATATGTTGTAACAAGTAACACAATATAATAATGGTGACACCTTGATATGATTAGTTGGATAAAGTGGGTTAACTTTAGTTAACTCCCACCTAAAAGGGATATGTTAATGTTGAACATGTTTTAATAATTAGCTCAATAAAATGTTGATGAAACCTTATTTCATGAGTTAATCTTAGTTAACTCCTTTAGAACATGGTAATATGATGTGGGAACCTTAATGCATGGCTAAAGATAAAGATGCAACCCTAACATATGAGATACATCATGATGTAACCTAAGCTCCTAAACCATGATATATGATGAGTGGTTCACCCTTGTATCGCCTTAGATGTTTGAAAACATCCTAATAGCTGGGACATAGTTCTAGAGCTTTTGACTATGTTGTACATAGAATAGTACCTACATGTGGATGAAGGCAAGATAATGTTTTCCCTAAAAGTACGAGTATGGTTGACTTTCTAGGATGAAAGTTCTTTTAAGATGTATATGATGTGACAAAGTGGATTTCTAGCTTAATTCCGAGGACTGAATTTCTTTTAAGGTGTGTAGGATGTGATGGAGTAGACTTTTGGAATCCTAAAATGTCCAATGACACAAGTGAAGTCATGCATGTTGAGTTGTTTTGAGAATCCCAAGTGTTTTCGTAATGTTGGAATGTTGATTGAGATTTACATAATGATTAACATTCATAAGTTATGCCTTCTTGAGGAATTTTATTGATTGGTCTAATGGTTGTTTTTTTTGACACCAAATTTGTATACGAAGAATCTTGAGTTGTGAGGAATCTATAGTTAAAATTTGGGATAATTGGATATTTCTAGAAGAAGTTATTGATGTTTCAAATTAGTGAAATAATGTACGTGCTGGTGACTTTAGAACTAGGTCTATTGATGATTTTAGATCAGACAGTTGATATGTGCAGTGTCACGATGCCACTTGTTAATGTATATGGATTGGAGCCCCTTTGAGAACCATAGATCGGTCCTAAGGAGAGCTAATGCTAGCCTCAGATTTGGATCTCGTGGCTGGGATTCACCTCCTACTTCTGGTACCCAACTCATAACCCCACGTCTTAGTCGTGGATCGAAAACGTAAAGGAAGTGGGTGGTTTCTTCCTAGTAGTGCGAAGACCTACAAACTGATCATCAAGGCCCTCATACAAGTTATCTAGATGAGTATTGAGGGAGAACTGGTTCTCGTCTTCGTTGACATCTCTGCCATAGGTTGAAGGAGGCACCACAGAACCCCTCTCAGTTTCCTGATGCGATGAGGACGTCTGTCAGCCACGCTGGCCGTGGGAACTATAGACCTCGAGCACCTAATCGAGCCTAGCTTGCTCGCCAGAGTAGCACCTTCTGACGGCGATGCTTGACAGCCGTCTGGTGAGTGAGAGTGATGCTACGACGCCAGGAGCAGGTGCTAGGCCGGCGACGTACAACCCAGATCAGGAAACAACTACCTAGCAGAGAAGGAGATCTGCAACCTAACCTTGAGTGATGAGTGGCCGCAGAGGTGAGGAGGAGGTAGCCAAAGCTGAAGAAGGCCTAAGGAGATGCATACGGGCACGGATGAACGATGGCTTGGTCACCGGATATCCACCAAACCGTGGCGCCGCTAGAGAGAATGGACGCACACCCAGACGAGGAAGAAGGAGTCCGTGGAGGTGAATCGGCAGTGGCGGCCCTATGTAGAGGAAAGAGGGAGCATGGAGGGCTAGCGGCATGGGAGGATAGGTCTCATGGATGACCCCGGGTCGTTGCGGGAGGAGGCAGAACTGGAGCCAGCGCTGGCGGCGGTTTCCAAGAAGCGACGCACACTGGCGTCGGCCTATCAGGCGTGGAAAAGAAGAGGGACCGGGTCAAATCCCAGACCAACCCTGAACCGGCTCCAGGCCAAGTGAACCATGGCCCAGCGCGGGGCAGAAGTTGTGCCCTTGGTGGACACGTGGCGACGCCAGTTTGGCCGAATAAGGTAATTTTCCCAAAAATATGCAGTTCTTCATTAAATCGTAGTAATTAGCTCAAGCATCAGAAAAATACATATAATATACCAAATTTTTCAAAAAAAATGCATAGAACAAGATGGAACCATCATATCAGGCTTTTGATGCACTAATATCAAAAATATCATGTAAGATGTGTAATGCTTGTTTAGTGGATAATAATTAGCAAACGATGACATAAAATTATGGAAAAATGTTAGTAACTCCATAATAATGTTTATAATCTATATGATGTCAGAAGTAATGATGTTGATGTAGGAAATAATGTAATTTGATTTATATGGTTAATTAGGGCTAATGACACTAAAGATAATGCAATAAATACATACATGCTTAATAAATGATGAAATTTATATAACAATCTTATATCAGTAACTGGAAGCTAATATGGAACTTTGATATCTGTTAGATGCATAAAATTCATGTTAGACGAAGATGACCTATAATACATGTGATGAAACCCTAATTTGAGTAATACATGTAACTTAGGGTTAATATGTATCAATAATGATATGGAACCTGATATTCAGATGTTCAGATAGTGAACCATAATCTGGAAAATGACATCAGTATGATGATTATAAGAAAGGAATACAAGTAATGACGTGCATATCCTAATGACTAAGTGAAACCCTAATGAACATGATTAGGGTTAAGATGAGATGTAAGAACATGAGAACCTGATGATAGTATATGATCTTATCTTAATCAGGGTTGACCAAGGATATAGATGACATGAGGAAGATGTTTTTAGAATGATCTATCTCTTTGGAAGGTACGCCATTACCTCTTACTTGGCTTATTATACAATATTCTTGCGTTATATGGTAGTACAAACTTGGCATATGATATTGATTGAAATGATTGTTCTTGTATGATATGTTGCATGATTTTCCATACTTATTTCTATGAACACATGAAACATAAGATATCTGGTCCATTATATGATAGCACTAAATCTCTTTGGTAGAATAGTGCATTGATGAAAGTACTAAATCTCTTTGGCAGAATAGTACACGTGAGCACTAAATCTCTTTGGCAGAATAGTGCATTTATGAAGTACTAAATCTCTTTGGCAGAATAGTACATGTGAGCACTAAATCTCTTTGGTAGAATAGTGCATGTGGTTGATCAAGTTTATATATAATGGAAATGTGCCTAAAAGATGTGTTCTCTTGTGGTAACCAATATCTTTGTGCAACGATATGCCTTTCTTATATTTTGTTTAATGCTGCCAAGTATTAGTTTTATCTTATTGCCAAGATATGATGAGAGGTATATAAAAGACACGTAGGCGTACTCAGTACAATATTCTTGAAATATTGTGCTGACGTGTACCGCATGTAATCCTTTGTTTAGGTTATGGTTATGCTCTTGAGGATCCAGGATAGTGAGAGTTGTATGGCGAGCTGATGTACAGGTGGACCTGTTGTCTTAAGATCCTGTTGTTTAGATGTAGTACATGTATATGTAGAGGTTGCTGTTCAATATGTAATATCAAATGTTGTAACAATTCATTATGTAATTATATGTTGAATGGTGAACATGTGTGTATGGTTTTATTATTGTTCATGTACATGTGCTACTGACTGTGTTTCCTTATGACTCCCTTGATTTTCTTCTTCTTAGCCTAGTGTGTGGTGTTTAAATTGGGATTCTCACTGAGGTGAGGGTTTCAATTTGGACCTCACACATCAGATTAAGTTTTAGAAAATCTGGGGACGTCACAGGTGGTATCGGAGCATGAACAATAGAAAAGCCTGACATTTGCTCATTATGCAACGCAAAACTAAAGAACTTTGAACTTAATAATCCTTAGGGTTAGATTAGTCGTCTTTTAGAGACTAGATCTGACCTAGCCTCTAGGTTAGCACCTAGATGTCCGAGAACTAGGCCTAGACTGGTGCTTGTTGTATAGCAAGTCCTTAGATGTCGTTCTTTCCTTGTAGTGCAGCGGTATGGGACGCTGCACTATTTGGAAATGGCGTGCATCAAGGGAAGAGAAACCCTAGACATATTGTGCACGTTGTCTAGAGTAGCTACACTAGTCTACCCCTTGTTCTCACCCTTTTCACTATTTTTCATGACACTGGACTCTCTATTATGTGTGGGACACTCGTTTTTAGGATTTGGTTTTTGATTCCAATCAGATCGAACCTCGATAGTTTTCTCTGACGTTTGTTTTATCGGAGAAAAACTATATAATATTTTATTATGTATATGTATTACAAAAATGTGTCCCCACACATGTACGAGTAGGAGGTGGTCATGCAACCTAAGTGAAAGTGATGACATCAGACTAGAAGAGAGTGTAGTTCTAGATTAGATGTCTAGAGCCTTGTTTGGTATATGTGATAGATGGAGTAGATAGAATAAGTTTGATGATACGATCTAAGTATTATATATAAATATCAATGAATAAATGGTTAACCATATACATGAAGGATGATGATAATGTGATCTAGTTGGTTAACCAAGTGATGAAGTCACTAACAAAGTTTGTAACCAAACATGAAAGTGATGTAGAATCATATTAATGACATATGACATACGAGGTGTTAATATTAGTGCTTAACAAATATGTTGAATATGTTGTAACAAGTAACACAATATAATAATGGTGACACCTTGATATGATTAGTTGGATAAAGTGGGTTAACTTTAGTTAACTCCCACCTAAAAGGGATATGTTAATGTTGAACATGTTTTAATAATTAGCTCAATAAAATGTTGATGAAACCTTATTTCATGAGTTAATCTTAGTTAACTCCTTTAGAACATGGTAATATGATGTGGGAACCTTAATGCATGGCTAAAGATAAAGATGCAACCCTAACATATGAGATACGTCATGATGTAACCTAAGCTCCTAAACCATGATATATGATGAGTGGTTCACCCTTGTATCACCTTAGATGTTTGAAAACATCCTAATAGCTGGGACATAGTTCTAGAGCTTTTGACTATGTTGTAAATAGAATAGTACCTACATGTGGATGAAGGCAAGATAAAGTTTTCCCTAAAAGTACGAGTATGGTTGACTTTCGAGGACGAAAGTTCTTTTAAGATGTATATGATGTGACAAAGTGGATTTCTAGCTTAATTTCGAGGACTGAATTTCTTTTAAGGTGTGTAGGATGTGATGGAGTAGACTTTTGGAATCCTAAAATGTCCAATGACACAAGTGAAGTCATGCATGTTGAGTTGTTTTGAGAATCCCAAGTGTTTTCGTAATGTTGGAATGTTGATTGAGATTTACATAATGATTAACATTCATAAGTTATGCCTTCTTGAGGAATTTTATTGATTGGTCTAATGGTTGTTTTTTTGACACCAAATTTGTATACGAAGAATCTTGAGTTGTGAGGAATCTATAGTTAAAATTTGGGATAATTGGATATTTCTAGAAGAAGTTATTGATGTTTCAAATTAGTGAAATAATGTACGTGCTGGTGACTTTAGAACTAGGTCTGTTGATGATTTTAGATCAGACAGTTGATATGTGCAGTGTCACGATGCCACTTGTTAATGTATATGGATTGGAGCCCCTTTGAGAACCATAGATTGGTCTTAAGGAGAGCTAATGCTGGCCTCAGATTTGGATCTCGTGGCTGGGATTCACCTCCTACTTCTGGTACCCAACTCATAACCCCACGTCTTAGTCGTGGATCGAAAACGTAAAGGAAGTGGGTGGTTTCTTCCTAGTAGTGCGAAGACCTACAAACCGATCATCAAGGCCCTCATACAAGTTATCTAGATGAGTATTGAGGGAGAACTGGTTCTCGTCTTTGTTGACATCTCTGCCATAGGTTGAAGGAGGCACCACAGAACCCCTCTCAGTTTCCTGATGTGATGAGGACGTCTGTCAGCCACGCTGGCCGTGGGAACTACAGACCTCGAGCACCTAATCGAGCCTAGCTTGCTCGCCAGAGTAGCACCTTCTGACGGCGATGCTTGACAGCCGTCTGGTGAGTGAGAGTGATGCTACGACGCCAGGAGCAGGTGCTAGGCCGGCGACGTACAACCCAGATCAGGAAACGACCACCTAGCAGAGAAGGAGATCTGCAACCTAACCTTGAGTGATGAGTGGCCGCAGAGGTGAGGAGGAGGTAGCCAAAGCTGAAGAAGGCCTAAGGAGATGCATACGGGCACGGATGAACGATGGCTTGGTCACCGGATATCCACCAAACCGTGGCGCCGCTAGAGAGAATGGACGCACACCCAGACGAGGAAGAAGGAGTCCGTGGAGGTGAATCGGCAGTGGCGGCCCTATGTAGAGGAAAGAGGGAGCATGGAGGGCTAGCGGCATGGGAGGATAGGTCTCATGGATGACCCCGGGTCGTTGCGGGAGGAGGCAGAACTGGAGCCAGCGCTGGCGGCCATTTCCAGGAAGCGACGCACGCTGGCGTCGGCCTATCAGGCGTGGAAAAGAAGAGGGACCGGGTCAAATCCCAGACCAACCCTGAACCGGCTCCAGGCCAAGTGAACCATGGCCCAGCGCGGGGCAGAAGCTGTGCCCTTGGTGGACACGTGGCGACGCCGGTTTGGCCGAATAAGGTAATTTTCCCAAAAATATGCAGTTCTTCATTAAATCGTAGTAATTAGCTCAAGCATCAGAAAAATACATATAATATACCAAATTTTTCAAAAAAAATGCATAGAACAAGATGGAACCATCATATCAGGCTTTTGATGCACTAATATCAAAAATATCATGTAAGATGTGTAATGCTTGTTTAGTGGATAATAATTAGCAAACGATGACATAAAATTATGGAAAAATGTCAGTAACTCCATAATAATGTTTATAATCCATATGATGTCAGAAGTAATGATGTTGATGTAGGAAATAATGTAATTTGATTTATATGGTTAATTATGGCTAATGACACTAAAGATAATGCAATAAATACATACATGCTTAATAAATGATGAAATTTACAGAACAATCTTATATCAGTAACTGGAAGCTAATATGGAACTTTGATATCTGTTAGATGCATAAAATTCATGTTAGACAAAGATGACCTATAATACATGTGATGAAACCCTAATTTGAGTAATACATGTAACTTAGGGTTAATATGTATCAATAATGATATGGAACCTGATATTCAGATGTTCAGATAGTGAACCATAATCTGGAAAATGACATCAGTATGATGATTATAAGAAAGGAATACAAGTAATGACGTGCATATCCTAATGACTAAGTGAAACCCTAATGAACATGATTAGGGTTAAGATGAGATGTAATAACATGAGAACCTGATGATAGTATATGATCTTATCTTAATCAGGGTTGACCAAGGATATAGATGACATGAGGAAGATGTTTTTAGAATGATCTATCTCTTTGGAAGGTACGCCATTACCTCTTACTTGGCTTATTATACAATATGCTTGCGTTATATGGTAGTATAAACTTGGCATATGATATTGATTGAAATGATTGTTCTTGTATGATATGTTGCATGATTTTCCATACTTATTTCTATGAACACATGAAACATAAGATATCTGGTCCATTATATGATAGCACTAAATCTCTTTGGTAGAATAGTGCATTGATGAAAGTACTAAATCTCTTTGGCAGAATAGTACACGTGAGCACTAAATCTCTTTGGCAGAATAGTGCATTTATGAAGTACTAAATCTCTTTGGCAGAATAGTACATGTGAGCACTAAATCTCTTTGGTAGAATAGTGCATGTGGTTGATCAAGTTTACATATAATGGAAATGTGCCTAAAAGATGTGTTCTCTTGTGGTAACCAATATCTTTGTGCAACGATATGCCTTTCTTATATTTTGTTTAATGCTGCCAAGTATTAGTTTTATCTTATTGCCAAGATATGATGAGAGGTATATAAAAGACACGTAGGCGTACTCAGTACAATATTATTGAAATATTTTGCTGACGTGTACCGCATGTAATCCTTTGTTTAGGTTAAATGGTTATGCTCTTGAAGATCTAGGATAGTGAGAGTTGTATGGCGAGCTGATGTACAGGTGGACCTGTTGTCTTAAGATCCTGTTGTTTAGATGTAGTACATGTATATGTAGAGTTTGCTGTTCAATATGTAATATCAAATGTTGTAACAATTCATTATGTAATTATATGTTGAATGGTGAACATGTGTGTATGGTTTTATTATTGTTCATGTACATGTGCTACTGACTGTGTTTCCTTATGACTCCCTTGATTTTCTTCTTCTTAGCCTAGGGTGTGGTGTTTAAATTGGGATTCTCACTGAGGTGAGGGTCTCAATTTGGAAGTCACACATCAGATTAAGTTTTAGAAAATCCGGGGACATCACAATAGATCTTGACCATTGGGTCAAGTTCGTATATTAAAACCATCAATTACAGTATAGGTCCGACCATTGCATCAAATGACCCAAGAAACCATTGATCTAAGGCTTAATTGATGATAAAACTAAAATGCTTGTCTCAACATCGGTTTTAGAGACCTGATCCACCATCATTAGTTACCATTAAATCACCATAGGTTGTTATATCAACACTATATTCATTAATTAACATCAAATATTAAGCTAATGTCGTCATTGATTGATAACATCAGTAGGGTACTTAATGATTGATCATTAAACTTCTAATTGGTCCAAAACCTGATCTAAGGGGGTAACCATAGGTTGTCACCATCATTTGACACCCTTGATCATGACCATCAGTTGTTATGAAGACAACACCATAGGGTTGTTGTAATGGTACCATCATCGAGTCATGGTTTATAGAAGAAATCAGCTTTAAACCCTAAAATTGACCATTGTTTGATAGGTGCTTAGTACCATAGGTTGTCAAAAAAGCATGAACCAATTCATATTATACCTTAGGAATAATGTACACATGATCACAGGTTCATCTAGAACTGAAATCAGAACATAGTACATTATAAAAATCAAAATCCAAGTCATGCATAGCTTTTTAGCGCATAAATCACCATTTTCAAGAAAGAACATGAGCTAGTAAGCTTATGGTAAGCAATAAACGTGGAGAAAGTTATAAAACTTGCCTCTGATAAGAATTTGAAACCCCCACACATAAGAAATCTCAAGCAGGTAGGGTAGAAAGTCCAATAATAATCTATGAATTCGTCCATCTAGCACCTTTCTTCATCAAATGAGCAAACCCTAAGCATAAGGAGCAAGAAAGGTAGGGTTTTAGAGCTTTAGAGAAAATTCTATCATGGAACAGAAAAGTTCAAACCTGGAGGAAGGTCTAAGGAAGAAGAAGAGCAAGAAAAATGAAGAAGGAAGGAAGAAAACAACTTGCCTTAGTCGAATTCCCTAGAAGATGACCTTGGAAACCCTAGTAGGGCTAGATGGAGCCCTAGGAGACCTTCTTCTCCAAAAAGGGGTTGTCTTCTAACTTAGAGCAGTTGGTCCCACAGAGAAACATATTGTATTCGTTTCTCCAGGTTAGAGGAAAGAGAAAGCAAGTATAGTTTCGTATTTGGGCAAGGAAGAGGTAAATATAGCCCATGGATAAGGATAGAAGCAAGCATGAGGTGTAAAAGTAGCTTCCCCATGTGTTTATGGCCTTCAACTATTAAGAATATACAAGCACACACACAAGCAGATCCCCCACCGTCCCAATTAACCTGATTATCTTTCCTTTGTCGAAATTCCCATCCAATCACATAATTCATTTGTTGATAGCTACTAAAAGTAGCTCATCCATGAAGGGGTAAACCCTAAAATACCCTTGATGAAAACACCTTCAAACCATGGATAAACTAGGATCCCCATGGCTCAAAAATCTCAAGAATGATAATATAACATCTAAGGAACATAATGTATGTGACAAATTGCAAAGAAAACCCCACAATTGGGTACATTGTAGAAAAATCCAAAATGTACAGAAAATTGCATAACTTGCTCAAACAGTGTCCAAATTGGACCAAATTTGAAACTTAAGATTTTCTTATGATTTCAAAACATACCAAAAGGTTATATTACGGTTATAAGCATTAAATTATGGTAATTAAGCTCATTCAACTCATTAAGAAAGTTCATGGTCCTTACAACTATAAACCCCTAACAGGGATTTTGCCCCCAAAATCCAAGGTAAACAAACATGGGTACTTCCTTTGCTCATCATACTATTACCTTCATATGGTTAATTTCATATCATGGTGATGTCATATCATTCATACATATATCCTCTTGGGTCAGCACAAAAATCCCCACCTAAGAAGACATTCTCATTATTGAATGTAGAAACTTGTTGTGTCATCTTTACAACTCTAGTAGTAATGTTCAACTTTAAATTCTAGCTATCATCCTAAATTATATCTATTGTATCAACACATTACTCAAAATTCATACTTGCTATATTTTTACCAATCATGGCATGTATCCCACACCATTCCTTGAAGCATAAAAAAGGCAATGTATCCATCCTTTTTTTATTTTTCGACACTCGAACACTTCCCAGTTCTTTTTCAGCATCAAAAGAAATGTTGACGCTGGCACCTATCATTCCATACAAGGAAACATCATTCTTATTCAACCTTGTTAGGAGTGAAACAATAACACTATATTCACCTTATTAGGATTTACACAACCTACTTAGAAGACATATCGTGATCCCATAAAGAAATTTAATCAACCCCATCTCACTCTTGTTCAACCTATCTCATAGTTATTGCAGTTTTGGAAACCCTTAGGTTTTTGAATAAATATTGATCATATTTTTTACCATATTTGAAATACTTTGACAAGTCATCATTCAATGCTTGATATAACTTGTATTTCATGACTGGAACACTCTGTTCCTCCTATTCATAAATTCTATTTGTACATTGGTTAGTCTAAATGACATAACTCTAAACTCATCATGGTCATGTGAATTATGTCATCCAATCTAACTCTTATGCATTCATATGTGATCATAGGTTTATCTTAAAGGAACGTAGTATCACATATCTATTAACCAACAAACCACCTATCCTTGATAGTGGTCTTGCCCAGCTATCACTAAACCATACACAACGTTATAGAATCACTTTTGTTTTTCCTTCCAAACAACATTTAGAGGGTCATCATCAACTCTCTCTCCCTCTCTTTAATGGGGAGGAACACTTGGAATGTTCATTTAATAAACATCTCCAACCTTCACATACTCCCCATACTATTGACACATCTTGGATACTAGGATTCATTACCTTGGTATCCACCTCATGTACTATAAGGAACTCACATCCTTATCTCATCTACTTTTACCAACATAACAAATTTAAAAAAATATAAGAGGAGTCTTCCTATTTATTGGAAGGCTCAAAAGCAAACTCATCACAAACTTTATGATCTTGGAACCATAGTCCAAGCAACCTTATGCTATAATAAGCTATCCACCCTCATGTTTGCAGCGAATCCACACGTACCAAGTGGCAATGGTCTACTTGAAAGTTGTGCCCTAGAAAGGAAAGACACAAAGGGAAACACACTGCCCATACCACAACAACATTGTTCAAGGGTCACTAGCAAAAAGGTAACCAATTCTATTTTCATTATGCGAGTTACAACTTCTTATGTATCATTTTACCTTTTTCATTTCAAGCTCGTTTCCATTAGCATAGGAATCATCATGATTAACATATCTCATTACTCCTACTTTGATGACTATTTATCACACTAGGGTATGTTCTCTTATTTTATTATGTTTTTCAACCACTTATCAATAGGTAAATCATCATATTCTTCATTTTCTTCATTAAATAGGGATCATCTCCCTTAATTTCTTTCACATGCCATGTTAATTTTTCATTAAAACTTTCTTACACACATAGGTTGGTCTGAGATTAATTCAGGTTCCACCTTATTCCTTTGTCATTGTTCCCATTCATCTTCTCATTTTGTACTTGTTATAGGAGTTCTCTCTATCTTATGTGGATTTCATACCTTGATTCACTTTATAAGCATAGACTTGTTTGTCTTTTACTTTATTATATTCTTGAATCACACCATCAAGAACTCCTCTTTTCTTATTTATATTCAGATTTAGAAACCATGGTGTTGTATCTTTATCTTATAGTTACCAAACATTTAAGTTTTGATAGATAATGATGCAATTCTCATCTTCTTTATGGTAGGATTGAGATATTCACACCATGATTTCTTATTCATTATGCTCTTTAGATTGTCTCAAAATGACTACTTGATCAGAGTAATCAGAAAGATAACAATCTAAGAGTTCCATACTTACCTTTCTTCAAAAATTGAATACCTAGCCAGGGCACCCAAGTACTGAGATTAGGCAGTATGCACCATATTTTTATGTCATATTCCTAACTTAGACATCATCCTAGTCCTAAGTCCTAGTGTCCATGTAGACTTAGTGAACCTAAAGCTCTGATACCAACTTGTGAGAACCTATTACACTAAACAAGATTACTCAAAATATAAAACACAATCAATCACTAATTAATCGTATACCCAAAAATATGGGTAAATTAAAACTGATTTCAAAGTCAGCACCCACTCAGAAACATTTGCATAAGAGCCCAAAATCTTTCTTATATCCATACTATGCCAAGAATTTGATACAAATTGTTCTATCGTCTTAGCCACCACATATATACACAGGAGAACGATATTCATATATGCCACACAAACAAGCATTAAGATGCTAACAAAAGTCAAATTCGTTTGAAACATCATATACAAACTTTTTCTCGCCCGAACCTGAGAGTACAGGGACGACTCTAGGACACACTAGACATCTAATCATCTTTCTCAAAGATTCATTAATGTAGTTCCTCTTTACTTCCACAGTTATTTCATCGTCATTGTCGATTACCTAAACAAATGTGGCAAACTACAAGGGTGAGACCCATGTCCCAGCAAGAGATATAACCTCCAACAACGTTTATTCATTGCAACATTTTAAGTAATTAAAAAGTTAAGTAGTTTAATCAGATATAACAAATAAGATCAGCAGTATTTATGATTAACAAAATACATAAAGGAGCGGATAATAACTATCATCATTAGCCAGACTATCATCCTTTATCTTGTTGCCAATATAAGCAATTCAATAGCATATGCATATCTAGCATCATGAGCAAGTATAGTAACATAGCATATCTAACAACATGAGCATGTCTAATTGGTTCAACATATCAACATCATAAGAAGAGATAACAACATAAGCACAACTATCTGGATAAGCATGATTAGCAGTATATGCATATCTAGTTACAAAGGCATGGCTAGCAATATTAAGCATAGCTAGCAACATCATATTAACCATCTGTGTCAGTATATTTGACAACGTAAGTATGTTTACAACATGAGCATAACTATAGCATACGCATATCTATTATCTCTTATTGTACTATACATGATCTCAGTGAAAGGAAAGCAAACAAGGGTTTTCATCCAATATGAAGCATTGTGTATTACCCTAAACAGATATGCTACATAGTTGTCTTACATCTTTTATTATGCCCTGAGGAAATTGAGGATACCACTCAAAATCCAACTGACCGCTGCTAAGTTGAAATCAGTCCTATACAAGATCTAGGAAGAGCTGGACTCCTAAGATCTTCTCCGCCCCCAGTCAGTACAGGTCCACCACAGCAACACATAAGGTAAAGTTGCTAACAGCCTAGTCCGTCCTTGGTATAGGTCATGGCACCAGTGAAAGGAGGTGGGTACACATACCCTACCAAATGAAGTACAACCACAGTTGTCCTCCAATCTCATCACATATATAATCATCGAGACACAACCACAGTTGTTCTCAAACTAAGGGCTAGGTATGACCACAATCATTCTCCCTAAACACTTGAATTCAGGATGACAAGCACCCTGCATACTCATCAGTATGTGCTCCAAGTTTCCCATAGGAATACTCCTTTCACCATCTGGCAAGTTCTAACACTCAGATGGATCTATGGCACAGGGCACTACATGATTAGAGTTTCACTTGATTAGTTATGCCAATTGGGTAAATTAAGGTTGCATCAAACAAGTGGACATACAAACCCTAATTCACTTCTAACACACATATAAATATCATAACTTCAAAAGATATAAAATGTGTGAAACATAATTTCTCATTTCATCATCACATTGTACTATTTACTTGCCATTCATGAGGCCACACTAGTCATCATACTGCCACAAGATATAAATCCTTTCCACTATGTCATAGGGTATCAACCCTTATCAATACAAGAGGATTACACCTCATTCAGAGCTCAACCATGCCCAAAGGTCATTAAGACCATCATACTATTCCCTGCAAGATCATCCTTATCTTTCCAAGCCTTATAACTAGGCTCAAAAACACCACTTACATATAATACACCAGATCAGCACAGTATTGCATTAATGAGCTAGGAGATATTCATAAACAATCATAGTAGGGCTACATTAACATTAAGAACATTCCTTTATTACATCAGCATTCAAGGAATCTAGATATGATTAACACTCATCATATTCATAATGCACATGTTTAGCATAAGAAAGTATCAACTATGTGGCTATGATAACCACCAATGAACACATTAAGTTTATGATCATGTTAAGGAGGTTATTCTACCATCATTCCATCATATAAGAATGTTAAACATGAATACTCATATTTATCTAGTTGCATTAGAGTTAGGTTCAACATGATAAATTATATCAATGTTACTAATTAGCACTCATACCCAAACCCTAACTTACGACATCCCCATTGGATCATGGATGCATAAGGTGAAGCATCACCATCACATTCCATACTATTCTCAAGTATGAACCCACACATAAATCAAGGTGTAACCATCAGGTTATAGCATATTAGGGCTTCAAAAACAATAAGAGAGTACTCCATGATTGTATTAATCATTCAAGGACTATTCTTACCCAATTACCATCATTTAGTTATATTAAAGCTAGGTATAACAAGCTATACCTAATTAGGGTTACATATCAACACAATCTTATTATCATCCCCTCTATTCATATGAGTGAATAGGTAAGACTACCTTGTTAAGGGTAACCCTCCATTTGTTTCATCATCATTCAACCCATATCACCATACCACAATGTCACCCAGAACCATTGGTTGTTTAAAAAGGTAAGACCATTGGTTGTTTACATAAGCATACACCTTGGATAAACCACCTATGAAGTCCTTGATTTTTTCTCTAGAAAGAGTCACCATCTAACCCTAGACATATCTCTATCAACAACACAAAAAGTTCCATTAAGAGTAGGGTAAAATCCACAATCGACTGTTCATTTAAAACAAGCCATCCATTATCAACAAGTAAGCTCCTTAAGTTGATCATATAAAGGAAATCATCTAAATCACATTATTAAGACCAACATATTACATTATCCATAATTCCACTTTATTGGAGGAATCAATAGTAGATCTTGGCCATTGGGTCGAGTTCGTATATTAAAACCATCAATTACAGTATAGGTCCGACCATTGCATCAAATGACCCAAGAAACCATTGATCTAAGGCTTAATTGATGATAAAACTAAAATTCTTGTCTCAACATAGGTTTTAGAGACCTAATCCACATCATTAGTTACCATTAAATCACCATAGGTTGTTAGATCAACACTATATTTATTAATCAACATCAAATATTAAGCTAATGTCGTCATTGATTGATAACATCAGTGGGGTACTTAATGATTGATCATTAAACTTCTAATTGGTCCAAAACCTGATAGAAGGAGGTAACCATAGGTTTTCACCATCATTTGACACCCTTGATCATGACCATAAGTTGTTATGAAGACAACACCATAGGGTTGTTGCAATGGTACCATCATCGGGTCATGGTTTATAGAAGAAATCAGCTTTAAACCCTAAAATTGACCATTGTTTGATAGGTGCTTAGTACCATAGGTTGTCAAAAAAACATGAACCAATTCATATTGTACATTAGGAATAACTTACACATGATCAAAGGTTCATCTAGAACTGAAATCAGAACATAGTACATTATAAAAATCAAAATCCAAGTCATGCATAGCTTTTTAGCGCATAAATCACCATTTTCAAGCAAGAACATGAGCTAGTAAGCTTATGGTAAGCAATAAACGTGGAGCAAGTTATAAAACTTGCCTCTAATGAGAAGATGAAACCCCACACATAAGAAATATCGAGCATTTAGGGTAGAAAATCCAAGAATAATCTATGAATTTGTCCATCTAGCACCTTTCTTCATCAAATGAGCAAACCCTAAGCATAAGGAGCAAGAAAGGTAGGGTTTTAGAGCTTTAGAGCAAATTCTACCATGTAACAGCAAGGTTTTGACCTGGAGGAAGGTCTAAGGAAGTAGAATAGCAATAAAAAAAAAAAGAATGAAGGAAGAAAATAACTTGCCTTAGTTGAATTCCCTAGAAGATGACCTTGGAAACCCTAGGTAGGGCTAGATGGAGCCCTAGGAGACCTTCTTCTCCAAAAAGGGGTTGTCTTATACCTTAGAGTAGATGGTTCCACAGAAATACAGAGTGGATTCGATGATCCAGGTTAGAGGAAAGAGAAAGCAAGCATAGTTTCGTATTTGAGCAAGGAAGAGGTAAATATAGCCCATGGATAAGGATAGAAGCAAGCATGAGGTGTAAAAGTAGCTTCCCCGTGTGTTTATGGCCTTAAACTATTAAGAATATACAATCACACACACAAGAAGCTCCCCCACTGTCCCTATTAACCAGATTATCTTTCCTTTGTCGAAATTCCCAGCCAATCACATAATTCATTTGTTGATAGCTACTAAAAGTAGCTCATCCGTGAAGGGGTAAACCCTAAAATACCCTTGATGAAAACACCTTCAAACCATGGCTCAAATAGGATACCCATGGCTCAAAAATATCAAGAATGATAATATAACATCTAAGTAACATAATGTATGTTACAAATTGCAAATAAAACCCCTCAATTGGGTAAATTGTAGAAAAGCCAAAATGTACAGAAAATTGCATAACTTGCTCAAACAGTGTCCAAATTGGACCAAATTTGAAACTTAAGTTTGTCTTATGATTTCAAAACATATAAAAAAGTTATATTAGGGTTCTAATCATTTAATTATGGTAATTTATCTCATTCAACTCATTAAGAAAGTTTAGGGGCCTTACAATCTCCCTCAGATACAGCAAAATCTTTTATGTTCTAAACCCCAGGTACTATAGAATCACCTTGGAGTTCCCATACCATGCCACCCCCTTCTCATGGATGTGGGGCTACCGGAGAAATTTTTTGAGGTGATAGTACATATGAGGAGGAGCACCCAAGAGAGGGGTTCAATGCACCAAACATGGACTTACATGAAGGAGGAGGAGAGATGAATGTGCCAGAGTAGTAGCACATTTTTAGCAGCCATGCCGCACATGCCAGAGATTTGAGGATTTTGATGCGCAACCACCTCCCACAAATGCATATTACATGTCAGTCATTCATGCTCATTTGGAGGCAATTCATCGGATACAACAGTCCATGTGGTTAGATCAGCACCAGATGCATCATCAGATTAACCACATGTACCACTATCAGCATGCACATGTACAGAGAAACCCTCAATGGGGGGGACTTTTGGGGAGGTCTTTCTAGTTATCAGGAGACATACCCTCCTCCATAGGCGGACTATTGGGGACATTACTACCAGCACCCACCCTCGTACTCAGGCCCACCACAGGATCCCACGCCACCATAGCCATGACTTTTACCCTATCATTCCTAAGCTTTAGTCTCATGTTGAGGACAACATGATTCAAAAGATTGGGGTGGTAGGGCGGTAAACCCTCAGTTCTTAGCTTATTTTTTTTCATTGCATATCTCATCTGATTACTTTATGTTTGTTTTCGCTATCTAATTTAGATTTTACCTGCTCTGCATACATGCATGCCATATAGTTTGCTTTCTTGTCATTTTTGCATAATTTTCAAAAAAAAATCTCTTTTTGCCATGCATTGCATATCATGTAGATTTTTGGTAATTTTTGCATGTTTTAGCTAGGATTTTCTTGATTACTACTTTAAGTTCAATAATATAGACTTAGAGCCTCCGTGGTTCACAGGTGTCTTGGTTGGGGTTGGTTTCAAGGGGGAGGGGCTGGCTTTTCTTCTTCTCCCTTTTGTGTTGCTGCTGTGCGTAGCAACACCTTGAAGGTGTTTGATACTTTGCTGCAGTAATTGCTAGCCTCTTCTTAGACACACGAATCATGAGACATAAGCCTCATGTGGGGTTGGGTTGGGGGGTGGTTTTCACTTCTTCCCCTCTTCTCAGTCCTCTATTCTGTTGCTGCGTGCAGGGAACACCTTTGGGTGTTTTTGTTTGTTACCGTTTTTCTGCTGACTGGAGGATTGGGGTTACAGATCTATCTGATCTTCACAAATTTGTGGGTGCTCATTATTTCCAGTGAAGGCCTAGTAGGTGGACTAATCACAGGATCCCAGTGTGCAGTGCAGCGTTTTGATGGATTCTTGTGTGACTTTCACTGCCTTGTGATGTATATTTTAGGTTTGATTGAGAAGCAACTGAGCCATAGAAACTAGCACTGCTGATGTTCTTCTGCAACTCTTGACTCAGCCTCCAGAAGCCAAAGACGTCACTCTTTGAAGGTGTGCTTAATGCTAGTGATAAGTGTTGGTGGCATGGTTGCTGACCTCTTCAGTTGTCGGCTGGTGTCAGTTGGTTGCTGGTTGTCTGTGTTTTCTCTTTTTTCTTGATCTTTCAGGGAGTCCATTTCTGGACTCTCTAGGTTTTTTTCGGATGTTTATCATCCCAGTTTTGTAGGGGTGCAGTTCTCTGTACCTAAAGTTTGGTTTCAATTAATAGCAACATGACTTTTTACCGACCAAAAAAAATATAGACTTAGATGTGATTGAAGGAAACTTGGCACCATTTTGGCTAATTTTGCCCAAATTTAAGATTTCTTGTCTAATAGTGTGTTTCAACCCAATCTCTACTTTTTGGATTAAAAGTGATGACCTTTGACAAATGCAAGTGAATTATCATTGTTTATTGCTAAATGGTATCAATTCTTGACTTTTTACATGTGCATCACTTCTCTTATGTTTGTGAATGTTTTGTTGAATTGTGACTTGAGCAAGCTATGAGCACTTAGTGCCTATGAAATCACTTGATAGAAGTATCAATTTTAGGTTGTTCATTCATGTGGTGTGATATTGTTGGATGAAGTGTTGGACTAATTTTCATGTAGGATACCTTATTTTGAGAATCACACCAGTGACCCCTCTTTGACCTGACTATTCACTCACCATCTTCTTACCCCTCCGCCTCATGAAAGGATGACAAAGCGCACATATCAGCCATGGCCACCTCCGAAAGTTTGGGGTGGCCACATCTACATCTCATCACTTCACTCTCATCATCATGAGCCCTATCTACTCCAAGGGCAAAGAAAAAAGAAAAATAATAGAAAAGAAAAAGAAAAAAAGAAAATAAAAAGATGCACCTATTTAAGAGCATCCAAATAAAGAAAAGATGAGTGTGTAAAAGAACTCCAAAAGCTTACCGCAATCCTTTCTTCCATTTTCATACCCATTGAGATAGGAACATCAAACTTATCTCATTTTTTCCTTTCTGGTAGCCACGTGGGTCATTTGGTGTGATTTGAAACATAAGGTTGAATGAATGAAGGTGAAACAACACTCCTAGTCATCCTTGTGTGTTTCATGCACTATATTTGAAGTTCATATGCTTTGTGCTCTTTTCATAATTGGCTTGTGATAGATGGAGAGGAGAGAGGTGGAATGCATGTACTTAGTCATTATTGATCCCATTCAGCAATAATCATCCTTTGCATTGCATTTGTCATTTCTTGATTGTGGAAAATTGTAGAGAGATTGAGTTGGAGCATACTTGAGGACAAGTATGTTTTAATTTTGAGGTGGTGATTCAACCCTATTTTAGGGCTTCACCTTGTATCATAGTGCATTTTAATCACATCTATACCTATTATATTACATGTTATTTCCCTCAATATGCATATTTGTGTAAAATGCACTTATGGACATTATTTGCATGTTTTTTAGGCATTTTGACAATGCTTGATGGAAGAGAGAGAGGAGTGATCCTAGGGTTTCTCTTCCCTTGGAGAGACCCAAAGTAAGTCTGATACTCCCTCAACCTACCCCTAGTGGCCAAAGATCCATTGAAGCAAAGATGTTTAAGAAAATCTAAAGAATCAAGTCAAAGTGTTGATCCAGAGACTAGCACGGTTGTGGTACCATAGAACGGCCATGCTAGGATACTTGCAAAATCAACAGGTTTAGAGCTCAATTTGTGTAGAAATCCCCACGGTCGTAGACCACAGAACGGTCATGGTGCACTGACTCTAGAACGGCCATGTTGCTCAGCACGGTCGTGGTACCTACAGAGAGAACGACCGTCGAGTCAAGAACGGGAAGCTAAATTCGAGCCACCACGTCCGTGCTACCCTTACCCCACCACGGTCGTGTTGGGTTTCAGGGGAGGCAGAGAAGGCAGCGGAAACAAAAAAAAATTCTCCCCCAAACCTGGAACAAGGAAACGCGTCAACGTCTATATAATAGGAAAGGATGGTTTGTGGAATCATACCTTATCCCAAGGCTTGCTTGGCGACAAAACCTCGCGCTATGCGCGGTCTTCAACTCTGGTCTTGGACGGTATCTGTGCAGCTCCTGGTCGCACCGGGACTGACGACTCCTCCTCCTACTGGACTGTCGGATGACAGTTGTCCTCCTGAGCGGCAGTGACCTCCCGCCTCTATAGTAGTCCACACGGACCACCTAGAACTCCACACTCCTTGTCCCACAAGGAAGTGGAAGGAGTCGCACCCTTCTGTTTATGTACTAGTCGCCAACACACTCTCCTGCCTCCAGTTGCAACTGCAGTTGTCCTTCCCTTGCTGCACCTCCCTTTTGTGGGAAGCACTTGCTCGGGTTCTCTCTCGGTTACCAAAACCAGAGAGAACGACAACTTTGCAGAGCAACTGATTGCACTGAGTTGTACTTTGAGAAGCCCCCAATACCCCTATATATATAGGAGGGTCATGGGACAGGGTTCTTCATCCAGTGCAATACGGGACTAAAAGCAGGAGTAGAAGGGTTCGAGATTTTCCACAAAAAGCAACCAACTCGCAACCTGAATCGGTCGGTTGGGGACCTGAACCGGTCGGTTGACACCTCAACCGATCGGTTGGGACCCTTGAACCGGTCGGTTCACAAGTGAACCGGTCGGTTGGTGGTCCTGGTCGGTTCCCGATTGACTTTCCTTCTTTTGTTTCTAATTGGTATCGAATACCAATCCTTGTTCCAACCAAATTGGGCAAGTGAAACGCAAGGAAAATTCTCACCAATCCTATTTTCCCAAGTTGCTCGGTTGCACCAGTTGAATCGATCGTTTCAACACTTGAAGCAATCGGTTCATCCTGGGCTTGAGCCGATCAGTTCAACATTTGAACCGACCGGTTCAGCAACCTCAGCCGACCGGTTCAACCCTTGAACCGATCGGTTGGGAGTGCAGGTTGTGCAGAATTAGTCAATTGCGATCTCAATTAATCTGATACTCCAATCAACATGTCCAACACCTTGAACATTATGATATTGATCTATCAATTGATTGAGTGTTTAATTGAACTACTAAACTCCTTTAGTAATCAATCTAAATGTTGCTTGTGGACAAAACTCCTCTTCCAGGTTAAATCCTATGTGTGTGGCCCTGCAGGTCCATTTCACGTTGGCAGTGAAAATCCATAACATTTATGACTTTACAAGCAAAGAGTGGTGCCTAGTCACACATCAGTGCTACCCAAGTGAAAGTATAAAGTTGGAGAACAACTTTCATCCTACAATCTGTGAATGGTGTTACAGCGAATGTATAATTCCTTTGTCACTGATATCCCGAATGAACTCAAGGCATGGAACAGTCATCATGTCAACGTTCATTCACTTTCTTGATCTCAGAGTAGACTGGAAGAGATATGTATGACATCAGTATCACATACTGATTCACACATGTGTGCATGCCTTTCTCAATCCTACTCATCAAGTGGCCATGGATATCAAACTCCCTCAGGAGGGACAAATCCCATATCTATCACTCACCCCTCAAAAGCCCCATGTGTCAAAGCCACCCAATCATCACCTTTATAACAACCCATGTTTCAGGACTGCGTTTGATGATGTCAAAGTGTGCCCAATGACATATGTTGAGTGTAGTGATTTCAGGTCAAAGAATCACACTCACCACCATCATTGTGAGTACTGACTATGACTACCATGTCATGGTTCCATGTGTCAAACTCACGGTGGGTCTGTCCGGTACACTTGTTCTCTAACAAGTACCTATGTGTTTGGTTTGATATCACTATATCATGACTAATGAGATTCTATCATCAACCAACACCACAATCTAGTCTTGTGTGTCATTGCTGTCTATCTACCTTCCACAATGACATCCGACTAGGGACATAACAAGAATGTACAAACTCTTAGCATATGTATGATCTCATCGTTCAGGTCCTCAACCTGAAGGCATACGTCATTGAGTACTGTCATTCTCTAGACATTCAATTTGTTCTATCACTATCTCATATGATTGAACCAGAAAGAATTGGAAGCTTGCCTTTGATGTTTATCAAATCAATCTCAATGTATCCCACCAATCATCCCATGATTGGCTCTCAGGGCATACATACTAACAGACTCCCACTTGCACTGCGAGCCAATCACCCTTGAATCATATTCATAGTGATCCTCAAACATGTCCCACATGTTACTGTGCTCTTAGTGCAAACATAGTGAGTAATGGCAACACCTTGCCAAAGTCAGTATAAATTGCATGTCTCACATCTCTTCGTTGTACGTCACACGTATGAGATGGAGTTGCCGTAATATGCGATCTAGTATTCCTTTGCTAACCTTTAGCCACATTGCATGATCAAGGATTCCAGACTTGTCATCAATGAGTGGAATATCTATAAGTTCATCTCATGAGCTTCCAGATCCATATAGTATCCATTGTTGTTCTCTAACACACGGATACTCGGCATTTCCTTTTAAGTGGCTTTATTGGAACACTTCCAATTATCAACAAACTTTCACTTTTATACATCCTATGTATATTTTGCGATTAATTTTATGTCCTTTCGGAAGTTCACATCAATGTAATTCTTTACATCGAACTCTTCCTTATCTCCATAGAACTAATACTTCATAAGTACTTGTCAAGTTCTCATGGTATTCCAGTAAACCTTATTGGAGGTAGACAGACATCCACTCGTCATGTCCCACATACGAGTTATCAGGATGAGCACATCATATTATTATGTCATACATACAAAATGATGAATGCATTTTATTCTTGCCATGTCGATACATGCAAGATAATGGGATGATTACATACATGATAGATCCATATCTATTCTTAGTGTTCCCATTCTTCATAAGAATTGGACACTTGGCCTTGGGATACTAACTCCATGTAGCATGGACAAGTTTTTCTCCCACTAAATCTGTGCACACTGAACACTTCAATACAGATTGCCAATGTATGCTCTCTCCTTTCTAGGTCAAGAGATTTTCGAGAACTATCTCTATAGATCTCTACTCCTATCACATAGGAAACATCTCTATCTTCCTTAAAGATAATTTCCACTTTTGGATTTCCATTTTAGAACATTTCCATTTCACAACAACATGTGAAATGTGAACACGCTCCCACTAAATCACAGATCCCTTCTTTATCTTTGACATATCAGTCAAACTCTTTGACTATATTATCAAAGTAAAGATCCAATTCTTGAGTTGCTTGTATTGAATCAATCCCATTGATTAGTCCATTGTAACTTATAGACTTCATTTGCATTAGTGGATTCATAAACCTTACAGGTTGTGTCACGTACACACCCTTGTTTTATTCCTCACAGGAATGCGGTTTTAGTATCCATATGCCAAATGTCTTAGTCATTAAGTTGCAATCAACAAGCATCATCCTTCTCAAAATGTTATCCATGTATCTTAATACTTAAGATTCATTTGCACTTATGGATTTCATCCAATGGGTGATACCATCAAGGTCATACCTTATGGTTCACATGGATGTCATTTAGGATGTAATGGTCATAAACCATAACTCAAAATTCGGTTCCTCATATTCATCTAGATAGTTGACTCATCACATGAACAACTCATCACATATATAATTGAGGTGTATCTGTCAAGGATATAAGAACTCACAACCCTTGTGATTCTTAATTCCTTTTATTAGTGTGGGGTATTCTTTTATTAAGAATAATTCAGTTATTTGATAATCATTCTCTAACTCCTTAGAGTATGATTCCTTCTAGATTTAGACATCACCATGCCTTAATCATGAGTTCATTATGATACACTATTCACTCATAAGGATCTCAAACATTTGGTCCAAGTATTTCATTCATTGATCTCATCAAGAATTAACACTTTACCAAATTTATACTTCATTCATGCTAATCTTGAACACTTTAAGACATTCATATTGGTATTTCTTTAAACACCATTAGAAGTATTAGCATTTGTTCCAATAGGTATGTAAATACATCACATGTATTATACCTAATAGGATAATCATTCTCCCACTACCTTTAGTGAAGATTGATTAATCATGTCCAAGATATTCATGTCTCTTAATGGTTATCTAACCAAAAGAGTCTAGATTTATCCATCATATGGAAACTATAAATGAATTTCTCATGATTGATGCTAATTTGATTGTTTGAGTTATCTATAACTTTTAGGTATCATCTTATCTTATGCATATCAAATACCACAAGATAAATAAGGCATTGCCACAATGATCATATTTTTAAGATTGAAAACTCAACTTTATTAATTGCCATGATTGTCATACAATATGCAAAAAATAAAGTGTTTCTATCTATTGGCAAATATGAAATACCAATTCATAACTGTATTACTTGCCTTATAATAAACTAAAGTACTCCTATCTATGAAGGCAGCACTTGCCCCAATTATGAGTGCTTTACACTTTACATCTTGGTATCATATACCTCAAAAAGTGTTACAAGTTTACTTTCATGACACCTTTAAGTAGAGGCTTCAGTCGCCTCCTTCTTCTTTTGTTCTTCCAGATAGAGAGGACAATTCCTTTTCCAATGTCCTGGCTTTTGACAGTGGTGGCAATTTCCTTTCTTGGTCATGCCTCCCTTGGCCTTGAGAGCTGAAGTCGTCTTGGGCTCCTAGCTAGCATCAGAACCTTTCTTAGCTTTGCCCTTGCCCTTGCGCTTGGACTTTCCTTTCTTGCCCATGATCACCATCACAGACTTGGGCTTGTCCTTCTTCATCTGTATCTCAGCTGTCCTCAACATGCCCAACAACTCTGACAGTGGCCTATCAAAGTTGTTCATGTTGTAGTTCATCACAAACTGACTGTAAGATTCTGGCAACGATTGCAGTATCACATCAGTAGCCAACTCTTGGCTCAGTGGAAATCCCAGTCTTTGCAGGTTCTCCACATACCCAATCATCTTGAGTGTGTGAGGACCAACTGGATCTCCTTCTGTCATGACGCACTTAAACAGCGCCCTAGAAACATTGTATCTCTCTTGCCGTGCCTGATCTTCATACATGTTCCTGAGATGTTGAATCATCTCTATGACACCCATGTTCTCATGTTGTCTCTGCAACTCATGGTTCATTGAACATAGCATCAAGCACTTAGCATCAATGGCATCATCAGCATGCTTCTTGTAAGCATCCCTTTCTGCCTTTGGTGCATTAGGAGCAGGTTCCTCTGGAATTGGAGTATCCAGGACATAGAGCTTTCGCTCTTGAGTGAGAACACTTCTCAATGTCCGATACCAGTCATGGAAGTTTGTCCCATTTAGCTTGTCTTTGTCAAGGACCGATCGCAAAGAAAAGTTATTGTTGTTTGTTGCCATTTGTACTACAAAAAGGAAAATATGCAATTTTAGTCCAAAACTCTTTTTGACTTGTTTGATTGATTTGAAAAGTTGACGATAAAATTAGGCCTTTAATTAATTATTGCTCCCACTATTTTACTTCAAATTGATAGCCCTCACCATCAATTCGGAAGATTGCAGCGTACAACCTTCTAGTGGGCAAGATCCTGAAATCCTCTAAGTCATGAGTCAGCTAGGGCTGATCGCCCATAACTTAGATCTCTCAGGTAGGAAACTCTTACCAATTGCATCATATGCAACTCTTGATAAGATGTCATATACAACTCTTTGCAATGATCATCTCCATGCCTCAAGGTACTAGATCCCATCTAGATCACCTTGTTTAGTTCGACCCAAAGCAAACACGATGAATATGCACCCTGTTAGGGTAGACCCACACATTCATCCTTCACGCTTCCACGAGATAGACGGTGCACCACGCTAGGGCGTGCCCACACTTGGTCGATCAAGTTTTTCACATGTGTCGCATTTGGAAGGCATCTAAAACTTAATATTTTAATGAGGGATTTGGTTTTTATATACATATACATATCCAATCACCACAATACATAGTACGTATCATATACATGCTATATCCCACAGAAAACATGCACAAATGATAAAAGTGATGATTATGGCCATCCTAATGTGATTCCTCGAGCCAAGAGGAATCACGGTCATCTAGGTCTACATCACATGCAACCTGTACAAGATGAACAGTTGTGCCTTGCTATCCGAGTTGATCAACTCATCACATGAATGATTTGTACTCTCCAGCCGATCGTCTGGGTGCCACCAGCCGATCGGTTGGCACCTCCAACCGATCGGTTTGCCTGGACGTCGTGCATCTCATCATGTCCTCCACCCGGTCGTCTCGCTCCTCGATCGGTCATCAACCGATTGGTTCACTCCTTGAACCGACTGTCTGGAACGTCAACCGATCGGTTCACACCTTGAACCGATCGTTTCAGCTGTTGTCTTGATGTCCGCCGGTCTTCGACATAACAGGAAATAAAATATATCCTATTATTACATTGTTTAAAAGAAGAAACCCCGAGTTACATTCGGGGGGAGCAAAGGTAGGAAAGAATCTCGAATTATTTCGAGTTACATCAAGAATAAGAGAGGGAAGACCGGTGCGCAGACCGAGATGCAAGCAACCACAAACAACCACACACAGATAGGGGTTTATAGACCATAATCATGCTACACACATCCACCACAAAACTCGTTTAAGGGCGATGTGTATCGAGTGCATTAATAATACATATCATATATGTAATTTGGGATTTGTGGATTTAGGATTGGACATGCATAAAGCCAATATTATTCGCATCACATGCAATAAATAAAGGCGACAAACCAAAATTGATCATATCGATATTCCTAAAATATAGAACAGTTGACGTGGCTCTGATACCACTGTTGGGTTTTAAGGGAGGCAGAGAAGGCAGCGGAAACAAAAAAAAATTCTCCCCCAAACCCAGAACAAGGAAACGTGTCAACGTCTATATAATAGGAAAGGATGGTTTGTGGAATCATACCTTGTCTCAAGACTTGCTTGGAGACAAAACCTCGCGCTATGCGCGGTCTTCAACTCCGATCTTGGACGGCGTCTGTGCAGCTCCTGGCCACACCGGGACTGACGACTCCTCCTCCTACCGGACTGTCAGATGACAGTTGTCCTCCTGAGCGGTAGTGACCTCCCGCCTCTATAGTAGTCCACACGGACCACCTGGAACTCCACACTCCTTGTCCCACAAGGAAGTGGAAGGAGTCGCACCCTTCTATTGACGTACTAGTTGCCAACACACTCTCCTGCCTCCAGTTGCAACTGCAGTTGTCCTTCCCTTACTGCACCTCCCTTTTGCGGGAAGCACTTGCTCGGGCTCTCTCTCGGTTACCAAAACCAGAGAGAACGACAACTTTGTAGAGCAACTGATTGCACTGAGTTGTACTTTGAGAAGCCCCCAATACCCCTATATATATAGGAGGGTCATGGGACAGGGTTCTCCATCCCGAGCAATACGGGACTAAAAGTAGGAGTAGAAGGGTTCGAGATTTTCCACAAAAAGCAACCAACTCACAACCTGAACCGATCGGTTCACAAGTGAACCGGTCGGTTGGGGACCTGAACCGGTTGGTTGACACCTCAACCGATCGGTTGGGACCCTTGAACCGGTCGGTTCACAAGTGAACCGGTCGGTTGGTGGTCCTGGTCGGTTCCCGATTGACTTTCCTTCTTTTGTTTCTAATTGGTATCGAATACCAATCCCTGTTCCAATCAAATTGGGCAAGTGAAACACAAGGAAAATTCTCACCAATCCTATTTTCCCAAGTTGCTCGGTTGCACTAGTTGAATCGATCATTTCAACACTTGAAGCAATCGGTTCATCCTGGGATTGAGCCGATCGGTTCAACATTTGAACTGATCGGTTCAACAACCTCAGCCGACCGGTTCAACCCTTGAATTGATCAGTTGGGAGTGCAGGTTGTGAAGAATCAGTCAATTGCGATTTCAATTAATCTGATACTCCAATCAACATGTCCAACACCTTGAACATTATGATATTGAGCTATCAATTGATTGAGTGTTTAATTGAACTACTAAACTCCTTTAGTAATCAATCTAAATGTTGCTTGTGGACAAAACTCCTCTTCCAGGTTAAATCCTATGTGTGTGACCCTGCAGGTCCATTTCACGTTGGCAGTAAAAGTCCATAACATTTATGACTTCACAAGCAAAGAGTGGTGCCTAGTCACACATCAGTGCTACCCAAGTGAAAGTAGAAAGTTGGAGAACAACTTTCATCCTACAATATGTGAATGGTGTTACAGCGAATGTATAATTCCTTTGTCACTGATATCCCGAATGAACTCAAGGCATGGAACAGTCATCCTGTCAACGTTCATTCACTTTATCGATCTCAGAGTAGACTGGAAGAGATATGTATGAGATCAGTATCACATATTGATTCACACATGTGTGCACGGATTTCTCAATCCTACTCATCAAGTGGCCATGGATATCAAACTCCCTCAGGATGGACAAATCCCATATCTATCACTCACCCCTCAAAAGCCCCATGTGTCAAAGCCACCCAATCATCACCTTTATAACAACCCATGTTTCAGGACTGCGTTTTATGATGTCAAAGTGTTCCCAACGACATGTGTTGAGTGTAGTGATTTTAGGTCAAAGAATCACACTCACCACCATCACTGTGAGTACTTACTGTGACTACCATGTCATGGTTCCATGTGTCAACTCACGGTGGGTCTGTTCGGTACACTTGTTCTCTAACAAGTACCTATGTGTTTGGTTTGATATCACTATATCATGACTAATGAGATTCTATCATCAACCAACACCACAATCTAGTCTTGTGTGTCATTGATGTCTATCTACCTTCCACAATGACATCCGGCTAGGGACATAACAAGAATGTACAAAATCTTAGCATCTGTATGATCTCATCGTTCAGGTTCTCAACCTGAAGGCATACGTCATTAAGTATTGTCATTCTCTAGACATTCAATCTGTTCTATCACTATTTCATATGATTGAACCAGAAAGAATTGGAAGCTTGCCTTTGATGTTTATCAAATCAATCTCAATGTATCCCACAAATCATCCCATGATTGGCTCTCAGGGCATACATACCAACAGGCCGTGCCATTTTTAGTACAAAAATGACCTATTCCCTGTGAGTTTTTACCATTTCTCACTATGGCCATTCCCATCCACCATGACCATTCTCACCCCTTCCCACCATGGTCGTGGTGACCACCACGGCCGTGCTCCCTACAAAAACTTGGCTACTTTTGCATTTTTTCCCATACTACCCCTACTTGACTTAGTGCTTCCCCCACACCTATATATACCTAGGTGGCGGCTCCAGCATGAGGTGAGCTACCTTCCACCACCTCTTATCTCCCCATTTTCACCCCTTAGCCATTCCACTCCATTTCTACATCCATTTCACTCCATTTCACCATTTCCACCATCATTTCCTCATTTCCACCCATTTCCACCATCATCCCATGCCATTTCACCTTGGAGGAGAGAGGAGGACGCCCTACAACAACTGAAGTGGAGGATTTCTTCATATACACTGAGCTTCATGGCTTCTTCTACCTCTTTCTCCCTTCTTTTTGTACTATGCATTGTTATGAGTAGCTAGGCCCCTTAGGTTGGCTGTTTGGGGTGTAAAATGTTACTTCGATACCATGTTGGGGGGAAATGATATGTAAACTTTATAATTCCATTTTATAATGATTATGTTCTATTTCTATCTCACTCTCCATAAATTGCTTGTTGGTTTGTGCTTGAAATCACCTAGGAATTTAGGGAAATTGATTATATGTGTGAATTTTGGGATTTCCTCCTAGTTCCAATTCTTGGATCCCTAGTTAGATACCCATCCTCCTACATCCTAATAAATCTTCCTAACCATAGTTGAGAGATCTAAGTATCTAGTTTAGATGAAATTGGTGTGTTTAGCATGAAGCTTTCTCAAGGTTAGAATGTGGGTGATGGGAGGCCTAAAACCTCACTTCCACCCCCTTTACTAATCTCAACTCCTAATCATCCTAAGATCATCTAACCTAGAAACCTAGGCTTGTTTAGACTCTAATTGAATTACACCTAATCCCTAACCCAATTGAGCCTCTCAAGGGTAGTAGAGAGTGTTAGAGACTAGTTCCCCTACACACAACCTAACTTATCCATGGCTAGTTAGTAGCTTAGGATAATTCATTAGACTTTAACTTGTTTGGTTTGATAATCTAATTGGAATTATTGTGTTCATAGGTCACCCCCCAACTTAAGTGATAAGTTCATCCCCTAAACATCCCACATCTCCCTTAATTGCTTTAAAACCCTAGTTTCCATCTCGCTTAGCTAGTGTTAGCTTAATTAGCTATTTTCTTGCTTAGATAGCTTCTTGCCCTGTTCTTGCTTTGTTCTTGCTAGTTTAGCTCTTTAATTGCTCTCTTGCTCTTCTTGCATGCCTTAGTTTAAATTTCCTTTTCATACCTAGCTTAGTCTTTTCCTACTCAATTAGTCTTAATCTAGTCTAGGGTTAACTTAGATTTCATTCTCGCCTTAAATTGCTTTCTTGCTCACCTTAGTTTAACAAACAAATCATCTTTAAACCCTTGACCCTAGTCTCTGCAGTAGGAACCTAGCAAAAACTAACCTAGATCTAGTACCCCCTTTTCTCCATGTGGATCGACCCTAAACTTACCTCCCTCCTATACTATGAAATGACCCCGTGTGCTTGCGGGTGTAGTATTTTAGTTTGTGCGAGTGTATTGAGTGGAGGTCACTATAAATTCAAAAGTGAATCCACCTGTGTGCTCCCATTCACGAAGTTGCATCCATTCAAATCTCAATTGAGTGGTGTGTAACGCCATTGGCATGGGCACACCACCTACTCACTGGGGTACCCAATTCTACCATACTCACTCTTTGGGAGTATTTTTTTAATATACCCACTCACTAGGGGTGATTTCCATCCATACCCACTCTCTGGGGTGTTCATGATATCATACTCACTTGCTGGGAGTATTCATTAGCCAACCCACTCTATGGGTTTCTTTCCATAATTTCCTTGCATGAATATAATCAGATATAATATCATGGGCTTGAGCAAGTTGTTCTGATATATTGTGATACTCAAATGGGTTTTATAGATTGCAGGAAACAAATAAACTAGCAAGTAGTTAATTTGCAATCCATTTGGGGAAAACCTCAAGAAAGTTCAAAAGTTGGTTAAGTCAAGTAGTCATAGGCATAACCACATACATGTGCTTTCATACAGAACCATGCAAAATACTTTAAAATGTAATCCAAGCAAAATGCAACAAAAGCAACCAATCAAGTAACTATTCTGAAAATATTGCATAACACCCAAGTATTGTTATTTGTTCATAAACTCATATTATGACTGACTTGGAGTCCAAGTTAGAGTTTTGGGGTCAAATTAAGGTTTCATTAGAGTTTTGTCTTCTCAAACCTTAATTATCACTTTTAATGCCTTTTCAGTTTACAAACCCTAAATTTGCCATCATATGCATTATTAATCTCAATTTAAGTCAAAGATACCCTTTTTATCCAAAAAGACTCAACTTTATCCCTTAAAGTCATTTAAACATATTACATCATTAAAACCTAGAAATTAGGGTTTCTATACATTTAACACACTAAAGTTAGAAATTTTAGGGAATTTGAGAATTAGGAGCAGATATAGGTCTTGAAACTATTTCTATTGAAATCCTTACATTTTTCTCATCAACTTTCATATATAACATGTCTTCATATGAACATCCTATCAATTATAAATATTTTGCAAGATAAATATAGACTAGCCAATATGAAAGTGTCATGTCAGCATTATCCATCTTATTCCATTTTCCACATTGTCCAGTCCAGCCAATCAATGGCGACCAACTAGGCCTAAGTGCTTCAACACGACATGCCTTAGATTGGGTGAAAAGACCCTACTACTCCTTACACTACGATCAGGGTTGATTGCGCAAATTGGGGCACTGGGGTAAAAACTCGTAGAGGATTGATCATCCCCACTTGTTGCTCGAGCGTTGCTTCAAGGTAGCCATGGTGAGATCATCCTAATGGTTGACTCTCGTGCCCAGGGCTTGGAGGTAGCAACTAGAGATAGGTATTCCTATGGTGGGTACTCACGAACTTGGAGGACTCACTAGTTGAGCCAGGATCATATAGCGGGGTGGCTTTATCATCCATGTCTTCTTTGTACTAAGTTTCTAACATCAAGGATGAAGGAAGGAGTAAGGTACCTTGTTGTCATCATTCTAAAGTCCAGGAAGGGTCCATACACACTCTGAGATCCTCCCGAAAACCCTTTCATGGTCGGAGAAGGTCTATATCTCCACCCCGATAGGCTGCTCTAACCAGATGGAGATGTCTAGCAGGTACCAAGATTGGACTGGCCTTAAGCTGCTATGAGGGGTGGGAACTATCTGCGACCACCCCAGGAAGCTCCAATCCAATGAATTGGTCGAAGGAGTCTCGAGTTGTAGGTTCATGTTCGGTGTCCCCAACGGTGATGATGAAGCTTGGTGGCAACACAGAGAGCCTCAGGGCTAATTGAAAGGATTGGGTTGTATATGGGTTGGTAGGTGAATTGCCTGACACCTTATATAGGCATGGGAGGTAAAAATACTAGAGTTCCCATGTTTCCCTAGAGTCTAGGTTTGTACGTGATTTTAAAAAAACCTAAATACAATGGGGTAGAGGCTCTGTGAGGGCTAGTTCAACTCGTCATTCTCTCCCCGGTCTAGTGGGAAAAGAATTAGGAGGAAAAGTGATGATTGTAGAGAGAAACATGTGAAAGAAAATCACGATCTTGTTAGCTTTGGTTTCCCTTTATGATGCAAGGTAGGGGACGGTTGGACTGTCATTCTATCCATGATCAATGGTTCTTAAGTGGCACGCTTAATAAGGGGTCGAGCCCTAATTTCTAAAATTGCTATAATCGTTACATTTAATTATATACTTCCAACAAACAATCACTTTACTTGAAAGTATTTAATTTGTTTATCTCTCTCTATTTATCCTTTTTATCTCAAATTTTGACGAAAAGTTTTAAATGTTTTTATCTTGACATGGGAGATATTTGAGACCAAAACTCAAAAATAAAAGGCACTTTTCTTAGTCTCCAAGTCTCCCCTTTATAAAGTATATTCTATGCATCAAATTGATCCCTTGCTCTTTCTAACTTGGCATGATTTCTCGTTTTGATTACTTTTCTCATTGGAATCAATATGGAATCAAAATCAAACCATTTCTTGTCTTTTAAAATCACCTTTCTAGAAAATTTCACATAAATTCACTTATAAAACAACAATTATCCATTATTCATGGTTAAACATTTATTAGTGGATATTCTCTTTTCTTTTTCCCCATATTTATCATTGGATTATTGAAAGTCGATGAATTCATGAAAATCTTTCAAGGGAGAATTTACAAAACAAATCCACACTTTTACAAATAAGGCATGCAAAACACTTATTGTCTCACTATTTGAAATCAAACATATATAAAATTATGTGAAAAAAAAACCCAGGTTATAACATCCTTTCATTCTTATAAGAATTTAGTCCTTAAAATTCAACTTAGTCTTCCAAAAAGATGGATATGAGACAATCATCTCATATTTTAGTTACCCAACATTTTATAAAGTCATTGTCTTTTATTCATGCATGAATTCCTTCTATTTTTCTTTAACTTGTGCCACAAGGACCTATTTGTAAAGTAAATAGTCTCTTGAACCTCTTCCTAGACCATGGGTTACACCCATTCCACCAAGGCATTTTATTATTCCATGAATAATACCATTGAATAAAATTATTTATCAAATCATGCTTTACATTTAGATCATTTAATTTTTATCAAAATTGAGGATATAACATTCACCCCTCCTTAAAAGGAATTTTGTCCCAAAAATTCACACCTTAAGGTGAAAGAACACTCAACTTAGTTTCAAACATTAGGGTTAACAACCCTACTTAGATCTCTTTAAAATTTTTCATCAATATGCAAAATTTCTCACATTACCACTAAGATTGATACATGAATTCAATTCAAGGTATACACATCCTTAGCAGTCATATGATGTTGCCTCTTGATATTTACATTTTCATTTTGTGATTTCCATTTCACTTGGGGATTACTTACTCACCTAGGTTGAACTTCCTTTAATTCCACATAAGGGTGAGGCAACACCCCAACCCTAGAATGTGCTATTAAATTTTCAATTTAGGTATTCATCTTCATGTATTCCCTTCTTTTTTAATAATATGTGTCTATCTAATCTCTCACATTCATAACAAGATGAAATGTATATTTGGCTCCAGTCTAAATACAAAGTTCATCCCAATACAAGAGTAGAGATTGTGCATTCACATATTATCTTTTAAATTTCTATTTTTATTAGTCACTCTCAACAATGACTACCTACCATGAATACCTTTTAGTCCCACAACTTTTCTTCTATTTCATGCACTCGCAAGGAATGTGATTCTTCTCATAATTTTTGAGTCTATGCAAAACTACTCTCAAGATTCTTATAAGCATTTTCAAGGACTTCATGTATTATTTTCATCTACATCTCATGTCTCATTAGCCTAAATCATCCCCTTAAGATCTCTAGGGCATAGGTACCTTTGGAATGATCTCCTTCTGACCCCCAGGGCCTTATGCACTTAGGACATGATCAATTCCCATCCTCATAAATCTTATGTACCTTTAATCATCCTACAAGATCTTAGGATTGACTTGTGGCCCTACCATTCCCTAAGGGTTCTATTGAGATGTCATGACTCTATTTTATTTCATTACACATTTTTCTTAAGGTTTCTCTGAAAATATCCAAGCACATTATATCCTTTAAAATTCTTTCACCCGAATTTCCTCCATCTCTTAGGGCACTAATAGTTTTCTTTATGCCCCTTCATTGGTCACATGGCAACCTTCCTATCTGGGCCTGGTCCCATTCTATCAGTCACTTCCATGGTCACTTTTCTTCATGTCCCTTAAAGATGGTCATACATGGACCCAAAGAATCATACTTAGTATATGTGCTTTTGTGCCTCATTCATTTAATCTCTCAAGTTTTAAGTGACATTTATCATTACCTCAATTCTTAAATTGATTTGTGAATTCACCCTTCTATGTAGGGTCCCATCGTAGGACAAGATAAAACTAGAATTTGTTAAGAACCTATGAAACAATTTTGGACTAATATTTACCACAAAGAGACATGTATTTTAGGCATATATTCCATTATATCATTCATGCATTTATCACCTAAGAGTTACATCATTACATTCTGTGATCTACCACTCAAGAGTTGGTTCACGATTGGTACCTTATTACCACGAATTGAAGTGTTTATATATAACAAATCTGATGCATTATGTCTCATGTGTATAGGACTATAGGAACAACTATTTTGTCTAATGTCATATGTCAAGTACGGTATCCAGTCCATACCATATGGTAGGCCAAGTAGAGGTAAAACATATTTTGAAGAAGACAAATTTAAATATATAGTCCTCATGTCAACTGTAAGCATGTTGGAAAATTATCCCATTTTTACTTTCTCATATTAGGTTGTGTTCTCTATTAAAGGTTCATCCTGAGGCTAGTTAGTTACTTCACATTATGAAATTGTATACATGTGGCTAACCAGTTATTGACAGAGAGCTTATTAAACCATTTCTAAATCTTCCATTATGTCACGTCCACACTTACCTTCTCTTGGTTATATAAGTTTCATACATATACATGATGTTATGGTGATTCTATACCAACTTCTATGAGTGTCTCATTAAACATGTATCAAAATCCAAGTGGGGTTTCCCTTTCAATATTACTGAGGGAGTTTCCATGCTCGATCTCTACGATATCACTCAACTCCATGAGAATTATATGTACTAGATCCATATTTCCTCTTTGGTCTAGGGGTTTAATGTGACGACCATCGCCACACTAAATGAGATTACTCAAAACAAAGTGCAAAATTAACACTAATAACATTATTACCACAAAACAAGGCAAATTTGATCCATTTGCAATTTTATTTTCTCAAGCGGAAGTATATCACGACAAGCCTTCAATATAGGCTATCTTTATTTCATATATACCAAAAGATGTTACATTTTATGTTCGTAGGCTATCAAGCCATAACTAATACATGATATAACCTGATTATATGTACAAGACATTTCTATACATTCATGGCACAAAGCCAAAATCTATGTGTTGATAAACAAAATACAAAATCTTCCCAAAGACCCGAGAGTACAGGGATGACACATAGGCTTCTACTAAGACATTATACCAGTAGAATGCCCAACCTTATGACAGCTACTGCTCTCCTGGCTACTCATCTCCTGCACCATGACCTCGACCTCCTCATCCATGACCACCTAAAAAGGTGTGGAACCCACAGGGTGAGACCAAACGTCCCAATGAGAGATATCACTCTTTGTCGATATCTATTATAAGCATAGTTAATAGTGTAGGTAGATTAAATACATAACAAGCTAAGCAGATTCAGTTAAACGATATCTATCTACCAGATAATATAGATAAAACAAACTAGGCAGTTATCACTGTGAAATAGACTAATTAGTAATCTGAGAAGGAATATGAAGAACATGTATAACTGTTATAACCCAAATATTACAAATATAAGGCATGGGGTCATCCAATGTGATTCGTATTTGACCCTAAACAAATATACTACACAAGCTATTTAACCACTTTAATTATTATTCCCTAAGGATTTGAGGTGTACTACTCAAATCCAACTGACCATTATTAAGTCAAAATCAGTACCTGATAACACCCAAATTTAGGCATTTATGCTAAGCATTTATTCATGGTTGTGTGTCATCATAGCCTAACTATGCCCAAAATAACCCTATATTCGCATCTTTTAGTAATTTATATCTTTTCACAGATAGAGTTGCTCAACTAGATAATTTTGGGACTTGCAGGCACCAAACTCAAAAAGGCATCAATTCTCCATATTCTGCCCCACAAAACTTTTGATATCTTAGACCCTATTTTCGATGGTCATTTCTTTATTAGAAAGCATCCTCGTCAATCAAAAGGTTCATTGATGTGGGCCCATCTACCACCAGTAATAGCCCCCCCCCGGGTCAGTTTGTTCCTAAAGAGCAAGATTGTGGCGACTGCTACACTCGTCACGACTGCGCCACTCATTTCGAATGTAACACGAAGCAACCGCTACCTAATCTCATCCTCCGCAACTGAAACATCTGAATGACTATGTCAAGCCCAGCATGATCGGGTCGAGGATAAGAGTTAGTAGCCATCTCTACTAATACATCTGTCTCGATCGTGATGTCCGTCTCGACCGCAACATTTGTTTAGACCACTACTAGCTCTGCATCCGCAACCTACATCTTGACCACGACATCTGTCTCGACCCCTACACCCATCACTATTGTGTCGAGCATAGCATGGTCAGAATGAGAGCGAGGTAGAGACTGAGATAGGTGTCATGACCACTTATTACACACACTCTGTCTTCACCTATAAATACCCACCCCTTGCTACCTGGAGAGGGGTTCCGACACGTTTGGTTCTGACCCATTTAGGTTTTGATATTTTTTTGATTCCACATTGTGGTTCTGCACTTTTTGGTTCCCAGAGCCTCATAGGAGAGTTCTAAGGTCCGAAAAGGCTGAAGTGCTCACCCTACGTTCATCTCTTCAGTTAGCTTCCATGTACCATCATTTTCCACCACCATTTACCCACTTCCCACCATTCCCAGCCATCTTCCACCCCCATACGCCCACTAAGTTGTTGTTTGGGACGGAATTAAAGAGAAAGGAGGCCAAGGAGTCCAGAAGACCAAGGAGGACAACCCAAAGATGAGATCGGACCCATACGGAGGCTAAGGAGTGAGATCCACCTCTCCTCTACAGGATAAATCTCTTCTTCTTCCCCTTTCTTCTACTATTCTTCTTTGTTTCTATACAAATGATGTTCTATCATCTTTGTTCAGTGCTAACTATGCTTGTCCGTGGCTAGTTGAGCTCCTTCTTCACTATGTAACCCGTTTTAGACATGTTTATGTACTTTACCTTAAGCAAGTAGTTTTATTTTACATCCAATACGTTTTCTGTTCTATCTTCTCAATCTGGTTATGATTGCTAGTTTGGTTGATCTCTTTCTTGCTTGAACTTCTATTTCTTCCCATATCTAGAGATTCATTGTAGAAATAGATAAGAGAAGGTAGTTTGAATCATAATCTGAAAAGAGATTGGTTGAAGGTGATTTGATGCAAAACCATAGACCTGGGCATGGTCGGGCCCATCCCAGCACAGTCGGGTCCATACCAGGTTCTACCCATATCACATTTGTTCCTAGCATCTCAGAATATTCTAGACCCGAGAGGGTATCTAGAATATTTTAGGGTGTTGATTTGTCATCCTCGAAAAAGGTTTCATATCATTGATAGGTTTTAGTCAGACTACGTGAAAGCGAGTGGGATGACCCCACAAGAACAGATGCCACAATACGTATTATGTTTGGATGTAGGTAGCTTGCTAAGGTGTTCGAGGGTTGTCTACGCCCAAGAATGGGTGCATAAACTACCTAACTTGTGGTTACATAGCCAGGAACTCCTTCTCTCTAATTAGTAGAATCCGACAAACTTTGTTATATTTTCTTTACTTTGTTTTGTTTTACTTCGTGACATTTTACTAGACTAGTTCTAGTTCCAAACTTTAATCAATTATTGGATTGGCTTAACTAACTTAAGAGAAATATCTTAAGTGTCCTAGACGTACCCACATCCCTGTGTTTGACCTCATATATCTACTTTGACCCCGTCAAAAAGTTGTGGGGGTCCTTGGAGGTTTCAGGTTATAAATTTAAAAGTATGATCTTTCTGAATCCGCCTCCTTTTGGACGTGTGATTTAGGCCTATCAATACCATACAAGATCAATGGAAAAGTCAAACTCCATGATCATGACTAGCAATACTTGTTCAGTTAAAGTCTGTAATGTAGTGACACATTAGTCAAACTGCTAAAGAAAAAAACGTATAGTCATGGCTATAGTCCTATAGAGACAGCAACTCATAGTCAAGCTATGGTCCTATAAAATAACAAGTCTACCTTAGTACATGGCACATCACTAGAGAACTGGCTCACACATGGTTGTTCAATAATAAAGAACATACTATTATTTCCACAATTTAAGGATATAGGGAAATATATCTCTTGTACCCCACGTATTCAACAATATGTGCTCCAAGATTCCCATAGGACTTACTCGTTTCACCATCCAGCTAGATATTGACATTGAAGATGGGTCTATGGTACATGGAAACTACATGATTAGGGTTTCACTTGATTAAATATACCAATTGGGTGTCTTTTAATGCATCAATCAAGTTATTATGTATCAACCCTAAGCAAATTCTACATAATTAAGGATGATGTACAACTTCAGAAGATATAAAACGTACAATGTGAGAGCTTTTATCATCATTACAAGACTCATGTATCACAATCATTACAAAGTCATCAATAATACATCACTATGGGGTCTCAACCCCTCAATTCCATTTTTAGAGTATTTCATCTCAAATTGTACTCAAAGTATGTAATGGATCATAAGATCCAAATCACATAAAACATGTGCGGTTAATATCACAATATATCTCAAGAACGATGTATGCTTATAATCACCACCATGTATTGTACAAGGTTCACCATAGCATTCTCATAGCTATGCACCTTCATCTCACTTGCAAATTTAGGGTTTCATATATAGGAGAGAGAAACTATATGGTAGAATAAGAATCTTGAAGTAAAGTAAGCACACACATCACATAAACGTTAGATTAGGGTTAGGATTCATATGTAGTCGATTAGGGTTTCATAACACCACTCAACCTCTAAACCCTAATTCCATCACCTTCTACATTGTTGGAGAGTTCTAGATTTAAGTATTATAATTAATGATTAACCATTCAAAGTTACATCATCTTATATAGATCGTTACACTATGTATTGACCATATACACATACACGAGTATAAGTGTATCGACCCTTCACCATACATGTGTTACAACCTAGACACATACAATGTATCACAACCACAACACTTGTTTCGGCCCAATTTATCATGGTGTAGCGACCTCATGAATTGTAGGTGTATTATCCTCAAGAGACATGAGTGTCTTGACCTCCCAAAACAAAGTGTTTCGACCTTCACTCTTCAAGGCGTTTCAACCTTAACCAATCATGGTCTCAACCCAAAAGGAATAGTGTTTTGACCTCAACCACAGATGGGGTATCGTCTGTAACAAGGTACATAGTTTTGACCACCTTTTACACATGTGCTTCGATCCTATACAAAAGAATAACAATAAGAACATTTCCATAGGGTCTCTACCTCCAAAACCATAAGTGTTTCGATGCATTTACTATACTTGGTCACGACCACACTTTATAAAAGTGTAGCGACAACCATACAACATGGTGTTATGACCCTCATGATGTCTACAATGTTATCATCATGGTTGTAACACCTGGAGAGATCAAGGAACATCATACTTCAACTAAGAATAAAAGAATCTATTCAAGGGTGTTCTTCAAACCCTAGATCGAGATCATGAAGGATCATCATTAGAGTTATAATTAGGAGAAAGAAACTAAGATTTCTAAGCATGTAACTGGGTTCAAAACTCCCTATTATGCGGGTATAAACACACCAAACATATCTAATACAGCTCCATGGATCAAAGAACCAAAAGATCATCATCCATATCTCAACTATCACAAATCAGGTTTAAAGATTTTAGGATTTATAAGAAGTATAACTTGTTTTTAGAATTCTACGAGGTTTAGCCCAGACCATTATTACTTCTTCTATTATAGAGCACACATTTTTAAGATCTGGAACAACCACATATGAACAACATATGATCAATGTAAGTAGCACATAATAGAAGTAGGAAAAAGTTATAAAACTCGCCTATTATGGATGATCCAAGTCTCTGAGATCTTAAGCTCCAAGGAAAAGAAAGAAGCCCCAACTAAATCCAATCCTTTGACCACTAGATCTCCTTCAAAAAGAAAGGAACACCATGGTTAAAGGAGAACTCAGGGAATGAAAACTCAAACCCTAGCTCTAACTAAATAAGAAGGTGAAGAAACTCTATGTTAAAACATGATTTTTGATCCTTGTGAAGAAGAGAACTTCAAGAAAAGCTACCATGAATCACCCCCAACTCTCATGGTCGAGAAGGAGGAAGAAGAAGATGAAGATGAGAGGGGAAAAAGTGATCAAGAATTAGATCACTTACCAAGAGAAGAAAATCTCCATGAAATCACCACCAAGGAGTTGATCCAGCACAAGATATTCTTCAAACAAGGTAAATCGACCACCTATGCTTCAAATCTGACCCTCCTTGCTCCTGAATCTTCAAGGTCAGTTCTTGAGGAAGAAGAAAGAAGGTAGAGAAGAAAAAATATCACTTAAGTGAAAACAAAGGGATATATACCCTAAGGAAGAGAGAGAAAGTGATTTGTGAGGTGTCACCATAATAGATCGCCCAAGGACACATGCCCTTCAACCAAAAGATATTATCTTCTCCCACATGCAAAAACATGAAATATCCATATTTATCTAGAAAGTGTAGTGACCTCCATGGTCTCTACCATCTCTTCTTGGTCATAACTAGTGTTTTAAAAAGCGGTCTATGTGGCCTTATAAGTGGCCTTATAAGCGGTGCGGCCTATGGGCAGACCCGCATAAGGTAAAGTAGACCTCAAAGCAGACTCGGACCTTAGAATCAGTAGTATGGGCACATACAATGCCTATTAAGCACCGATTTTTCAATGGGCCTATTTTTTTCACTTAAACCCAAAGCCCTAGAGTCTAACCCGACTCCCCTCTCTCATCCCCTGACTCCCCTCACTCATCCCCCCAACAACCACACGCAAAATAGCCCCCTCGCTCACTGCGACCTAGCTAGGGTGTCAGCACTTCACCTCTCTCTCCAGTAGCTTCTCCTTTCTACGATGACTTCACCTCTGTCCAGCAGTAGTGGTGGTGGTGCCATCTTTGCTTCTCTGTACCAATGACTGCTCCAGTGGGTGACTTAAGAGGCAGTAAAACTCAACGGCATCTCACTCCTCCTCTTCTAAAGTCGTTGATACTCATTTCCTCCTCCTGTCTTCCTCAATTCTTCTCTTAATCATATTTGTTTCCTTTTTTTACTGCTTTTTTGTGCTCCTTTCTGCTTCTTTTTGTTTTGATTCAATTTTCTTTGCTGCAATTTGATCCTTCTTCTTCTATCTCCATTTGGTTCTATGTTCCTTATCTTATTTTCATATTTGGAATTCCCTTCCCCCTTCTTTTCTTTCCATTCCCCTCATTGATAACTTACCGTCAACCCCCAAACTCCCTTTTTCTCTTGTTCTGATTTCATCTTCCATTTCCCTATTTTTCTTTCTTCTTCCATTACCCAATTTCCATTTCCCACTTCCCCAACTTCCTTTCTTCCATTTCTCAATTTGATTTCCTTCATTCACAAACTACTGTCGTACCCCCTCAACTCCACTTTTTTACTGGCATACCCCTCAACTCCACCACCCCCTCTTTCCCAATTACCCATCCGAATATGATGAAATTCGCCCCCCATTCCCAATTTCCATGTTTGCCTATTATTCTTAGATGTATGGTTTGGTCTAGTTGGTCTCATTCTCATCTATTATTCTTGTATATGTAATCTAGTTTGTTTGATATGTATGATAATTGAAATGAATGATTACATATATTATTTTTGTATGGTGTTGATATGTATGGGTGGCTTGGTTTGTTTGATATGTTTTATTTTTCCTTATTAGTTTTCTTATGGAGAGTCATGGGTCAATGGTGCTAACTGGTTCTAGTAACACCAAGTCTCAAGGCACACCACAATCAGATATTAGGCCACCAGGTTCTACTAATCCAATGTGATACTATGGCACCCTCAAGGATCTATCCAATTACAGTCTTGTCACTTGTAAATTGTTTGGCAAAGAATTGAAAGGGGAGTGAATCACCTAAAGCAACATTTGGCTCACATCAAGGGCAATGTGACTGCATCCACTAAAGTTGACCAAGAGGTCAATATGAGAATTAGGCATTCAATATAGGAGATAAGGGGAAGAAGGAAGAGAAGCCCAAATCCATAGCAAGTGTCCGATAAGGAGTTGATCATATCATGGCCATGGCAAAGGTGGTTAAAAGAACTGAGGCTCATTCTCATCACACTTCTAGCAATGACTTGTATGTGCGGCAAGTGGGGATAAAGGAGGCCATAGACAAGAGCCAAAGAGAGAGGGTGAATCAATTTGTTGGTAGGTGGATTTATCACTCTATGGTTCCTTTCAATGCTATATCTAACATTGCATTTGTAGAGATGTGTCGGGCTATTAGGTAGTATGGTAAAAATTATAAGCCCTCGTCTCATTATGAGTTGAGTGAGCCTATACTGAAAAAGGAGGTAGAAATCACAAAAGTAAGACTTGAAACACATAGATATATGTGGAAAACATATGGGTGCGCAATAATGACAGATGCTTGGAGTGATAGAAGAAACATGAGCTTGATGAATTTTCTTGTGAATTGTGAGTTGGACACATGCTTTCTTAGGGAAGTTGATGCCTCATATGAGACTCATACAGGTGACTACATCATGGGCTTTTTTGATGGTTGTGTTGAGGAGGTTGGGGCTCATAATGTTATCCAAATTGTCACTGATAATGTTGATGCAAATGTTCTAGTTGGGCGGTTGTTGAATGATAAATATCCTCACATTTTTTAGACCTCATGTGCTACTCATGTCGTTGATTTGATTCTGGAGATGTTTGGAAAAGATTTAAGAATAAAAATTGCCATCAAGAAAGATAAGGAGCTCATTTCATCCATCTATTCACATCATAAAACCCTTAGTTTAATGCACAAATTTACAGAAAAGGGGGAGATTATGAGGCCTGGAGTCACTAGATTTGCCACTTATTTTTTGACATTACAGAGTTTGCTTGACAAAAAGGAGAAGTTGAGGCTTATGTTCACTTCTATAGAATGGGGGCAATGCAAATGGGCTATGACCAAGGTAAGCTATAAATCCACAACCACTATAATATCTCCATCTTTCCTTAGATATGGAAATCGTTACTCCCTTGATCTATTTGTTGAGGGTTGTTGATGGTGAGAAGAAACCTTCTATGGGGTTTGTGTATGGTGGACTACAAGATGCCAAAAAAAGAGATAAGGACAATTTTTAGGGGATTAGGTTCATTATAGGCCATTTAGCAATGCCATCACTTCTAAAATCAAGAACAGTTTAGATAGTCCCCTTCATCTGACTGCTTATTATCTGAATCCTTACTATTTCTACAAGGATCAAGTTGAAATTGAAAAACAACATGAGTTAATGGATGGTGTGATGAAGTGTTTGGATGTGTTCTTTCCTGAGATTGAAATCCAAGATCAGATCACAAAGAAGGAACTCACATCCTACATGATGAAGCATGGTAAATTTGGAAAGCCATTAGCATTGAGGCAGTGTTTGGAAAAAATTGATGATGACTATATACCAAGTATACATTACTTAATTAGTTGGTTTATCTTGTAACTATTTAGATTTTTTATATGTATCTCATATTCAATCTGTATTATGTAGCTGATTGGTGGCATTTGCACGGAGGAGAAGCACCCCATTTGCAAGAAATGGCAGTCAAGATCCTTAGCTTAACCTCTTTTGTATCTGGATTTGAGAGGAACTGGAGTACCTTTGAAGGGGTAGGGTATATTTGATTCTCTATGCTAGATGAAATGATGAGGTTTACATTTTGTGAACATTTCAATCTAATCCATTATCCCTACATATTTTCAAATGCTAGGTCCACACTAAGAAGAGGAATAGAGTTGAGGTTCAGAAGATGAATGACCTAGTCTATGTCAACTTTAATGCTAAATTGCATGAGCAATGAGAAAGGGAGGGAAAAGATCCTCTTGTCACTACTTATAGAACTTATGCCATGGAGTGGATAGTAGATGATGATATTATAGACACAACTGAGAATGATGATGCCTTCCCCGATGAAGGACTTTCTTGGAGAGATGTAGCATAAGAAGCAAGAGTTGATGATGTTCTATGTCCTATTGATACCCATGCATAGACATGTGGTTCACATACTTCTACATCATTCCCCCCATTTGAGGAAGATGAACTTCCAGATGTAGTGTCTACTGATGATGAAGTTGAGGGAGATGTGCCTATTTTTTGTGGAAGATGAAGAACTAGATTTGATTTTTATTTATAGCATTCTCTTGATATACTATTTTGTTGTATGTCTTGGACATGAATCACATACTTATTTAGAAGTTGTAGTTTTGAACCTTTGAGACATGTTGGCATCTTTTTGTGTGTTTTAGTTGGTCTTTATTATTATGTAACGTGATTGTTGTGTTAAACCATTTCATGTTTGACTTCATTGGAGTTTATGCTTAAATGATTCTAGAATGCATTCTAAATGGTGTAGTTTTATTTGAAGATTTATGTTTGAACTTTTGAATCTATGTCAAGTTTTCATGTCTAATTATGTAATTGTACACATTAATTGTGTGATTAAATTATATATAATTATATATAATAGTTATTAAATTAAAAAATATAAAACCACATATACTTATGCATATATTCCCACATACTTCATATACTCTACAAGGTGACCTCTCCAAATGCATAATGCATACCGCTTTTTAAAACATTGGTTATAACACTTCATCCATTCTTGGTTTTGACCCAAAACCCTAATCCATCATGTATGCATATATGCATGGTCGATTCACTAAATGATAAGAGGTGTTTCAACCTCTAGGTTGTTTAGACCGAAACCTCATGACCTTAGATCATGTGTTGCGGTCTCTACCCTCACCCAAGAGTGGGGTAGTGGCCGCAACACCCAAACCTTAGTTTATCACCACTTCCATGTAGCACACCCTAGAAATCCTAGAACACTATGATGTGTTCCATTACCAAACATGATTCAAACAAGGCACCCCATATCGTCATCCTCTCTCTCATGACACTAAAACATAAGAAACACTCTCTACATGTGACAATTGCAAGGTAATCCCTCACTCATGGTAAATTGCAATTTAGTTCAAAACATGTCCAAATATAGTAAAAATAGCTCAACCATTATTCAAATTGGGCCAAAATGCAAATCTAAGCCTATTATATTCTACTAAATCATCTCAAAAGATTAAATTAAGGTTTAAGCATCTCATTACAAAAAGAAACTATAATTGAGCACAAAGCTAGGTCATGAATCTTACATTTAAGATCTACCTCCGTAGTATCAATCATTATCCCTACATCATCCAGCCACTCCAACACATACCAAACTAAGACATGATATGGTGTTTTCTTTATAGATTTCTTTTCATGAATTATCCTTATCTCATACTATGACACCTTGTCACACTAAACGAGATTACTCAAAACACAAAATACGATCAACTACTAATCAATCACATAATCAAAAATGCAGAATAACTAAAACCAATTCCAACAATGTAAATAAACTCTAGAACACTTACAAAAGGTCCATCATTCCATTCTCATATACTGTAACAAGAATTTACATATGGGTCCAAAGACCTCAAGTCACATCCTACATACAAAAGATATTTCACATGTACATGCCATATATTTACAAATATTGACATACTACCAAAATATCGTGTCGATACGAGTATATCATCTATAAAACACATCCCATACCCAAACTTGAGAGTATAGGGACAACACTAGGACTCTAATACTAACATCTACAACTAACCAACCTTCTAAATCTATTGATCACCAGGTTGGTTCTCTTCCACAACGTGAACTCGACCTCGTTACATGCAACCACCTAAAAAAATGTGGTGACCCACGGGTGAGACCCAATCCCAACGAGAGATATAACTCTCAAACATATATTGATTATAACATATTAATTAATAGTAAATACATTGAGTAGTTAGGGTATTGAATAAGCAATATGAACAGATTGAACAGTTTAAGCATACTAAGAAGTTAAGCAAATAAGTTGAAACATCAAGTAGAATTACACAATTTTCATAAGTCTTCATCATGTAAGAACTATGTAGTGTAAAGACAAGACAAGGGTTAATCAACCAATGTGATACGTATTAAACCCTAGCAACTATACTACACGGCTGGTATTATATCTTTTATTAGTATGCCCTGGGGAGTTTGAGTCGTACCACTCAAAGTCCAACTGACCAGTGTGAAGTGTTATTCAGTTCTATATAAGATCTAGGAGTGCTGGTATCCTAAGATCTCTTCCCCTCGGCCAGTACGAGTAAATTGTAGTGACATACCAATCAAACTGCCAACAGTGACATATAGTCAACTGATAACAAGTAGTATGTACTTGGTACAAGTTATGTCACTAGAAAATAGGGTATACAAAACCCTCTAATCCAAGGTACAACCGCAGCTGCCCTCAATCACATCAAATGTCAGAGGCATGACCATAGCCATCCTCCATAACCTACAATTGTGGATGATAAGGATATATCCTCAACTTGTCACCCCCACATACTCAATAGTATGCACTCCGAGTTTCCCTTGGGAATACTCATTTCACCATCCAGTAAGTTCTGACACTAAAGATGGCTCTACGGCACAGGGCTCTACATGATTAAGGTTACACTCAATTAATTACTGCCAATTGAATGCATTAAGGATTTATCATACAAGTGGAAATTCAAACCCTAATTCTTTTCTAACAAGAGTATATGTATAACAACTTCAAAAGATATAAAACATTTGAGATAAAAATCTTAATCACATTACCACATGCTATCATTCATTGCAAATTAATGGACCACACTTATCATCATACTATTACAAGATACCAATATCGTATCACAAGTTCTAGGGTTTTAACCCTTATTGGAACATGAAGAGGATTTCACCTCAATCATGGCTTCAAACATGCCCAAAGTTCATTAAGACCATCACATTATTCATAGTAATATTATCATCATCATTCCATGCCTTAAACAAGGCTCAAAAGATCATTAGCACATATATGTCCATAGATATTAACATGGCAAGGCACTATGATATTCAAATAGTACTACATTGTGATTTCAACACAAGAAGAGTGTAATTCATTATCACATTAATCATTCAAGAGGTCTGATTATAAACAATCAACATCATATAATTACATTAAGGTTAGGTATAACAAGCTAGATCACATGGGAGTTACGCATCCACTTATTATAGTGATTTATCCAATATAACTATATAATGGCAAAGGTAAGACTACAAATTAATGGTATTTAACCATAGAATTTTCATCACTAGGACCCATATATAATACCATGTGATTTATTCTAATCCATTGGATGTTAAATCATATAATATTATTCATTGGATCAGGTTCATTGTTCCAGGTTATTAATTGAAGTACAGGTCTAGCCATTAGACCAATTGAACGAAGGAACCATTGGTTCAAGGTTTAGTCAAATCTACAATTACATTCTTAACTCATCATACATGGTGATGACCTGATCAACCATTAATTGTGATCATTAGGTCACCATTGGTTGTTAGATCAATAATATATCCAGTTAACACCATCAAATATTAAGATGATGTCATCATTGATTGATAACATCGTTAGAATACTTAGGGGATGATAATTAAATGTCTAATGATCCAAAAACTGACCTAAGGGGGTGACCATAGGTTGTCACCATCATCTGACACCTTTGATCATGACCATCAGTTGTCATGAAGACAACACCATAGGGTTGTTGCAATGTTACCATCATCGGGCCATGGGTTTATAGAAGAAATCAGCTTAAAACCCTAAAATTGACCATTGGTTAATAGGTGCTTAGCACCATAGGTTGTCAAACCAACCTGATCCAAGTCATATTATACCTTAGGAATAATTTACACATGATCACAGGTTCATCTATAACTAAAATCAGAACAGGGAACATTATGAAAATCAAAATTCAATTCAAGCATAGCTTTTTAGTGCATGGATCATCATTTTCAAGCAAGAACATGAGCTAAAAAGCTTATGGTAAGCAACAAACGTGGAGAAAATTATAAAACTTGCCTTTAATGAGAAGATGAAACCCCACATAAAATAAAACTTGATCAGGTAGGGTAAAAAATCCAAGCAAAAGCTATGAACTCGTCCATCTAGCACCTTTCTTCATCAAATGAGCAAACCCTAAGCATAAGGAGCAAGAAAGGTAGGGTTTTAGAGATTTAGAGCAATTTCTACCATGGAACAGAAAGGTTCCGAACTGGAGAAAGGTAGGAGGAAGGATAAAAAAGAAATAAATGGAGGAAAGAAGGGGATTCTTTCTCTTTTAGGCCAAGATCACTAGAAGGAAGCTTTTTAAGCCCTAAAAGGAAGTCAATTGCAACCCTAGATCCTTTTACCAAGAAGATACCCACTTTCTTCTTCCTTGGACAGGAAAATTCGAAGTAGCATAGAGGGAGAATGAGGTTGGGAGAAGGATGGAAGTGGTGGAGAGCAAATGGCTCGTTTTGGTGCTTAGGGATAAGTATATGAAGCTTTAAGATAAAGAAAAGAAAAGGTTGAAGTTGTAGTATCTTTCCAAGTGTCCATGACCTTAAACCATTAAGAATATACAAGCACACACACAATCAGCTCTCCACCGTCCATAGAGACATGCTTATCCCTCGTTTCTTGAATTTCCAAGAAAAACAAATAACTCATTAGTTGATAGCTACTAAAGGTAGCTCATCCATGAAGGGTAAACTCTAAAATACCCTTGGAGAAAACACCTTCAAATCAAGGTTTAAATAGGTGCCCCATGTCTCAACAAGCTCAAGAATGATGATAGAATATCCAAGGAACATAATGCAAGTGATAAATTGCAAAGAAAACCTCTCAATTGGGTAAATTTCATAAAAGTACAAAATGTGCATAAAATTGCATAACTTGCTCAAACATACACCTCATACTATTACCTTCACATGGTTACTTACATATCATGGTGATGTCACATCATTCATACATATCTCATCTTGGGTCAACACAAAAAACCCCACCTAAGAAGACATTCTCAATATAGAATGTAGAAACTTGTTGTGTCATCTATACAACTCTAGTAGTAATGTTCAACTTTAAATTCTAGCTATCCTCCTAAAATTATATATATTGTATCAACACATTACTCAAAGTCATACTTGCTAGCTTTTTACCAATCATGGCATGTGTCCCACACCATTCCTTGAAGAAGAAAAAAGGCAATGCATCCATCCTTTTTTTACACTGACATTAGAACTCTTGTCAGTTCTTTTTCAACATCAAAAGAAATGATGACGCTGGCAGCTGTCATTCTATACAAGGAAACATCATTCCTAGTCAACCTTGTTAGGGGTGAAACAAAAACACTATCTTCACCTTACTAGGATTTATACAACCTACTTAGAAGACATATCATGATCCCATAAAGAAATTTAATCAACCCCATCTCACTCTTGTTCAACTTGTCTCATAGCTATTGATGCTTCGGCAACCCTAAGGTTTTTGAAGAAATATTGATCATATTTTTGACCATATTTGAAATACTTTGACATGTCATCATTCAAAGTTTGATATAACTTGTATGGCATAACTGGAACACTCTGTTCCTTCTATTCATAAATTCTATTTGTACATTGGTTAGTCTATAGGACATAACTCTAAATTCATCATGGTCATGTGAATTGTGCCATCCAATCTAACTCTTATGCATTGATATTTGATCATAGGTTTATCTTAAAGGAACATGGTATCACATATCTATTGACCAACAAACCATCTATCCTTGATAGTGGTCTTACTCAGCTATCACTGAACCATACACAACATTATAGAATCACTTTTTTTTCAAACAACATTTAGAAGGTCATCATCAACTCTCTTTCTCTCTATAAGGGAGAGAAACACTTGGAATGTTCATTTAATAAACATCTCCAACCTTCACATATTTCTAATATTGTTGATACATCTTGGATACTAGGATTCATTACCTTGGTATCCACCTCATGTGCTAAAAGGAACTCACATCATTATCTCATCCACTTTTACCAACATAACAAATATCAAGAAATATAAGAAGAGTCTTCCTAATTATTAGAAGACTCAAAAGAAAACTCATCACAAACTTTATGATCTTGGAACCATAGTCCAAGCAACCTTATGCTATAATAATCTATCCACCCTCATGTTTACAACGAATCCACACATACCAAGTGGCAATGATCCACTTGAAAGTTGTGCCCTAGAAAGGAAAGACACAAAGGGAAACATACTTACCACATAATAGAAGCATTTTTCAGGGGTCACTAGCAAAAAGGTAACCAATTCTATTTTCATTATGCATATTACAACTTCTTATGTATCATTTTACCTTTTTCATTTTTGGTTCCTTTCCATTAGCATAGGAATCATCATGATTAACATATCTCATCACTCCTTCCTTGATGAATATTTATCACACTTGGGTATGTTCTCTTATTTTATTATATTTTTCAACCACTTATCAACAGGTAAATACTCATATTCCACATTTGCTTCATTAAATCAGGATCATCTCCCTTAATTTCTTTCACATGCCATGCTGATTTTTCATTAACACTTCCTTACACACATAGGTTGGTCTGAGATTAACTCAAGTTCCACCTTATTTCTTTGCCATTGTTCCCATTCATCTTCTCATTTTGTACTTGTTATAGGAGTTCTCTCTATCTTATGTGGATTTCATACCTTGATTCACTTTATAAGCATAGACTTATCAATCTTTTACTTTATTATCTTCTTGAATCACATCTTCGAGAACTCCTCTTTTCCTTATTTGTATTCAGATTTAGATTTCATGGTGTTGTATCTCTCTCTTATATTTACCAAACATTCAAGTTTTGATAGATAATGATGCAATTATCATCTTCTTTGAGGTAGGATTGAGATATTCACACCATGATTTCTTATTCTTTATGCTCTTTAGATTGTCTCAAAATGACTACTTGATCAGAGTAATCAGAAAGATAACAATCTAAGAGTTCCATACTTACCTTTCTTCAATAATTGAATACCTGGCCAGGGCACTCAAATACTAAGATTAGGTAGTATGCACTATATTTTCATGTCATGTTCCTTACTTAAACATCATCCTAGTCCAAAGTCCTAGTGTCCCTGTAGACTCAATGAACCTAAAGCTCTGATACCAACTTGTGAGAACATGTTACACTAAATGAGATTACTCAAAACATAAAACATAATCAATCACTAATTAATCACATACCCAAAAATATGGGTAAATTAAAACCGATTTCAATGTCAGCACCCGCTCAAAAATATTTGCATAAGAGCCCAACATCTTTCTTGTATCCATACTATGCCAATAATTTGATACAAATTGTTCTATCTCCTTAGCCACAATATATATACACAGGAGAATGATATTCATATATGCCACACAAACAAGCATTATCATGCTAACAAAAGTTCAATTTGTTTGAAACACCATATACAAACTATTCCTGTCCGGACCTGAGAGTACAGGGATGACTCTAAGACACACTAGACATCTAATCAACTTTCTCAAAGATTCATTACTATAGCTCCTCTTTACTTCCACGATTTTGTTGCCATCACTGACGATTACCTAAAAAGATGTGGCGAACCACAAGGGTGAGACCCATGTCAACCTCCAACAACGTTTATTGATTACAACATTTTAAAGTAATTAAACAATTAATAAGTTTAATCAGATATAACAAATAAGATCGGCAAAATTGGTGATTAACAAAATACATAAAGGAGCTGATAATAACTATCATCATTAGCCAAACTATCATCCTTTATCTTGTTGCTAATATAAGCAATTCAGTAGTATATGCATATCTAGCATCATGAGCATGTTTAGTAACATAGCATAGCTAACAACATGAGCATGTCTAATTGGTTGAACATATCAACATCATAAAAAGAGCTAACAACATAAGCACAACTATCTGGATAAGCATGATTAGCAGTCTATGCATCTCTAGTTGCAAAGGCATGGCTAGCATGCTAAACATAACTAACAACATGAGATAGCTAGCATCATGATTATAATCAACGGTAGCAGTATAGTTATCAACACAAGCATAGCTATTGTATGTACGCATCTACAATCTTAAGCATATCCACAACCTAAGTATAGCTACTATCTCTTAATTGCACTAAGCATCATATTTATGTAAAGATAATAAGCAAGGGTTATCATCCAATGTGAAACATTGTGTATAACCCTAAACAAATATGATACACAGTTGTATTACATTTTTTATGCCCTGAGGAATTTGAATCATACCATTCAAAGTCCAACTGACCCCTGCGAAGGGCTATTCGGTTCCGTACAAGATCTAGGAGTGTCGATATTCTAAGATCTCTTCCCCTCAGTAAGTACGAGTAAAAAGGCAGTGACATATCAATCAAAGTTGCCACCATAGTGACATATAGTCAAGCTGATAACCACTAGTCCGCCCTTGGTACAGGTCACGGTACTAGAAACTAGGGTATACAAAACCCTCTAATCCGAGGTACAACCGCAGTTGTCCTCAATTGCATCATGTTATAATCACCAAGACACGACCACAGTCGTTCTCAATCACATCAGATGTATGAGGTATGACCATAGCCAACCTCCACAATCTGCATTGTGGATGACAAGGATATGTCCCCAACCTGCCACCCCTACATACTCAACAGTATGCGCTCCGAGTTTCCCTTAGGAATACTCATTTCACCATCCAGCAAGTTCTGACACTGAAGATGGCTCTACGGCACAGGGCACTACATGATTAGAGTTGCTCTTGATTAGTTATGCCAATTGGGTGAATTAAGGCTGCATCGAACAAGTGGACATACAAACCCTAATTCACTTCTAGCAAGCATATAAATATCACAACTTTTAAAAGATATAAAACGTGTGAAAGATAATTTCTCATCTCATCATCACATGGTACTATTCACTTGTCATTCATGAGACCACACTAGTCATCATACTATCACAAGATAGAAATCCTTTTCATAATATCATAGGGTATCAACCCTTATCAACATAAGAGGATTACACCTCATTCAGGGTTCAACCATGCCCAAAGGTCATTAAGACCATCATACTATCACATGATATAAATCCTTTTCACAATATCATAGGGTATTAACCCTTATCAACACAAGAGGATTACACCTCATTCAGGGCTCAACCATGCCCAAAGGTCATTAAGACCATCATACTATTCCCTGCAAGATTATCATTATCTTTGCATGCCTTATAACAAGGTTCAATAACATTACTTACATATAATACACCAAATCAACACAATATTGCATTAATGAGCTAGGAGATATTCATAAACAATCATAGCAGGGTTATATTAACATTAAGAACATTCCTTTATTACATCAACATACAAGGAATCTAGATATGATCAACACTCATCATATTCATAATGCACATGTTTAGCATAAGAAAGTATCAACCATATGGCTATGATAACCACCCATTAACACATTAAGGTTATGATCATGTTAAGGAGGTTATTCCACCATCATTCCATCATATAAGAATGTTAAACATGAATACTCATCTTTATCTATTTGCATTAGATTTAGGTTCAACATGATAAATTATATCAATGTTACTAATAGGCACTTATACTCAAACCCTAACTCACGGCATCCCCATTGGATCATGGATGCATTAGGTGAAGCATCATCATCACATTCTATACTATTCTCAAGTATGAATCCACACATAAATCAAGGTGTAAACATCGGGTTATAACATAATATGGTTTCAACAATAGTAACAGAGTACTCCATGATTGTATTAGTCATTCAAGGACTATTCAGACCCAATTACCATCATTTAGTTATATTAAAGCTAGGTATAACAAGCTATACCTCATTAGGGTTACATATCAACACAATATGATTATCATTCCTTCTATTCATATGAGTGAATAGGTAAGACTACCTTATTAAGGGTAACCCTCCATTTGTTCCATCATCATTCAACCCATATCACCATACAACAATGTCAACCAGAACCATTGGATGTTTAAAAGGTAAGACCATTGATTGTTTACATAACATAAGTAAACAACTTGGATAAACCACCTATTAAGTCCTTGATTTGTACTCTAGAAAGAGTCACCATTTAACCCTAGAAATCCCTTTATTAACAACACAAAAAGTTCCATTAAGAGTAGGGTAAAACCCACAATTGAGTGTTCATTTAAAATAAGCCATCCATTGTCAACAAGTAAGCTCCTTAAGTTGATCATATAAAGGAAACCATCTAAATCACATTATTAGTACCAACATATTACATTATCCATCATTCCACTTTATTGGAGGAATAAACATTAGATCTTGACCATTGGGTCAAGTTCATATGTTAAAACCATCAATTACAGTTGAGGTCCAACCATTGCATCAAGTAACTCAAGAAACCATTGGTCTAAGGCTTAATTGATGCTACAACTACAATGCTTAACTCAACATAGGTTGTAGAGACATGATCCACCATCATTAGTGATCATTAAATCACCATAGGTTGTTAGATCAACACTATATTCATTAATCAGCATCAAATATTAAGCTAATGTCATCATTGATTGATAACATCAGTAGGGTGCTTAATGGTTGATCATTAAACTTCTAATTGATCCAAAACCTGACCTATGGGGGTGACAATAGTTTGTCACCAACATCTGACACCTTTGATCACGACCATCAGTTGTCATGAAGACAACACCATAGGGTTGTTACAATGTTGCCATCATCGTGTCATGGGTTTATAGAAGAAATCAGCTTAAAACCCTAAAATTGACCATTGGTTGATAGGTGCTTAGCACCATAGGTTGTCAACCCAACCTGATCCAAGTCATATTATACCTTAGGAATAATGTACACATGATCACAGGTTCATCTATAACTGAAATCAGAATAGGGAACATTATAAAAATCGAAATCCAAGTCAAGCATAGCTTTTTAGTGCATGGATCATCATTTTCAAGCAAGAACATGAGCTAGAAAGCTAATGGTAAGCAATAAATGTGGAGCAAGTGATAAAACTTGCCTATAATGAGAATATGAAACCCCACACAGAAGAAAACTCGAGCAGGTAGGGTAGAAAATCCAAGAAAAAGCTATGAACTCGTCCATCTAGCACCTTTCTTCATCAAATGGGCAAACCCTAAGCATAAGGAGTAAGAAAGGTAGGGTTTTAGAGCTTTAGAGCAATTTCTACCATGGAACAGCAGGGTTCCAACTTGGAGAAAGGTAATAGGAAGGATAACAAAGAAATAAATGGAGGAAAGAAGGGTGTTCTTACTACATTAGTTGCCAAGATAGCAACACCATTGGTTGTTGAATGGTATGACCATCGGTTGTGTGATAGTGAAGGAAATAGCTTGAAAACTCTAATTTGAGCCATCAATTGTTTTGTACATACATCAGTTGTTTTGTACATAGCACCATAGGTTGTTGCTATCAACATGTCCCAGATCATGTTACACCTTAGAAAGGTCATACACATGTTTACAAGTTCATGTAGAAATGGAACAAAATAGGGAACACCACAAAAATTCGAAATTCTAAACAAGTATAGTTTCTTTATGCTTAGATCATCACATTCAAGCATAAACATGAACTAACAAGCTTCTAGTAAGCAATATAAGTGAAGAATGTTATATAACTTGCCTCTATAGAGTAGGTCCAATCCCAAACAGCAAGAATCTCGAGCAAATAAGGCAAGAAATCCCTAGATTCAGATCTGAACTTGGCCAATAGACACTTCTCTCCACAAAGAAGCAAAACTCTAGAAAAATAAACAAGAAGGATAGATTTTTTAGTTCTAGGGTCACTTTCACCATGGAATAGTAGGGTTCCGACCTGGATAGATATAGGAGGAAGAAGAGAAAATAAATAAATGAAGGAAAGAAGGGGATTCTTACTCTTTTAGGCCAAGATCACTAGAAGGAAGCTTTTTAAGCCCTAAAAAGAAGTCAATTGCAACCCTAGATCCTTTTTCCAAGAAGGTCCCCACTTTCTTCTTCCTTGGACAGGAAAACTCGTAGAAGCACACAGAGAGAACGAGGTTGGGAGAAGGAGGGAAGTGGTGGAGAGAAAATGCTCGTTTTGGTGCTTAGGGATAAGTATATGAAGCTTTAAGATGAAGAAAAAGAAAAAGTTGAAGTTCTAGTATCTTTCCAAGTGTCCATAGCCTTAAACCATTAACAATATACAAGTACACACACAAGAATATCCCCCACCATCCATAGAGACATTCTTATCCTTCTTTTCTTGAATTTCCAAGCAAAACAAATAACTCATTAGTTGATAGCTACTAAAGGTAGTTCATCCATGAAGGGGTAAACCCTAAAATATCCTTAGAGAAAACACCTTCAAACTAAGGTTTAAATAGGTGCACCGTGTCTCAAAAATATCAATAATGATTATATAATATCCAAGGAACATAATTCAAGTGATAAATTGCAAAGAAAACCTCTCAATTGGGTAAATTGCAGAAAAGTTCAAAATGTGCATAAAATTGCATAACTTGCTCAAACATTGTCCAAATTGGAGCAAATTTGAAAATTAAGCTTGTCTTATGATTTCCAAGAATATAAAAAGGTTATATTAGGGTTCTAAGAATTCAATTATGATAATTAATCTCATTCAACTCATTAAGCAAGTTTAGGGGCCTTACACATACTCTCATTCTCGTAAGTAACCACTAGTTTCCTAGCAAGGAACCACCAAACCGACCACGAGGCTTTCCATCATATTATCATTCCTTATCTCTTCAGGATATTGGGACTCTCTTCCTCACCTAGATGGTAAGTACTCATGTCATATGCACATATATGTAATCCGCCTAGCCTCTTTCATGTCCTAGGGTTTGGTCCTTACACGCACATTTAGGGTTCAACCCGAACCCAAGTGTCATGTATTTAGAAACTCAACTCATTTATTCAGGGGTATTCTAGTGTAGGACATGTCACATTGAATATTTCTCATAATTCCTCATATCTTGGAATCTAGGTTTTGACCTTCTAGGTCCCACTCTCTCTGGAGTTAACCCTATATCTGGTCCCAACACTAGGGGTCCCCTTTGTGGAAGAGAATGAGGATCTCACATATTCACCTCTTACCTTCACTTGACTTATCTTATCTTGAATAAACATGCACACACATGTATCTTCACATCTGATATCACAACCTCAAAACTCAAGTCAAATCCAATTGAGGTCATTATAGTCAATATATTTCATTATGTCATCTAAACTTATATAGGTACTTTGTGAAGTCTTTAGGCACCCACTCCAAATCCTATTTCTCTTCTATCATGATGTCACCCATCTTCATTTAGGTGCTTGACTACCTTCTACTTTGTACATGTACGAAGACACGTTCCTATTGGGGTATATAGAAGAAGTGGGTTATGCCTTCTAGTCACAACTAACCTCATGGGTTAGGGATTATTATTCCTCTTAGGTCTTTTATTTACCCTAGGGTTCACCTCTCTTAGGTCGGGACACCAACTCTAAAGGTTATATTCAGGGTTTCCATATGTAACCATACACTCTTTTTTTATAACTACTCAATCTTCATTTGCCCATTCTTTGTGGGATTCCTACTCACTGAAGGTATCCATAATATCAATACTACTCACTGGGAGTATTTTATTAGCATGCCCACTCGATGTGGGTAGCATACTTATTCTCTGGAGATAGTTCCCATAACGTACCCACTCGCTTGGGGTAGTCTCGATAGATTACCAACTCACTGAGGGTAGCATATCTACTCTGAGGGTATTCTTTCTTCATCCATTCCTATAGAGATAGCTTTAGGGAAATGAGCAAGTTATTAGTTTTTTACATTTTCATTTTCATGTACAACCATTGGTTACTTATGCTCCTCATGTATATTCAAATTCTTTCACATGCATCATGCATGAGTTTCTCCACGTCCATGCATGGGTGACAAGGTCACCTAAACTCATTTATATTTTTCTTATTTCTCTTTACTCTTACCCTAATTTGGGTTCATATGGGTATGATTATTCTATCACTCATACCCCTCCCATTTCCCAGGATTAGGATTTAGGGTTCGGGTTAGGGACTACACAATATGCACCTACATCGTAAGGTTTTTATGTCCCTTGACCCACTATGGTTTTCCTAACCAACCCTATCCCATCTAATATTTACCCTTGCAACCCATAAATGTTTATCATCCATTGTTACTTCCATATTTCATGTTCCTCGTCATTTCATCATTACATGTATTATTATTTCCATATTTACATGTACCTTATTATCTCCACATTACATGTACATCGTTTGGTGGAGGATGCCTTTATCATAGTTCTTCTTAAAACCCTAACATGAGATGAGGATAGAAGTTCCTTTTAGGGTACATTAAGAAAGGGAATGAGAGGTACAGGAAGTTAGAGATGAGAATACTTAGAGGAAACATTACTTCAAGCAAACTCTAGGTTCTGGATAGGCTGGTATCACATTGGCTATGGGAGTCCTCATATACCAACTTAATGGTGCGGAGGAAAATATTGCCAATTCCCAAAACCATGATCCTTTATAGACACCATTACCATCAAGTCATGCCTTAATAAGTCTCCTTATCTTTTCTACAAATTACTTGATATTAATTGACTATTTAAGGTTAAATGGTAATCCTATGCTCAGATACCAAATGTTACTACCCCCTCCCCTTGTTATCACCTATAAAGGAGGACCTAGAGGGCAAGGGCCATAATCATAATTCTAGGATTAGCAAGTAACCAATAATACTCAATAAATTTCATTATACAGAAAAGGGTTTGGTAACAAGATAATCACTCCTCGAGGGAGTTTACATGAAAAGCAAGCTAATTTTTGCAACACGAATAAAATCTATCTATCTATATCCTCCAAAATTACATTAAATCTTTTCTTTTAGTGCCCTTTTTATTGTATGTCTATCTTTCATCAACATTGACAAGTTACTGGTAGTTTAACCTAAAACACAGTGAAACAAAACATGCTCAGTATAAGAAGTTATACCGGTATGTGGGGGAAAAAATATGCACATGTATGAGTAACAACTTAATCAACCATATTTGCAATTATCAAATAGTCAGAACAGAATTTTTTTTCTTAACTTCTCAACCCTTAATCTATGTGGCATGCCCACTCATTGGGGGTACCCAATTATACCATACTAACTATATGGGAGTATTTCTTTAATCTACCCACTCAGTAGGGTGATTTCCATCCATACCCACTCTCTAGGCATGTTTATGATATCATACTCACTCGTTGGGAGTATTCATTAGCCAACCCACTCTTTGGGGGTTATTTATATAATTTCCTTGCATGCATTTAATTAGAGATAATACTATGGGCTTGAGCAAGCTATTTTCATATATTGTGATACTCATATGCGCTTTACAGACTACATGAAATAAATAAACAAGCAAGCAGTTAATTTGCAACCATTTGGGGAAAACCTCGAGAAAGCCTAAAAGTCAGTTATGTCATAAGTGTAAGCACATACCTTTGCTTTCATGCAGAACCATGCACAATACTTTAAGCATACGTAATCCAAGCAAAATGCAATAAAAGTAACAAATCAAGTAACTACCCTGAAAATATTGCATAACACCCAAGTATCACTATTTGTTCATAAACTCATATTATGACTGACTTAATGGGGTCCAAGTTAGGGTTTTGAGGTCAAATTAAGGTTTCATTAGGGTTTTGTCTTCTCAAACCCTAATTATCACTAATAATTCCTTTTTGGCTTACAAATCCTAAATTTACCATCATCTGCATTATTAATCTCAATTTAAGTCAAAGATACCCTTTTATCCAAAAAGACTCAACTTTATCCATTCAAGTCGATATCCTTTTTATGCAAAATGACACAAGTTTATCCATTAAAGTCACTTAAACATATTATGACCATTAAAACCTAACAATTAGGGTTTCTATACATATAACACATTAAAGTTAAAAAAATTAGATAATTTTAGAATTAGGTCTTGAAACTATTTTTATTGAAACCCTTGCATTCTTTTGATCAAATTTCATCTATAACATGTCTTCATATGAGCATCCTATCAATTATTACATTTTTTGCAAGATAAATACAGACTGGCCAACCAAAAAGTGTTATGTCAGCATTATCCATCTTATTCCATTTTCCACGCGGTCCGGTCTAGCCAATCTACATCAACCAACTAGACTTAAGAACTTCAATGCGGCCCACCTCAGATTGGGTGAAAAGACCCTACTACACCTTATGTTGCTATTAGGGTTGATTACGTGAATGGGGGCACTGAGGTGAAAAACCCTAGAGGATTGATCATCCCCCCTTACTGCCCAAGCGCTGCTTCAAGGCAGCCATGGTGAGGTCAACCTGATGGTTGACTCTCACACCCTAGGCTTGGCAATACCAGCGAGAGATAGGGATTCGTATGGTGAGTACTCGCGAAGTTGGAGGGCTCACTAGTTGAGCCAAGATCATATAGCAGGGTGGTTTCGTCGTCCAGGTATTCTATGTTCTAAGCAAGTAACATCAAGGATGGAAGAAGGATTAAGGTACCTTGTTGTCATTGTTCTGAAGTCCAAGAAGGGTTCATACACTCTCTGTGATCCTCCCAACAACCCTTGCATGGTCGGAGAAGCTCTGGTATCTCCACCACGACAGGTTGCTCCATCCGACCAGGTGGATATGTCTAGCAGTTACTAAGAGTGGATTGGCTTCAAGCTACTCTGAGGGTTGGGAACTATCGCCGACCACCCTAGGAAGCTCCAATGGCAAGGAATTGGCTGAAGGAGTCCCGAGTTGTAGGTTTTTGGTCGGTGTCCCCAACAGTGATGGCGAATCTTGATGGCAACACACAGAAAGCCTCAGGGCTAATTGAAAGGATTGGGTTGTTCTGGGATTGGTAGGTGAACTGCCCAACGCCTTATATAGACATGGGAGGTAAGGATGCTAAGGTTCCCATTTATCCCTAAAGTCTAGGCTTGCCAATGATTTTGGCAAAACCTACATACAATGGGGTAGCGGCTCTGTGAGGGCTCATTAAACTCGTCTCTCTCTCCCTGATCTAGTGGGGAAAGAATTAGGAGGAAATGTGATGATTGCAGAGAGAAATGAGCAAAGGAATATTGTGACCTTGTTAGCTCTGGTTTATCATTCTGACGTGAGGTAGGGGGCAGTTGGACCATCATTTGATCCACGATCAATGGTCCCTAAGCCACATGCTTAATATGGGGCCAAGCCCTAATTTCTAAAATTTCTCTAATCGTTACATCAAATAATATACTTCCCATAAAACATCACTTTAGGGAAAAGTATTTAATTCATTTATCTCTCTCCTTTTATCCTTTTTATCTCAAGTTTTAGAGGAAAGTCTTAAGTTTTTTCATCTTGATGTGGGTGAGGTTTGAGACCAAAACTCAAAAATAAAAGACACTTTTCTTAGTATCCAAGTCTCCCCTTTATAAAGTATATTATAGGTGTGACACCTCGTCATGGTAAACGAGATTACTCAAAACACATAACACGACCAACTACTAATTAATAACATAGTCAAAAATGTAGAATAATTAAAACCAAAATCCATATCATGAACAAGTTCTGAAACATTTACGTAAAGGTCCATCTTTTCCATTCTCATATATTATAATAGGAATTTACATATGTGCTCAATGACCTCATCCACATCATGTGTACAAAAGAAGCATTTACATGATCATGCCATGTATACATACACTAGCATACTACTAAAATCTCGTGTTGATACAAGTACATCAACTAGAAAACACCTCCTATACCCTAACCTGAGAGTACAAGGATAACACTAGGACTCTACTACTAATATCTACAACTGACCAACCTTCTGAATCTATTGATCACCAGGTTGGTTCTCTTCCACAACACGACCTCGACCTCGTTGCCCCCCACCACCTAAAAAGATGTGGTGACCCACGGGTGAGACCTAGTCCCAATGAGAGATATAACTCTCTACAACCGATATTGATTACAATAGATTAATTAATAATAAATAAATTGAACGTATAAGGTATTGAATAAACAATTTAAATAGAGTGTACTATTTAAGCATACTAAGCAGTTAAGAAAATAAACTTTAACAACAAGTAGAATTACTCAAATTTCATAAGTCTACATTCTATAAGAACTATGTAGTATAAAGATAAAACAAGGGTTACTCAACAAATGTGAGACGTATTTAACCCTATCTAATATATACTACATAGCTTGGATTACATCTTTTATTATGCCCTGGGGAATTTGAGTCCTACCACTCAAAGTCCAACTGACCACCGCTTGGTCGCAATCAGTTCCATATAAGATCAAGGAAGAGCCAGACTCCAAGATCTTTTCCATACTCTATCAGTATGAGTCTGCACTATAGTGACATTTTAGTCAAATTGCAAAACAACGACATATAGTCATGTAAACAACTAGCCCACCTTGGCATAGGTCACAACGCTAGAAACCAAGGTATGCAAAGCAAAGCCTTTAACACATGATAATCATTGATACAAGGACATAGCCATTCTCTAAAAGAGGGTTTCCACCATTAGTTGACACCCTTGGTCACCACCAACAGTTGTCAAGAAGGTAACACCATCGGTTGTTGCAAGGGTACTACCATCGGTTGATGTATAAAATGGAAATCAGCCTTAAAACATAGGTATAATCCATCGACTTTTAGGTGCTTAGCACCATTGGTTGTGTTACCAACCTGTTCTAAATCATCCTTTTACTTATGAAGGTCGTACACCTGATTATAGGTTCATCTAGAACTGAAAACAGAATAGGGAACACCATAAAAATTGAAATCTCAAGCAAGCTTAGCTTCTTAAGGCTTAAATCACCATTTTTACGAAAGTACATGAGCTAACAAGCTTATAGTAAGAAATATAAGTAAAGAGGCTAATAGCCTCTTTTGAGAAGAAAAGACTTTTAGAATAAATAAACTAGAGAAAAGAAGGCAAGAAAACCCAAGTTTTATATCTGAATTCGGCCAAGTAGGCACCCTTCTTCACAAGGAAGCAAAACCCTAGAAGAAGAAGCAAGAAAGGTAGATTCTTGAGTTCTAGAGAAAATTCTACCATGGAACAACAAGGTTCCAACCTGGAGAAAGGTAGGAGGAAGAATAATAAATAAAGAAACGGAGGGAAGGAGGGGATACTTACTTGTTTAGGTCAATATCACCAAGAAGGAGCTTTAGAACCCCTAAAGGAAGCAAAACAAAACCCTAGGAGCTTCCACCAAGAAGCTCGCCTTCTTCTTCTACCTTAGATAGGTACTACACAGAAGAACAGAGGGAATACAAATCTATTATCAGGAGTGAAGTGGTAGAGAGCAAAATTTTCATTTGGGAGCTTAAGGATAAGTATATAAAGCTTGGACGATAAGGTAGATAAGAAGCATGAGGTGTACAATCAGCTCTCCATGTGTCCATGGCTTAAAGCTTCCATGGAAAAGCAAGAAGTAGGTCCATCGGTTGTTGGGGATTGCTAGGACATTGGTTGATGGTCTCCCATGCCAGCCATGTCCTGTTGGTCAAAGGTACCTATAGTTTTGTTCATGGTTTAGGTCAATAGGTGGTTGAACCATTGGTTGATCATGTCTATAAGTGAACCAAACCAGCATGAACCATCGACCTAGATCCTTCTAGTGATGACCACCAGATGTTACTACCCTATGATGACTGATGGTTTCTCACCTAACAATAGGACCATCATTTGTTGGACTTGAAGGTGGCTCATCCATGGGGTGGGGTGGGGGGGTAAACCCTAATTCAACATAGAAAGGAATCTCCATCCAACCAAGGTACAATTGAGAACCCCATGGCTCAAAAATCTCAATAATGATAAAGCAACATCTAAGGAACATAACTGATGTGAAAATTTTCAAATAAACCTCTCAATTGGGTAAATTGCATAAAATCCCAAAATATACATAAAATTGCATAACTTGCTCAAATAGTGTCCAAATTGGACCAAATTTGAAAATTAAGCTTGTATATGATTCCAACGAATATAACAAGTTTATATTAAGGTTATAAACATCCAATTATGATAATTAAGCTTGTTCAATACTTTAAATAAGGTCAGAGGCCTTACAGCTATAAACCCCTAATAAGGATTTTGCCCCTGAAATCCTACGAAAAGAGAGATGGGTACTTCCTATGCATCTCATCCTCTAGCTCCCACGTGGCTTCTTATACACCATGAAAATGCCACAAAACCTTGACTAGAACTATATCTTTCTTCTACAACTTTTTCACTCTTCTATCTGGGATCAATACAGGACCCTCAACATAGGATATATCTTCATCTAATTCAATCTCTACTGGTTGGATTGTCTGCTCTGTATCTGGATGGCATTTATTCAACATGGAGATATGAAAGACATTATGTAATCTATGTATCTCTAGTGGTATCTCCAACTTGTATGGGACCTTTCCAACATGTGCTAGGATAGGGTATGGTCCCATAATTCTAGGAGCCAACTTACCCTTCTTTCCAAACCTCAACACACCTTTTCAAGGAGAGACTTTGAGATATATTATGTCTCCCACTTGGAACTCAAGTGGTATGTGCCGGTTAGACTTTTGTCTATCTTGGGTTGCTTTCAACTGCTATTGTATTACTTTAATCTTCCCAGTAGTCTGATGTACAAGCTCAGGTGCCAAGAGTTGATATTCACCTATCTCATACCAGCAAATTGGAGACTGAAAACATCTCCCATATAGAGCCTCATAAGGAGCCATATCTATGCTTCTCTGATAGCTATTATTATAGGAAAACTCTATTAGACTCACGTGTATATCTCAACTATGAGAACTCGTTACACTAAACAAGATTACTCAAAACATAAAACACAATCAATCACTAATTAATCACATACCCAAAAATATGGGTAAATTAAAACCGATTTCAACATCAACACCCACTCAAAAACATTTGCATAAGAGCCCAACATTTTTCTTGTATCCATACTTTGCCAAGAATTTGATACAAATTGTTCTATCACCTTATCTACAACATATATACATAGGAGAACAATATTTGTATATGCCACACAACAAACATTAACATGCTAACAAAATTCTGATTAGTTTGAAATACCATATACAAACTTATCCTGCCCGGACCTAAGAGTACATGGATGACTCTAGGACACACTAGACATCTAATCAACTTTCCCAAATATTCATTACTATAGCTCCTCTTTGATGTCACATGTTTGTTTTTGTCATTTTCGATTACCTAAAAAAAATGTGACGAACCACATGGGTGAGACCCATGTCCCAGCAAGAGATATAACCTCCAACAATACTTATTGATTACAACATTTTAGGTAATGAGACAGTTTAAGTAGTTTAATCATATATAACAAATAGGCTCAGCAACACTGATGATTAACAAAATACATAAAGGAGTTGATAACAATTATCATCATCAAGTTGACTATCATCATTTTCTTTATTAACCATATAAGAGATTCAATAGCATATGCATAACTAACATAAGCAAGTCTAGTAGCATATTATCTCTATTAACATGAATAAGTCTAGCATCATAATCATATCTACCAACATTAGGATGTCTAACAGTTTGAACAGATTAATATCATAAGCATAGCTATCAACATAAGCACGAGTATTTGCATAAGCATGATTATAAGTATAGGCATTTCTAATTATAGAGGCATGGCTATCGTGCTAAACATAACTAACAACATGATATAGCTAACATCCTAATTATAATCAGCAGTATCAGTATAGATATCAACATAAGCATGACTATTGTATGTACACATTTACAATCTTATGCATATCCACAACATAAGTATAATTATTATCTCTTAATTGCACTAAGCATCATATTTATGTAAAGAGAACAAATAAGGGTTATCATCCAATGTGAAGCATTGTGTATAACCCTAAACAAATATGCTATACGGTTGTATTACATCTTTTATTATGCCCTGAGGAAATTTAGGATACCACTCAAAATCCAACTGACCACTGCTAAGTCGAAATCAGTGCCATACAAGATCTAGGAAGAGTCAGACTCCTAAGATCTTCTTCACCCCCGGTCAGAACGGGTCCGCCACAGCGACACATAAGGTCAAGCTGCTAACAACCTAGTCTGTCCTTGGTAAAGGTCACGACACTAGTGAAAGGAGGTGGGTATGCATACCCTACCATCTGAGGTACAACAACAGTTGTCCTCCTATCTTGTCACATATATAATCATTGAGACATGACCGCAGCCATTCTCAATCACATCAAATGTATGAGGCATGACCATAGCCAACCTCCACAACCTACATTGTGGATGACCAGGATATATCCTCAACTTGCCACCCCCACATACTCAATAGTATGCGCTCTGAGTTTCCCTTAGGAATACTCGTTTCACCATCTGGCAAGTTCTAACACTCAGATGGATCTATAGCACAGGTCACTACATGATTAGAGTTGCACTTGATTAGTTATTCCAATTGGGTGAATTAAGGATACATCAAACAAGTGGACATACAAACCCTAATTCACTTCTAGAAAGAATATAAATATCACAACTTCAAAAGATATAAAATGCGTGAAACATAATTTCTCATCTCATCATCACATGGTACTATTTACTTGCCATTCATGAGACCACACTAGTCATCGTACTATCACAAGATATAAATCATTTTCACAATATCACATGGTATCAACCCTTATCAACACAAGAGTATTACACCTCATTCAGGGCTCAACCATGTCCAAAGGTCATTAAAACCATGATAGTATTCCCTATAAAATCATCATCATCTTTGCATACCTTATAATAAGGTTCAACAACATTACTTACATATAATACATTGGATCAACACAATATTGCATTAATGATCTAGGAGATATTCATAAACAATCATAGCAAGGTTATGTTCACATTAAGAACATTCCCTTACTACATCAACATGCAAGGAATATAAATATGATTAACCCTCATCATATTCATAATTCACATGCTTAGCATAAGAAAGTATCAACCATGTGGCAATGATAACCGCCAATTAACATATCAAGGTTATGATCATATTAAGAGGTTATTCCACCGTCATTCCATCATATAAGAATGTTAAACATGAATACTCATCTTTATCTATTTGTATTAGAGTTAGGTTCAACAAGATAAATCATATTAATGTTACTAATCAGCACTTACACCCAAACCCTAACTCGCGACATTCCCATTGGATCATGGATGCATAAGGTGAAGCATCACCATCACATTCCATACCATTCTCAAGTATAAACCCACACATAAATTGTGACACCCGGCCATCACACAGACAACGAGATGAGACACAAAAACGTACGGAACCTCACATTACCAAAAACGTGGATTAATTAAAACCGATTGCAGAAAGCATACATGAGAGTACTTTTGCATCCAGATCCTGCAGAGAAACATGTTATATAAACATTCACAAGCCTTGTTATAGGTACACAGCATATCGGAACCAGCTGTACCGTTCACACCAGAGTTCAACACCTGTTTATACATACATAACAGGCCATGTATGGCCATCAGCAGGTTATACAAAGGTTACAACAGCTAGACATCGTGAAATGTCATCAAACACCTCCAAGGACCTAAGAGTACAGGGATGACTCTAGGACGCTAATACAAAACCACTAAAACAACAGTGTATCCATCTCTTGCCTTCTACTGCTCTTCTTACTGCTCGGCCGCAACCTCACGACCACCACCTCGTCTAGCACGATCACCTAAAAAGGGTGTAAACCAGCTGGGTGAGACACACAGTCCCAGGGAGAAACATAACTCCCCGCCAAAACTATAAAACATCAGAAGGTTAAAGAAGATAACTGGTAAAGTGTATAACAAGAGCAGCATACTGAGTGAAGCTATTATTACAATAGAGTTTACCAAGATATCCGGAAGGCATATAACCAAGTATTCTTTATGGAATATGATTGACAAGATAAGCTTTATAAAAACATATCATAGAATATAAGGATTGTACATGTATATGCAAGGTGTAACTAGATCAGCCATATAAGCAAGGCCTCAATCAATGTTCCATGTTTTGCTCTAAGTAAGATATACCATTCAGCGGGATTACATTTTATTATGCCCTAAGGAAGTGGGCCTTCCATGCTCAAATCCAACCATTGGCTGTGAAGCCCAATCCGGTGCCATACAAGGTCTAACGAGATATGGACTCCATGACCTCACCTTCTCGTGGTCAATACATGAATCATCAAGCAAGACCGTAATCTTATGCTTAAAGGCATCAACCTCTGGGTCATCTCTGCAAGCTACCCATATCTCTAGCTCACCTCATCATAGGTTTCAGTACATACATCTGAGCCATGAACGCATCATGCTCATCATCACATATCCTGAGCCATGGGCATGTTCACCATGCTCCATATATCCTGAGTCTGCAACCACAGTTGCACTCAACCCTCCTATTTTAGGCTAGGGGAAACCTCACATATTCAACAATATGCGCTCTAGGTAATCCCACATGATAAACCTATTTCACCATCACCAAATACTGACGGTAATGGATCTATGGCCAGAGCAAACTACATGATATGTTTATCTATAATTAATTAGTATATTTTAATCCAATTGTTGAGGCAACCAAAGTATAACATAGCCTTATGGAATTACATCATTATTGCCATCAACCTACTGTCTTGTGACCTCAATCCCTCATGATATCAACCACTGCCTCTCAAGGCATCACAATCATGCATCAGCATCCTGGGAATGCATCCCTTATCTCATCATCAGAGGATAACACCTTAGCTAGGCACTCAGCCTTATATCAGGTCCTCAGACCTAGCAACTTGTTATTTCATTAACAAGGATTGCCATCACATTGTGCTAGTCAAAGCACATATACCTCATAGCTCTAACCAGGCCATGAATCCACATGAAATACAAGCATGGTTAATGCACACATCTACAAAGATAACTAGAGCCAACATGGATTAACATGATTATTATTATACCATCAAGTATAAAGAAGCATCCATGAGTACATCACACATAAGATTTATCATTCATAGTATTATTATCAATCATGGGAATATATTATGCCTTACACTTGTGACCATATGCATGTGTCATATCAACATGTGTAGCAACATCATATGCTTCCAAGATTCCTAGTTCACAATCTATTATTTAAACTTATCAACATATTTGCAGGATTCAAAGTGATCACATCGTTTCACTTGTATCATCATTATTAAATGAGAACCATTAACTATATACATTCCTGGATCAGAACCCTCACCCAAAACTCCGGCAACCCTCACTAAGCATGGCAAGCAGTGCCATCCCTCATCAAAGTGTGTACCCTGGTATAGCAATACCCTTACCAAAGGTATAACAGCTAGGATTTCCAACCCTAAGGCAACTCACCACCATATCGGCCAACCACTACACATCTTCTAACATGCATCAAGGTTCCATTAGCATGCATGGTGTCAGGCAGCCAGCACCAAGGCATAACGTGCAACACTACCATGGCTATCGACCAAGGGTCTAACGTGCACCAAGCTATGGTTAAGGTTAGGTTCCACTATCGACTAACCTTCAACATGAGCCATATCAACCAAAGGGGTGTCGCCCAAGGTGCTCCTATCGTGCAACTGTCTCAGCATCGTCCGAGGGTTAACCCTATCGGCCAGCGTACCCATGACGCCCAAGAGTGGTGTCGTGCATGGCCATAAAGCATTATAACGGTCAGCCTCTAGGGTTAGCATGTCGGGCATGAAGCCATGTCGTCCAACACTTCGTATAAGTCAAGGCTCAACTAAGACATGGTGGTATCGGCCAAAGCCATCCTGGGCACCATACCATATCGCCCAAGCTCATCTAAACAAGGATAATGGCCAAGTTTGTGACGGGCACCAAGCTATCAAATCCTATCGGCCAAGACCATCTCAAGACAAGGGGGGTGCATCGGGCATCCTCTATACATGGTGTATCATCTAAAGGATACAAGGATCAACCTAACGCCTGAGCAAGCATATTTACCAAGGATTCCACCTTAAGAACATATCATGCCACAAGGGTAGACAACTCATGTTGGCCAAAGCAACTCTAACACCCATGCTAGGGTTGAGACTCTATATCGACCAAAGTAGAACGGGCACCAAGCCAACTATCTCAACAAGGTATGTCGCCCAAAGGTACAACTCCAAACAAGGCTATCGGGCAACACAACTTCCAAGGTCATATCGTGCAAGGCACAACCCCACAAGATCATCCTCAACCTCAAGCACAAGGGCACCATACCCTAATTGATCAAGAAGGTCGGCTCACCTCTCAAAAACCAAGAGAGAGGGCTTTTGCACAACCTCTATCACAAATCGGGCAACCACAAGGATCCACCTCAACATAGGAAGAAGAAGGTAACTCCTCCAAGGGGATCGACAACCAACCTTAGTTCTTCCAAGGGTATCGACCACTAAGGTTGCAAGGGAGAGGTGTATCGTGTACACAAGGAAGAGAGGAGAAACAAAGAGCTAAAGGGTTCCTAAGGAAGAGAAAGGCAAGGCATATATAGATGGGGTTCAAGGTTAAACCAAGGAAAGGTGTCACCTTACCAAGGGACACTTGTCCACACGTTTCACCACCTTGTAAAACTCATGCACATGCCATGCCACTACTCCCCCAAGGGTCGGCCACATGTCCAAGAAAGGGTGACACAATCAAGGCAAGAAGGTCAACAAAGGTCAAAGGCTGACACACTACTCCTCCATGGCCGACACACCCCCATGGGAGATACCCCAAGGCCGACACAAAGCACCCTTGCCCGATACAGGGCTCAACCAAGCAAGGAAAGGCCCAAACAAGGGAAAATAAGGCCCAAAGAGCTCAACTAAGCCCAAGACAACTCAAGGCACGAGCCCAAACCTTCCTCGCAACCTTAGAGGAAGCAAAGAGAGAGAAAGACATCTCTCAAGGTGACAAACTTGCTCTTTAACCTTAACTCAGGTTATTTTGCAAGTAGCACCTCCAGCTCTCAACTAAGCACAAGCAAACCCTAATCACCACTAAAGATGATTAGCAAGCAACCAAGCACAAGGTTTAGGCAAAACAAACAGGGTAAGCCCAAAATGAAGGTCAGGGCCCTTACAAGCCATAAACCTCTACAAAGGGATTTCGCCCCCGAAATCTGAAGAGAAAAGTGAGGGATACTTCTGCCTCATCTCTTCCTCAAGCTCCCACGTGGCTTCCTCAACACCACAATGATGCCAAAGAACCTTTACAAGAATCAGGTCCTTCCTCTTCAACTTTTTTACTCTTATGTCAAGGATCGCCACCAGACCCTCCGCGTAAGTCACGTCTTCATCAAGCTCAACCTCAACTGGCTGTATCACTGTCCCGGAGTCTGGATGACTTTTCTTCAGCATACTGACATGGAACACTAGATGCAACCTGTGCAACTCTGGCGGCAGCTCTAACTTGTAAGCTACCTTGCCAACATGTGATATTATTGGGTATGGCCCCATATACCTGGGTTCTAGTTTGCCTTTCCAGCAAAACCTTAGCACGCCTTTCCAAGATGAGACCTTGAGATACACTTTGTCTCCCACTTGGAACTCTAAAGGTCATCGGTGATTGTCTGCATAAGACTTCTGTCTATCCTATGTTGTTTTCAACTTTTGTTGTATCACTCTGATCTTTTCTGTTGTCTGTTGTACCAACTCAGGACCCAAAAGTTGATACTCACCAGACTCATACCAGCATAAAGGGGATCTGCACTTCCTTCCATATAGAGCCTCATAAGGAGCCATGTCAATGCTCCGCTGATAACTATTATTATAAGCGGACTCTATCAGACTGAGATGCATGTCCCAACTGCCTAGGAACTGCAAAACACAAGCTCAGAGAAGATCTTCCAAAGTCTGAATAGTCCTTTTAGATTGTCCATCCGTCTGCGGGTGGAAGGCGGTACTAAACCTCAACTGCGTTCCCAATGCTTTGTGCAACTGTTCCCAGAAATGACTTGTGAACTGAGGACCTCTGTCAGAAACTATCGCTGCTGGTATACCGTGCAAATGCACTATCTCGTCCACATACATTCGAGCAAGCTTCTCTGTTGTATATGTCATCTTTACCGGTATGAAATGAGCAGATTTTGTCAGCCTGTCCACTATTACCCAAATGGAATCATGATTCCTAGATATCTTTGGTAGACCAACTATGAAGTCCATGGTTATATGATCCCATTTCCATTGTGGTATCGGCATGGGTTGCAACGTACTTGCTGGCTTCTGATGCTTAGCTTTAACTTGCTGACATACTGCACACTTAGCCACAAACTCAGTTACATCATTCTTCAAGCCAGACCACCAATACAGGTCCTTCAGATTATGATACATCTTGGTGACTCTTGGATGCATAGCATACATCGATGTGTGTGCTTCCTCAAGCACTAGATTCCTTAGATTATCAACATCAGGGACCACCATTCTACCATGATAGCAAACTAGTCCATCATCGGACTCATGGAACCCATCACACTTTTCGCTACCAAGATCTGATCTGATCAACTATACTGTATCATCTGCCTGCTGTGCGTATTTGATCTGCTGTCTCAGTGTAGGCTTAACTTGCATTTGTGCCGACAGTCCTGCCAACAAGGAAACTTCCAACTGCACATTCAACTGCCGCAAGGAGACAAACATATCCCGCCTATGGCATACCAAGGAACTCAACTGTGCTTTCTTCATGGTGAGAGAAGAAGACTTTCTGTTAAGCGCATCAGCTACCACATTTGCCTTACCAGGATGATACTCAATGGTGCAATCATAATCATTGATTAGCTCCATCCAACGACGTTGTTGCATATTCAACTCATTCTATGAAAACATGTACTTCAAGTTCTTATGATCTGTAAAGATCTGACACACTTCCCCATAAAGATAGTGTCTCCAAATCTTTAATGCATGGACCATCGTTGCCAACTCCAAATCATGTGTCAGATAGTTCTCCTCATGTTTCTTAAGCTGTCGCGAAGCAAAAGAAACCACATGATCTTCCTGCATCAGCACACAACCTAAGACTTTCTTGGAAGCATCGTAGAAAACAACATAGCCCTTCCCAGGTTCTGGCAGCACTAGCACTGGAGCACTAGTCAGCCTCTCCTTCAAACTTTGGAAAGCTTGCTGACAATGATCATCCCAAACAAAAGGTACATTCTTCCTGGTCAGCTTTGTCATCGGTAACGCGATCACACTGAAGTCCTTTATAAACCTCCGGTAATATCCTTCCAAACCCAGAAAACTACGAACTTCCGTCGGCGTCTTTGGTTGCTCCCAATCTACAACTGGCTCCACCTTCTTAGGGTCCACCTGGACTCCTTCTGCAGATATCACATGACCTAAGAAAGTCACTTCCTTCAACCAGAACTCACATTTACTAAACTTGGCGTATAACTAATGTTGGCGAAGAAGAGTCAACACTTGTTGAAGATGTCACTCATGTTCTTTCCTGTCCCGAATATAGATCAAAATGTCATCTATAAAGACTGCAACAAATTGATCTAGGAACGGACGGAACACTCGGTTCATCAGGTCCATGAAAGCAGTAGGTGCATTGGTTAGCCCAAACGGCATAACCACAAACTCAAAGTGACCATACCTCATCCTAAACGCTGAATTTGGTATGTCGTCCGCCTTAATCCTCAACTGATGATATCCAAACCGTAGGTTGATCTTTGAGAACATTGTAGTGCCATGCATCTGATCGAACATATCATCTATCTGCGGTAATGAGTACTTATTCTTAATCGTGACTTTGTTCAACTGTCGGTAATCTATACATAACCGCATCGACCCGTCCTTCTTCTTAACGAACAACACTAGAGCACCCCAAGGCGACGTCCTTGGTCGGATAAAACCTTTCTCCAACAACTCTTGTAACTGCTTCTTCAATTCTACCATCTCTGTTGGATCCATCCTATATGGTGTATGTGCAACTGGTTGTGTTCCTGGTACCAGATTGATCTCAAAATCAATCTCTCGGGGTGGGGGAACATCGAGGAACTCGTCAGGAAACACATCTGCAAACTCTCAGACAACCGTTACCTCCTCAAGGCTAGGACCTTTCACCTTGGTATCCACAACGTGAGATAAGAAAGCCTTACAACCTTGTCACAACAACTTTTCTACCACCATTGCTGATACTAGACATGTTAGAAGAATCTTCCTATCTCCTTGGAAGATCCACTTCTCTCCACCGTCATCAAACACTGCCAGCTTGGAACCACAGTCCAACATGATCTTATACTTTTCTAAGGTATCCATCCCAAGGATCACATCTAATCCATGCATATCAAGTGGTATAAGATTCACTTGTATGTTGTGTCCCAAAAAAGATAAGACACAAGATGGACACTCCTCTCGAAGCATCGAGGAACCATCAAGAGGGGTTTCTAACCACAGGCTATCTTTCTTACAACTAACAGGTAAAGGACATCTATCAAGCAGTCTATGTGCGATAAAAGAGTGTGTAGCACCGGGGTCAACCAAACCAGATATAAAGCAAGAAAAAGACAAATCAGAATGAAATAACTCCATCTGACTTGTCACCACTCGTGGGTTTACTATCGCCTCCGGCTGACTTATAGCATAGAATCGAGCCGTTGCTTGTTGTCCACGTCCTATGCTTCTTTAAGAAGACGATCCCGCTTGCGACGACTGACTGCGTCCTCACCCTCTGCTACCACCGGGCTGCTGTCTGTCTGACCCTTGTTGACTCTGTCTCAGCTATTGTGTTACCTCAACATCTCTTCTTGGGCAATTTGACTTTAAATGCCCAGTCTGTCCACAGTGGTAACATGACCTGCCTTCTGCCTGTGGTCTAGATGGCTTTGTTACTGCCACAGAAGCTGTACTATGCGCCTTTGACGGTGAAGAAACATAACCTCTTCCCTTACTCGGGGACCATTGTGACGGTGCACGAGAACTTGGCATCGTGGAAGGTGTCGAAAACCTTGGCTTCTTGAGGCCACCAAATCTCTATCCTTGGAACTGAGTAGGCCTTTTCCTGATCATGGACTCCCTTTTCTCCTTAACAGAGCGTTCAATCATGTGGACGGACTCCACAAATGAGGCAAACTGCTCTCAATTCTCTAAAGCAGCAGCAGGTGTCGACGGCTCAGCACTTAAAACTTTCTCAATCCGCCTGATCCGTTCATCACCTGTTGCCGCCATGTGAGGACAAAACCTCAACAAATCCATGAATTTGGCTTCATACTCAGTGATGCTCATCGATCCTTGGCGTAGATGCTCAAATTGGTTGATCTTCTCATCCAGATACGTCTTCAGAAAGTATCTGCTGATGAACTCTCGCCGAAAAACATCCCAACCGATCTCCTCACCGGGTCGCTTCTCCTCCTCGATGGCCCACCAGTGGCCATCACTACCCTTCAGAAGGTAGACAGCGTGCTTGACTTTGTCTACTTCGGGGATGTCAAGGATCCGGAAGGCCTTCTCAAGACCAGTCAGCCACAGATCTGCATCTGTTGGATCAGCCATCCCAGCATAATCTGAAGCTCCGACTCGGCGAAGCCGCTCAAAGGTCTTCCCAATACCCTATGCTTCACCATAGAGAGCATGTGCTCTTGGCTGAGGCACTGGAAACCTTTCCACCATGTGATTCATCGTAGCCATCATCTGCCCCATAAGTTGTTGGTAGGCAGGATTTTCGAGAATGGCTGGGTCAAGTTGGGGGACCTCAGGCACCCGATCTTCATGTGCCTGCCCTCCTGCTCCATCAACTGATGCAACATCATTGCTCTCGGCAGCATGTTCTTTATGGTTTCCACACATCTTTAAGCTTTATCTTCCGCTGAGAGCAGAAGGTTATTGTAAGAAAATCTGGATAACTCACAAGAACATATGCAAACCTAGTCCTAGATCCCCGTAGACTCAACGAACCTAGAGCTCTGATACCAAACCAAATGTGACACCCGGTTATCACACAGACAACGAGATGAGACGCGAAAACGTGTGGAACATCACATTACTGAAAACACAGGTTAATTAAAACTGATTGCGGAAAGCATACATGAGAGTACTTTTGCATCCAGATCTTGTAGAGAAACATGTTATATAAACATTCACAAGCCTTGGTATAGGTACACAGCTTATCGGAACCAGTTGTACCGTTCGCACCAGAGTTCAACATCTGTTTATACATACATAACATGACACATACGGCCATCAGTAGGTTATACAAAGGTTACAATAGCTAGACATCGTGAAACGTCATCAAACACCTCCAAGGACCTGAGAGTATAGGGATGACTCTAGGACGCTACTACAAAACCACAAAAATAGCAGTGTGTCCATCTCTTGCCTTTTACTGCTCTTCTTGCTGCTCGGCCGCAACCTCACGACCACCACCTCGTCTAGAGCGATCACCTAAAAAGGGTGTAAACCAGTGGGGTGAGACACACAGTCCCAGCGAGAAACATAACTCCCCGCCGAAACTATAAAACCTTAGAAGGTTAAAGCAGATAACTGGTAAAGCATATAACACGAGCAGCATACTGAGCGAAGCTATTATTACCATCGAGCTTACCAAGATATCCGGAAGGCATATAACCAAGTATTCTTTATGGAACATGATTGATAAGATAAGCTTTATAAAAACTTATCATAGAATATAAGGATTGTACACATATATGCAAGGTGTAACTAGATCAGCTATATAAGCAAGGCCTCAATCAATGTTCCATGTTTTGCTCTAAGCAAGATATACCATTCGGCTGGATTACATTTTATTATGCCCTGAGGAAGTGGGCCTTCCCTACTCAAATCCAACCATTGGTTGTGAAGCCCAATCCGGTGCCATACAAGGTCTAAGGAGATCCGGACTCCATGACCTCACCTTCTCGTGGTCAGTACACAAATCATCAAGCAAGACCGCATTCTTATGCTTATAGGCCTCAACCTCTGCGTCAGCTCCGCAAGCTACCCATATCTCTAGCTCACCTCATCATAGGTGCCAGTACATATATCCGAGCCATGAATGCATCATTCTCATCATCACATATCCTGAGCCATGGGCCTGTTCACCATGCTCCATATATCCTGAGTCTGCAACCACAGTTGCACTCAACCCTCCTATTTTAGGCTAGGGGAAACCTCACATATTCAACAATATGCGCTCTAGGTAATCCTGCAGGATAGACCTGTTTCACCATCACCAAATAATGACGGTAATGGATCTATGGCTAGGGAAAACTACATGATATGTTTATCTATAATTAATTAGTATATTTTAAGCCAATTGTTGAGGCAACTAAAGTATAACATAGCCTTATGGAATTACATCATTATTGCCATCAACCTACTGTCCTGGGACCTCAATCCCTCATGATATCAACCACTGCCTCTCAAGGCATCACAATCATGCATCAGCATCCTGGGAATGCATCCCTTATCTCATCATCAGAGGATAACACCTCACCTAGGCACTCAGCCTTATATCAGGTCCTCAGACCTAGCAACTTGTTATTTCATTAACAAGGATTGTCATCACATTGTGCTAGTCAAAGCACATATACCTCGTAGCTCTGACCAGGCCATGAATCCACATGAAATACATGCATGGTTAATGTACACATCTGCAAAGATAATTGGAGCCATAATGGATTAACATGATTATTATTATACTATCAAGTATAAAGAAGCATCCATGAGTACATCATACATAAGCTTTATCATTCATAGTATTATTATCAATCATGGGCATATATTATTCCTTCCACTTGTGACCATATGCATGTGTCATATCAACATGTGTAGCAACATCATATGCTTCCAAGCTTCCTGGTTCACAATCTATTATTTAAACATATCAACATATTTGCAGGATTGAAAGTGATCACATCATTTCACTTGTATCATCATTATTAAAAGAGAACCATTAACTATATACATTCTGGGTTATCAAAACCCTCACCCAAAACTCTGGAAACCCTCACTAAGCATGGCGAGAAGCGCCATCCCTCATCAAAGGGTGTACCCTGGTATAGCAATACCCTTACCAAAGGTATAACGGCTAGGATTTCCAACCCTAAGGCAACTCACCACCATATCATCCAACCACTACACATCCTCTAACATGCATCAAGGTTCCATTAGCATGCATGGTGTCGGGAAGCCAGCACCAAGGTAAAACGTGCAGCACTACCATGGCTATCGTCCAAGGGTCTAATGTGCACCAAGCTATGGTTAAGGTTAGGTTCCACTATCGACTAACCTTCAACATGAGCCATATCGACCAAAGGGGTGTCGCCCAAGGCGCTCCTATCGTGCAACTGTCTCAACATCGTCTAAGGGTTAACCCTATCGACCAGGGTACCCATGACGCCCAAGAGTGGTGTCGTGCATGGCCATGAAGCATTATAACGGTCAGCCTCTAGGGTTAGCATGTCGGGCATGAAGCCATGGCGTCCAACACTTCGTATAAGTCAAGGCTCAACTAAGACATGGTGGTATCGGCCAAAGCCATCATGGGCACCATACCATATCGCCCAAGCTCATCTAAACAAGGATAATGACCAAGGTTGTACCGGGCACCAAGCTGTGGCAACACAACCCACTATCACACAGACAACGAGGTGTTACGCGAAAACGTGCGGAAATCACCATAACCACATATTATCAAAAACACGGGTTAATTAAAACCGAATTTGGAAAAACTGATAAACTATGAAACTATTACATTCCAGTCCACATCCTACAAGAAAATAGGTTATATACATATATACAAGCCCGTTACATGTCCACAGCTTAGAGCAACAGCTGTCTTGATGTCACATGAGTTCATCACCTGTTCATACATATAGAGGCCCACATCCGGCCAACAATAGGATATACAAAACATCTACAGCTGTACATCATGAAACAACATCAAAACATCGCCAAGGACCTGAGAGTACAGGGATGACTCTAGACTCTATCACAAAACATCCAAAACAGCAGCATATCCATCGCTTGCCTTCTACTGTTCTTCTTGCTGCTCAGCCGCAACTCCGCGACCACCACCACGTCTAGCTCGACCACCTAAAAAGGTGTAAACCAGCGGGGTGAGACAATTGAACATTGTCCCAGCGGGAGGCATAACTCCCCGCCAAAACTACAAAACCTTAGATGAACATATACATAAAGCAGTCAACTGATGAGAAGTATAGCAAGTGCAGTCTTAGGAAATAAAGCTATCTAAGCTTACCAGATGTAATCAAGTATTATATGTGAAACATAATTAACAAGACAGGATATCCAAGTTCTACTGCCATTGAAGAACATATAAGTAACTGCCAGATATAAAGAGAGTGTTTACACAAACAAGGCCTCAACCAATGTTTCATTTTTGTCTTAAGCAGTAAGTACTAAACGGATGGATTACATTTTATTATGCCCTAAGGAAGTGAATCGTACTGTTCAAATCCAACCTTTGGCTACGAAGCCCAAGCTGGTGCCATACAAGGTCAATGGAAGAGCTGGAATCCACGACCTTCTCCGCCTCATGGTCAGTGCATGAGTACAACATAAGTAGGACCGCAGTCTCATGCTGAAGTGGTCTTAGCCACAGGGTCAGCTCCACAGGCTACCCTCTGCCTAGCCTGCCTTGGTATAGGTCACGGCGCTAGTAAAACTGAGCCACGGGCCTAAACATCGTGCTCTGAGCCATGAACGCATTCATGCTCATCATATCACATATCCTGAGCCATGGGCTTGTTCACCATGCTCTTTATCACAACTGGGTTACGGGCCTGAACACTGTACCCTGGAATCTACAACCGCAGTTGCACTCTTACCTCCTTACTAAAGGCTAGGAGAAAACCTCGCATATTCAAAAATATGCGCTCCGGGTTAACCCGTAGGAGAACCCGTTTCACCATCACCAATTCCCGACGATGATGGATCTATGGACAGGGCAACTACATGATAGATTTCACTGTGATTAATTAGTATCTTTTAGATGGATTGCAAGATTCAACCAAGTTGTATAACATGCAAGCTATAAACAACATAGACTCAACATTATGCTTTCACTACAATTCATATCATACTGATCCATCACAAGGATCCCACATCACATGTTATCACTTGGCCTCTTTCCAATCAATCTCGATCCATCTCAAGGATCATCACATACCATGGGATCTCAATCCCTCATCACATAGTGCCACTGCCTCTCAAGGCCTATATCATTATCATGGAACATCATTCATAATGTACCTGTTATCTCATGTTTTCATATACTCATTCCTCATAGCCTTTCATTTGGCTATGCATTACCTACATGGTTAGCATCATTCAATAATCAACAGGAATAACTTAGAGACTTATATTATCGACACAGGGTGACATTTAGGATTAAGCGTATTATCATCACAAAATAACACTAGGGGTTGTATCCTTTACTTAAATCATGCTTCATCTCATGATCTCATGTATAAGTCATATCACTAAGCAAACCCTAATGCATACTTATTATTACTCCTGGTATTATAAAACAAATAAGGTGCTCACACTCGTGTGTATAACCATATCAAGCTTTATCATTAAGAGCATTGTCATGCAACGAGTCATATAGATTAACAAAAGTATAGCCGACACATTATCTATCTATGACAAACTGAACCTTCACAAGAAGTGCTCAACACCCTCACTAAAAACCATGTCCGGTAGGGCTCACCCTCACCCTAGACTGTACCGTGCAACACATGAAAGGTAACTCACCCGCGCACTGTGCCGGGCAACACATACCGGGTGAGCAGCGCAGGTATCAGGCATGCCGGGTACTTGTGTCGTGCAGAGGAGTACCGTGCGGCACGGTTGGGCGATACAAGGCATGTCGTGCACTCGGGTCATGTGCGTGTCGTGTAAGGGTGTGACGTGCTCTGTTGGGCGAGCAACTCTACCGGGCGAGCAGCTCTACTGGCCGAGCAGCTCTACCGGGCAAGGTAATCTCAAAGGCGTGCACCTCATCCAGGCGTGCAGGGCTGTGACGGGCACCCAAAGTTGGCTCGCACGCCCGACACAACACAGAACTAACAACAACTACCAAGGTGGGTATACCGGGAAAGATGTTTCATAAGCGTTCCGTGCAGGGGGTCTAGGTCAAGAGGGCTTATCGGGAAGCACCTCCCCCTGCCCATATCGTCCAAGGTACATATCAAACAAGGGTCATCTACTCCACACATGGACACCCGAAACCCTAGAAAAGGGTCACCACCAAACCGAGCTCACCCTTCTAGCCCATGGTGAGAAGAGAGTGTTGCCTTCAGAAACTAGGACACAAGCTCACCTCAATCGACTAAGAAGGAGGGGTGTTGCTCATGGCACTAGAGGCTCAAATTCACTCTTCTAGACCAAGGGGAGAAAGGAGTGTTGCTCACCTACAAACCCTAGATCACAAGGATCGGCCAACATGAAAGCTAAACAAGAACCAAGCTACTAACATGCATATAAACAAGATCATAGCAAGAGATAAAGTAATTAGGGTTAGAAGTTATGCAACCTGCCTTAAGCTCCAAGCTCCAAATAAGAAGAACTCCAAGGGATGTCGACCACCACTTGCTCCTCAAAGGTGTGTCGGCCACCACTCTCTTCTTCAAGGGGATATCGGCCACCACTAGCAAGGTAGAGGGGTTGTGTCGTGCAACAAGGTGGATAGGAACTAAAAGGGACCTAAAGCTAAGGAAATAACCGCCTATATAGAAGGAAAGGGAGGAGAAAACAAGGTTGTTTCAAGAAAGGTGTCACTTGCCTAGGGACACTTATCCTAGGGCACAAGCCACCACTCTAGCAAGCTTCATCCACATGTCCAAGATGTGCTCCAAGTGTCCACTAAACAAGGTCAAAGCTAGGTCAAGCATCATGGGCGACACAACATGTTGCTCCTTGGCTGATACACATCCACACTTGGCCGATACAAGGCTCAAACCCTAAGCAAAGCAAGGCACCTCAAGGTCCAACAAGCTCATCAAGGCCCAAAAGAACTCAAGCAACGAGCCCAAGCCTACCTCTCTACACAAGAGGAAGCAAAGAGAGAGAGGAACACCTCACAAGGTGGCAAACTTGCCTACAAAACCTTAGACTTGGGTTATTTGCAAGTAGCACCTCCAACTCTCAACAAAGCACCACCAAACCCTAATCACTACCAAAGGTGATTAGTAAACACCAAAGCACCAGGGTTAAGCAAAGCAAACAGGGTAAGCCCTAAATGAAGGTCAGGGTCCTTACAATCTAACCCCCTTTAAGGGATTTCGTCCCCAAAATCCAAAGAGAAAAGCGAGGGATACTTCCTCCTCATCTCTTCCTCAAGCTCCCACCTGGCTTCCTCAACGCCACGATGATGCCAAAGAACCTTCACAAGAACTAGGTCCTTCCTCTTCAGCTTCTTAACCCTTCCATCAAGGATCGCCACAGGACCTTCCTCGTAGGTCACATCTTCGTCAAGCTCAACCTCAACTGGCTGTATCACTGTACCCGAATCCGGATGACTTTTCTTCAGCATACTGACATGGAACACTGGATGTAGCCTGTGCAACTCTGGAGGTAACTCTATCTCGTAAGCTACCTTTCCAACACGTGCTATAACTGGGTAGGGCCCCATATACCTAGGTGCCAACTTACCCTTCCGGCCAAACCTCAGCACACCTTTCCACAGTGAGACTTTAAGATATACTTTGTCTCCTACCTGGAACTCCAAAGGTCGTCGGTGATTGTCTGCATAAGACCTCTGCCTGTCCTGTGCCACTTTTAACTGTTGCTGTATTACCTTGATCTTTTCCGTTGTCTACTGTACCAGCTCAGGACCCAACAACTGATACTCACCAGACTCGTACCAACACAAAGGAGATCTACACTTCCTTCCGTACAAAGCCTCATAAGGAGCCATGTCAATGCTCCGTTGATAATTGTTGTTGTAGGCAAACTCCATCAAACTCAGATGCACATCCCAACTGCCTAGGAACTGCAAAACACAAGCTCGAAGGAGATCCTCTAGAATCTGAATAGTCCTCTCAGACTGTCCATCTGTCTGCGGGTGGAAAGCTATACTGAATCTCAACTGAGTTCCCAATGCTCTGTGCAACTGTTCCCAGAAATGACTCATGAATTGAGGACATCTATCAGAAACTATCGTTGTTGGCACACCATGCAAACGTACTATCTCATCCACATATACTCGAGCGAGTTTCTCAGCTGTATACGTCGTCTTCACAGGTATGAAATGGGCAGACTTCGTCAATCTGTCCCAACCACCCGAATGGAATCATGATTCCTAGTTGTCTTGGGTAGACCAACTACGAAATCCATGGTTACATGATCCCATTTCCACTGCGGTATTGGCAAGGGTTGCAACGTACATGTCGGCTTCTGATGCTCAGCCTTCACTTGCTGACAAACCGCACATCTAGCCACGAACTCAACTACATCTTTCTTCAAATCGGTCCACCAATACAAGTCCTTTAGACTATGATACATCTTGGTGACACCCGGATGCATAGCGTACATCGACGTCTATGCTTCCTCGAGCACTAACTTCCTCAAATCAATAACATCTGGAACCACCATCCTATCACGATAACAGACTAGTCCATCCTCAGACTCATAGAACCCATCACGCTTTTTGCTGCCAAACTCTGATCTGATCAACTGTACTGCATCATCTGTCTGTTGCACATCCTTGATCTTCTGTCTTAACGTAGACTTGACCTGCATCTGTGCTAGAAGTCTAGCTAACGAGGAAACCTCCTTCTGCACATTCATCTCCCGCAGAGAGACAAACATATCCCGCCTATGGCATACCAGGGAACTCAACTGTGCCTTCTTGGAAGAAAAAGAAGACTTTCTGCTAAGCACATCAGTGACCACATTCGCCTTACCAGGATGATATTCGATTGTACAGTCATATTCATTGATCAACTCCATCCATCGACGTTGTCGCATGTTCAACTCATGCTGTGAAAAGATGTACTTCAGATTCTTATGATCTGTAAAGATTGACACACTTCCCCATATAGATAGTGTCTCCAAATTTTTAACGCATGAACCACTGCTGCCAACTCCAAGTCATGAGTCGGATAGTTCTCCTCATGTTTCTTAATCTGTCGCGAAGTAAAAGAAACCACATGATCTTCCTGCATCAGCACACAACCTAAACCTTTCTTGGAAGCATCACAGAAAACAGCATAGCCCTTTCCAGGCTCTGGCAGGATCAACACTGGAGCACTGGTCAGCTTCTCCTTCAAACTCTGGAAAGCTTGCTGACATCGATCATCCCAGACAAAAGGTACATCCTTTCTAGTCAACTTCATCATTGGCAACGCAATCGCACTGAAGTCCTTGATAAACCTCTGATAGTATCCTACTAAACCAAGGAAACTACGAACTTCTTTCGGCGTCTTCGGTTGCTCCCAATCTGCAACATATTCCACCTTCTTTGGATCTACTTTGACTCCTTCAGCAGATATCACATGACCTAAGAAAGTCACTTCCTCCAACCAGAACTCACACTTACTGAACTTGGCATACAACTCATGTTGGCGAAGAAGAGTCAACGCTAGACGAAGATGTTGCTCATGCTCTAGCCTGTCCCGAATGTAGATCAGGATGTCATCTATAAAGACTACCACAAACTGATCTAAGAACAGACGGAACACTCTGTTCATCAGGTCCATGAAAGCAGCAGGTGCATTGGTTAGCCCAAACGGCATAACCATGAACTCGAAATGACCATACCTTGTCTGAAAAGCTGACTTTGGTATGTCATCCACCTTTATCCTCAACTGATGATACCCAGACCGTAGATTGATATTCGAAAACACTGTAGCACCATGCAACTGATCAAACAGATCATCTATCCTCGGCAACGGGTACTTGTTCTTAATCGTGACTTTGTTCAACTGTCGGTAGTCTATACACAACCGCATCGAACCATCCTTCTTCTTGACGAACAAAATGGGAGCACCCCAAGGCGACGTGCTTGGTCGGATGAAACATTTGTCCAACAACTCTTGTAACTGCTTCTTCAGCTCTGCCATCTCCACTGGAGCCATCCTATACGGTGTCTGTGAAATTGACTGTGTACCTAGAACCATATTGATCTCAAAATCAATCTCTCGGGGCGGAGGAACACTAGGAAACTCCTCAGGAAACACATCTGCAAACTCTCGGACAATTGACACTTCTTCAAGGCTAAGACCTTTTTCCTTGGTCTCCACAACGGTATCCACCACGTGAGCCAAGAATGCCTCACATCCTTGTCATAACAACCTATCCGCCACCATAGCTGATACCAGACATGTTGGAAGAATCTTCCTATCTCCTTGGAATATCCACTTTTCTCCCGCATCATCAAACACTGACTGCTTGGAACCACAGTCCAAAACCACCTTATACTTCTCTAAGGTATCCATCCCAAGGATAACATCAAACCCATGCATATCAAGTGGCATGAGATCCACTTGAATGTGGTGTACCGAGAAAGACAAGAAACAAGATGGACACTCTTCTTGAAGCAACGAGGAACCATCAAGAGGGGTTTCTAACAACAAACTATCTTTCTTACAGCTAACAGGTAACTGATAGTTTTCAAGCATACTATAGGTGATAAAAGAGTGTGTAGCACCCGGGTCAACCAGAACAGATATAAAGCAAGAAGAAGACATATCAGAATGAAATAACTCCATCTGACCTGTCACTACTCGCGGGTTGACTATCGCCTCCGGCTGATTCATAGCATCGAATCGAGCCGTAGCCTCCTATCCACGACCTCTGCTTCCTTGAGCAGATGATCCAGCTTGAGATGCTTGAACGCGTCCTCGTCCTCTGCTACCACTAGGCTATTGTCGTTCTGATCCTTGATGATTCTGCCTTGGCTGCTGTGTCACTTCATCATCTCTATTCGAGCAGTTGAACCTCAAATGCCCGATCTGACCACACCGATGGCATACTTTATCATCAACCTGTGGCCTAGATGGCCCTGTCACTGCCACAGAAGCTGTACTTTGTGCCTTAGATGGTGAAGAAACATAACCTCTTCCTCCACTCAGAAACCACTGAGATGGTCCACTGAAACCTCTCTTCACCGACGGTGCTGAAAACCTGGGCTTCTTGAAGCCACCAAACCTCTGACCTTGAAACTGAGCAGGTCTCTTCTTAGCCATAGACTCTTTCTTCTTCCTAATTGATCGTTCGATCCTCTGGACAGATTCCACAAATGTAGCAAACCTTTCTCGATTCTCCAACGCAGACACAGGGGTGGTCAACTCAGAACTCAGACCCTTCTCGAAACGTCTGATCCGCTCCTCATCTGTCACTGCCATGTGAGGACAAAACCTCAACAGATCCATGAACTTGGCATCGTACTCGATGATATTCATCGTCCCTTATCGCAAGCTCTCAAACTGACTGATCTTCTCATCCAGATACGTCTTCGAGAAGTATCTGGTGATGAACTCGCGCCGAAAAACCTCCCAACAGATCTCCTCACCAGGCCGCTTCTCTTCCTCGATGGTCCACCAGTGACCAGCACTACCCTTCAGAAGATAGACAGCATGCTTTACTTTGTCTACTTCGGGGATGTCGAGGATTCGGAAAGCCTTCTCAAGACTTGTCAGCCACAGATCTGCATCTGCTGGATCAGCTGTTCTAGCATAATCTGAAGCTCCGACTCAGCGAAGCTGCTCGAAGGTCTTCCCAATACCCGATGTTTCACCATGGGGAACCTGTGCTCGAGGAGGAGGCACTGGTAATCACTCAACCATGAGATTCATCGTAGCCATCATCTGCCCCATAAGTTGTTGGTAGGCAGGGTGTTCAAGAATGGCTGGGTCAGGTTGGGGAACCTCAGGTCCCCGATCTCCATGTGCCTGTCCTTCAGCTAAAGTTGCATCATTGTACTCAGCTGAGTGTTATTCATGGTTTTCAGACATCTTGACTTTTCTTCTGCTGAGGGCAGAAGACGATTGTAAGAAAATCTGGACAACACACAAGAACAGATGACCTAGTCCTAAATCCCTGTAGACTCAGCGAACCTAAGGCTCTGATACCAAAACTTGTGGCAACACAACCCACTATCACACAGACAGCGAGGTGTTACGCAAAAACGTGCGGAAATCACCATAACCACATATTATCGAAAACACAGGTTAATTAAAACCAAATTCGGAAAAACTGATAAACTGCAAAACTATTACATTCCAGTCCACATCCTACAAGAAAACAAGTTATATACATATATACAAGCCTGTTACATGTCCACGGCTTAGAGCAATAGCTGTCTTGACGTCACATGAGTTCATCACATGTTCATACATATAGAGGCCCACATCCGGCCAACAGCAGGATATACAAAACATCTACAGTTGTACATCGTGAAACAACGTCAAAACATCGACAAGGACCTGAGAGTACAGGGATGACTCTAGACTCTATCACAAAACATCCAAAACAGCAACATATCCATCGCTTGCCTTCTACTGTTCTTCTTGCTTCTCGACCACAACTCCACGACCACCACCACGTCTAGCTCGACCACCTAAAAAGGTGTAAACCAGTGGGGTGAGACAATTGAACATTGTCCCAGCGGGAGGCATAACTCCCCGCCAAAACTACAAAACCTTAGATGAACATATACATAAAGTAGTCAACTGATGAGAAGTATAGCAAGAGCAGTCTTAGGAAATAAAGCTATCTAAGCTTACCAGATGTAATCAAGTATTATATGTGAAACATAATTAACAAGACAGGATATCCAAGTTCTACTGCCATTGAAGAACATATAAGTAACTACAAGATATAAAGAGAGTGTTTACACAAACAAGGCCTCAACCAATGTTTCGTGGTTGTCTTAAGCAGTAAGTACTAAACGGCCGGATTATGTTTTATTATGCCCTGAGGAAGTGAACTGTACCGTTCAAATCCAACCTTCGGCTGTGAAGCCCAAGTCGGTGCCATACAAGGTCAATGGAAGAGCCGGAATCCACGACCTTCTCCGCCTCATGGTCAGTGCATGAGTACAACATAAGCAGGACCGCAGTCTCATGCTAAAGTGGTCTTAGCCATAGGGTCAGCTCCGCAGGCTACCCTCTACCTAGCCCACCTTGGTACAGGTCACGGTGCTAGTAAAACTGAGCCACGGGCCTGAACATCGTGCTCTGAGCCATGAACGCATTCATGCTCATCATATCACATATCCTGAGCCATGGGCTTGTTCACCATGCTCTTTATCACAACTGGGTTACGGGCCTGAACACCGTACCCTGGAATCTACAACCGTAGTTGCACTCTTACCTCCTTACTAAAGGCTAGGAGAAAACCTCGCATATTCAAAAATATGCACTCCGGGTTAACCCACAGGAGAACCCGTTTCACCATCACTAATTCCTGACGATGATGGATCTATGGCCAGGGAAACTACATGATAGATTTCACTGTGATTAATTAGTATCTTTTAGATGGATTGCAAGATTCAACCAAGTTGTATAACATGCAAGCTATAAACAACATAGACTCAACATTATGCTTTCACTACAATTCACATCATACTGATCCATCACAAGGATCCCACATCACATGTTATCACTTGGCCTCTTTCCAATCAATCTCGATCCATCTCAAGGATCATCACATACCATGGGATCTCAATCCCTCATCACATAGTGCCACTGCCTCTCAAGGCCTATATCATTATCATGGAACATCATTCATAATGTACCTGTTATCTCATGTTTTCATATACTCATTCCTCATAGCCTTTCATTTGGCTATGCATTACCTACATGGTTAGCATCATTCAATAATCAACAGGAATAACTTAGAGACTTATATTATCGACACAGGGTGACATTTAGGGTTAAGCGTATTATCATCACAAAATAACACTAGGGGTTGTATCCATTACTTAAATCATGCTTCATCTCATGATCTCATGTATAAGTCATATCACTAAGCAACCCCTAATGCATACTTATTATTACTCCTGGTATTATAAAACAAATAAGGTGCTCACACTCGTGTGTATAACCATATCAAGCTTTATCATTAAGAGCATTGTCATGCAACGAGTCATATAGATTAACAAAAGTATAGTCGACACATTATCTTTCTATGACAAACTGAACCTTCACAAGAAGGGCTCAACACCCTCACTAAAAACCATGTCGGGCAGGGCTCACCCTCACCCTAGACTGTACCGTGCAACACATAAAAGGTAACTCACCCGCGCACTGTACCGGGCAACACATACCGGGCGAGCAGCGCAGGTATCAGGCGTGTCGGGTACTTGTGTCGTGCAGAGGAGTACCGTGCGGCACGGTTGGGTGATACAAGGCATGTCGTGCACTCGGGTCATGTGCGTGTCGTGCAAGGGTGTGATGCACTCTGCTGGGCGAGCAACTCTACCGGGTGAGCAGCTCTACTGGGCAAGGTCATCTCAAAGGTGTGCACCTCATCCAGGCGTGCAGGGCTGGTGTCGGGCACCCAAAGTTGGCTCGCACGCCTGACACAACACAGAACTAACAACAACTACCAAGTTGGGTATACCGGGCAAGATGTTTCATAAGTGTGTCGTGCAGGGGGTCTAGGTCAAGAGGGCTTATCGAGCAGCACCTCCCCCTGCCCATATCATCCAAGGTACATATCAAACAAGGGTCATCTACTCCACACATGGACACCCAAAACCCTAGAAAAGGGTCACCACCAAACCGAGCTCACCCTTCTAGCCCATGGTGAGAAGAGAGTGTTGCCTTAAGAAACTAGGACACAAGCTCACCTCAATCGACTAAGAAGGAGGGGTGTTGCTCATGGCACTAGAGGCTCAAACTCACTCTTCTAGACCAAGGGGAGAAAGGAGTGTTGCTCACCTACAAACCCTAGATCACAAGGATCGGCCAACATGAAAGCTAAACAAGAACCAAGCTACTAACATGCATATAAACAAGATCATAGCAAGAGATAAAGTAATTATGGTTAGAAGTTATGCAACCCGCCTTAATCTCCAAGCTCCAAAGAAGAAGAACTCCAAGGGATGTCAACCACCACTTGCTCCTCAAAGGTGTGTCGGCCACCACTCTCTTCTTCAAGGGGATATCGGCCACCACTAGCAAGGTAGAGGGGTTGTGTCATGCAACAAGGTGGAGAGGAACTAAAAGGGACCTAAAGCTAAGGAAATAACCGCCTATATAGAAGGAAAGGGAGGAGAAAACAAGGTTGTTTCAAGCAAGGTGTCACTTGCCTAGGGACACTTGTTCTAGGGCACAAGCCACCACTCTAGCAAGCTTCATCCACATGTCCAAGATGTGCTCCAAGTGTCCACTAAACAAGGTCAAAGCTAGGTCAAGCATCATGGGTGACACAACATGTTGCTCCTTGGCTGATACACATCCACACTTGGCCGATACAAGGCTCAAACCCTAAGCAAAGCAAGGCACCTCAAGGTCCAACAAGCTCATCAAGGCCCAAAAGAACTCAAGCAACGAGCCCAAGCCTACCTCTCTACACAAGAGGAAGCAAAGAGAGAGAGAGAGAGGAACACCTCACAAGGTGGCAAACTTGCCTACAAAACCTTAGACTTGGGTTATTTGCAAGTAGCACCTCCAACTCTCAACAAAGCACAACCAAACCCTAATCACTACCAAAGGTGATTAGTAAACACCAAAGCACCATAGTTAAGCAAAGCAAACAGGGTAAGCCCTAAACAAAGGTTAGGGTCCTTACAATCTAACCCCCTTTAAGGGATTTCGTCCCCAAAATCCGAAGAGAAAAGCGAGGGATACTTCCTCCTCATCTCTTCCTCAAGCTCCCATGTGGCTTCCTCAACGCCACGATGATGCCAAAGAACATTCACAAGAACCAGGTCCTTCCTCTTCAGCTTCTTAACCCTTCTATCAAGGATCGCCACAGGACCTTCCTCGTAGGTCACATCTTCGTCAAGCTCAACCTCAACTAGCTATATCATTGTACCCGAATCTGGATGACTTTTCTTCAGCATACTGACATGGAACACTGGATGTAGCCTGTGCAACTCTGGAGGTAACTCTATCTCGTAAGCTACCTTTCCAACACGTGTTATAACTGGGTAGGGCCCCATATACCTAGGTGCCAACTTACCCTTCCGGCCAAACCTCAGCACACCTTTCCACGGCGAGACTTTAATATATACTTTGTCTCCTACCTGGAACTCCAAAGGTCGTCGGCGATTGTCTGCATAAGACCTCTGCCTGTCATGTACCACTTTTAATTGTTGTTGTATTACCTTGATCTTTTCCATTGTCTGTTGTACCAGCTCAGGACCCAACAACTGATACTCACCAGACTCGTACCAACACAAAGGAGATCTACACTTCCTTCCGTACAACGCCTCATAAGGAGCCATGTCAATGCTCCGCTGATAACTATTGTTGTAGGCAAACTCCGTCAAACTCAGATGCACATCCCAACTGCCTAGGAACTACAAAACACAAGCTCGAAGGAGATCCTCTAGAATCTGAATAGTCCTCTCAGACTATCCATCTGTCTGCGGGTGGAAAGTTGTACTGAATCTCAACTGAGTTCCCAATGCTCTGTGCAACTGTTCCCAAAAATGACTCCTGAATTGAGGACCTCTATCAGAAACTATCGTTGCTGGCACACCATGCAAATGTACTATCTCATCCACATATACTCGAACGAGTTTCTTAGCTGTATACGTCGTCTTCATAGGTATGAAATGGGCAGACTTCGTCAATCTGTCCACAACCACCCAAATGGAATCATGATTCCTAGTTGTCTTGGGTAGACCAACTATGAAATCCATGGTTACATGATCCCATTTACACTGTGGTATTGGCAAGGTTTGCAATGTACCTGACGGCTTTTGATGCTCAGCCTTCACTTGCTGATAAACCGCACATCTAGCCACAAACTCAGCTACATCTTTCTTCAAACCGGGCCACCAATACAAGTCCTTTAGACTATGATACATCTTGGTGACACTTGGATGCATAGCGTACATCGACGTCTGTGCTTCCTCGAGCACTAACTTCCTCAAATCAATAACATCTGGAACCACCATCCTATCATGATAACAGACTAGTCCATCCTCGGACTCATGGAACCCATCACGCTTTTCGCTGCCAAACTCTGATCTGATCAACTGTACTGCATCATCTGTCTACTGTGCATCCTTGATCTACTGTCTTAATGTAGACTTGACCTGCATCTATGCTAGAAGTCCAGCTAACGAGGAAACCTCCATCTGCACATTCATCTCCCGCAGAGAGACAAACATATCCCGCCTATGGCATACCAGGGAACTCAACTGTGCCTTCTTGGAAGAAAAAGAAGACTTTCTGCTAAGTGCATCAGTGACCACATTCACCTTACCAGGATGATATTCGATTGTGCAGTCGTATTCATTGATCAACTCCATCCATCGACGTTGTCGCATGTTCAACTCATGCTATGAAAAGATGTACTTTAGATTCTTATGATTCGTAAAGATTTGACACACTTCCCCATACAGATAGTGTCTCCAAATTTTTAACGCATGAACCACTGCTGCCAACTCCAAGTCATGAGTCAGATAGTTCTCCTCGTGTTTCTTAAGCTGTCGCGAAGCAAAAGAAACCACATGATCTTCCTACATCAGCACAAAACCTAAACCTTTCTTGGAAGCATCACATAAAAAAACATAGCCCTTTCCAGGCTCTGGCAGGATCAACACTGGAGCACTGGTCAGCTTCTCCTTCAAACTCTGGAAAGCTTGCTGACATCGATCATCCCAGACAAAAGGTACATTCTTTCTAGTCAACTTCATCATTAGCAACGCAATCACACTGAAGTCCTTGATAAACCTCAGATAGTATCCTGTTAAACAAAGGAAACTACGAACTTCTGTCGGCGTCTTCGGTTGCTCCCAATCTGCAACAGATTCCACCTTCTTTGGATCTACTTTGACTCCTTCAGCAGATATCACATGACCTAAGAAAGTCACTTCCTCCAACCAGAACTCACACTTACTGAACTTGGCATACAACTGATGTTGGCGAAGAAGAGTCAACGCTAGACGAAGATGTTGCTCATGCTCTAGCATGTCCCGACTGTAGATCAGGATGTCATCTATAAAGACTACAACAAACTGATCTAAGAACGGATGGAACACTCTGTTCATCAGGTCCATGAAAGCAGCAGGTGCATTGGTTAGCCCAAATGGCATAACCACGAACTCGAAATGACCATACCTTGTCTGAAAAGTTGACTTTGGTATGTCATCCACCTTTATCCTCAACTGATGATACCCAGACCGTAGATCGATATTCGAAAACATTGTAGCACCACGCAACTGATCAAATAGATCATCTATCCTCAGCAACGGGTACTTGTTCTTGATCGTGACTTTGTTCAACTGTCGGTAGTCTATACACAACCGCATCGAACCATCCTTCTTCTTGACGAACAAAATGGGAGCACCCCAAGGTGACGTGCTTGGTCATATGAAACATTTGTCCAGCAACTCTTGTAACTGCTTCTTCAGCTCTGCCATCTCCACTGGAGCCATCCTATACGGTGTCTGTGAAACTGGCTACGTACCTGGAATCATATTGATCTCAAAATCAATCTCTTGGGGCGGAGGAACACCAGGAAACTCCTCACGAAACACATATGCAAACTCTCGGACAACTGGCACTTCTTCAAGGCTAAGACCTTTCGCCTTGATCTCCACAACGGTATCCACCATGTGAGCCAAGAATGCCTCACATCCTTGTCGTAACAACCTATCCGCCACCATAGCTGATACCGGACATGTCGGAAGAATCTTCCTATCTCCTTGTAAGATCCACTTTTCTCCCGCATCATCAAACACTGCCTGCTTGGAACCACAGTCCAAAACCACCTTATACTTCTCTAAGGTATCCATCCTAAGGATAACATCAAACCCATGCATATCAACTGGCATGAGATTCACTTGAATGCGGTGTCCCGAGAAAGATAAGACACAAGATGGACACTCTTCTTGAAGCAACGAGGAACCATCAAGAGGGGATTCTAACAACAAACTATCTTTCTTACAGCTAACAGGTAACCGATAGTTTTCAAGCATACTATATGCGATAAAAGAGTGTGTAGCACCCGGGTCAACCAGAACAGATATAAAGCAAGAACAAGACATATCAGAATGAAATAACTCCATCTGACCTGTCACTACTCACGGGTTGACTATCGCCTCGGGCTGATTCATAGCATCAAATTGAGCCGTAGCCTGCTACCCACGACCTCTGCTTCCTTGAGCAGACGATCCAGCTTGAGACGCTTGAACGCGTCCTCATCCTCTGCTACCACTAGGTTGTTGTCGTTCCGATCCTTGATGATTCTGCCTCGGCTGCTGTGTCACTTCATCATCTCTATTCGGGCAGTTGAACCTCAAATGCCCGATCTGACCACACCGATGGCATACTTTTTCATCAACCTGTGGCCTAGATGGCCCTGTCACTGCCACAGAAGTTGTACTTTTTGCCTTATATGGTGAAGAAACATAACCTCTTCCTCCACTCGAAAACCACTGAGACGGTCCACTAAAACCTCTCGTCACCGACGGTGCTGAAAACCTGGGCTTCTTGAAGCCACCAAACCTCTGACCTTGAAACTGAGAAGGTCTCTTCTTAGCCATAGACTCTTTTTTCTCCCTAACAGATTGTTCGATCCTCTGGACGGATTCCACAAACGTAGCAAACCTTTCTCGATTCTCCAACGCAGACACAGGGGTGTTCAACTCTGAGCCATGAACGCATTCATGCTCATCATATCAAATATCCTGAGCCATGGGCTTGTTCACCATGCTCTTTATCACAACTGGGTTACGGGCCTGAACACCATACCTTGGAATCTACAACCGCAATTGCACTCTTACCTCCTTACTAAAGCCTAGGAGAAAACCTCGCATATTCAAAAATATGTGCTCCGGGTTAACCCGCAGGAGAACCCGTTTCACCATCACCAATTCCTGACGATGATGGATCTATGGCCAGGGCAACTACATGATAGATTTCACTGTGATTAATTAGTATCTTTTAGATGGATTGCAAGATTCAACCAAGTTGTATAACATGCAAGCTATAAACAACATAGACTCAACATTATGCTTTCAGTACAATTCACATCATACTGATCCATCACAAGGATCCCACATCACATGTTATCACTTGGCCTCTTGCCAATCAATCCCGATCCATCTCAAGGATCATCACATACCATGGGATCTCAATCCTTCATCACATATTGCCACTGCCTCTCAAGGCCTATATCATTATCATGGAACATCATTCATAATGTACCTGTTATCTCATGTTTTCATATACTCATTCCTCATAGCCTTTCATTTGACTATGCATTACCTGCATGGTTAGCATCATTCAATAATCAACAGGAATAACTTAGAGACTTATATTATCGACACAGGGTGACATTTAGGGTTAAGTGTATTATCATCACAAAATAACACTAGGGGTTGTATCCTTTACTTAAATCATGCTCCATCTCATGATCTCATGTATAAGTCATATCACTAAGCAAACCCTAATGCATACTTATTATTAATCCTGGTATTATAAAACAAATAAGGTGCTCACACTTGTGTGTATAACCATATCAAGCTTTATCATTAAGAGCATTGTCATGCAACGAGTCATATAGATTAAAAAAAGTATAGCCGACACATTAGCTTTCTATGACAAACTGAACCTTCACAAGAAGTGCTCAACACCCTCACTAAAAACCATGCCAGGCAGGGCTCACCCTCACCCTAGACTGTACCGTGCAACACATGAAAGGTAACTCACCCGCGCACTGTACCGGGCAACACATACCAGGCGAGCAGTGCAGGTATCAGGCGTGCCGGGTACTTGTGCCGTACAGAGGAGTATCGGGCGGCACGGTTGGGCGATACAAGGCATGTCGTGCAATCAGGTTATGTGCGTGCCGTGTAAGGGTGTGATGCGCTCTGCTGGGCGAGCAGCTCTATCGGGCGATCAGCTCTACCGGGCAAGGTCATCTCAAAGGTGTGCACCTCATCTAGGCGTGCAGGGCTGGTGTTGGGCACCCAAAGTTGGCTCACTCGCCCGACACAACACAGAACTAACAACAACTACCAAGGTGGGTATACCAGGCAAGATGTTTCATAAGCGTTCCGTGCAAGGGGTCTAGGTCAAGAGGGCTTATCGGGCAGCACCTCCCCCTGCCCATATCGTCCAAGGTACATATCAAACAAGGGTCATCTACTCCACACATGGACACCCGAAACCCTAGAAAAGGGTCACCACCAAACCGAGCTCACCCTTCTAGCCCATGGTGAGAAGAGAGTGTTGCTTTAAGAAACTAGGACACAAGCTCACCTCAATCGACTAAGAAGGAGGGGTGTTGCTCATGGCACTAGAGGCTCAAACTCACTCTTCTAGACCAAGGGGAGAAAGGAGTGTTGCTCACCTACAAACCCTAGATCACAAGGATCGGCCAACATGAAAGCTAAACAAGAACCAAGCTACTAACATGCATATAAACAAGATCATAGCAAAAGATAAAGTAATTAGGGTTAGAAGTTATGCAACCCGCCTTAAGCTCCAAGCTCCAAAGAAGAATAACTCCAAGGGATGTCGACCACCACTTGCTCCTCAAAGTTGTGTCGGCCACCACTCTCTTCTTCAAGGGGATATCGGCCACCACTAGCAAGGTAGAGGGGTTGTGTTGTGCAACAAGGTGGAGAGGAACTAAAAGGGACCTAAAGCTAAGGAAAGAACCGCCTATATAGAATGAAAGGGAGGAAAAAACAAGGTTGGTTCAAGCAAGGTGTCACTTGCCTAGGGACACTTGTCCTAGGGCACAAGCCACCACTCTAGCAAGCTTCATCCACATGTCCAAGATGTGCTCCAAGTGTCCACTAAACAAGGTCAAAGCTAGGTCAAGCATCATGGGCGACACAACATGTTGCTCCTTGGCCGATACACATCCACACTTGGCCGATACAAGGCTCAAACCCTAAGCAAAGCAAGGCACCTCAAGGTCCAACAAGCTCATCAAGGCCCAAAAGAACTCAAGCAATGAGCCCAAGCCTACCTCTCTACACAAGAGGAAGCAAAGAGAGAGAGGAACACCTCACAAGGTGGCAAACTTGCCTACAAAACCTTAGAATTGGGTTATTTGCAAGTAGCACCTCCAACTCTCAACAAAGCACAACCAAACCCTAATCACTACCAAAGGTGATTAGCAAACACCAAAGCACCAGGGTTAAGCAAAGCAAACACGGTAAGCCCTAAATGAAGGTTAGGGTCCTTACACAAGCTATCAAAGCCTATCGGCTAAGACCATCTCAAGACAAGGGGGTGCATCGGGCATCCTCTATACATGGTGTATCGTCCAAAGGATACAAGGATCAACCTAATGCCTGAGCAAGCATATCTATCAAGGATTCCACCTCAAGAACATATGATGCCACAAGGGTAGACAACTCATGTCATCCAAAGAAACTCTAACACCCATGCTAGGGTTGAGACTCTATATCGACCAAAGCATAACGGGCACCAAGTCAACTATCTCAACAAGGTATGTCGCCCAAAGGTACAACTCCAAACAAGGCTATCGGGAAACACAACTTCTAAGGTCATATCGTGCAAGGCACAACCCCATAAGATCATCCTCAACCTCAAGCACAAGGGCACCAGACCCTAATTGATCAAGAAGGTCAGCTCACCTCTCAACAACCAAGAGAGAGGGGTTCTGCACAACCTCTATCAAAAATCGGGCAACCACAAGGATCCACCTCAACATAGGTCATCATCTACCCAAAATCTCATCTCTCTAATCCATGGTGAGAGGAGGGTGTTGCTCAAGCAACTAGGATATAAGCTCACCTCTCAACAACCAAGGGAGAGGGGTATTGACCACATTACTAGAGCTCAAACTCACTTCTCTAGACTAAGGAGAGAAAAGTGTGTTTCTCAGCAAGGAAACCTTAAACCATGGTTCGACCAACTAGGTGTAAAGGCACATAGACCATCAACAACATCATACTCATAATATCCACAAGATCAACAACATCATACTCATAATATCCACAAGATCAACAACATGTACTAGAGTAAGATACATAGCATGCAATGGTCGATCATCAACATATATGAGACATGCAACATAGAGAAGGTAATATAGGTAGGGTTAGAAGTTATGTAACCCGCCTTAAGCAAACTCCTCAAGCTCCAAAGCTCCAAGCTTTAAGCTCCTAGCTCCAAGCACACTACTTCGGCCACCTAAAGAAAAGGAACAAGAAGCATAACCACCATGGCCAAAGAGTAGGCAAGATGGAGAAGAAGATGCTAAGGAGAGAGGGAAGATGCTTACCAAGGAAACAAGACCCACTTAGGGTTCAGCCACCAAGCTAAAGGAAGGAGAAGGGAATTCCTCCAAGGGGATCGACCACCAACCTTAGCTCTTCCAAGGGTATCGACCACCAAGGTTGCAAGGGAGAGGTGTATCGTGTACACAAGAAAGAGAGGAGCAACAAAGAGCTAAAGGGTTCCTAAGGAAGAGAAAGGCAAGGCATATATAGATGGGGTTTAAGGTTAAACCAAGGCAAGGTGTCACCTTACCAAGGGACACTTGTCCACACGTTTCACCACCTTGCAAAACTCATGCACATGCCATGCCACTACTCCCCCAAGGGTTGGCCACATGTCCAAGCTAGGGTGACACAACCAAGGCAAGAAGGTCAACAAAGGTCAAAGGTCGATACACTACTCCTCCATGGCCGACACCCCCCCCCATGGGCGATACCCCATGGCTGACACAAAGCACCCTTGCCTGATACAGAGCTCAACCAATAAGGAAAGGCCCAAAAAGGGAAAATAAGGCCCAAAGAGCTCAACCAAGCCCAAGACAACTCAAGGCATGAGCCCAAACCTTCCTCTCAACCCTAGAGGAAGCAAAGAGAGAGGACATCTGTCAAGGTGACAAACTTGCTCTTCAACCTTAACTCAGGTTATTTTGCAAGTAGCACCTCCAGCTCTCAACTAAGCACAAGCAAACCCTAATCACCACTAAAGATGATTAGCAAGCAACCAAGCACAAGATTTAGGCAAAACAAACAGGGTATGCCCATAACGAAGGTCAGGATCTTTAAATAAATCAAGGTGTAACCATCATTTTATAGCATACTAGGGTTTCAACAACAATAAGAGAGTACTCCGTGATTGTATTAGTCATTCAAGGACTATTCATACCCAATTACCATCAGGGAGTTATATTAAAGCTATGTATAACAAGCTATACCTCATTAGGGTTACATACCAACACAATATGATTATCATCCCTTATATTCATATGAGTGAATAGGTAAGACTACTTTATTAAGGGTAACCCTCCATTTGTTCCATCATTATTTAACCCATATCACCATACCACTATGTCACCCAGAACCATTGGATGTTTAAAAGGTAAGACCATTGGTTGTTTACATAAGTAAACACCTTGGATAAACCACCTATGAAGTCCTTGATTTGTGCTCTATAAAGATTCACCATCTAACCCTAGTCATCCCTTCATGAACAACACAAAAAGGTCCACTTAGAGTAGGGTAAAACCCACAATCGATTGTCCATTTAAAACAAGCCATCCATTGTCAACAAGTAAGCTCCTTAAATTGATCATATAAAGGAAACCATCTAAATCACATTATTAGGACCAACATATTACATTAGCCATCATTACACTTTATTGGAGGAATAAACATTATATCTTGACTATTGGGTCAAGTTCATATATTAAAACCATCAATTACAGTATAGGTTCGACCATTGCATCAAGTTACCCAAGAAACCATTGGTCTAAGGCTTAATTGATGATACAACTATATAATTAACTCACCATAGCTTTTGGAGACCTGATCCACCATCATTAGTGACCATTAAGTCACCATAGGTTGTTAGATCAGCATTATATTAGTTAATCTGCATCAAATATCGAACTAATATCACCATTGATTGACAGCATCATTAGGGTACTTAGTTGTTAATCATTAGGCTTCTAATTAGGACAAAACATGACCTAAGTGGGTGAACGTAAGTTGACACCCTTGGTTACCACCATTCATTTTCATGAAGACAACACCATAGGGTTGTTGAAATGGTACTATCATCGGGTCATGGGTTTATAGAAGAAATCAACTTAAAACCCTAAAATTGACCATTGGTTGATAGGTGCTTAGCACCATAGGTTGTCAAACCAACCTGATCTAAGTCATATTATACCTTAGGAATAATGTACACATGATCACATGTTCATCTATAACTAAAATAAGAACAGGAAACATTATTAAAATTGAAATCCAAGTCAAGCATAGCTTTTTAGTGCATGGATCATCATTTTCAAGCAAGACCATGATCTAGAAAGCATATGGTAAGAGTGGAGCAAGTTATAAAATTTGACTCTAATGAGAATATGAAACCCCACACAGAAGAAATCTCGAGCAGGTAGGGTAGAAAATCCAAGCATAAGCTATGAACTCGTCCATCTAGCACCTTTCTTCATCAAATGAGCAAACCCTAAGCATAAGGAGCAAGAAAGGTAGGGTTTTAGAGCTTTAGAGAAATTTCTACCATGGAACAGCAAGGTTACAACCTAGAGGAACGTCTAAGGAAGGAGAAGAGAAAGAGAAATGGAGAAGGAAGGAAGAAAATAACTTGGCTTGGTTGAAATCCCTAGAAGATGACCTTGGAAACCCTAGGTAGGGCTAAATGGAGCTCTAGGAGACCTTCTTCTCCAAAAAGGTTGTCTTCTACCTTAGAGCACTTGGTTCTATAGAAAAATAGAGTGGAGTTGTTGATCCATGTTAGAGGAAAGAGAAAGCAAGCAAAGTTTCGTACTTGGGCAAGGAAGAGGTAAATATAGCCCATGGATAAGGATGGGAGCAAGCATGAGGTGTAAAAGTAGCTTCCCCATGTTTCTATGGCCTTAAACTATTAAGAATATACAAGAAAACACACAAGCAGATCCCCCACCATCCTTATAGACATTCTTATCTTTCCTTTGTCGAATTTCCCATCCAATCACATAATTCATTAGTTGATAGCTACTAAAGGTAGCTCATCCGTTAAGGGGTAAACCCTAAAATACCCTTAGAGAAAACACCTCAAACCAAGGATTAAATAGGTGTCCCATGGCTCAACAAGCTAAATAATGATGAGAGAATATACAAGGAACATAATGCAAGTGATAAATTGCAAATAAACCTCTCAATTGGGTAAATTGTAGAAAAGTCCAAAATGTGCATAAAATTGCATAACTTGCTCAAACAGTGTCCAAATTGGACCAAATTTAAAACTTCACTACTACAGAACCTACCTTTAGTGTCGGTTATTTAAAGCCTTTAGTGTCGGTTTCTAAGCGACACCTATGTGGGCGACACTAAAAGTCCACCCATTAGGCGTCGGTTCCAAAACCGACGCCCAAACACTTCGCCCGCCACCGAAAATGCGTCATCATGGGACTATAGGCGTCGGTTATTAGGTAAGAAACCGACGCCCAAACCCTTCGCGCCACAGAAAGGGCGCCATCTTGGGCACTATCAGTGTCGGTTATTTACAAATAACCGACGCCATATATCTTCGCGCCACACGAAATAGACGCCGGTTATTTGTAAAAAACCGACACTATATCATTATGTGTCAGTTATTTACAAATAACCGACACCTATTGGGTTTTTTTTTTGACATCAGTCTGCAGACCTGTTGTGGCTGGTCTCGGGATGAGAAACCTGTTCAGTTCAGTTATGAACTGCAGGTTTTACGACATCCATTGATATCAGCCGACAACAGGCCGCAAACCTGCAAAATTAACAATAAAAAAGTAGCACATGCATTTAGCAATGCAACCTGCAGTTCCATTTTATTTTCATACATTTATAAACATTCACAAATGCTAGCAATTTGTAGTTCCATTCATTCACATTCACACATGTAGAAACATTCATATAGAAACCAACACTTTCATTCATTTTCACTCAGACACATGTAGAAACATACAGACATGTAGAAACATTCACACATATATTATAATTCAGAAATTCATTTACAAAGTATCATTGTTTAGTCATTATTCGCTATCAGGATCCCAATTATATTTTAAAGCCCCCACTAATTGTATGGCTATTGCCCATTCTTCTCTTACTTCATTTAATTCTCCCATTGTATAGGGAGCATTCACATTTGGTAAGTCCTTTCCTGTAATGGGGTCAGCTTTAAACACCTGTAAAGAGAATGATGTATATATATAATTAATGAGCTATAAATAAGATTGATATATTTCGATCATATTATCTAATGAGACTATATAATACCTGAGAAATACATTCGATATCCAGTACCATATGTTTGATAATCATGTGCATATATCGCAGGACATAGTATCCACATGCCCATCCGTTGTCTTGTGTAGCACACTATAAATTCAAACATACAAAATATTAAAAAATACAACTAATTAAGCATTTTTCACATAAATAATATATACATATATTGCAGTCGGGAACTTACTTGCACGTTCTTCCAAATTATTGGCTGGTTCTTTTTTGTGGGGACCTTTCCTCCAGCCTTTTTGTACTCCTCAAAACCCCTACATGTTAATGTAACACAGAACATTGCAATTAAATAGTAATGTAATAACATATGTTAACGGATATGAAAAATGAAATATTTCTCACCGAAATATTGCCATTTTCATTATGTGTCCAAATCTTGTATTCAATTTACCCCCCTTAGGATCTAGATAATACACAGTGAACGTCTCGGGGGCAATAACCAATAACTCCCAATGCCTACCCCTAGAGGAAAAAAGTTAAAAATTAATAACTCAAAATCCACAATAAAATGTAATTTTCTTAAGTCCAAATTATAATAAGCAAAGTAAACTTACTCTACATTGAATGGAGCAATTATCACTGTCTTCTTTTTTACAGCAAAATTTGAAAAAGACTCACAGCAGTATTGTTGAACTGATGTAGGGTCTTTAGCTACTAGACTAATCAAGGATGGAATCAAAAACCCTACATGTTCGAATCCAAAATCTGCACATATGTTGTCTAAGTAGTTGCAAAATATGTATTAATTACGCATGCATTAATAAATAAGAAACCATATCACCAGATCATACACAAGGTATATGGATGTATAAAGAATATCTCACCTTATCCATAGCTCTATCACAGATGTATTTAGCCAATCATATCGAAACAACTCCAATATATCTTGTATAAATAGTTTTGTTTCGTATGACTGACCTGTAGAATCTGAATCAGAAGAAACAGTTATAGGGGAGTTTATATCATGTTCCCCTAACCATACTGCCATACCCCTACAGTTAGGACCTAACGGGACAGGTAGGTCCTGTGGAACCCAACTAGGTAATGCAGGAGGTGGAAGTGGAGGCCTAGATGTTGTGGGTGTCTTCTTTTTAACCTGTATATATATATATAATTTTAGATCAACTGCCAGCATATTCACACACTAACAATTGAACGTAATGTAAATTTACCATACCTTATCAGTAAATAAGACATCCACTTTTAGCCACAATATCACTCCGCCTAGTGCCTCACCAAGCATTTCACAATCTGGGTGGGCATATGGCAGTGGAAGTTCCAGAAATTGGGGGAATATATGTATCGGGCTCACCCGAATCCAACCAACTGGTACTGGAGACCCGTGACACGTTTCCCCTGGTAGGGGTGGGTAAGCCGACGCCTCTGCCACGACATATTCTTTACTTTTTAGACGGCATGGCTTCAACCCCCTACAAATTTTTGTGTAAAGAATGTTATATACATATATACATATCATCTTTTTTTGAAATGACTATAATTTCATATATACGTATCATCTTGAATTAAAAAACTAGTTACTATGTCATAAAAATACTTACAGTGGATGTGATGGGTGGTGGTTCTACAGGATTACTCCCAACCTCTGCAGTAGGAGTAGGAGTAGAGTCTGTAGCAGGTATTATCTGGTAAGTGGCAGTCTAAGATGCCTGCCACTTTTTCATTGCTTCTTCGAGTTTCCTGTCAAATAGCTTATCCACCTATACATGGATAAAAGAAACGTCAAATTCTAATTTTTGAATTCTCTTTTACAGTAACATTATAAAGAAAGAATATGTTACCTCTTCTTGTGAAAGTCCCGCTTTTGGGACATGTTTGCGCTGGGATGACCCAAAAAAAGATTTGATGCCCACACCAGCACCTGCAGCCCTAACACGTCCAGGATGCTCTGGGTTACCCAGAGCAACTGTCAATTCATCCTTTGTTCCCTCAGGGATGAACTTTCCTTGTTTCCTCAGCTCGTGCAGCTCCCGCTAATCGCCAAAACAAAAATTTGTACTTAAGTAAACAACACAAATAATCAATATTCGAATGATTGTTGTAAGAGTTGTATTTTACCATTTTTGCAGCCGCCTCGGCAGTTGTGGCCTTAGTTATTTCTCCCTTCTTATTTTGCCTCCCAGCTATCCAGACATCATGGCGAGGCAGAGGTGTGCTACCTATGGTAGAGGACTCCTGAGTAGCAGCAGTAGCCTCAGCCTGTAGTCTTTGGTGAACGCCTGCATACCCCTTTGGACCCATTCTGTGGTCATGCACATTCAGTGCACGCCTTGATCTTTGTGCCTCACTGAGGGCCTAGTTAGTATGCAAATTAATGATTTGGTTAGTAACACTAAATGTTAATCTTGAATAAGTGAATACAACATATATTAATTAATGAGATTGAGACTGATGCCTAATACCTTGAATTCATCAGTTTGTCTTGAAGCGACAAACGCGTCCCATTCTTCTTTGTCCAGGAAGTTCCACTGTTCAGTGGCTGTCTTCTTCCTCTTTTCGGCTTCTTTTATGTATTCTCTGGTGAGATTTGTCCTATAGTTCCTTAGGACTCTCCCACAGCGTTGCATCACACATTTACGATGTAGCTTTTCATCCAATTCAAATATACTCTGCAAAATAGAATTGCTATTAACTAGTATCCAAAAATTTAGTAATCTACAAAATAGAATTGCAAATTAATAATAACTCACACATAAATCCCTCCATATTAAAATTTTCTTCTCCTTAGAAACTTTATGCCAAGAATCCAAGAGACAACCGCAATGGCTACGAGTAACAAACCCAAGATATGAAATAAATGAATTGCGATTCACACCACATGCATTTCCTGCATTATCGAAATCCACAACAAGTTTGGGTCCATTGCCCTTTTGCACAATTAACTTCTTCATCATAGTGATGCCCCTTCTCTTGTCAACTTTTTGGTGTTGTTGATCAAGTGCCTCAAGTGCTTCAGATGGTACCTGTGCATCATCAACCTAAAATTTGACAAAATAATTCACATTTACAAGATATAACTATAAATGGACATATAGATATAAATATATGATATATTTTTAAAACTTACATTGTGAGGCGGCGCATTGATGTCCTCACCCTCACGGTAGTCATCAGCACGGTCATCAGGAGAATGGTCAGCCATCTGCAAATTCACATTCAAATTGTAAAGTTTGCATTGTAAAGTAGTAATTCAAAGTGTAAATTTCACATTGTAAAGTTCACATTATTACAACAAAGTATATATCACAACAAAATTGTAAAGCTCTATGATCAAAGAGAAAACAAGTATATATTACAACAAGATTACGGTCTAGGGTTAACAAATACATGTGATGTCATTCTTATATATAATAAATGTACATGTACCACCTATCCCATCCTTGAACACCTAATCTCACTAGTAAGTGTATAATGTGTATTGGGTTTTCAAGAAAATTTCGGCAGCATTTCCTCACTGTTCTCCAAGTACATATGTACTTAGAGAACAAACGGGGAAATGCTGCCAAAATTTTCTTGAAAACCCAATACACATTATACACTTACATCCTAAGCGAGATTAGGTGTTCAAGAACAGTCCCAAACCGGGGACTATCCAAGATTTACTCCTAATGAGTAAATCTTGGACGGGTTTCTAGGCCAACAAATACATGTGTTGTCATTCTTATATATAATAAATGTGTACCACCTATCCCATTATTGACCACCTAATCTCACTAGTAAGTGTATAATGTGTATTGGGTTTTCGAGAAAATTTCGGCAGCATTTCCCTGTTGTTCTCTAAGTACATATGTACTTAGAGAACAAACGGGGAAATGCTACCGAAATTTTCTCAAAAACCCAATACACATTATACACTTACATCCTAAGTGAGATTAGGTGTTCAAGAACAGTCCCAAACTGGGGACTATCCAAGATTTACTCCTAATGAGTAAATCTTGAACGGGTTTCTAGGCCAACAAATATGTGTGTTGTCATTCTTATACCTACAATCCTAGTTTCATCATTCATATCCTAGTTCTTCAAGTTAGGTGATTAACATTGTCAATATACTCAAAAAGGAAACAAGTTACCAATTTCATAGTTAGGATGGTAGAGATACCCTAAGATCTAGAGATACCCTAAGATCTAGGCAATTTAGGGAAAAGTTCATCATTTACATTCCAAGCATGTCACATGTGTGCATTACAGTTCATCATTAAGCAAGAAGGGTGATTAGGATTCTCAATATACTCAACAATGAAACAAGTTAAACATGTGTGCATTACAGTTCATCATTTACATTCCAAGCATGTCACATGTGTGCATTATAGTTCATCATCAAGATATCTATAACTTACTTAAACATTCAATTATGAAGTAAATATACACTTAATTCAGAATAGCATGACGCACAAAGTTGCAGTCAACATCATTATGCTTTGTTCTATCATGGACTATCATATTGGTATAGCACATATGTATCAGTACATAATTAAATAAACACAATCAGTAAATAACTTTTAAAAAAATCCACTAGCTTGGTGAAATCAGTACATAAATAAACACAATCAGAATATTTTTCATGGCTTTTGGGGTGACTTGGTGAAATCAGTGCATGTTTTGGGCATCCAGTAGATGAATCCAAACCCCAGCAGCAGCCTAAACGTGCCCTGGCGCCGCCCAAGCATCTGCCCAGAGGCCTAGCTAGGCAGGGCACCTGGGCTTGGGACCCTAGGCGTGCCCTGGCACCTGCTTAGGCGCCGCCTGGGTGAGTTCCAGGTCGGCGGCGGCAGAGAAAAGCAAGGAAGAGGAGAAAAGGGGGTGAAACTTTTGTGGGTTACCTTGCAGGAAGCTGGCGGAGGAGAAAAGTTGCTTCTACCGGCGGGAGCGGCGGTGACGAGGAGAGCACCGTAGCTGCTTCTACCGGCGGCGGCGAGGGCGTCGAGGAGACCAGCAACCGGCGGCGCAGCAACCGGCGGCGACGGCGACGACGGTGACGGCAGCGACGGCGACGGCGGCGAGCGACGTGCAACGGAGGGAGCAATCGGGGGAAATCGCCAGACCCTAGCACACGACAATGAAACAGAGACAATGGGGAAAAGTTCTGTTCGCGTGGCTATTAAGTTGACAATATGTGTCGGTTATTTAACAAAACCGACAACTAAACCAACAATGTCGGCTCTTTGACAAAAACTGACAACTATACTACTTAATATTCGTCAGTTTATAAATAAAAGACAACCGACAACTATTCCTGTCTCGCGCATACCCTTTAGTTGTCGGTTATTTATTAAAAAACCGATGACATATGTCCAATTTTGAAGGTAATTTTTTCACTGGAATTTTGGTTTTTGCGGTTGATTTTAAGTGTCGGTTGTTTATTAAATAACCGACACTTATTGAAAGCGGTACCCATGTCTGGTCGACCTTCACATATTGGATGTCGGTTTATGTTAACAACCGACATAGTAGGTTTTATGTGTCGGTTTTTGTATACAACCGACACCTTGAAAATCGACTTTATAAGCCATTTCTGTAGTAGTGCTTAAGCTTGTATTATGATTTCAAAGCATATCACAAGGTTAGATTAGGGTTCTAAGAATTCAATTATGGTAATTAAGCTTATTCAACTCATTAAGCAAGTTCAAGGGCCTTACATCAACCACCCAGAAACTATAAGACACATGCTCTCAAGAGATACTCCAAAGTATGAGTAGTACTTTCAAACTGGCCATCTGTCTGTGGATGGAAAGCTATGTTGAACCTCATTTGTGTTCCCATTGTTGAATGCATACATTCCTAAAAATGACATGTGAACTATGGATCTCTGTCAGAAACTACAGTTACTGGAATGCCCTGTAGATAGACTATCTCATCAACATATACTTGTGCCAACTTCTCTACTATAAACATCATGTTGACTGGAAAAAAGTGAGCTGACTTAGTCAATTTGTCTACTGTCACCCATGTGAAATCATGACCTTTGGTTGTCCTAGGAAGACCAACCACAAAGTCCATGATAATATGATCCCATTTCCATTGTGGTACTGACAAGGGTTGTAATGTCCCTACAGACTTCCGGTGCTCAGCCTTCACCTACTGAAAAATTGTACATCTGGAAACAAACTCTACCACATCATGTTTTAGACCTGGCCACCAATACAAGTCCTTCAAGTTCTGGTACATCTTCGTACTTCCAAGATGCATTGCATACATCAAGGAGTGAGCCTTCTCAAGTACCATCTTACTCAATCCATCATCATCAGGAACCATTGTCCTATTATGGAAATAAATTGTACCATCATCTACCTCATGGAAACCATCATACTTTTCATTGCCAATCCTTGGTCGAATATTTTGTATCACAGTGTCATTTTATTGTGCCTCACGAATCTGCTATCTCAAGGTTGGTTTGACCTATGACTGTGCCAACAGACCTGCTAATAAAGAAACTTCTAGATGTACATTCATCTAACGAAGAGACACTAGCATATCTCTCTTATGGCACACTAAGGAATATAATTGTGCACTATCTACTGTTGATGATGAAGATGACTTCCTACTTAATGCATCAGCTACCACATTCACCTTTCCAAGATGGTAATCTATTGTGCAATCATAATCTTCAATAATCTCCATCTATATCCTCTGCCACATATTCAACTCTTGTTTTGAAAACATATATTGTAGGTTCTTGTGGTCGGTGAAGATCTGACATTTTCTCCATATATGTAGTGTCTCCAAATATTAAAGGCATGGACCACTGTTGCAAGCTCCAGATCATGTGTTGGGTAATTCTACTCATGTTTCTTAAGCTGTCGCGAAGCAAAAAAAATCACATTTTTATCCTGCATCAACATGCATCCCAACCCATTATTTGAAGCATCACAAAATACAATATATCCTTTCCTTTCTCTAGCAGCACTAACACAGGTGCATTGGTCAACTTTTCTTTAAACATCTAAAAAGAATGTTGACACTTGTCATTCCAAGTAAAAGGAACATCCTTCCTGGTTAACCTAGTTGGGGGTAATGCTATAGAACTGAAGTCCTTGATGAACCTTCTGTAGTAGCCTGTGAAACCTAGGAAACTGTGAATCTTTGTCAGTGTCTTGGGTTGTTCCCATTCTAGTATGGATTCAACCTTCTTGGGATCGACACAAACACCTTTGGTTGACATAACATGTCCCAGAAAAGACACCTATGACAACTAGAACTCGCACTTGCTAAACTTAGCATATAGCATGTGCTGCCTTAACGAAGTCAACGCTTGGCAAAGGTGTTGCTCATGTTGTTGACTACCCTTAGAATATATCACGATGTCATCTATAAACATGACCACACACTGATCAAGATAAGGTCTAAACACCCCATTCATCAGATCTGTAAAGGCTGCAGGTGTATTGGTTAGCCCAAACGGCATAACCACAAACTCGTAATGACCATACCTAGTCCTAAAAGTTGACTTAGGAATGTCATCTGCCTTAATCCTAAACTGATGGTAACCTAAACAAAGGTCTATCTTTGAAAACATGGTAGAACCTCTCAACTAATAAAAAAGATCATCAATCCTTGGCAAAGGATACTTATTCTTTATTGTCACCTTGTTTAACTGTCTGTAGTCTATACATAACCTCATTGAACCATCATTCTTTTTGACAAACAACATGGGAGCACCCTAAGGGGAAGTGCTCGGTCTGATGAAACTCTTCTCTAATAGTTCCTGCAATTGTTTCTTTAACTCATGTATCTCTGTTAGTGCCATAATGTATGGTGACTATGCTATGGGTTGTGTTCCAGGAACTAGATGATCTTAAAATTAAAATCTCTAGGAGGGGGAATTCTGGGAAACTCATCAAGAAAACATCTTCAAACTCTCGTACCACTAGTATCTCCTAGATACTAGGAACTCTCGCCTTAGTATCCACAACATGTACTTAGAAATCCTCACATCATTGTCTTATCAACCCCTCCGCTGTCACATCTGACATCAAACATGTAGGAAGAATCTTCATGTCACCTTGAAAGGTCCATGAAACATCACCATCAAGGAACGTCACTACCTTATAAATACAGTCCATCATCACCTTGTACTTCTCCAAGGTATCCATTCCTATTATCACATCAAAACCATGCATGTCAAGTGGTAAAAGATCCACTTAAATGATGTGTCCTGAGAATGAAAGAACACAAGGGGAACATACTTTCCACAATTCTGCAGAACCAACCAAGGAGTCTCCAGTCGAAGACTATTAGATCTATAATTAACAGGTAGATAACATCTATCATTCACCTCTCTGGTGATAAAGGAGTGTCTTGCACCTGGGTCTACTAGCACAGATACAAAACAAGAAGAAGATAAATCAGAATGAAATAACTCCATCTGACCTATCACAACTCATGGATTAACCACTACTTTTGGTTGGCTCATAGCATATAACCTAGTCATTGCTTGTTGTTGTCCACATCCTCTACTAGACTATTTAGAGGAACCTGTCTATGATGCTTGTCTGCATCCCCTTCCACCAATGTTGATGAATTGACATTGTTGTTAGAACCATATTGACTCTGCCTCGACTGCTGAATCACCTCCTCATCTTTTACATGGCAATATCACTTTGTATGCCCCACCTGTCCACACTTATAATAGGTCTTACTTTCATATGATGGCCTAGACGGCCCTGTCACTGAAACTGATGATGTTCTACGGGCTCCCATCAGAGGAAAAACTACGGCCTCTGCCCCTACTCTGGGTCCATTGTGATGGTGCATGTAATATGGGTTCAGTGAGAGTTGACCTTGGCTGCGACTGCGGTGGGAAAAACCTCAGCCTATTAAAGCCTCCAGATGATTGTCCTTGGGATTGAGTTGGTTGTTTAATAGCATTAGTTTCACACTTTCTATGGAAGACCAGTCAATCCTCCTTACACATTCCACAAAGGCAGAAAACCTTTCCCTATTCTCCAAGGTTGATGTCGTAGTAGTCAACTCTATACTTAATCCCTTCTCGAACCTACGGATCCTTTCCTTGTCAGTGGCTGCCATGTGAGAGTAGAACCTCAGAAGTTCCATGAACTTTGGCTCATACTCATTAATAGTCATTGCCCCTTGTCAAATCTTCTCAAACTGAGAGATTTTCTCATCTAGGTATGTCTCAGGGAAGTATCGACTGACAAACTCTCATCAAAATTCCTCCCAACCTATCACCACTCCTGGCCTTTGCTCCTCTTCTATGGTACACCAGTGGACAACACTACCCTTCAATAGGTAGACAACATGCTTTACTTTGTCTTCTTCAGGGATGTTCAGAATCTTGAATGCCTTCTCGAGCTTAGTTAGCCACATGTCGGCATATGCTGGGTCAGAAGTACTAGCATATTCGATTGCCCCAACACATCTAAGACATTCAAACGTCTTCCCAACACCTTGTGATTCCACATTAAGGACAGTTTCCCTATCTTGAGGTGTTGGCCATATATCCTCTATATGTGTAATCGTGGCCATCATCTGTCTAAACATAGACTGAAACTCCAGATTAGCCATCATTGTCGGGTTCATCTGAGGCATTGCGGGCTGCTCTGGCCCTATTTATGGCACTCTATCATTGTGTGTTTGCCTCTTTGAACCTTATCCTAGTGCAACATAGATGCTCTTTGCATGTTCTTCATGTCCTCTAGACATATCTACATAAGCATAAGCTATGATCAAATATGTTGGATACATAAGAACATACTCAACCCTAAGTCTTATGTCCCTGTATACTCAGTGAGCCTAGAGATTTGATACCAACTTAATTGTGACACATCATCACGCTAAGCGAGATTACTCAAAACACAAAATATGATCAACTATTAATTAATGACATAGTAAAAATGCAGAATAACAAAAACCAAAATTCATATCATGAATAAGTTCTCTAACATTTACATAAAGGTCCATCTTTTCCATTGGCATATATTATAACGAGAATTTACATCTGTGCTCAATGGCCTCAGCTACATCTTGTGTGCAAAAGAAGCATTTACATGATCATGCCATATATACATACACTAGCATACTACCAAAATCTCATTTCAATACAAGTACATCATCCAAAAAACACCTCCTATACCCGAACCTGAGAGTACATGGACGACATTAGGACTCTACTACTAATATCGACAACTGACCAACCTTTTGAATCTATTGATCACCAAACTAGTTCTCTTCCACAACACGACCTCGACCTCATTGCTCGCGACCACCTAAAAAGATGTGGTGACCCAAGTGTGAGACCCAGTCCCAATGAGAGATATAACTCTCTCCAATTGATATTGATTACAACAGATTAGTTAATAATAAATAAATTGAATAGATAAGGTATTGAATACATAATTTAAACATATTGTACTATTGAAGCATACTAAGTAGCTAAGCAAATAAGCTTTAGCAACAAGTAGAATTACTCAAATTTCATAAGTCTAAATTCTGTAAGAACTATGTAGTATAAGGATAAAACAAGGGTTACTCAACCAATGTGAGATGTATGTAACCCTCAGCAGATATATACTACATGACTTGGATTACATCTTATATTATGCCCTGGGGAATTTGAGTCCTACCAGTCAAAGTCCAACTAACCACCACTTGGTTAAAATCAATTCCATATAAGATCTAAGAAGAGTTGGACTCCAAGATCTTTTCCATACTCGGGTAATACGAGTCTACACTATTGTGACACCCGGTCATCACACAGACAACGAGATGAGATGTGAAAACGTGTCAAACCCCACATTACCGAAAACATGGGTTAATTAAAACCGATTGTGGAAAGCATACATGAGAGTACTTTTGCATCCAGATCCTGCAGAGAAACATGTTATATAAACATTCACAAGCCTTGGTATAGGTACACAGCTTATCGGAACCAGCTGTACCGTTCGCACTAGAGTTCAACACCTGTTTATACATACATAACAGGCCATGTACGGCCATCAGCAGGTTATACAAAGGTTACAACAGCTAGACATCATGAAACGTCATCAAACACCTCCAAGGACCTGAGAGTACAGGGATGACTCTAGGATGCTACTACAAAACCACCAAAACAGCAGCGTGTCCATCTCTTGCCTTCTACTGCTCTTCTTGTTGTTCGGCCGCAACCTCACGACCACCACCTTGTCTAGAGCGATCACCTAAAAAGGGTGTAAACCAGAAGGGTGAGACACACAGTCCCAGTGAGAAACATAACTCCCCGCCGAAATTATAAAACCTCAGAAGGTTAAAGCAGATAACAGTAGATAACTGGTAAAGCATATAACAAGAGCAGCATACTAAGCGAAGCTATTATTACCATCGAACTTACCAAGATATCCGGAAGGCATATAACCAAGTATTCTTTATGGAACATGATTGACAAGATAAGCTTTATAAAAACTTATCATAGAATATAAGGATCGTACATGTATATGCAAGGTGTAACTAGATCAACTATATAAGCAGGGCCTCAATCAATGTTCCGTGTTTTGCTCTAAGCAAGATATACCATTAGGCTGGATTACATTTTATTATGCCCTGAGGAAGTGAGCCTTCCCTGCTCAAATCCAACCATTGGCTGCGAAGCCCAATCCGGTGCCATACAAGGTCTAAGGAGATCCGAACTCCATGACCTTACCTTCTCGTGGTCAGTACACGAATCATCAAGCAAGACCGCAGTCTTATGCTTATAGGCCTCAGCCTCTGGGTCAGCTCCACAAGCTACACATATCTCTAGCTCACCTCATCATAGGTGCCAGTACATACATCTGAGCCATGAACACATCATGCTCATCATCACATATCTTAAGCCATGAGCCTGTTCACCATGCTCCATATATCTTGAGTCTGCAACCACAGTTTCACTCAACCCTCCTATTTTAGACTAGGGGAAACCTCACATATTCAACAATATGCGCTCCAGGTAATCCCGCAGGATAAACCTGTTTCACCATCACCAAATACTGACGGTAATGGATCTATGGCCAGGGCAAACTACATGATATGTTTATCTATAATTAATTAGTATATTTTAAGCCAATTGTTGAGGCAACCAAAGTATAACATAGACTTATGGAATTACATCATTATTGCCATCAACCTATTGTCCTGGGACCTCAATCCCTCATGATATCAACCACTACCTCTCAAGGCATCACAATCATGCATCAGCATCCTGGGAACGCATCCCTTATCTCATCATCAGAGGATAACACCTCATCTAGGCACTCAGCCTTATATCAGGTCATCAGACCTAGCAACTTGTTATTTCATTAACAAGGATTGTCATCACATTGTGCTAGTCAAAGCACATATACCTCATAGCTCTGACCAGGCCATGAATCCACATGAAATACCTACATGGTTAATGCACACATCTACAAAGATAAGTGGAGCCATCGTGGATTAACAAGATTATTATTATAGTATCAAGTATAAAGAAGCATCCATGAGTACATCACACATAAGCTTTATCATTCATAGTATTATTATAAATCATGGGCATATATTATGCCTTACACTTGTGACCATATGCATGTGTCATATCAACATGTATAGCAACATCATATGCTTCCAAGCTTCCTAGTTCACAATCTATTATTTAAACTTATCAACATATTTGCAGGATTCAAAGTGATCACATCGTTTCACTTGTATCATCATTATTAAAAGAGAACCATTAACTATATACATTCCGGGTTATCAGAACCCTCACCCAAAACTCCGGCAACCCTCACTAAGCATGGCGAGCAACACCATCCCTCATCAAAGGGTGTACCCTAGTATAACAATACCCTTACCAAAAGTATAACGGCTAGGATTTCCAACCCTAAGGCAACTCACCACCATACCGGCCAACCACTACACATCCTCTAACACGCATCAAGGTTCCATTAGCATGCATGGTGTCAGGCAGCCAACACTAAGGTATAACGTGCAACACTACCATGGCTATCGGCCAAGGGTCTAACGTGCACCAAGCTATGGCTAAGGTTAGGTTCCACTATCGGCTAACCTTCAACATGAGCCATATCAACCAAAGGGGTGTCGCCCAAGGCGCTCCTATCGTGCAACCGTCTCAGCATCGTCTGAGGGTTAACCCTATCGGGCAGGGTACCGATGACACCCAAGAGTGGTGTCGTGCATGGCCATGAAGCATTATAACGGTCAACCTCTAGGGTTAGCATGTCGGGCATGAAGCCATGTCGTCCAATAATTCGTATAAGTCAAGGCTCAACTAAGACATGGTGGTATCGGCCAAAGCCATCTTGGGCACCATACCATATCGTCCAAGCTCATCTAAACAAGTATAACAGCCAAGGCTGTGTCGAGCACCAAGCTATCAAAGCATATCAGCCAAGACCATCTCAAGACAAGGGGGGTGCATCGGGCATCCTCTATACATGGTGTATCATCCAAAGGATACAAGGATCAACCTAATGCCTGAGCAAGAATATCTACCAAGGATTCTACTTCAAGAACATATCATGCCACAAGGGTAGACAACTCATGTCGCCCAAAGCAACTCTAACACCCATGCTAGGGTTGATACTCTATATCGACCAAAGCATAACAGGCACCAAGCTAACTATCTCAACAAGGTATGTCGCCCAAAGGTACAACTCCAAACAAGGCTATCAGGCAACACAACTTCCAAGGTCATATCGTGCAAGGCACAACCCCACAAGATCATCCTCAACCTCAAGCATAAGGGCACCAGACCCTAATGGATCGAGAAGGTCGGCTCACCTCTCAACAACCAAGAAAGGGGTTATGCACAACCTCTATCACAAATCGGGCAACCACAAGGATCCACCTCAACATAGGTCATCATCTACCCAAAATCTCACCTCTCTAATCCATGGTGAGAGGAGGGTGTTGCTCAAGCAACTAGAATATAAGCTCACCTATCAACAACTAAGAGAGAGGGGTATAGCCCACATTACTAGACCTCAAACGCACTTCTCTAGACCAAGGAGAGAAAAGAGTGTTGCTCAACAAGGAAACCTTAAACCATGGTTCGGCCAACTAGGTGTAAAGGCACATAGGCCATCAACAACATCATACTCATAATATCCACAAGATCAACAACATGTACTAGAGCAAGATACATAGCATGCAATGGTCGATCATCAACATATATGAGACATGAAACATAGAGAAGGTAATATAGCTAGGGTTAGAAATTATGTAACCCGCCATAAGCAAACTCCTCAAGCTCCAAAGCTCCTAGCTTTAAACTCCTAGCTCCAAGCACACTACTTCGGCCACCTCAAGAAAAGGAACAAGAAGCATAACCACCATGGCCAAAGAGTAGGCAAGATGGAGAAGAAGATGCTAAGGAGAGAGGGAAGATGCTTACCAAGGAAACAAGACCCACTTAGGGTTCGGCCACCAAGCTAAAGGAAGAAGGGAACTCCTCCAAGGGGATCGACCACCAACCTTAGCTCTTCCAAGGGTATCGGCCACCAAGGTTGCAAGGGAGAGGTGTATCGTGTACACAAGAAAGAGAGGAGCAACAAAGAGCTAAAGGGTTCCTAAGGAAGAGAAAGGCAAGGCATATATAGATGGGTTCAAGGTTAAACCAAGGTAAGGTGTCACCTTACCAAGGGACACTTATCCACACGTTTCACAACCTTGCAAAACTCATGCACATGCCATGCCACTACTCCCCCATGGGTCGGCCACATGTCCAAGCTAGGGTGACACAACCAAGGCAAGAAGGTCAACAAAGGTCAAAGGTTGATACACTACTCCTCCATGACCGACACACCCCCATGGGCGATACCTCATGGCTGACACAAAGCACCCTTGCCCGATACAGGGCTCAACAAAGCAAGGAAAGGCCCAAACAAGGGAAAACAAGGCCCAAAGAGCTCAACCAAGCCCAAGACAACTCAAGGCACAAGCCCAAACCTTCCTCTCAACCCTAAAGGAAGCAAAGAGAGAGAAAGACATCTCTCAAGGTGACAAACTTGCTCTTCAACCTTAACTCAGGTTATTTTGCAAGTAGCACCTCCAGCTCTCAACCAAGCACAAGCAAACCCTAATCACCACTAAAGTTGATTAGCAAGCAACCAAGCACAAGGTTTAGGCAAAACAAATAGGGTAAGCCCAAAACGAAGGTCAGGGTCCTTACAATTATTATCAATCATGGGCATATATTATGCCTTACACTTGTGACCATATGCATGTGTCATATCAACATGTGTAGCAACATCATATGCTTCCAAGATTCCTGGTTCACAATCTATTATTTAAACTTATCAATATATTTGAAGGATTCAAAGTGATCACATCATTTCACTTGTATCATCATTATTAAAAGAGAACCATTAACTATATACATTCCGGGTTATCATATCCCTCACCCAAAACTCCGGCAACCCTCACTAAGCATGGCGAGCAGCGCCATCCCTCATCAAAGGGTGTACCCTGGTATAGCAATACCCTTACCAAAGGTATAACGGCTAGGATTTCCAACCCTAAGGCAACTCACCACCATATCGTCCAACCACTACACATCCTCTAACATGCATCACGGTTCCATTAGCACGCATGGTGTTGGGTAACCAACACCAAGGTATAATGTGCATCACTACCATGGCTATCGGCCAAGGGTCTAATGTGCGCTAAGCTATGGTTAAGGTTAGGTTCGACTATCGACTAACCTTCAAGATGAGCCATATCGAACAAAGGGGTGTCTCCCAAGGCGCTCCTATCGTGCAACCGTCTCAGCATCGTCTGAAGGTTAACCCTATTAGCCAGGGTACCCATGATGCCCAAGAGTGGTGTCGTGCATGGCCATGAAGCATTATAACGATCAGCCTCTAGGGTTAGCATTTCGGGCATGAATCCATGTCGTCTAACACTTCGTATAAGTCAAGGCTCAACTAAGACATGGTGGTATCGGCCAAAGTCATTCTGGGCACCATACCATATCGCCCAAGCTCATCTAAACAAGGATAATGGCCAAGGTTGTGTCGGGCACCAAGCTATCAAAGCCTATCGGCCAAGACCATCTCAAGACAAGGCGGGTGCATCGGGAATCCTCTATACATGGTGTATCGTCCAAAGGATACAAGGATCAACCTAACGCCTGAGCAAGCATATCTACCCAGGATTCCACCTCAAGAATATATCATGCCACAAGGGTAGACAACTCATGTCGCCCAAAGAAACTCTAACACCCATGCTAGGGTTGAGACTCTATATCGACCAAAGCATAACGGGCACCAAGCCAACTATCTCAACAAGGTATGTCTCCCAAAGGTACAACTCCAAACAAGGCTATCGAGCAACACAACTTCCAAGGTCATATCGTGCAAGGTACAACCCCAAAAGGTCATCCTCAACCTCAAGCACAAGGGCACCAGACCCTAATTGATCAAGAAGGTCGGCTCACCTCTCAACAACCAAGAGAGAGTGGTTTTGCACAACTTCTATCACAAATCGGGCAACCACAAGGATCCACCTCAACACAGGTCATCATCTACCCAAAAGCTCACCTCTCTAATCCATGGTGAGAGGAGGGTGTTGCTCAAGCAACTAGAATATAAGCTCACCTCTCAACAACCAAGAGAGAGGGGTATTGCCCACATTACTAGAGCTCAAACTCACTTCTCTAGACCAAGGATAGAAAAGAGTGTTGCTCAATAAGGAAACCTTAAACCATGGTTCGACCAACTAGGTGTAAAGGCACATAAACCATCAACAACATCATACTCATAATATCCACAAGATCAATAACATCATACTCACAATATCCACAAGATCAACAACATGTACTAGAGCAAGATACATAGCATGCAATGGCCGATCATCAACATATATGAGACATGCAACATGGAGAAGGTAATATAGCTAGGGTTAGAAGTTATGTAACCCGCCTAAAGCAAACTCCTTAAGCTCCAAAGCTCCAAGCTTTAAGCTCCTAGATCCAAGCACACTACTTCGGCCACCTCAAGAAAAGGAACAAGAAGCATAACCACCATGGCCAAAGAGTAGGCAAGATTGAGAAGAAGATGCTAAGGAGAGAGGGAAGATGCTTACCAAGGAAACAAGACCCACTTAGGGTTCGGCCACCAAGCAAAAGGAAGAAGGGAACTCCTCCAAGGGGATCAACCACCAACCTTAGCTCTTCCAAGGGTATCGACCACCAAGGTTGCAAGGGAGAGGTGTATCATGTACACAAGGAAGAGAGGAGCAATAAGAGCTAAAGGGTTCCTAAGGAAGAGAAAGGCAAGGCATATATAGATGGGGTTCAAGATTAAACCAAGGTAAGGTGTCACCTTACCAAGGGACACTTGTCCACATGTTTCACCACCTTGCAAAACTCATGCACATGCCATGTCGCTACTCCCCCAAGGGTCGGCCACATGTCCAAGCTAGGGTGACACAACCAAGGCAAGAAGGTCAACAAAGGTCAAAGGCTGACACACTACTCCTCCATGGCCGACACACCCCCATGGGCGATACCCCATGGCCGACACAAAGCACCCTTGCCCGATACAAGGCTCAACCAAGCAAGGAAAGGCCCAAACAAGGGAAAACAAGGCCCAAAAGAGCTCAACCAAGCCCAATACAACTCAAGGCACGAGCCCAAACCTTCCTCTCAACCCTAGAGGAAGCAAAGAGAGATAAAGACATCTCTCAAGGTGACAAACTTGCTCTTCAACCTTAACACAAGTTATTTTGCAAGTAGCACCTCCAACTCTCAACTAAGCACAAGCAAACCCTAATCACCACTAAAGATGATTAGCAAGCAACCAAACACAAGGTTTAGGCAAAACAAACAGGGTAAGCCCAAAATGAAGGTCAGGGTCCTTAAATCTGAAGAGAAAAGTGAGGGATACCTCTTCCTCATCTCTTCCTCAAGCTCCGACGTGGCTTCCTCAACACCACGATGATGCCAAAGAACCTTTACAAGAACCAGGTCCTTCCTCTTTAGCTTCTTTACTCTTTTGTTAAGGATCTCCACCAGACCCTCCTCGTAAGTCACGTCTTCATCAAGCTCAACCTCAACTTGCTGTATCACTATCCCTGAGTCTGGATGACTTTTTCTTCAACATACTGACATGGAACACTGGATGCAACCTGTGCAACTCTGGCGGCAGCTCTAACTTGTAAGCTACCTTGCCAACACGTGCTATTACCGGGTATGGCCCCATATACATGGGTGCTAGTTTTCCTTTTCGGACAAACCTTAGCACGCCTTTCCAAGGTGAGACCTTGAGATACACTTTGTCTCCCACTTGGAACTCTAAAGGTCGTCAGCAATTGTCTGCATAAGACTTCTGTCTGTCCTGTGTCATTTTCAACTTTTGTTGTATCACTCTGATCTTTTCTGTTGTCTGTTGTACCAACTCAAGACCCAAAAGCTGATACTCACTAGACTCATACCAGCATAAAGGGGATCTACACTTCCTTCCATATAGAGCCTCATAAGGAGCCATGTCAATGCCCCGTTGATAACTATTGTTATAAGCGAACTCTATCAGACTGATATGCATGTCCCAACTGCCTAGGAACTACAAAACACAAGCTCGGAGAAGATCTTCCAAAGTTTGAATAGTCCTTTCAGACTGTCCATCCGTCTATGGGTGGAAGGCGGTACTGAACCTCAACTGTGTTCCCAATGCTTTGTGCAACTGTTCCCAGAAATGACTTGTGAACTGAGGACCTATGTCGGAAACTATCGGTGCTGGTATACTATGCAAATGCACTATCTCATCCACATACATTCGAGCAAGCTTATCTGTTGTATATGTCATCTTTATCGATATGAAATGAGCAGATTTAGTCAGCCTGTCCACTATTACCCAAATGGAATCATGATTCCTAGCTGTCTTTGGTAGACCAACTACGAAGTCCATGGTTATATGATCCCATTTCCATTGTGGTATCGGCATGGGTTGCAACATACCTGTCGGCTTCTGATGTTCAGCTTTAACTTGCTGACATATTACACACTTAGCCACAAACTCAGTTACATCCTTCTTCAAGCCAGACCACCAATACAGGTCCTTCAGATTATGATACATCTTGGTGACTCTTGGATGCATAACATACATCGATGTGTGTGCTTCCTCGAGCACTAGCTTCCTTAGATTATCAACATCGGGGACCACCATTCTACCATGATAGCAAACTAGTCCATCCTCGGACTCATGGAACCCATCATGCTTTTCGCTACCAAGCTCTGATCTGATCAACTGTATTGTATCATCCGCCTGCTGTGTGTCTTTGATCTGCTATCTCAGCGTAGGTGTGGCATCCAACTCACAAAAACAAGATTTACTTAAGCGGAAGCGAAACATTTGCAGCGGATTACTGAAAATCACTGAAAATTAAAACTTTTTACAAAGAGATCCACACATAGGAAATCTTTTCCATCAAGAACCATTGTATAACATTTACATTCTGGTTCAAACATACATAACCTGTACCATCTCTTTTCAGAGACTACATCATCAGTTGCCTTATAAACCTTATATACAGACATCATACGAATCTCGAGGCATCAAGCCAAAACCTCAGATCGATTTATCAAAAACACTGACTAAAAACTATGAGGACCTGAGAGTACAGAGACGACACATAGGACTTTCTAACTACATAACTTGACAGACAATATCTCCACCTGAGATTTCACTGCTATCCCTGATGTTATTGCTATTGTCCTTTCCCTGCAATAGGATTTCTGCTTCTTTGTCCGCGTCCACCTAAAAAGTTGGATCCCACGGGGGTGAGACAATTGTAAATTGCCCCAGCGGGAGATATAACTCACCGCCAAAACATTGTTATAGTAGTTTATTAAAATAAACTGGGTAGAAGGATTTATATATAATTAACAACAGGTAAATCAATGTATGAACATAGTGAAGTAATCTCCTTTCCCAAGGAGAACATTGCATCTACACATGGTAGAATCATAGTTCATCCATCTACTTGTAATGAATACAAACAAATATGAATAACATCAATGAACTACATATATATAACAGAAATGTAACATCAGCCAATGAATTTCCATATTCAGTCCTTAAGCAAACATTCTATACGACTGATTTCATTTTATGATCACACGTATGCCCTGAGGAGATGAGGTATACCGCTCATACTCCAACCGACCACTGCGAAGTCGAAATCGGTACCATACATAGGTCTATGGAAGAGTCGGATTCCCATGACCTCTCACATCTCGGTTAATGTCTGACAACAAGCAGGATTGTGTTAACTGCTTAAAATAGCATTCCAGGGTATACTGGAACTTTGCTATAGAGTTACAGCGTCTACTGTACTCTCATCGGCCATCGAGAGATTTAATGTTTATCTCCTCGACCCGACATTAAATATCATTGGGAGATTAATGTTACATCTATCCCAACCATTGGGAGATTATGATACATCCATCCAGACACATGAAGGATTGAGAGGTTAGTTATTTGCCTTCCCTCAATCTCTTCACCGGACGTAAGGATATTTTTCGTCCATTTACCCCCACATATTCAAAATATGTGTTCTGGGTTTTGCCGCGGAGCACCCGTTTCACCATCACCTAAACATTGACGATGATGGATCTATGGTTAGGGATCTACATGAAAAGATTTCACTTGGTTAATTAAGTACATTTTCATATTCTTTTAGCATCAGCCAAGTTCTCAAGCATGACTTATTACAACAATGCTATAAGGAGACATGTACTACTTTCATCAAATACTTATCAGTCTTTAAAAGACCTTGGGGACTTAGTCCCTTATTTCAATTCTGGGAATTCTCATCCCTTCACATTCTCATCACCATAATCATATGGTTCTGGGTATTCATACCCTTAACTCATCATTGAGCATCATTACCATTTATTAGGTAACTATCACCTTTAGGTCATATGACCAAGGCATTCATGATACTTGTTATACAAGCCTCACACATGGCTCTCAAGGCCACAGAAATATCTTATCACCTCTTTTTAGGCAACAACTTACTCATATGACTCATGAAATCCATGCACATTGCTACTTTTACTAAGCAACAACAACATTAAGGCACATAAGGCCAATCAACATTTACTATATAAATGTTACAGCTCAACCCAGGCTATAATCATCATGTCATACTACCTACATGGTTATTAGCATGATAACAGTCATACAAGTTATTCATCACATCATGTGATACAACACTAACACCATTATTCCTTTACTAGGAATTAGGGTTTACTATCAAATAGGGTGTTTCATTCCCTTTTCCCAAATTAGGGTTAGGGTTCCCCATTTCTCATTAATTAGGGTTTCATGATTATATTATCTATCCAACCCTTTATTCATTGTTCCATACCTCTGGGGCATTCAAAGATATCATAAATAATTATTCAAGATCGTTACTCTCATCATATAGCATTAATGATCATCAATTCAAGGTATGAGTTCATTTCTCATCCTCATCATGGTATGATTACCTCATACTCATTAATTAGGCTTAGCCCCATTCTGAAGGTACATTAGTCAACACTTATCAAAGTGCATCAACTCATTACATTTCATTGTAATAGTTGCATAACACACTTCTTATGTTTCTTATTCAGACATATAAGATTTGGAGTACATCAAGGTATATAACCCTGAAGTGCTGAATGCGATAACTATCATATCTTGATATATCACTCTTCTCATCATTTTAGACTCTCTTGAGTTAGCCAACTTATCTTGTATTAAGGTATTTCCTTCTTAATACATTCCATCATTAAACTCTCACCTTTAGCATATAATGCATAGGCCACACATTAGAATTGTCCAACTATATTTAATGATATGGACTTGTCTAATGCTAAAGACATTGCTTACAATAAGGTTGCTTATAATCAACCACTTGAAATATTTCACCTTTATAAGGTAATTCCTTCTATCTCATCATCAGGGTTTCCTTATACCCTTACTTAAAATTAGGATTATAATTCATTGTCATATTGCCCAGGATTAGGGCTTTATGTACTCCACATTAAAGTCTCACATACCTTCACCCTTCTTAGGGCCTCTCATCCCAACATAGCATTAGAGCTTCATGTGATGTTAACTCTTAATCAGGGTTTCTCATGGAATCACCCTCAACTAAGGTTTCTCATGGAATCACCCTCAACTAGGGTTTTACATGGAATCACCCTTAACTAGAGTTTCTCATGGAATCAACCTCAACTAGGGTTTCACATGGAATCACCCTCAACTAGGGTTTCACATGGAATCACCCTTAACTAGGGTTTCCACCATAGTTACCCACAATTTGGGTTTACTATTCATCTCCATTAGGATTTCATTCAATTATCCATAATTAGAGATTGACTATTCATCCAAATTAGGGTTTTGTATCTCATTACCCTAAATTAGAGTTATACATATCATTACCTTGGATTAGGGTTACATCCTCATCCTTGATTAGGGTTTCATTTAGAATTTCCCTCAATCAGGGTTAGGATTCCATAACCTTTTCAATTAGGGTTTATACTCATGATTAGGGTTTCATGATCTCTTTACTTAAGGATCAAACCCTTAATCACCACATGAATCATATTCATGTATGAAATTCATGTTATTATTTCTCAACTTGATTAGGTCATATCAACCCTTCAATCAAGTACATAGAACTATGATTAACATAGTGTACCAAGTCATTGTTCTTATAAGCAATTAGGGTTCATCCCTTAATTGACACTAATCACTTAGGTACTATTAAGGTTCCAACCTTTATACCTTCATTGATTATCATTGCTAATCAACATTGGATCAATGGATCATTCATCATCTTAACTCTCAACAGATTCAAGCACATTGGACCTCCATTACATAAGGTATCCAATTGAATTGAACAATTGAGTCTTCAATTACAATAGATGTCTAAGTGGATTAACCAATTGAATCCGCAATCAACTTTAACTACTTGAGCCCCAAATGGTCTTGGTCTTTCAAAGTTCAAATAGTTTGAAACTGTTTGGTAAAGGTGACCTTCAAGATCGTTTGCTAAAGGTGGTCACTTGAAACCGTTTGCTAAAGCATCTTTTTGAAACCGCATGAACTCAACCGGTTTGGGATCATTTGGTCCTAAACAGTCTTGAGATCATTTGGTCCAAACCTCCTCAAAACCACATGGACCAAATATGGTCTCAACCAATCAAATTGGATTAGGGTTTCCAATGATCATTCCTTCAATCATTGAATTCATGTAACTAATCATCAATTGGACCTATCATCATACTTCAATTGAGTTAAATAGGTCAACCTTCAATTGATTTGACCCTCAATTGACCCTCAATTGGTCATCAATTAGGGTTTAGAATCGATGATCCTTCAACATTAATCAATGTAAGATTAGTTACTTTGAAATCATTGAACTATCATCCAAATTGAACATGACCTGACCCCAAACGGTCTTGAGGTCGTTTGGATGATCACCAAACGGTCTTGAGACCATTTTCCCATGTCAACATCAAAATCCAAGTCAACCAATTAGGGTTTGGATCATTAGATTGATCACCAATTCAACAATTGATTACACTTCAACTTAGTATCTTTGGATCTTCAATTGCTTAACCATACTCAACCCTAGACCTCCAAACGGTCTTGGGTGACCTAAAAATGGTCTTGAGACCGTTTGGGTGATCCCCAAACGGTTTTGAAACCGTTTGGGTCAATCAACCCAAGTTTCAAACTCAATCAAGTTGGAAATCATCACTTAGCCCGATTAGGGCTTTGGTGATTGATTGACCTTCAACTCATGAACCAATTGAAACTAATCAATCAAAATTGATGGGTCATTAACAAACATCATTAGCAACAAAATTCCAAACGGTCAACCCTGGTCAACACCTCCAAACAGTCTGAAACTGTTTGCCCTCATGCGGTTGGGTGAAACTGTTTCCCCTTAAACGGTTTGAAACCGTTGGCTCCCAAACGGTTTGGGAAACCGTTTGAGCAACTCATTTGAAACCGTTTACCTTGGATATTTGGAGAGGTGTGCACTTATCATATTCAACCTCTAAACTCACGAAAGCTTCTGTGGTTTCCATGGTGATTGCATCCATCAACCAAATCAATTATCGTGAATATGGAAATGATCATTATTTGATAAGGAATTGAATGCAATAACAAAATCAAGGGTTCAAGTTATAAAACCCCCTCCAATTGAGCTCCAAAGCTCCATGTTCATGGAAACAATGGTGGATGCAACTCCTTTCACCATTCCAAGGCTCTTCCTCAAGGTTTGAGTGAAAAGGAATGGTTAGAATTGAAGAGGAGATCGAAATAGGAAGAAATTATGCATTGATTTGTGATTTCCACCATAAAATCGTGGTGAACCAAGGTCAAGAAGCTTACCAACAGGTTGGATATCATCCTCCTGATCCTCCCAAGCTCCCTTGGTCGTTTCCCAAGAAAGGAGAAGAAGTGGGGTCGAAAAAGCCTTTCATTTGGCTTGTAAAGAGTCTTTTTATAAAAATTCAATGAGAGAGAATATGCTTTGCAAAAATCCATTTAATCCCAAAAATATGGCTGCCTCTTCACCCTCAATTTACTTAGGGACGAGGCTATCTTGTTTGCCTCTTATTCCTATCAATTATCCATGATTTAAAGAAAAGCAAATTAAGCACCGCAAATCATATTATACTAATATCCATATGTGAGTGGATATTTCTTTTCCTTATAAAATTGTGAGTGAGTTATCCATTCCCTTGGATATTTTCGTGGTCCTTGCAAGGCTCAAGGATTTCCACATACATCTTAATCCAACCATTATAATTTTGGTTGAAGGCCCGTTAATTAATACATTTATTTTTTCCCTAACTCGAATTAGGGTTTCAATTAGGATTAAATCTTGATTATTTTAATATCAAGATTCTCTCTCCTCCAACTTAATTCAAATGAGGCGCCCCTCTCATTTTCTTTGCTCTAAAGGATTCCAAGAAACATTAGGGATCTTATTGAAGTGGTAATTTGCACTTTGAACCCTAGTTTTTGGGTAAATTGCACATTACACCAAAACTAGGTTTTAATGCACATACATTGCTTTATCAGCTCTTTCTTGGTACTCAGGCTTCCATAAGCCATACCTCAACATCATTTTCACTCTCATGATGCTTAAACACATGAGGAACATATTATCATGCATAATTTTCACTTAAACCCCTCAACTTGGGTAATTTGCACTTTAGTCCAAAACAAGCAAACATTGATTTCAACAATGTTCAAAAAGGACTAGAATTGCAACATAAGTTCCTCTTGAGGACTAATTACTTTTCACAAGATAAGATTAAGCATATAATCATCTTTCTTAATCAAAATACCTAGGGTTAAAGTATAACCCAGGTCAGGGATGTTACAAATTATAAACCCCTAACAAGGATTTCGTCCCCGAAATCCAGATAAAGGTAGACGGATATTATTCAATCATCATACTATCTAGTCTTCAAATAACATATCCTTATTATGGATACACCATAAAGCTTTGATCAACACAAAGTTTTTCCATACAAGATTCTCATAGGATCAACACACAAGACACATGCTCCATTGTTCCTTATCATTAACTGTGGAGTCAATTTTGTGTCAAGAAACATTTTTCTTGTGCAGAGAAACATCATACATTATTTATTAATATCATGTTTATGCAGAGCATAAACCCCTAACATATGATGTTCATATTATTTTATATAATCAGACTAATTTCATAGTTGACCACTCCAGGTAGCCAACATAAACCATATGATATTATTCAGATACCAGAATCTTTCACCTTGGTATCTATCACATGTGTTGAGAACACATCACATATTTCTCTTCCTTTCATCTTGGAACATTAATTGTTACATATGTCCTCATCTTAGAACCAAAGTCCAAGATAAACTGATACTTTTCTAAGTATCCATCACATGAACATATTTATCTTATGCACATAAAGTGTCCTAAGACCCACTTGATTGCCATGCCCCTGAAAGGAAAGAAAATAAGGATTCATGTTCCTCTTATTAATTCGTGTATTTTCAACTATTCATGAACCATTTATTCTTTGTCTCATACTAGGTTCCTTGCCTTTAGCATAGGAATTTATAAGGATGATTAGATAACATAATTATTATTCAGCATGTTTATGATCATCTCATGATCTCATCACATTTTCCCATTTCTTCATTATGGGAAAGATCTTTATTATGCTTGCAGCATTATTGAACATGGTTTATCTCCCTTATTCTTATTCTTATCTTATGAGGAGTGCACTTTTAGTTCCTCATACAACATGCTCATCTGATATTATCTCAGAATTCTCTTTCTTATGCTTAGGATATGACACATTTATTCATTCCATATTCCTAATTTCATGATACTCATTAGATTGTATCAGAATGACTGCTTGATCAGAGCAATAAAAAAGACAACAATCTAAGAGTTCCCATAATCACTTTATCATCAATAGTTGTATACCTGGCCAGGGTATATAAATACTGAGATTAAGTGGTATGCACTTTGTATACTGTCATATTCCTTCCATATTATCACAAGCATAAGATTTAACATTCCTGGAGTTCATCCAGGTATCTCTTCTGTACCTCATCTTTTCTTATAGAGGTAAGAACAACATAAAACATTTGTAATGTTTTACTATACAAAACATAAGTCCTCATAGGACTAATCAAGGAAATCTCAATCAATTACTTTCTCAATTAATACATGAATTCATAAAATGACATATTTGAATGACATTTTCTTGTCTAACCTGTCATAATTCGTGGATTATATACTGCCTCAGGCTGACTCTGCCTCAAAGGTTGATTCAACAGGCTAAGGTTGAGCACAGACTCAGTTTAAGTCCAGAAATTCATCATTTCCTTTTTGCTTCAACCTACTGATGTTGATTACAAATCCTGTTGACATCTAAAACATCATCATTGGGGGCTAGTAATCTAGGTTACACTGCCAATGCTTGATCCACTATATGCATTACTGTTGCCCTAAATTCTCCAACAGTAATACTTAAGGAAGGATTTTCCTATTATAGTTGGATCAGCTAGGGGATTCTCAGGCAATTGTCTCTCTCTTGCCTGTTCCCATGCACCTCTTCTTGGTGCAACATTGCTGCTTTCAGCAGCAACCTCCTCATGTGACCCAGTCATCTTTAAGTTATTCTTCTCTTATATGAATAGAAGACACTATCAGATACACTAGATGACACCATAATAGACTCTACTACCTTAGTCATATGTCTCTATAGACTCAGCGAACCTAGAGCTCTGATACCACTAATTTGTGGCATCCAACTCACAAAAATAAGATTTACTTAAGCGGAAGTGAAACATTTGCAGCAGATTACTGAAAATCACTGAAAATTAAAACTTTTTACAAAGAGATCCACACATAGGAAATCTTTTCCATCAAGAACCACTGTATAACATTTACATTCTGGTTCAAATGTACATAACATGTACCATCTCTTTTCAGAGACTACATCATCAGCTGCCTTATAAACCTTATATACAGACAACATACGAATCTTGAGGCATCAAGCCAAAACCTCAGATCGATTTATCAAAAACACTGACTAAAAACTCCGAGGACCTGAGAGTACAGAGACGACACATAGGACTTTCTAACTACATAACTTGACAGACAGTATCTCCACCTAAGATTTCAGTACTGTCCCTGATGTTATTGTTGTTGTCCTTTCCCTGCAATAGGATTTCTGCTTCTTTGTCCGCGTCCACCTAAAAAGTTGGATCCCACGGGGGTGAGACAATTGTAAATTGCCCCAGCAGGAGATATAACTCTCCGCCAAAACATTGTTATAGTAGTTTATTAAAATAAACTGGGTAGAAGGATTTATATATAATTAACAGTAGGTAAATCACTATATGAACATAGTGAAGTAATCTTCTTTCCCAAGGAGAACATTGCATCTACACATGGTAGAATCATAGTTCATCCATCTACTTGTAATGAATACAAACAAATATGAATAACATCAATGAACTACAGATATATAATAGAAATGTAACATCAGCCAATGAATTTCCGTATTCAATCCTTAAGCAAACATGCTACATGGCTGATTTCATTTTACGATCATACTTATTCCCTGAGGAGATGAGGTATACTGCTCATACTCCAACCGACCACTGCGAAGTCGAAATTGGTACCATACATAGGTCTATGGAAGAGTCGGATTCCCAAGACATCTCACACCCGGGTCAGTGCGGAACAACAAGCAGGACTGTGTTAACTCCTCAAAATAGCTTTCCAGGGTATACTGGAACTTCGCTATAGAGTTACATCGTCTACTGCACTCTCATCGGCCATCGAGAGATTTAATGTTTATCTCCTCGACACGACATTAAATATCATTGGGAGATTAATGTTACATCTATCCCAACCATCGAGAGATTTATGATACATCCATCCCGACACATGAAGGATTGAGAGGTTTGTTATTTACCTTCCCTCAATCTCTTCACCGGACTTAAGGATATTCTTCACCCATTTACCCCCACATATTCAAAATATGTGTTTCGGGTTTTGCCGCGGAGCACCCATTTCACCATCACCTAAACACTGACGATGATGGATCTATGGTCAGGGCTCTACATGAAAAGATTTCACTTGGTTAATTAAGTACATTTTCATATTCTTTTAGCATCAACTAAGTTCTCAAGCATGACTTATTACAACAATGTTATAAGGATACATGTACTACTTTCATCAAATACTTATCAGTCTTTAAAAGACCTTGGGGACTCAGTCCCTTATTTCAATTATGGGAATTCTCATCCCTTCACATTCTCATCACCATAATCATATGGTTCTGGGTATTCAAACCCTTAACTCATCATTGAGCATCATTACCATTTATTAGGTAACTATCACCTTCAGGTCATCTGACCAAGGCATTCATGATACTTGTTACACAAGCTTCACACATGGCTCTCAAGGCCATAGAAATATCTTGTCACCTCTTTCTAGGCAACGACTTACTCATATGACTCATGAAATCCATGCACATTGCTACTTTTACTAAGCAACAACAACATTAAGGCACATAAGGCCAATCAACATTTATTATATAAATGTTACAACTCAACCCTGGCTATAATCATCATGTCATAATACTTACATGGTTATTAGACATGATAACAGTCATACAAGTTATTCATCACATCATGTGATACAATAGTAACACCATTATTCCTTTACTAGGAATTAGGGTTTACTATCAAATAGGGCTTTTCATTCCCTTTTCTCAAATTAGGGTTAGGGTTCCCCATTTCTCATTAATTAGGGTTTCATGATTATATTATCTGTCCAACCCTTTATTCATTGTTCCATACCTCTGGGGCATTCAAAGATATCATAAATAATTATTCAAGATCATTACTCTCATCATATAGCATTAATGATCATCAATTCAAGGTATGAGTTCATTTCTCATCCTCATCATGGTATGATTACCTCATACTCATTAATTAGGCTTAGCCCCATTCTCAAGGTACATTAGTCAACACTTCTCAAAGTGCATCAACTCATTACATTTCATTGTAATAGTTGCATAACACACTTCTTATGTTTTTTATTCAGACATATAAGATTTGGAGTACATCAAGGTATATAACCCTGAAGTGCTGACTGTGATAACTATCATATCTTGATATATCACTCTTCTCATCATTTCAGACTCTCTTGAGTTAACCAACTTATCTTGTATTAAGGTATTTCCCTCTTAATACATTCCATCATTAAACTCTCACCTTTAGCATATAATGCATAGGCCACACATTAGAATTGTCCAACTATATTTAATGATATGGACTTGTCTAATGCTAAAGACATTGCTTACAATAAGGTTGCTTATAATCAACCACTTGAAATATTTCACCTTTATAAGGTAATTCCTTCTATCTCATCATCAGGGTTTCCTTATACCCTTACTTAAAATTAGGATTATAATTCATTGTCATATTGCCCAGGATTAGGGCTTTATGTATTATGACTCCACATTAAAGTCTCACATACCTTCACCCTTCTTAGGGCCTCTCATCCCAACATAGCATTAGAGCTTCATGTGATGTTAACTCTTAATCAAGGTTTCTCATGGAATCACCCTCAACTAGGGTTTCTCATGGAATCACCCTCAACTAGAGTTTTACATGGAATCACCCTTAACTAGAGTTTCTCATGGAATCACCCTCAACTAGTGTTTCACATGGAATCACCCTCAACTAGGGTTTTCACCATAGTTACCCACAATTTGGGTTTACTATTCATCTCCATTAGGATTTCATTCAATTATCCATAATTAGAGATTCACTATTCATCCAAATTAGGGGTTTGTATCTCATTACCCTAAATTAGAGTTATACATATCATTACCCTGGATTAGGGTTACATCCTCATCTTTGATTAGGGTTTCATTTAGAATTGCCCTCAATTAGGGTTAGGATTCCATAACCTTGTCAATTAGGGTTTATACTCATGATTAGGGTTTCATGATCTCTTTACTTAAGGATCAAGCCCTTAATCACCACATGAATCATATTCATGTATGAAATTCATGTTATTATTTCTCAACTTGATTAGGTCATATCAACCCTTCAATCAAGTACATACAACTATGATTAACATAGTGTACCAAGTCATTGTTCTTATAAGCAATTAGGGTTCATCCCTTAATTGGCACTAATCACTTAGGTACTATTAGGGTTTCAACCTTTGTACCTTCATTGATTATCATTACTAATCAACATTGGGTCAATGGATCATTCATCTTCTTAACTCTCAAGAGATTCAATCACATTGGACCTCCATTACATAAGGTATCCAATTGAATTGACCAATTGAATCTTCAATTACAATAGATGTCCAAGTGGATTAACCAATTGAATCCTCAATCAACTTTAACTACTTGAGCCCCAAACGGTCTTGGTATTTCAAAGTTCAAAAGTTTTGAAATCATTTGGTAAAGGTGACCTTCAAGATCGTTTGCTAAAGGTGGTCACTTGAAACCGTTTGCTAAAGCATCTTTTTGAAACCGCATGAACTCAACCGGTTTGAGATCAATTGGTCCCAAACGGTCTTGAGTCCATTTGGACTCAAACGGTCTTGAGACCATTTGGTCCAAACCTCCTCAAAACCACATGGACTAAATATGACCTCAACCACTCAAATTGGATTGGGGTCTCCAATGTTGATTCCATCAATCATTGAATTCATGTAACTAATCATCAATTGGACCTATCATCATACTTCAATTGAGTTAAATAGGTCAACCTTCAACTGACTTGACCCTCAATTGACCCTCAATTTGTCATCAATTAGGGTTTTAATCAATTGAATTAGGGTTTGGAATCGATGATCCTTCAACATTAATCAATGTAAGATTAGTTACTTTGAAACCATTGAACCATCATCCAAATTGAACATGACCTGACCCCAAACAGTCTTGAGGTCGTTTGGATGACCACCAAACGGTCTTGAGACCGTTTTCCCATGTCAACATCAAAATCCAAATCAACCAATTAGGGTTTGGATCATTGGATTGATCACCAATTCAACAATTGATTACACTTCAACTTAGTATCTTTGGATCTTCAATTGCTTAACCATACTCAACCCTAGACCTCCAAACGGTCTTGTGTAACCTACAAACGGTCTTGAGACCGTTTGGGTGATCCCCAAATGGTTTTGAAACCGTTTGGGTCAATCAATCCAAGTTTCAAACTCAATCAAGTTGGAAATCAACACTTAACCCGATTAGGGTTTTGGTGATTGATTGACCTTCAACTCATGAACCAATTGAAACTAATCAATAAAGTTGATGGGTCAATAACCAAAATCATTAGCAACAAAATTCCAAATGACCAACCCTGGTCAACACCTCCAAATGGTCTGAAACCATTCGCCCTCATGCGGTTGGGTGAAATTATTTCCCCTTAAACGGTTTGAAACTGTTTGCTCCCAAACAGTTTGGGAAACCGTTTGAGCAACTCATTTGAAACCATTTGCCTTGGATATTTGGAGAGGTGTGTTCTTATCATCTTCAATCTCTAAACTCATGAAACCTACTGTGGTTTCCATGGTGATTGCATCCATCAACCAAATCAATTATCGTGAATATGGAAATGATCATTATTTGATAAGGAATTGAATGCAATAACAAAATCAAGGGTTCAAGTTATAAAACCCACCTCCAATTGATCTACAAAGCTCCATGTTCACGGAAACAATGGTGTATCCAACTCCTTTCACCATTCCAAGGCTCGTCCTCAAGGTTTGAGTGAAAAGGAATGGTTAGAATTGAAGAGGAGATCGAAATAGGAAGAAATTATGCATTGACTTGTGATTTCCACCATGAAATCACGGTGAACCAAGTTCAAAAATCTTACCAACAGGTTGGGGATCATCCTACTGATCCTCCCAAGCTCCCTTGGTCGTTTCCCAAGCAAGGAGAAGAAGTGGGGTCGAAAAAGCCTTTCATTTGGCTTGTAAAGAGTCTTTTTATAAAAATTCAATGAGAGAGAATATGCTTTGCAAAAATCCATTTAATCCCAAAAATATGGCCGCCTCTTCCCCCTCAACTTACTTAGGAACGAGGATATCTTTTTTTCCTCTTATTCCTATCAATTATCCATGATTTAAAGAAAATCAAATTAAGCACCTCAAATCATATTATATTAATATCCATATGTGAGTGGATATTTCTCTTCCTTATAAAATTGTGAGTGAGTTATCCATTCCCTTGGATATTTTCGTGGTCCTTGCAAGGCTCAAGGATTTCCACATACATTTGAATCCAACCATTATAATTTTGGTTGAAGGCCCTTTAATTAATACATTTGTTTTTGCCCTAAATCGAATTAGGGTTTCAATTAGGATTAAATCTTGATTATTTTAATATCAAGATTCTCTCTCCTCCAACTTAATTCAAATGAGGCACCCCTCTCATTTTCTTTGCTCTACATGATGCCAAGAAACATTAGGGACCTTATTTAAGTGGTAATTTGCATTTTGAACCCTAGGTTTTGGGTAAATTGCACATTACACCAAAACTAGGTTTTAATGCACATACATTGCTTTATCAGCTCTTTCTTGGTACTCAGGCTTCCATAAACCATACCTCAACATCATTTTCACTCTCATTATGCTTCAACACATGAGGAACATATTATCATGCACAATTTTCACTTAAACCCCTCAACTTGGGTAATTTTCACTTTAGTCCAAAACAAGCAAACATTGATTTCAACAATGTTCAAAAAGGACTAGAATTGCAACATAAGTTCCTCTTGAGGACTAATTACTTTTCACAAGATAAGATTAATCATATAATAATCTTTCTTAATCAAATACCTAGGGTTAAAGTATAACCCATGTCAGGGATGTTACAGTAGGCTTAACTTGCATTTGTGCCAACAATCATGCTAACAAGGAAACTTCCAACTGCACATTCATCTGCCGCAAGGAGACAAACATATCCTGCCTATGGCATACCACGGAACTCAACTGTGCTTTCTTCATGGGGAGAGAAGAAGACTTTCTGCTAAGTGCATCAGCTACCACATTTGCCTTACCAAGATGATACTCAATGGTACAATCATAATCATTGATTAGCTCCATCCAACGACGTTGTCACATATTCAGCTCATTCTGCGAAAAGATGTACTTCAAGTTCTTATGATATGTAAAGATCTGACACACTTCCCCGTAAAGATAGTGTCTCCAAATCGTTAATGCATGGACCACCGCTGCCAACTCCAAATCATGTGTCAGATAGTTCTCCTCATGTTTCTTAAGCTGTCGCGAAGCAAAAGAAACCACATGATCTTCCTGCATCAGCACACAACCTAAGACTTTCTTAAAAGCATCGCAGAAAATAGAATAGCCCTTCCCAAGTTCTAGAAGCACTAGAACTGGAGCACTAGTTAGCCTCTCCTTCAAACTTTGGAAAGCTTGCTGACAACGATCATCCCAAACAAAAGGTACATTCTTCCTGGTCAACTTTGTCATCGGTAACACGATCACACTGAAGTCCTTTATAAACCTCCGGTAATATCCTGCCAAACCCAGAAAACTATGAACTTCTGTCGGCGTCTTTGGTTGCTCCCAATATGAAACTAACTCCACCTTCTTAGGGTCCACCTGGACTCCTTCTGCAGATATCAAATGACCTAAGAAAGTCACTTCCTTCAACCAGAACTCACATTTGCCGAACTTGGCATATAACTGATGTTGGCGAAGAAGAGTCAACGCTTGTCGAAGATGTCGCTCATGTTCTTGCCTGTCCTGACTATAGATCAAAATGTCATATATAAAGACTACAACAAATTGATCTAGGAACGGACGGAACACTCAGTTCATCAGGTCCATGAAAGCAGCAGGTGCATTGGTTAGCCCAAACGACATAACCACAAACTCAAAGTGACCATACCTATCCTAAATGCTGACTTTGGTATGTCGTCTGCCTTAATCCTCAACTAATGATATCAGACTGTAGGTCGATCTTTGAGAACACTATAGCACCACGCAGTTGATCGAACAGATCATCTATCCTCGGTAACAGGTACTTATTCTTGATCGTGACTTTATTCAACTACCGGTAATCTATACATAACCGTATCGACCCATCCTTCTTCTTAACGAACAACATTGAAGCACCCCAAGGCGATGTGCTCGGTCAGATAAACCCTTTCTCTAACAACTCCTGTAACTGCTTCTTCAATTCTGCCATCTCTACTAGATCCATCTTATATGGTGTCCGTGCAACTGGTTGTGTTCTTGGTACCAGATTGATCTCAAAATCAATCTCTCGGGGTGGGGAACACCGGGGAACTCGTTAGGAAACACATCTGCAAACTCTCAGACAACCGTTACCTCCTAAAGGCTAGGACCTTTCACCTTGGTATCCACAACGTGAGCTAAGAAAGCCTTACAACCTTATCGCAGCAACTTTTCTGCCACCATTGCTGACAATAGACATGTCGAAAGAATCTTCCTATCTCCTTGGAAGATCCACTTCTCTCCACCATCACCAAACACTGCCAGCTTGGAACCACAGTCCAACATGACCTTATACTTTTCTAAGGTATCCATCCCAAGGATCACATCGAATCCATGCATATCAAGTGGTATAAGATTCACTTGTATACTTTGTCCCGAAAAAGATAAGACACAAGATGGACACTCCTCTCGAAGCATCGAGGAACCATCCAGAGGGGTTTCTAACCACAAGCTATCTTTCTTACAACTAATAGGTAAAGGACATCTATCAAGCAGTCTATGTGCGATAAAAGAGTGTGTAGCACCGGGGTCAACCAAACCAGATATAAAGCAAGAAAAAGACAAATCAGAATGAAATAACTCCATCTGACCTGTCACCACTCGCGGGTTGACTATCGCCTCCGGCTGACTTATAGCATACAATCGAGTCGTTGCTTGTTGTCCACGTCCTCTGCTTCTTTAAGAAGATGATCCCGCTTGCGATGACTGACCGCGTCCTCACCCTCTACTACCACCGGGTTGTTGTCTGTCTGACCCTTGTTGACTCTGTCTCAGCTGTTGTGTTACCTAAACGTCTCTTCTTGGACAATTTGACTTTAAATGCCCAGTATGTCCACAGTGGTAACATGACCTGCCTTCTGCCTGCAGTCTATATGGCTTTGTTACTACCACTGAAGCTATACTATGTGCCTTCGACGGCGAAGAAACATAACCTCTTCCCTTACTCGGGGACCATTGTGATGGTGCACGAGAACTCGACATCGTGGAAGGTGCTGAAAACCTTAGCTTCCTTTTCACCTTAACTGAGTAGGCCTTTTCCTGGTCATGGACTCCCTTTTCACCTTAACAGAGCGTTCAATCCTGTGGACGGACTCCACAAATGTGGCAAACTGCTCCTGATTCTCTAAAGCAGCAGCATGTGTCGACAACTCAGCACTTAAACCTTTCTCAAACCGCCAGATCCACTCATCATCTGTTGCCGCCATGTGAGGACAAAACCTCAACAAGTCCATGAACTTGGCTTCATACTCAATGATGCTCATCGATCCTTGGCGTAGACGCTCAAACTGGTTGATCTTCTCATCCAGATACATCTTCGGAAAGTATCTGCTCATGAAATCTTGTCGGAAAACCTCCCAACTTATCTCCTCATTGGGTCGCTTCTCCTCCTCGATGGCCCACCAGTGGCCAGCACTACCCTTGAGAAGGTAGACAGTGTGCTTGACTTTGTCTGCTTCGGGGATGTCGAGGATCCGGAAGGCCTTCTCAAGACCAGTCAGCCATAGATCTGCATCTGCTGGATCAGCTATCCCAACATAATCTGAAGCTCCGACTCAGTGAAGTTGCTCAAAGGTCTTCCCAATACCCGATGCTTCACCATGGGGAGCCTGTGCTCTTGGCTAGCAACCTTTCCACCATGTGATTCATCGTATCCATCATCTGCCCCATAAGCTGTTGGTAGGCAGTATTTTTGAGAATGGCTGGGTCAAGTTGGGGGACCTCAGGCACCCGATCTTCATGTGCCTTCTCTCCTACTCCATCAACTGATGCAACATTGCTACTCTCGGCAACATATTCTTCATGGTTTCTAGACATCTTTAAGCTTTATCTTCCACTGAGAGCAAAAGGTTATTGTAAGAAAATCTAGATAACTCACAAGAACATACGCAAACCTAGTCCTAGATCCCCGTAGACTCAGCGAACCTAGAGCTCTGATACCAAACCAACTGTGACACCCGACCATCACACAGACAATGAGATGAGATGCGAAAATGTGCGGAACCTCACATTACCGAAAACACGGGTTAATTAAAACCGATTGTGGAAAGCATACATGAGAGTACTTTTGCATCCAGATGTTGTAGAGAAACATGTTATATAAACATTCACAAGCCTTGGTATAGGTACACAGCTTATCGGAACTAGTTGTACCGTTCGCACCAGAGTTCAACACCTATTTATACATACATAACAGGCCACGTACGGCCATAAGCAGGTTATACAGAGGTTACAATAGCTAGAAATCGTGAAACGTCGTCAAACACCTCCAAGGACCTGAGAGTACAGGGATGACTCTAGGACGCTACTACAAAACCACCAAAACAACAGTGTGTCCATCTCTTGCCTTCTACTACTCTTCTTGTTGCTCAGTCGCAACCTCACGACCACCACCTCATCTAGAGCGATCACCTAAAAAGGGTGTAAAGACACACACTCCCAGCGAGAAACATAACTCTCCGCCGAAACTATAAAACCTCAGAAGGTTAAAGCAGATAACAGCAGATAACTGGTAAAGCGTATAACAAGAGCAGCATACTGAGCGAAGCTATTATAACCATCAAGCTTACCAAGATATCCGGAAGGCATATAACCAAGTATTCTTTATGGAACATGATTGACAAGATAAGCTTTATAAAAACTTATCATAGAATATAAGGATCATACATGTATATGCAAGGTGTAACTAGATCAGCTATATAAGCAAGGCCTCAATCAATGTTCCGTGTTTTGCTCTAAGTAAGATATACCATTCGGCTAGATTACATTTTATTATGCCCTGAGGAAGTGAGCCTTCCCTGCTCAAATCCAACCATTGGCTGTGAAGCCCAATCCGATGTCATACAAGGTCTAAGGAGATCTGGACTCCGTGACCTCACCTTCTCGTGGTCAATACATGAATCATCAAGCAAGACTGCAGTCTTATGCTTATAGGCCTCAGCCTCTGGGTCAGCTCCGCAAGATACCCATATCTCTAGCTCACCTCATCATACGTGCCAGTACATACATCCGATCCATAAACGCATCATGCTCATCATCACATATCCTGAGCCATGGGAGTGTTCACCATGCTCCATATATCCTGAGTGTGCAACCGCAGTTGCACTCAACCCTCCTATTTTAGGCTAGGGGAAACCTCGCATATTCAACAATATGCGCTCTAGGTAATCCCGCAGGATAAACATGTTTCACCATCACCAAATACTGACGGTAATGGATCTATGGCCAGGGCAAACTGCATGATATGTTTATCTATAATTAATTAGTATATTTTAAGCCAATTGTTGAGGAAACTAAAGTATAACATAGCCTTATGGAATTACATTATTATTGCCATCAAACTATTGTCCTGGGACCTCAATCCCTCATGATATCAACCACTTCCTCTCAAGGCATCACAATAATGCATCAGCATCCTGGGAACGCATCCCTTATCTCATCATCAAAGGATAACATCTCAGCTAGGAACTCAACCTTATATCAGGTCCTCAGACCTAGCAACTTGTTATTTCATTAACAAGGATTGTCATCACATTGTGCTAGTCAAAGCACATATACGTCATAGCTCTGACCAGGCCATGAATCCACATGAAATACCTGCATGGTTAATGCACACATCTACAAAGATAACTGGAGCCATCATGGATTAATAGGATTATTATTATACTATCAATTATAAAGAAGCATCCATGAGTACATCACACATAAGCTTTATCATTCATAGTATTATTATCAATCATGGGCATATATTATGCGTTACACTTGTGACCAAATGCATGTATCATATCAACATGTGTAGCAACATCATATGCTTCCAAGCTTCCTGGATCACAATCTATTATTTAAACTTATCAACATATTTACAGGATTCAAAGTGATCACATCGTTTCACTTGTATCATCATTATTAAAAGAGAACCATTAACTATATACATTCTGGGTTATCAAAACCCTCACCCAAAACTCCGACAACCCTCACTAAGCATGGCGAGCAGCACCATCCCTCATCAAAGGGTGTACCCTGGTATAGTAATACCCTTGCCAAAGGTATAACGGCTAGGATTTCCAACCCTAAGGCAACTCACCACCATATCGGCCAACCACTACACATCCTCTAACATGCATCAAGGTTCCATTAGCACGCATGGTGTCGGGTAGCCAGCACCAAGGTATAACGTGCAACACTACCATGGCCATCGGCTAAGGGTCTAACGTGCACCAAGCTATGGTTAAGGTTAGGTTCCACTGTAGGATAACCTTCAACATGAGCCATATCGACCAAAGGGGTGTCGCCCAAGGTGCTCCTATCGTGCAACTATCTCAGCATCGTCTGAGGGTTGCTAACCCTATCAGCCAGGGTACCCATGACGCCCAAGAGTGGTGTCGTGCATGGCCATGAAGCATTATAACGGTCAGCCTCTAGGGTTAGTGTAACATCCTTGACCTGGGTTATGAACTAACCCTAGGTGTTTTGCTTAATTATGTAATTAGATACTCGTGATTATCTTGTGGTATGTAATTAAAGCTCCTGAGGAACATATATTTCCTTTTCTGTCCTTTTTGAACAATGTTGTAGTATTATTTTGTAATAGAGGGACCTATGTGCATTTTACCCAATTAGAAGGGTTAACTTACAAATTGCACATTTTTAGATGTTCCTATGGCTTTGAGACATCATAAGAATGAATATGATGAAGTATGATGGATTCTCCAAGCTTGGGCACTGAGATGCAGCTTGTGGAGCAATCCTTGTGCTTTAAACCCTAATTTTGGTGTAAAGTGCAATTTACCCAAAATGTGGGGTGCAACTTGTAAAATACACCTTCTAGAATATCTTTTATGACTCTTGGCATCAATTAGAGTAAAAATGATGAAGGGGGTGCTTCATTTGAATAATTATATAAGAAGGAACACCCTTGTAATTAAATAATCAAGTTGTAAGCAAAATGACCCCTTTATGTGTGCACCTTAGTAATAAGTTGACCTTCTTTGCCTTTAGTTCTTGGTTTTAGATGGAGTTTTGTTTAAGTTTGAAGAAGGAGAAACGTGCTTATAAGAAGAGAAGGACCTATATGAGAAATTAAGAAACTAGTTGTCCTTATGATGAAGTTTCACCCAAAGTATATATACACCTTCCTTTGCAAACAAAGGAACATTTCCTTCACTTCCTCACTTATCCCCTTGCTTAAACCGACTAAGGCAGAGCTCTGGAGTAGAGGAGAATGGTTAAGGAGTTCTAGGTAAGCTTGGGTCATCTTCTTGCTCGGATTCATGGAGGAATTCATGGTGCAAGGTTGGTAGACTAGCTTTTCTTACTGGGTTCTTCTTTCTAGCCGACTTTTCCCAACCAATTCTTGGAGAGACGACCTTGACCAACCTGTGGAGCTCAAGACGCCATTAACAACTTGGAAGCTTGGAGCTCTAGGGACGACCTTAAGGTGGGTTTTATAACTCTAAACCCTTTTGCTTTGTTATGCATCTCTTTTCTATGTGCTAGTAGTTTGTTCTTCTTTCCTCTACCTTCCTTTGCACTCTTAGAAGTAAAACCATGAAGAACAAACCTTAGTCTCAAGGTAGAAGATGATGGGAATTAATACCAATGTTGGTCCTTATCTTACTTTACCAAACGACCTTGGACCTTTGGTCTAAACGGTTTGCAAGACCGTTTGAAACCAAACGGTTACAAAACCGTTTGATTTCATGCGGTTTGCAAGACCGTTTAGAATCAAACGGTCTCCAAGACCGTTTGGTAGGTTTGACCAAGAGTTTACCATTTAGAGGTCCGCTGGACACATTATGAATTAATCATCTACAAAGAATCATAATCTAATTACAAGTAAATCACAAGTTGAAGGCACTTTAATCACTTAAACCCTAATCGGGTTCAATTGCTGATTTCAAGGACCAATTGGGTTGAAGTTTGGGTTGAGTGGACCAAACGGTTTCAAAACTGTTTGGGGATCACCCAAGACCGTTTGGAGGTCTAGGGTTAAGGTAATTTGATCAATTGAAGGTCCAATCACAATAGGTTGTTGAAATAATCAAAAGTGCTGATTTGTGACTTAATTAGGGTTCAACCCTTAACAAATGGACTTAGATTTTGATGAGAATTTGGGCAAACGGTCTCAAGACTGTTTGGAGGATGTCCAAATGATCCCAAGACCGTTTGGGGTCAGGTCATGGCCCAATTGGGTGATAGTTGATGGGTTCAACTTCAATTAGACTCATGTTGATGGATGTTGATGGTTGATCGACTATAAACCCTAATTCAATTGATTCCAACCCTAATTGGCTATCAATTGAGGGTCAATTGAGTGTCCAATTGATTAAGGATAATGCTAATTGGCTCAATTGATAAGTGGTTAACATGTATGAGGTCAATTGAGGGGTTCAACCTTGAAAACCCTAATCAATTCCAAGTGTAGATGCACTTTTTAGGTCCATGCGATTTTGAGATGTTTGGACCAAACGGTCTCAAGACCGTTTGGGACCAAATGGTCTCAAGACCATTTAGGGGCAAACGGTCTCAAGGTCGTTTAGGCTTATGCTGTTTTAAGGTGATTTGTTCAAACGGTTTCAAAGTCAACCATGTCCAAACAATCAACATGATGAAACGGTTTCAAGACTGTTTAAGGGCAAACAGTATTGAGTGTGATCTTGTCCATGCGGTCTTGAGGGTCAAAGTTACCAAACGGTCAACTCTTCCAAACAGTTTCAAAACCGTTTGGAGGTTGAAGTGTGAAACCGTTTGGGGACTTTTAGGGTTAAGATTGTTTAATGTTTTAAAGGCTTAAATGGTTCAATGGTTGTTTAATCTAAACCCTAATGATACCTAAAGACTTGAAGGGGTTAAGTAATTAGTAGCTTGACCTATGTTATGGTTAATGGTGAACATTATCAAGGCACTTATGAAGGGTTCAAGTAGACAACACCCCTTGATTAAGCAAACCCTAATGACCATAGTGGTGATGACTTGACCTATGTTAATCAAGTTGAACTGACCTAATCTAATCTAGAGTGATGTAAACATCATCTAGTAGTGAGAGGAGAGAGAAGGCTCCTAATATGAATATGAATCAAGTAACATACCTTCATTATGTAAGAATGTACATGATTAGGGTATGATCCATCAAGGTGAGATCATGGAAACCCTAATTATGATGATTAATGAATCTTAACCTAATTTGAGGGCATCAATGATGATAATTTTCACACATGATGATGCTATGAGCTCAATTCACTATGAAGTGAATAGTAAAACCTAATTCTAGGGTAATAACAAGTAATGTGAATAGTAAACCCTAATTTAGGGTGATTTGATGAATGAAGTAATTCTGTGTTATGCCTTTGGGAACGAAATCCTAATTATAAGTTGAAAATGAGGAATTCTTATGCCATGTAAGCTAAGAGGTTCAATAATCCCATGTTGAAGTGAATAAATACAAACCCTAGAAATCAATATTGATATGTTGATCTTAGCACGCCCGTGCTAAGGAGCACGACCGTGGTAGCTTGCCTTTGCACGACCGTGCAAGGAAGCATGGCCGTGGTGTTCTATAATGAAATTGAAAAGTTTTAGCATTGTGATAACATTGTTATATATGCATATTCTCAATTATACTAATCATGCAGGTGGTTAGCAAGAAGTAATCATAACCAGGTAAATGTTATGATATCATATTAATTGAAAGCATGTTATTAGCTTTATGAATAGTGACATACTATGTTGCCTAGTTTAAGTAGCATCATATGATATTGATAGGTTGTAAGAGCCATGAGCAACATCAAGGTCATGCTGATTAGATGAATTATGATGAGTTGATTAAGAATTGATATCCATATGATAATTGATGTGAGTTAAGCTTGATACATTTAGTATTATACTTTCATAGCTGTTGTTCTAATGATTAATATTTGAGAACATGCTTGATGCTAAAAGAATGTTGAAATATACCTAAATAATCAAGTATAATCATATCATGTAGAGCCCTGATCATAGATCCATCATTGTAGAAGTTAAATGATGGTGAAACAGGTTTTCCTAAGGGAACTCCTGGATCACATACTTTTGAGTATGTGGGGGAATATGAACGTGAATATCCTTACGTCCTAGTGTAGGAATTGATGTAGATATATCTTAATCTATCAACCCTTCATTATATGTTTATGCTGAGGTGATGTACCACAAATCTTCCGAGGGAAATCTTTAAATACCGCATCGATGAGAGATAAACAAGAGATCTTTCGATGGCTAAGAGAGTACAGAATGCCACTGTGACTTTAATAGCGAAGTGCCAGAATACCCTGGTAATCTATCTTAGCAGAGACATGAGATGTCCTGCATGTTGATCCTCATACTGACTGAGGAAGATGAGGTCGTAAGAATCCAGCTCTTTTGATGACCTATGTATGATATCGATGCAACTTAGCAATGATCGGTTGGAGTATGAGCGGTATACCTCATCTCCACATGGCATAATAATGTTTGTAAAATATAATCAACCGTGTAGCATATCTGCTTAGATTGAACTACGAGAAACAATGATTGATGTTACATTGTTTACATTAATGATCTGTTCAAGTATCTAGTATACATGTTCTTCATATGCTTTAATGAAGTGATTGCTTAAGTAAATGTTGCTTTGCTTATTATCAAACCTGCTATTGAATGATTTAAGTTACCTTGCTTACGTTATTCCTTAATTGCTATAACAAAGCTTCTGGCGGAGAGTTATAACTCTCGCTGGGATAATTGTTCAAATTATCTCACTCCCATAGGTTTTAACTTTTTAGGTGGACTTAGAGGACGAAGAAACCAATCTGAGGGTGAGCAGTATCAACAATAGCAACACCAGGGGCAGCAGTGAATCTCAGGTGGAGATACTGACTGTCAAGTCCTGTAGTTAGATTGTCTTATGTCATCTCTGTACTCTCAGGTCCTAGGAGTCAGTAGGTTTGAGGTTTTTGTCTTTAAGCCTCGAGATTTTGTATCTGGATGTATATAATCACTCGAGAGGTGATTTTACAATGATGTAAACTGTCTATCTTGTTTAATTATAAAAGAGCTTTATGCTTGAAGATCTTTTCTTAAAAAGTTTTAATTTCCAGTGATTTTTCATAATTCCGCTGCCAGTTAAACAATCGCTTCCGCTTTAGTTAATCTCGTTTTCCGAAGTAAGACGTCTCAGTTTAGTGGTATCAGAGCTCTAGGTTCGCTGAGTCTACAAAGACATAGGACTTAGGATGTTGAGTCTATTCTTCGTGTTTTCCAGTATATCTAATAGTGTCTTCTGCTTCTCAGGAGAAGAAGATAATTAAGGATGTCTGGACCACATGAGGAGTATGTGGCAGAGAGTAGTGTCGTTGCACCCTGAGAAGGTGCAAGGAACCCAGAAATAGAGAAACCTGTACCTGAGCCACTTATGGAGCCACCTCAGTTTAACCCAACTGACATGGAGAACCCAGCTGTTCAGACCTTGTTCGGGCAGTTTATGACTGCCATGACACACATCACATATAGGATGCCCATGCCTGCACCTAGGGCACCTACCCAGTCTGAAGGACAAGGTATCAGTAAGACGTTCGAGCGACTTCGCCGAGTCGGAGCAACCGAATACTTTGGAACAGCTGACCCTGCAGATGTCGATCTGTGGTTAACCGAGTTAGAGAAGGCCTTTAGAATCTTGAACATCCCAGAAGCTGAGAAGGTTAGACATGCTGTCTATCTTCTCAAGGGGAGTGCTGGTCACTAGTGGACCATGGAAGAGTAGAAGAGGCCTGGTGTGGAAGTAGCATGGGAAGTCTTTCGTCAGGAATTTATCAATAGATATTTCCCTAAGACGTTCATGGATGAGAAAATCTCTCAGTTCGAGAAGTTAAGACAAGGTCTGATGAACATTAGTGAGTATGAGTCTAAGTTCATGGAGTTGTTGTGGTTTTTCCTGCATATGGCTGCTACAGATGAAGAAAGGATCAAGCGGTTCGAGAAAGGGTTAAACGCTGAGTTGACTACTCCTGTGTCTGCCCTAGAGAACCGGGAAAAGTTTGCTACCTTCGTTGAGTCAGTCTGAAGGATAGAGAGGTCTGTAGCAGAGAAGAGGCAAACCCATAAGAGATATCCTCAGTTTCAGGGATCTTCATCTAGAGACTTCAAGAAACCTAGATTTTCTACACCTACACCACCACCACCTAGACCTAGTGCTCAGACACAATGGACACCGAGTAGAGGTAGAGGACGAAGCCTACCACTACAAGGAGCTCGCAGTTCAGCATCGATGTCAGTCACAGGACCACCAAGACCACAACAAATGGAAAGAAGTTGCTACATATGTGGGAAGATGGGGCATCTTATGAAAGACTGTAGAGCTAGACCAGCAAGTGTAACCCAACCACAGAGGCAGAGTCAGCAAGGATCCCAGAGGAGGCAGTTTCAAGGAGCAGCTAGAGGACGTGGACAAGCGTCCCAAGCTGGATCGTCAGCACTGAATCAACCACAGGCAACAACAAGGTTCTATGCTATGAACCCACCTGATGCAGTGATCAACCCTCGGGTTGTGGCAGGTCAGATGGAGTTGTTATATTATGATATGTCTACATCCTGTGTTGTATCTGTTTTGATTGACCCGGGTACTACGCACTCCTTTATCACTCGAAGAGTGATTCGTAACTGCAATATGACAGTCAGTCATAGGGCAGATAGCATGTTGCTTGAGACTCCGTTGAGAGGGTCTGCTGTGTTGCAGGAGGTATGCTCTCCCTGCATCCTTTTCTTTTCTGATCATCACATCCAAGTGGATCTTATACCACTCGAAATGCAAGGATTTGACATAATCCTTGGGATAGATACTTTGGAAAGGTATAAGGTTGTTTTGGATTGTGAATCCAAGCAAGCTATGTTTGCTGATGAAAGTGACACATGGATATTTCAAGGAGAGAGAAAGATTCTACCTACATGTCTTGTGTCAGCTATGGTTGCTGAGAAGCTGATGAGGCAAGGATGTTGTGCATTCTTGGCCCATGTGGTAGATACTACCATGGAAAGTCCTAACCCTGCTGAAGTTCCTATAGTCAGGGAATTTGAAGATGTATTTCCTGAAGAACTTCCAGGTGTGCCACCGCCTCAGGAAATTGATTTTGAAATCAATTTGATCCCAGACACACAACCTATAGCACAGACACCATATAGGATGGTGCCTGTTGAGATGGCAAAACTCAAGAAACAACTTCAGGAGTTGCTTGAGAAGGGTTTCATCCGACCGAGTACTTTGCCTTGGGGTGCTTCGGTTCTTTTTGTTAAGAAGAAAGATGGATAAATGCAGTTGTGCATTGATTACAGACAACTAAAAAAAGTAACAATAAAGAACAAGTACCCTCTGCTGAGGATTGATGATCTCTTTGATCCGTTGCGTGGTGCAAATGTCTTCTCAAAGATAGACTTGAGGTTAGGATATCATCAACTCCGTATTAAGGATAGTGACATATCCAAGTCTGCTTTCAGGACAAGGTATGGTCACTATGAGTTCACAGTTATGTTGTTTGGACTAACTAATGCACCAGCTGCATTTATGGAACTCATGAATAGAATCTTCCGACCTTTTCTTGATCAGTGTGTTGTTGTCTTCATAGATGACATTCTGATCTATAGTAGGGATGCTCAGCAGCATGAACAGCATCTTCGTCAGGCTCTAGCTTTGCTAAGAGAACATAAGCTATACGCTAAGTTTATCAAGTGTGAGTTCTGGTTACCGGAAGTATCTTTCCTTGGGCATGTGGTATCTGCCTCGGGTATTTGTGTTGACCCTAAAAAGGTAGAATTTGTTCTACAATGGGAACAACCGAAGACACCGACGAAGATCTGTAGTTTCTTAGGGTTGGTTGGCTATTACTGAAGGTTCATTAAGAACTTCAGTTCCATAGCCTTACCCTTGACTAAGTTGACCCGGAAGGATGTTCCTTTTGCCTGGAATGACAAGTGTCAGCAATCTTTTCAGCTGTTGAAGGAGAGGTTGACAAGTGTACCTATACTTGTGTTACCTGAGCAGGGCAAAGGATACATAGTTTTTTGTGATGCCTCCAAGAATGGACTCGGATGTGTGTTGATGCAGGATAAACAAGTGATTTCTTTTGCTTCCCGACAGCTTAAGAAACACAAGGAGAATTATCCGACACACGATCTGGAGTTAGCTGTTGTGGTTCATGCCTTGAAGATCTGGAGACACTATCTCTACGGAGAGACATTCCATATTTTCACTGATCATAAGAACCTTAAGTATATCTTCTCTCAGCACGAACTTAACATGAGGCAACATCGCTGGATGGAATTAATCAAGGACTATGATTGTACAATTGATTACCATCCAAGGAAGGCCAATGTGGTTGCAGATGCCTTGAGTAGGAAATCAGCAACACCAACAATAGATAGAGCACAAATAAACTCTTTAGTATGCTCTAGGAGAGATATGCTTATCTCTTTAAGGCAAGACAATGTACAGTTGAAGGTGTCATTGTTAGACGGGTTGTTGGCTGAGATGCATATAAAACCTACCCTAAGAGAGCATATTAAGGAGGCACAGCAAGTTGATGTTGCAGTTCAACAGATTAGATCAGAGTATGGTGATGAGAGACGAGATGGTTTCCATGACTCAGATGATCAAGTAGCATGTTATCATGGAAGGATGATAGTGTCGGATGTGGATAACTTGAGAAAGTTAGTCCTGGAAGAAGCTCATTCTTCGATGTATGCTATGCATCCAGGAAGCACCAAAATGTATCAAAACTTGAAAGATATGTATTGGTGGCCTGGGATGAAGAAGGACGTTGCTGAGTTTGTTCTGAGGTGCCCTGTGTGTCAGCAAGTTAAAGCAGAACACCAGAACCCTACAGGAACAATGCAACCTTTACCCATACCACAGTGGAAGTGGAATCATATAACCATGGACTTTGTTGTTGGCCTACCTAGGAAAAACAAAGGGCATGATTCCATTTGGGTAATAGTTGATAGGTTGACAAAGACAACACATTTCTTACCTATCAAAACAACCTATTCTGCTGAGAAGTTAGCATAGTTGTATGTTGAAGAGATAGTGCGACTGCACGGAGTTCCAGTCACTATAGTTTCAGACAGAGGTCCCCAGTTTACGATTCGTTTTTGGGAGCGACTACACAAAGCTTTAGGCACCCATTTAAGGTTTAGTACAACCTTTCATCCACAGAGTGATGGACAGTCAGAAAGGACTATACAGACCTTGGAGGACTTGTTGAGAGCATGTGTTCTCCAGTTTACAGGGAGTTGGGATCTACACCTAAGCTTGATAGAGTTTGCCTATAACAATAGCTATCAACATAGCATTGACATGGCACCTTATGAAGCTTTGTATGGTAGACATTGTAGATCACCCTTATGTTGGTATGAGACGGGTGAATATCAACTATTAGGTCCTGATCTTGTGCAGCAAACCACAGAGAAGATTAAAGTAATACAACAACAGATTAAGACTGCACAGGATAGGCAGAAATCATATGCTGATAGACGTCGTAGACCCTTGGAGTTCCAGGTTGGAGACAGAGTGTATCTCAAAGTCTCGCCTTGGAAGGGAGTTCTGAGATTTGGAAGGAAAGGGAAGTTAGCTCCTAGGTTTATGGGGCCTTATCCAATCATCGAACAGGTTGGAAAGGTAGCCTATAAACTAGAGTTACCACCATAGTTATAGAGGTTACACACTGTGTTCCACATTTCTATGCTGAGGAAATGTCACCCTGATACCGAGTCAGTTCTACAGCCTATGGAGGTAGAATTGAATGATGATATAACTTATGAGGAAGGACTAGTGTCAATCCTTGATAACAGAATTAAAAAGCTGAAAAAGAAAGATATAAGTCTTGTGAAAGTCCTCTGGAATCATCGTGGTGTTGAAGAAGCCACATGGGAACTAGAGGAAGAGATGAGAAGGAAATACCCTGCTCTTTTCTCTTAATATGTTTTGTTGATTTCGGGGACGAAATCCTTGTAAGGGGTGGATAATTTGTAACATCCATGACCTGGGTTATGAACTAACCCTAGGTGTTTTGCTTAATTATGTAATTATATACTCGTGATTATCTTGTGGTATGTAATTAAAGCTCCTGAGGAACATATATTTCCTTTTCTGTCCTTTTTGAACAATGTTGTAGTATTGTTTTGTAATACAGGGACCTATGTGAAATTTACCCAATTAGAAGGGTTAACTTGCAAATTGCACATGTTTAAATGTTCCTCTGGCTTTGAGACATCATAATAATGAATATGATGAAGTATGATGGATTCTCCAAGCTTGGGCACTGAGATGCAGCTTGTGGAGCAATCCTTGTGCTTTAAACCCTAATTTTGGTGTAAAGTGCAATTTACCCAAAATGTGGGGTGCAACTTGTAAAATACACCTTCTAGAATATCTTTTATAACTCTTGGAATCAATTAGAGTAAAAATTATGAAGGGGGTGCTTCATTTGAATAATTATATAAGAAGGAACACCCTTGTAATTAAATAATCAAGTTGTAAGCAAAATGACCCCTTTATGTGTGCACCTTAGTAATAAGTTGACCTTCTTTGCCTTTAGTTCTTGGTTTTAGAAGGAGTTTTGTTTAAGTTTGCAGAAGGAGAAACGTGCTTAGAAGGAGAGAAGGACCTAGATGAGAAATTAAGAAACTAGTTGTCCTTATGATGAAGTTTCACCCAAAGTATATATACACCTTCCTTTGCAAACAAAGGAACGTTTCCTTCACTTCCTCACTTATCCCCTTGCTTAAACTGACTAAGGCAGAGCTATGGAGTAGAGGATAATGGCCAAGGAGTTCTAGGTAAGCTTGGGTCATCTTCTTGCTCGGATTCATGGAGGAATTCATGGTGCAAGGTTGGTAGACTAGCTTTTCTTACTTGGTTCTTCTTTCTAGCCGACTTTTCCCAACCAATTCTTGGAGAGACGACCTTGGCCAACCTGTGGAGCTCAAGATGCCATTAAAATCTTGGAAGCTTGGAGCTCTAGGGATGACCTTAAGGTGGGTTTTCTAACTCTAAACCCTTTTGCTTTGTTATGCATCTCTTTTCTATGTGCTAGTAGTTTGTTCTTCTTTCCTCTACCTTCCTTTGCACTCTTACAAGTAAAACCGTGAAGAACAGACCTTAGTCTCAAGGTAGAAGATGATGGGCATTAATACCAATGTTGGTCCTTATCTTACTTTACCAAACGACCTTGGACCTTTGGTCTAAACGGTTTGCAAGACCGTTTGAAACCAAACGGTTACAAAACTGTTTGATTTCATGCGGTTTGCAAGACCATTTAGAATCAAACGATCTCCAAGACCATTTGGTAGGTCTGACCAAGTGTTGACCATTTAGAGGTCTGCTGGACACATTATGAATTAATAATCTACAAATAATCATAATCTAATTGCAAGTAAATCACAAGTTGAAGGCACTTTAATCACTTAAACCCTAATCGGGTTCAATTGTTGATTTCATGGACCAATTGGGTTGAAGTTTGGGTTGAGTGGCCCAAACGGTTTCAAAACCATTTGGGGATCACCCAAGACTGTTTGGAGGTCTAGGGTTAAGGTAATTTGATCAATTGAAGGTCCAATCATAATAGGTTGTTGAAATAATCAAAAGTGCTGATTTGTGACTTAATTAGGGTTCAACCCCTAACAAATGGACTTAGATTTTGATGAGACTTTGGTAAAATGGTCTCAAGACTGTTTGGAGGATGTCCAAATGATACCAAGACCGTTTGGGGTCAGGTCATGGCCCAATTGGGTGATAGTTGATGGGTTCAACTTCAATTAGACTCATGTTGATGAATGTTGATGGTTGATCGACTATAAACCCTAATTCAATTGATTCCAACCCTAATTGGCTATCAATTGAGGGTCAATTGAGTGTCCAATTGATTAAGGATAACGCTAATTGGCTCAATTGATAAGTGGTTAACATGTATGAGGTCAATTGAGGGGTTCAACCTTGAAAACCCTAATCAATTGCAAGTGTTGATGCACTTTTTAGGTCCATGCGGTTTTGAGATGTTTGGACCAAACGGTCTCAAGACCGTTTGGGACCAAACGGTCTCAAGGTCGTTTAGGCTTATGCGGTTTCAAGGTGATTTGTTCAAACGGTTTCAAATTCAACCATGTCCAAATGGTCAACATGATGAAACGGTTTCAAGACCGTTTCAGGGCAAACGGTCTTGAGTGTGATCTTGTCCATGCGGTCTTGAGGGTCAAAGTTACCAAATGGTCAACTCTTCCAAATGGTTTCAAAACCGTTTGGAGGTTGAATTGTGAAACCGTTTGGGGACTTTTAGGGTTAATATTGTTTAATGTTTTGAAGGCTTAAATGGTTCAATGGTTGTTTAATCTAAACCCTAATGATACCTAAAGACTTTAAAGGGTTAAGTAATTAGTAGCTTGACCTATGTTATGGTTAATGGTGAACATTATCAAGGCACTTATGAAGGGTTCAAGTAGACAACACCCCTTGATTAAGCAAACCCTAATGACCATAGTGGTGATGACTTGACCTATGTTAATCAAGTTGAACTGACCTAATCTAATCTAGAGTGATGTAAACATCATCTAGTAGTGAGAGGAGAGAGAAGGCTCCTTATATGAATAAGAATCAAGTAACATACCTTCATTATGTAAGAATGTACATGATTAGGGTATGATCCATCAAGGTGAGATCATGGAAACCCTAATTATGATGATTAATGAATCTTAACCTAATTTGAGGGCATCATTGAGGATAATTTTCACACATGATGATGTTATGAGCTCAATTCACTATGAAGTGAATAGTAAACCCTAATTCTAGGGTAATAACAAGTAATGTGAATATTAAACCCTAATTTAGGGTGATTTGATGAATGAAGTAATTTTGGGTTATGCCTTTGGGTATGAAACCCTAATTATAAGTTGAAAATGAGGAATTCTTATGCCATGTAAGCTAAGAGGTTCAATAATCCCATGTTGAAGTGAATAAATCCAAACCCTAGAAATCAATATTGATATGTTGATCTTAGCACGCCCGTGCTAAGGAGCACGGCCGTGGTAGCTTGCCTTTGCACGACCGTGCAAGGAAGCACGACCGTGGTGTTCTATAATGAAATTGAAAAGTTTTAGCATTGTGATAACATTGTTATATATGCATATTCTCAATTATACTAATCATGCAGGTGGTTAGCAAGAAGTAATCATAACCAGGTAAATGTTATGATATCATATTAATTGAAAGCATGTTATTAGCTTTATGAATAGTGACATACTATGTTGCCTAGTTTAAGTGGCATCATATGAGATTGATAGGCTGTAAGAGCCATGAGCAACATCAAGGTCATGCTGATTAGAGGACTTATGATGAGTTGATTAAGAATTGATATCCATATGATAATTGATGTGAGTTAAGCTTGATACATTTAGTATTCTAATTTCATAGCTGTTGTTCTAATGATTAATGTTTGAGAACATGCTTGATGCTAAAAGAATGCTGAAATATACCTAAATAATCAAGTATAATCATATCATGTAGAGCCCTGATCATAGATCCATCATTGTCAGAAGCTAAATGATGGTGAAACATGTTTTCCTAAGGGAACTCATGGATCACATACTTTTGAGTATGTGGGGGAATATGGACGCGAATATCCTTACGTCCTAGTGTAGGAATTGATGTAGACGTATCTTAATCTATCAACCCTTCATTATATGTTTATGCCGGGGTGATGTACCACAAATCTCCTGAGGGAAATCTTTAAATACCGCATCGATGAGAGATAAACAAGAGATCTTTCGATGGCGAAGAGAGTACAAAATGCCACTATGACTTTAATAGCGAAGTGCCAGAATACCCTAGTAAGCTATCTTAGCAGAGACATGAGATGTCCTGCATGTTGATCCTCATACTGACTGAGGAAGATGAGGTCGTAAGAATCCGACTCTTTTGATGACCTATGTATGATACCGATGCGACTTAGCAGTGATCGGTTGGAGTATGAGCGGTATACCTCATCTCCGCAGGGCATAATAATGTTTGTAAAATATAATCAATTGCGTAGCATGTCTGCTTAGATTGAACTATGAGAAACAATGATTGATGTTACATTGTTTACATTAATCATTTGTTCAAGTATCTAGTATACATGTTCTTCATATGCTTTAATGAAGTGATTTCTTAAGTAAATGTTGCTTTGCTTATTATCAAACCTGCTGTTGAATGATTTAAGTTACCTTGCTTATGTTATTCCTTAATTTCTATAATAAAGCTTCTGGCGGAGAGTTATAACTCTCCCTGGGATAATTGTTCAAATTGTCTCACTCCCGTAGGTTTCAACTTTTTAGGTGGACGTAGAGGACGGAGAAACCAATCTGAGGGTGAGCAGTATCAGCAGCAGCAACACCAGGGGCAGCAGTGAATCTCAGGTGGAGATACTGACTGTCAAGTCCTGTAGTTAGATTGTCTTATGTCGTCTCTGTACTCTTACGTCCTAGGAGTTAGTAGGTTTGAGGTTTTTGGCTTTAAGCCTCGAGATTTTGTATCTGGATGTATATAATCACTCGAGAGGTGATTTTACAATGATGTAAACTATTTATCTTGTTTAATTATAAAAGAGCTTTATGCTTCAAGATCTTTTCTTAAAAAATTTTAATTTCTAGTGATTTTTCATAATTCCGCTGCCAGTTAAACAATCGCTTCCGCTTTAGTTAATCTCATTTTCTGAAGTAATACGTCTCAGTTAGCATGTCGGGCATGAAGCCATGTCGTCCAACACTTCGTATAAGTCAAGGCTCAACTAAGACATGGTGGTATCGGCCAAAGCCATCCTGGTCACCATACCATATCGCCCAAGCTCATCTAAACAAGGATAACAGCCAAGGTTGTGCCAGGCACCAAGCTATCAAAGCCTATCGACCAAGACCATCTCAAGACAAGGGGGGTGCATCGGGCATCCTCTATACATGGTGTATCGTCTAAAGGATACAAGGATCAACCTAACGCCTGAGCAAGCATATCTACCAAGGATTCCATCTCAAGAACATATCATGCCATAAGGGTAGACAACTCATGTCACCCAAAGCAACTCTATCACCCATGCTAGGGTTGAGACTCTATATCGAACAAAGCATAACGGGCACCAAGCCAACTATCTCAACAAGGTATGTCACCCAAAGGTACAACTCCAAACAAGGCTATCGGGCAACACAACTTCCAAGGTCATATCGTGCAAGGCACAAACCCACAAGATCATCCTCAACCTCAAGAACAAGGGCACCAGACCCTAATTGATCAAGAAGGTCGGCTCACCTCTCAACAACCAAGAGAGAGGGGTTTTGCACAACCTCTATCACAAATCGGGAAACCACAAGGATCCACCTCAACATAGGTCATCATCTACCCAAAAGCTCACCTCTATAATCCATGGTGAGAGGAGGGTGTTGCTCAAGGCAACTAGAATATAAGCTCACCTCTTAACAACCAAGAGAGAGGGGTATTGCCCACATTACTAGAGCTCAAACTCACTTCTCTAGACCAAGGAGAGAAAAGAGTGTTGCTCAACAAGGAAACCTTAAACCATGGACCGGCCAACTAGGTGTAAAGGCACATAGACCATCAACAACATCATACTCATAATATCTACAATATCAATAACATCATACTCATAATATCCACAAGATCAACAACATGTAATAGAGCAAGATACATAGCATGAAATGGCCGATCATCAACATATATGAGACATGAAACATAGAGAAGGTAATATAGCTAGGGTTAGAAGTTATGTAACCTGCCTTAAGCAAACTCCTCAAGCTCCAAAGCTCCAAGCTTTAAGCTCCTAGCTCCAAGCACACTACTTCAGTCACCTCAAGAAAAGGAACAAGAAGCATAACCGCCATGGCCAAAGAGTAGGCAAGATGGAGAAGAAGATGCTAAGGAGAGAGGGAAGATGCTTACCAAGGAAACAAGACCCACTTAGGGTTCAACCACCAAGCTAAAGGAAGAAGAAGGGAACTCCTCCAAGGGGATCGACCACCAACCTTAGCTCTTCCAAGGGTATCAACCACCAAGGTTGCAAGGGAGAGGTGTATCGTGTACACAAGGAAGAGAGGAGCAACAAAGTGCTAACGGGTTCCTAAGGAAGAGAAAGATAAGGCATATATAGATGGGGTTCAAGGTTAAACCAAGGCAAGGTGTCACCTTACCAAGGGACACTTGTCCACACGTTTCACCACCTTGTAAAACTCATGCACATGCCATGACACTACTCCCCCAAGGGTCAGCCACATGTCCAATCTAGGGTGACACAACCAAGGCAAGAAGGTCAACAAAGGTCAAAGGCCGACACACTACTCCTCCATGGCCGACACACCCCCATGGGCGATAGCCCATGGCTGACACAAAGCACCCTTGCCTGATACAGGGCTCAACCAAGCAAGGAAAGGCCCAAATAAGGGAAAAGAAGGCCCAAAAGAGCTCAACCAAGCCCAATATAACTCAAGGCACGAGCCCAAACCTTCCTCTCAACCCTAGAGGAAGCAAAGAGAGAGAAAGACATCTCTCAAGGTGACAAACTTACTCTTCAACCTTAACTCAGGTTATTTTGCAAGTAGCACCTCCAGCTCTCAACTAAGCACAAGCAAACCCTAATCACTACTAAAGATGATTATCAAGCAACCAAGCATAAGGTTTAGGCAAAACAAATAGGGTAAGCCCAAAATGAAGGTCAGGGTCCTTACAAGCCATAAACCTCTACAAAGGGATTTCGCCCCCAAAATCCGAAGAGAAAAGTGAGGGATACTTTTGCCGCATTCCTCAATCTCCCATGTGGCTTCCTCAACACCGCGATGATGCCAAAGAACCTTTACAAGAACCAGGTCCTTCCTCTTCATCTTCTTTACTCTTCTATCAAAGATCGCCACCAGACCCTCCTCGTAAGTCATGTCTTCATCAAGCTCAACTTCAACTGGCTGTATCACTATCCCTGAGTCTGGATGACGTTTTCTTCAGCATACTGACATGGAACACTGGATGCAACCTGTGCAACTCTGGCGGCAACTCTAACTTGTAAGCTACCTTATCAACACGTGCTATTATCGGGTATGGCCCCATATACCTGGGTGCCAGTTTGCCTTTCCGGCCAAACCTTAGCACGCCTTTCCAAGGTGAGACCTTGAGATACACTTTGTCTCCCACTTGGAACTCTAAAGGTCGTCGACGATTGTCTACATAAGACTTCTGTCTGTCCTGTGTTGTTTTCAACTTTTGTTGTATCACTCTGATCTTTTTTGTTGTCTGTTGTACAAACTCAGGACCCAAAAGCTGATACTCACCAGACTCATACCAACATAAAGGGGATCTGCACTTCCTTCCATATAGAGCCTCATAAGGAGCCATGTCAATGCTCTGCTGATAACTATTGTTATAAGAAAACTCTATCAGACTGAGATGCATGTCGCAACTGCCTAGGAACTACAAAACACAAGCTCAGAGAAGATCTTCCAAAGTCTGAATAGTCCTTTCAGACTGTCCATCCGTCTGTGAGTGGAAGGCGGTACTGAACGTCAACTACGTTCCCAATGCTTTGTGCAACTGTTCCCAGAAACGACTTGTGAACTGAGGACCTCTGTCGAAAACTATCGTTGCTGGTATACCGTGCAAACACACTATCTCGTCCACATACATTCGAGCAAGCTTCTCTGATGTATATGTTGTCTTTACCGATATCAAATGAGCACATTTTGTTAGCCTATCCACTATTACCCAAATGGAATCATGATTCCTAGTTGTCTTTGGTAGACCAACTACGAAGTCCATGGTTATATGATCCCATTTCCATTGTGGTATCAGCATGGGTTGCAACGTACCTACCTAATTATGATGCTGAGCTTTAACTTGCTGACATACTGCACACTTAGCCACAAACTCAGTTACATCCTTCTTCAAGCCAGACCACCAATACAGGTCCTTCAGATTATGATACATCTTGGTGACTCCTGGATGCATAGCATACATCGATGTGTGTGCTTCCTCGAGCACTAGCTTCCTTAGATTATCAACATCGGGGAGCACCATTCTACCATGATAGCAAACTAGTCCATCCTCGGACTCATGGAACCCATCACACTTTTTGTTACCAAGCTCTGATCTGATCAATTTTACTGTATCATCCACATGTTGTGCGTCTTTGATCTATTGTCTCAGCGTAGGCTTAACTTGCATTTGTGCCAACAGTCCTGCCAACAAGGAAACTTCCAACTGCACATTCATCTGCCGCAAGGAGACAAACATATCCCGCCTATAGCATACTAAGGAACTCAACTGTGCTTTCTTCATGGGGAGAGAAGAAGACTTTCTGCTAAGTGCATCAGCTACCACATTTGCCTTACCAGGATGATACTCAATGGTGCAATCATAATCATTTATTAGCTCCATCCAAAGACGTGGTCGCATATTCAGCTCATTCTACAAAAAATGTACTTAAAGTTCTTATGATCTGTAAAGATCTGACACACTTCCCCATAAAGATAGTGTCTCCAAATCTTTAACGCATGGACCACCGTTGCCAACTCCAAATCATGTGTCGGATAGTTCTCCTGATGTTTCTTAAGCTGTCGCAGAGCAAAAGAAACCACATGATCTTCTTACATCAGCACACAACCTAAGACTTTCTTGGAAGCATCACAGAAAACAACATAGCCCTTCCCAGGTTCTTGCAGCACTAGCACTGGAGCACTAGTCAGCCTCTCCTTCAAACTTTGGAAAGCTTGCTAACAATGATCATCCCAAACAAAAGGTACATTCTTCCTGGTCAACTTTGTCGTCGGTAACGCGATCACACTGAAGTCCTTTATAAACCTCCGGTAATATCCTGCCAAACCCAGAAAACTATGAACTTCACCTTCTTAGGGTCCACCCGGACTCCTTCTACAGATATTACATGACCTAACAAAGTCACTTCCTTCAACCAAAACTCACATTTGTTGAACTTGGCATATAACTGATGTTGGCGAAGAAGAGTCAAGGCTTGTAGAAGATGTCACTCATCTTTTTTCCTATCCCGACTATAGATCAAAATGTCGTCTATAAAGACTACAACAAATTGATCTAGGAACGGACGGAACACTCGGTTCATCAGGTCCATGAAAGCAGCAGGTGCATTGGTTAGCCCAAATGGCATAACCACAAACTCAAAGTGACCATACCTCGTCCTAAACACTGACTTTGGTATGTCGTCCGCCTTAATCCTCAACTGATGATATCCAGACCGTAGGTCAATCTTTGAGAACACTATAGCGCCATACAGCTGATTGAACAGATCATCTATCCTCGGTAACGGGTACTTATTCTTGATCGTGACTTTGTTCAACTACCGGTAATCTATACATAACCGCATCGACCCATCCTTCTTCTTAACGAACAACACTGAAGCACCCCAAGGTGATGTGCTCGGTCAGATGAAACCTTTCTCCAATAACTCCTGTAACTACTTCTTCAATTCTACCATCTCTTCTGGAGCCATCCTATATGGTGTCTATGCAACTGGTTGTGTTCCTGGTACTAGATTGATCTCAAAATCAAACTCTCGGGGTGGGGGAACACCGGGGAACTCATCAGGAAACACATATGCAAACTCTCGGACAACTGTTACCTCCTCAAGGCTAGGACCTTTCGCCTTGGTATCCACAACGTGAGCTAAGAAATCCTTACAACCTTGTTGCATCAACTTTTCTGCCACCATTGCTGACACTAGAAATGTCGGAAGAATCTTCTTATCTCCTTGGAAGATCCACTTCTCTCCACCATCATCAAACACTGCCTACTTGGAACCACATAACACGACCTTATACTTTTCTAAGGTATCCATCCCAAGAATCACATCAAATCCATGCATATCAAGTGGTATAAGATTCACTTGTATACTGTGTCCCGAAAAAGATAAGACACAAGATGGACACTCCTCTCAAAGCATTGAGGAACCATCAAGAGGGGTTTCTAACCACAATCTATCTTTCTTACAACTAACAGGTAAAGGACAACTATCAAGCAGTCTATGTGTGATAAAAGAGTGCGTAGCACCGGGGTCAACCAAAACAGATATAAAGCAAGAAGAAGACAAATCAGAATGAAATAACTCCATCTGACTTGTCACCACTCGTGGGTTGACTATCGCCTCCGGCTGACTTATAACATAGAATCGAGTCGTTGCTTGTTGTCCACGTCCTCTGCTTCCTTGAGCAGACATTCCCGCTTGCGATGCCTGACCGCGTCCTCGCCCTCTGCTGCCACTCGGCTACTGTTTGTATGACCCTTGTTGACTCTGTCTCAGCTGTTGTGTTACCTCAACGTCTCTTCTTGGGAAATTTGACTTTAAATGCCCAGTATGTCCACAGTGGTAACATGACCTGCCTTCTTCCTGCGGTCTAGATGGCTTTGTTACTGCCATCAAAGTTGTACTATGCGCATTTGACGACGAAGAAACATAACCTCTTCCCTTACTCGGGGACCATTGTGACGGTGCACGAGAACTCGACATCGTGGAAGGTGCTAAAAACCTTAGCTTCTTGAGGCCACCAAATCTCTGTCCCTGGAACTGAGTAGGCCTTTTCCTGGTCATAGACTCCCTTTTCTCCTTAACAGAGCGTTCAATCCTGCTGACGGACTCCACAAACGCGGCAAACCACTCCCGATTCTCAAAAGCAGTAGCAGGTGTCGACAACTCAGCACTTAAACCTTTCTCAAACCGCCTGATCCGCTCATCATCTGTTGCCGTCATGTGAGGACAAAACCTCAACAAGTCCATGAACTTGGCTTCATACTCGGTGATGCTCATCGATCCTTGGCGTAGACGCTCAGACTGGTTGATCTTCTCATCCAGATACGTCTTCGGAAAGTATCTACTGATGAACTCTCGCCAGAAAACCTCCCAACCGATCTCCTCACTGGGTCGCTTCTCCTCCTCGATGGCCCACCAGTGGCCAGCACTACCCTTTAGAAGGTAGACAACGTTCTTGACTTTGTCTGCTTCGGGGATGTTGAGGATCCGGAAGGCCTTCTCAAGACCAGTCAGCCACAGATCTGCATCTGCTGGATCAGCCGTCCCAACATAATCCGAAGCTCCGACTCGGCGAAGCCGCTCAAAGGTCTTCCCAATACCCGATTCTTCACTATGGGTATGTACCACATATCCCATTCTAGAACACTTAATCTCACTAGCGAGTGTATAGTACATGTTTGGATTAATTTCAAACATATTTTCCTTAATTTTCCAAGTAGACTTATGTAGGGCATATACACACCTACATATGTACCTAGAAAAAGAAGAGAAAACTACTGTTGAAATATGCTTGAAAACCAAACACACATTATAACTCACATCTTTAGTGAGATTATGTGTTCAAGAAAAGTCCCAAACAACAAACTATCCAAGATTTACTCCTAGTGAGTGAGTAAGTCTTGGATGGATATCTAGGCTAACAAAATATATGCATTTAGCACTTATGTTGATGAGTGTGTACCACCTATCTCATTCTTGAAACTTAATCTCACTAATAAGTGTATAATGCATGTTTGAATTTCAAGAATATTTTGACATTATTTCCTCATGCTTCTCCAAGTGCGTTGATGTAGCTAGACAAATACCCACCTACAAATGTACCCATAGAACAAATGGAGAAACGATTACTAAAATATTCTTGTAAACCAAACACATATTATACACTCATATACTAAGTAAGATTAAGTATTCAAGAACAGTAAAAAATTAGGGACTATCCAAGATTTACTCCTAATGAGTAACTCATATGGATTTTTAGGCCAACAAAGTATATGTGTATTTTGGGATTAGGGTTTATGGTTGGGTATTAGGGGTTCATGGATTACAATAAATGATTCAGAGTTTAGGTAAATGCATATATATATATATCAATTAATCTAAATCAAGTTAATTTAGGTAACTTCGTATCAGTTTAATGTATTAGTTCTTTAGGTGTGATCTGTTATCCAAAAATAATTTTTAAATTGAACAATGCACACAACATAGAGAATAAAAGAACATTTCATCATAAGTGAAATTATACAATTACACATTCTAGGCAAATCAAATAAATAATTACACATGTATTTTTTCAATCTAATTAGACAAGTAGGATATTCTATGTAAATTCCAATTATACAAAAAACAACATAAAAAGCTAAATAGATCAATCAAACAAACAACTATACAAATACTGAGAAAAAACAATTATACACTAAAAAGAGCAAAATACATAAATAAAGGAAAACCCTAAACACAATAAAATAGCAAAAACAAAGGTCAAAATCAAGTGGAAAACAACCTCAAGAATAGAGGTCGTAGCAACACCAAAAGTGACGTCAAAGTGGTTAGCAACAACAACAACAAAAGGTGGCATTAAGTACCAACAACAAAGGCGACAACGCAACAACGACGACGGAAGGAGTCAGGGTGAAGCACTCATCGCCGATGACAATGTCTTCGATGTTAGGGTGGGGGCGTAAATTGTTGAAGGAAGAAGAGGGGTTTCATGGAAGGTTGAACTAAAGAGAAATGAGGAATGAAAGATTCACAAGTGCCATTTAAGCTACAAGGTCGATTGAATGGAAGAAATCAACATTTTATTGCAACCAACACCTGAGTTTCTGATATTGCATTAGTTTTGATGAGAAATCTGCGTAAAAGGCTATTTGGAGGAAATACTTGTTTTTCTGAACCACTAATGCATTCTACATCGGTTTAACCTTTAGAAAAGGATGTGAAAAAGCCAATTTGGAGGGAACTTTTATATTTCTGAAGAACACAAACATTCGATGTCGATTTACCATAGAAAGTCAACGTAATAGGCTATTTGGAGGGAACAATCATATTTCTAAAGAACTTAAAAACCAAGTGCAAAGGCTAGTTTGTAGGGAACTTTTATATTTACAAAGAACTCAGACATTCCAGATCATTACCTTCAGAAACGACAAATTGGAGGGAACTTTTATATTTCCGAAGAGCACAAATATTCTACATCAATTTATCTTAGGAAATGGTCATAAAAGGCTATTTGGAGAGAATAATTATTTCACAAGGAGCATCACCAGAATATTGTCACATCATTTTTTGTTCTTTCAAAGATACCGATGTTGAAATCAAATAGAAACTAATTTCATACTTAAGGTATGACACTAGTTTTGGTAAGAAAAATGACATTGAAGGCTTTATGGAGAATGATGGCATCAATTTACTAAAAGTTGATGTGATACTTAATGTCCCAAAATTTGTTGAGAAATTAAGTTTTCCAGGTGAATTGTTACATCAATTTCAATGTAGGAAACTAGAGCCGTAAGTAAAGTGGTACCCAATTTTTTTCCTTCCATGACCATTGCCAGACTATTACGACACTTTTATTTCAGTAACTGGCGTTGAAGGATTGTAGTGTTAGTGTTTTACAAGACCGACATTGTACCATACGCTGCCAGAGGCTAAAAATGTACTTGTGATGTAGGGATGATCATTGAATATGCTTCCAACGACTATGGTAAAATGCACATAATTTTATGCAAAACTTACTGCTTGCTTTCCTTAGTGGGAAATTTCCCATCTAGGACCACGATTCATCCATGCCCCCATTACATTAATCATGATCGTGTGCCAACATATCTTCATAGATGAATATTACCTTAGGTCCAAAAATACTGAATCGTTAATCAAATAATCTTATTTCAATCCTCAATACCTCATTGTAAGAAACCTTCAATTCATGAGAATTTGAACCATATATATCCAACATAACCAAGACTAGCTATTGAACAAAATAGGTCCAAAATACCACCATTTGACCTGTGAAATTACATATGCAAAGAAGCTCATATTAAGGGATTTTGTAGATCAACATCACTCACAAACTGCGTCCAGAAATCCTCAAACGATTGCATTAGTCTAGATTATAGCAATATACATGTCAACTCAATTTGACTTCCTTTAGTATGAAATAAACTTAACGGTCACCTAAGCTCACAACCTTATTCATAATTCATCACTTACTTTGAGATAGATTCTAGATCATCATATGTGCTCTCAATATTCATTAAAATCATCATCTCAAAAGGATGTCACATCTCAAAAAGTCAGAATGTCACATACCCTGTTTATTTTCCCCAGTCCACTATAAAATAAACTACATAATGAAGGATAAGGACTTATCTTTCTTGGTGAAACCATCCCCTATGCAATGTTGTTGATTTATTGAATTATATTTGCAAGTATCATGACTTTTGAGGGTATATGCATAAAACACACACCTTGATGTATGATGTGTTGTGATATTTATTCACAAAAGGATAACATATTTGCGTTACTTTTCATCCGCTTGAGACGGATTTTTGAGGCTAGATTATCATTCATGATTAAACTCTTCTTCAAGGTGTATCCTTTGTGTGTGACCCTATAAGTTCATTGTTATGTTGACACTGGTTCCATATAAAATTATATTGATACGCTGAGCACGCTTGATACTAATGATCTCTATACTATAGAGTTTCTAGGCGATGTTCGTACACCATATAAAACAAATCAACGAGACGATAATTCCTACATGTTAAATAGGATTTACATCGAGCATCGGCTTTTCTCTTCTCCCTTCAGATCGCTTCTCTTTCCGCGAAAAAGGTGTTTATATACCACGAAAAAAAGTACACCATCCGTTTAACAATTTCTTTTCGTATTGTTGATTCCTATGCCAGGATGGACTCTGCAGTTTGCACGCACAAGGACACACCAGCGCATAACATCTCAGGCGGTGTCTTTGAGCTCCAATTATGCTGAGAGCGCTGCCCTTTTGAGAAGTGAGGAGTCCGTCCTCTGGGCACCCCCACTTGTGAGTTTCTGACTCGCCGCTAATCTAATGGTGGGGGATCATGCCGCTTCCACAGAGTTCATTAACCGGACATTATTTCCTCACTCTCCTCCTCTATCCCGTTTCTCTCTAGTCTCCCGGTAGTCAACAAGCTTCTGGCCACTTTTCGTCGGGCTCCGTCCGCCCACTTCAACCCCCCTCTCGCCCTTCTCCCCCTACCCTCTCTTCACTTTCCCTGCAACTCCTCGATTTCCAATTACCCCTGCCGGATTCATTCTCCACCGCTTGGAGGAGGTAGAGCAGCAGAAGAGAGGCTGCGGAGGAGGTAGAGCTTCGGTCACCGATCACCCAGTGGGAGCAAGGCGATCTGGGAACTAGGGGGAGGGGTGCTTTCCCTTCCCCCAATTCGGCGTCCCGCCTCTGAATTCCAAAGGGAGCCATGCTTGCTGTCCTGGAGAATGCCGCTGGCAAATAAGATCCTGATCCCGATACAGCGCCGCCTCTCCACCAGGACCAACCACACCAAAGTAGCTCCAGCTATGGAGGTCGACACTTCCATGCCCACTGAGCCTGCCGCTGCCCCCTCCGTCAGCAGCACCGACAACGCCGATCAGCCGCTTCCTGCCAACAACGACGAGGCGTCTTCCGACCAGGCACCCCTTTCAGGTGCTGATGGCCCACCAACGGAACAACCAACGAGCGAGCAGCAGCTTCAGCAGCACCAGAATCATCAGCAGCACATGCAGCAGGGCCTCTTGTCGGGCCCTCGCCCTGCCCCTACTTACACTGCCGTCAACGCTGTTATGGAAAAGAAGGAGGACGGCCCCGGGCCGAGGTGCGGCCACACCCTGACGTCCGTGGCTGCTGTCGGAGAGGAGGGCAACCCTGGCTATGTTGGCCCCAGGCTTATCCTTTTCGGTGGAGCTACGGCGCTCGAAGGCAGCAACGCCGCTTACCCTCCCGCTTCCGCTGGGAGTGCTGGCATCCGTAAGGCTCCCTATATCCGCGCTACTCAACTGTCTGCGATTTCCTCAACTGTATCTCTTTCTTCCTCAAGTGCGTTCTTTCCGGATTGAGCAGTAAAAAGTGGAACTGTATTTTTTACTTCCTTAAATTTGGGGGCTTGACTGACGTGTTGTTTAGTTATTATGTCCGGAAATAAAATGACGCGGCTGTAGTTTTTCAATGGCTTATACTTTTGTATGTAGTTTAGTAACACTGCATAAACATGTGAGGAGGAAACAGGCAAGTCTGAAAGATGCAGTATCACTATAGACATGTTTTTTTAGCAATACTGCAGTTGGCTTCTGTACTATCCAATTCCTTCGCTCGAGCCTAACACTATGGTTTCGGTTAAGCCAGGTCTTGCCGGGGCCACAGCTGATGTGCACTGTTACGATGTGATATCCAACAAGTGGTCTAGGTGAGTTCTCTACTCGGTTTCAGAGTGCTTTCTCTGCTGCCAACTTTAGAAATGCCCATGCTATGTATTGTAACGGAATGCCATTGTTTCCAGGCTCACTCCTTTAGGGGAACCACCTTCTCCCAGGGCTGCTCATGTTGCCACAGCTGTTGGCACCATGGTTGTTATTCAGGTGCGCTTCCCTTGCATGATTTCTCATGACTCAGCACCTGGTCTTCTTACCCACTAATCCGTGCGCTTTATTTTCAGGGTGGAATTGGCCCAGCTGGTCTGTCAGCTGAGGATCTCCATGTTCTTGACCTGACGCAACAAAGGCCACGATGGCACAGGTTTTCCTATACACATCTATTGATATCGCTGGTTCATTCCCTTAATAATTTGTTTCACCAGGTCGACCTTTTGGTTGACACAGGGTGGTTGTCCAAGGTCCAGGGCCAGGTCCCCGATATGGGCATGTGATGGCTTTAGTTGGGCAAAGGTTTCTACTGGTTATTGGGGGAAATGACGGTGAGCCAGTCATCATGTTTGGACTTTTTGGTTTTTTGACTTGGTTGTGACCTTTTAACCACTCAATTGAATGTTCATTGTTTCTGTTATTTTTCAGGAAAGCGGCCTCTGGCTGATGTTTGGGCTCTTGATACTGCTGCCAAGCCCTACGAATGGAAGAAGCTGGAACCAGAGGGAGAAGGACCACCTCCTTGCATGTGAGTTCTTGTTTAAATCAATACCTTATCATTTTTCTCGCAATGTGCTTCAATTATTTTGTCATTACTATATATTGCTGAATAAACTATCTAATATAAAATCTCGTTACAATGAAATCTTTGAATGTGAAGTGTTATGAGTTATAGTCAAAATTTATGACTACGGCTGTAAATGCTGATTTATACAAATGTGTGTACCCTGTGATGTATGTGTTTAAGAGTTTGCATGCTTTTATTTTTGTTAATTATTTTGATGCCCGCCCTCCTTGCATCCTGGCTTGAAATTTCACGTTTCTTTCATCATGTCAAATTGAAATCCCAAAAATAATCCAACAAGGCAATAACGGGTAACAACAAAAATTATGGAATCAATCTGAATGAGGAACATCAATCTCTGCAGTGTGAGATATCTCCAATGATCCATGAAAATGTTAAACTTTTACTACTTTTCATGTGTTATTTGAGGATTACCATATCCTTAGTGAACTCCCTTTCCTCAACCATGCCACTCTTCCTAACAGGCAAGGTCATAACCATAGATCTAAATGTCGTCGACATTAGGCGAAATTTCGCCGATAATGTCGATGTCGACGGTCAGCGACGTCGAATGCATGTAAACATCTTTATTCTACAATATCCTCGACATTTCGTCAAATATGTCGACATTTCCCCATATGTCGGCGAAGTTGGCCCAAGTCCATACAAAAATTCCACAATGTCCTCGACATTTATCGAAGTCGTCGAAGTTGGCGACATATTTCAGGGATTTTGTGGAGTTGTCTGTGTGAGGTGGAAAAAGTGTTGGAGCTTGAGGTAAGATGATTTTGATGTTATCTTTTACTATTCTAAGCTAACAGTAATAGACCGATCCTCTCTCTGCTAAATGTACCATAGATTTACACTATTTTTATGTAGTTTGTTTATTGTCACAAACTTTATATATGGAAGAACTCTGTAGTTCGGAGACGACTGTATGTAAGCGTGCATTTATCTACATATGTAAACCTGTATGGATGGCTATATGTAAACATATATTGTGTTTTTAAGCTAGATTTGATGAAATCTGTCGATTTTCATCACAAAATGGCTATTTTTAGCTTAATTTTTGTCGAAGTTGCGTCGAAACTTTGGTTGTAAAAATCCTCGACATTTCCTCGACATTTCCAAAACTTCTATGTCCACACCTGTCGAAGTCGGCTCGAAGTCGAAGTCCTGTTCCATGGTCATAACTTCAATCTACAATTTGGATATGTCCAAACCATCTAGGATGAAGCCCTTGAAATCTACTCTCTTTGTTTCTTATATAGTTACTTCTAATGGGATCATAAGTCGTATTTTGAACGCAACATTCTTCCATGTGCCACACCCATCAAGATGCCTCCTTTCCTTATAGTTTGACACCAGCAACAACATGGAATTTTCCACAACGGTGCGGCGGAGTCAAGGAAGAAAATGTTAGATTTCGACGCCGTTTTGGTGGTCACAGAAATAGAAATTTCAACGCGAATTTAGACAAAAACGTTCTTGGCGTTTCGACTTTCGACGACCAAACTAATGAATTAATTAATGAAATTTTACTAGAAGGACCTACTAGTGTAGATCGACTCAAATATGCAATAATATTTAATATTAAATAATGTTGGGAGGGTCTCCTCATGGAAGGAGTGAAGAAAGCTAAACTGCTTCAATGGGTGAATTCAATGGGTATTTTGATGTAAATTTCGATAGTGAAATGAATAAATTAAGTCATTATAGTTTGCTAGCACAATATATAGCCTTAGAGACACAAATTTATGCAAAAAATATATGGTCTAGTATGGTAGGACCTCTAGGAGACTGTTACTGTGACTGAGACTATGAGTATTAATTATTAAGGACATCACAACTTACTACAAGTCTACGACATGGTGACAAATTCGGGATTCGACAACATTCAGCTAGCTGGAAAAAAATCGAAATTCGGAAAAATTCGTAAAAAAATCGATATAATTTGGTCAAAGTTTGGTCAACTATTCGGAAATAATCGAGAATAAGTCGGCTATATATACATATATACATATATATACACATATATATACATATATATACATATACACACACATATACATATATAAATATATATATGTATGTATATATATACACACATATCATATACAAATGTAACTATAAAGGTCACTAGACATACAATCTTATTGAGTGAAAAGTAGTAAAATAATTAAAGAATAGTTTAATAATAACAATGGACTGTCGGGAGAGTTGAGGTTTAATGTATATCAAGAGTTCTCTGTACATGGTTTGGTAAAAAAAGAGCATACAACTTGAAAGAGAAAAATCGTGAAAAGTCACGAAGAACCCTCAAAAATCATGAAAAGTCGCGAAAAATCGGCGGATGACTTATTAATCGCGGTGAACATTCAGGAGCCTATAAAATTGTGAAAAATCATTGATTTTTCATAAAATTCGGAGACTTTTGTTACTATGGTCTACATCAAATCACTAAAGTTTGTCAATACTAGTACTAGGAAGGGTAGGAGGCAATGGCGATGATGCACCAAATTTGCCACCATAGCCATAGGAACTAGAATGGAAAACATAACTACCACTAACACCATAACCACCAGCATCAAAAGAACCATATCCATAAGGAGTATAAGCAACACCTGATTCACCATAGCCATAGGAACCTGAAGGAGGTTGTTGTGGTGGTAGGGGTTATGGCTGTGGTTGTGAAGTCCCAAATCCAAAATACAGAGAACTAGAAAAGAGGACAGTTCCTTATCAGAAATACTCAAAAACCCTATTGATATATTGTCAGAATAATAACCACTGGTTTTGAGTGAAAAGTAGTAAAAAGTAGTAAAATAATTAAAGAATAGTTTAATAATAACAATGGACTGTCGGGAGAGTTGGGGTTGGAGGTTTAATGTATATCAGGAGTTCTCTGTGCATGGTTTGGTAAAAAAAGAGCATACGACTTGAAAGAGAAAAATCGTGAAAAGTCACGAAGAACCCTGAAAAATCATATAAATCGCAAAAAAGTGGGAAAAATCATGAAAAGTCGCAAAAAATCGGCAGATGACTTATTGATCGAGGTGAACATTCTGGAGTCTATAAAATCGTGAAAAATCACTGATTTTTCATAAAATTCGGAGACTTTTGTTACTATGGTCTACATCAAATCACTAAAGTTTGTCAATACTAGTACTAGGAAGGGTAGGAGGCAATGATGCACCAAATTCGCCACCATAGCCATAGCCATAGGAACTAGAATGGAAAACATAACTACCACTAACACCATAACCATCGGCATCAAAAGAACCATATCCATAAGGAGTATAAGCAACACCTGATTCACCATAGCCATAGGAACCTGAAGGAGGTTGTTGTGGTGGTAGGGATTATGGCTGTGGACCTGTGGTTGTGAAGTCCCAAATCCAAAATACAGAGAACTAGAGAAGAGGACAGTTCCTTATCAGAATCAGAAATACTCAAACTCCCTATTGATATATTGTCAGAATAATAACTACTGGTTTTGAGGAGCTGGTGGACCAGATGGAGGTTGTGTTGGTAGTGCACCACCATACTCTTTTTAGCCTCGAGTTTCCTTCTTTGAAATGTCTTTTGAGCCATTGGGATTGAGTTTGAGTAGGATTAGGTGGTGCACATTCAGTCCTTGGGCCAGTGAGATAAGGGCGATCGTCATCTTTATTTGTAAATCCTTCCCATCCTTTATTGCCACGACCACCACCTCCACCTCCTTTACCATCGTCATTGTCATCATCACTTTTTGAAGGAGACTTTGATGATGAAGATTTGCTTTTGGAACCAAAACCAATAACAAGAGTGACTGCATCACTACTACTACCACCAATTTCAGCATTCACAACGCTTTCAATGTCCATGTCATTATTTAGATGCTCATCCTCTTCCTCAAGTCTTTGAATGGGGCTGCAGTCATTGTGTGCTTCTTGTTGATCTTCAACACAATTCAAAATTTCCTTCAACTGTTGTCTCTGCGTACCGCTAGCTCCATCTAAAACTAGGGCACCCCTAATGTCATTCATCTATTCTTGCAATGGATCATCTTCATCATTATTATTGGCGCCGCCAAAGGTGTACACAAATCAACAGGATCATGCAAAACTGAGAGATCCACTTCTCCGAACTATGGTTCTGTTAGTTCTTTTGCACTCAATCTCGTATTGCAGTGGACAAAAACCCAGTCCTATTAACTAGCAATCTCACGCCTATTCTTTCTTTTATTGTGAATGAGGTTGAATGTGGACCAATTCCTCTCACATCCACAAACAACAACTGTTTGTGATAGAATTCTCAAACTTCGTATCTCAGGACAATTTGTGCCATGCTACAACCACCACTCACAATGAATGTTTTCTCCCTATCTCGAACAACAATTGGATGCTCAAACAAACCCTTCTCTAGATAGCCTTAGCTGCAAATAAGGAAATAAGCTGAAGTTTAGGATGTATTTTTTTGTAAATTACGCAATACAAAAGGAGTTAAGGTTTGAATTGAATTCTGAATTACATAATAAAATTAGACTTGATTCATTATGTCCAGTCTCTTATTAGATGATGTAACAAGTTTATTTGTCACATCCTTTATTGCTGACATGAAAACATCATCAGAACCCAATTTGTACCATTGGAATTGTAGATTCAAATAATGTCCTACAAATGATGCATTAATATGTATTTATAGAGGTAGCAACACTAAATCTATTCCAATATAATGTATAACAACTTACAAGTCACAACTCACCAGCTTTGTGCAAAGGATGCATTAACATGTTGTTCCATCTTTCTTTGATAATCTTTTGATATTGTGCATGAGATCTGGGTGTGCAACTACTTTAATGCTCTCCCTTAATTTGTCATGGCCTCATACAACCATGGAATGGTAGGTGACTTATCTCCATTTACTAATCGAAGCACTTTGAAAATTGACTCCCTTATTTTCAACAAATTTGTAATCTTATCCCAAAAACTCTTATTATTTACAAGTTTTTTTATCATTGGCCCCAAAGCTGTTCTACTTTCCTTCATTGTACTCTCCCTTCACACTAGCAAATAACTACTTCAATCCATCCCTTTTGGACCTAAGGCTCTGAAGTGCTAAAAAATGAGTAGCAAATCTCGTTACTCCATGCCTAATCAAGTCACCACCACATTGTTCCTTCCTCCTGATTGCTGCTAGTAAGAATTAGTGGTTGTAGATAACGCATAATGGTTCTAGCTTCAGTAATCACTAACTTTACATGACTCACCCCCTACAATAATCAAAATTTCAAATGATGGTTAAGTCTTAAGTGATTATAGTTATACCTTAAAGGTAAAAGTTATAGGATTTGAATTACCTGTATCTTTTAGTGTTAGGTTGATGCAATGGGCGGCACAAGGCGTCCAATAAATTGGATATTACTGCATTAGCTCCTTCCCCGCTATCTTGAAGTTTGTCCCATTATACATCACTTTTTGTACAACATTTCCCACCCTGATATGTTTCAGATATGTCTTCATCTGCTTCTTGATGTACGTATATTTCCAAACTTGGTCAGATGATCAATGGATCTAAGGAAGATTGTGGAACCGTTGCAATTTGCTAAAAAATGATTATTTGTTTTCAGTTACCTGATGTCCACCCATCACACATCAACGTAGCTCCATATTCAGACAACCTACAATTTGTAATGCAATAAATAAATAAATCTCAAATTCTCAACATCAATTTCCATATAATGTAAACACTTTCACAATAGGCATAATGCATAAAGACATTGTATTAATACCATGCCTCCCTTTTTTCATCAATCCACTTCTGAATCTCTTCTTTATGTCGAGGAAGGTAAACATTCATCCACTCATATTCAGTTAGGGCTCTCACTCCCGGTCCAGCTGCCCCTGCAGTCTTCAAGAGGTAGTGCAAGTATGGCCCAGAAGCCACATTAGTTGGGATCCCATGTGCAAAGAAAAATTTCCCCACGACTTTTACAATTTTGTTCTTTGCTCCAGAGAACATATCCTTCAACTTCTGCTAAGCTCTTGAGTTTTTATGATACCAGGCTCTTGAGCATCTAAGTGCAACCTCCCTCTTGCAGTACTAGCAGATCTGAACAATGAAGGAATTCCTCCTTTCTTTCTTTCTTTTAACCTAACCAAATGGCATATCATCTTCAATCAAATCAACTATAGTTCTCCCTAAACCCACATGAGCACCACTACCCCCACCAAATGCATAAGAGGATTGTCCAATTACCCTTCTATACTCATCATGTTGTTGTTTTTCCCATGCAGACCTCTTGTACTCTCTCTGGGTCCTCCTATACATGCGTCAAACTTGGGGGTTGTCATAATCTGGTAGATATTCCACATCAAAGTCGTCCTCAACCGATAAACCATGTCCTCTCCTATAATCCAAGAAGGTATCAACATACAGTTGGTCTAATTGCTTTTGTTTACGTGTTTCTTTGTTAGCATTCATCATTTCATTAAAGTCATTCCTCACTCGTTGAGGACATTTCTTGCACTTTGCCACATTCTTATCCCCACCAATAATGTGTATCTTAAATATAGTAATTCCTACACCTTCCATTCTTTTGTCGCAGTAGTTGCAAATCACTTGTTGCTTATTCTGACCCATAGGGTGGCAATGCCCCCATGCAAAATCTGGAGTCGGACCCTTTTTACCAAACTGGTTTTTCTTATCCCCCAACACCCCCATCTCTATTAGCGTCATACGAACCATTGCTAGAAGAATTCAACATCTACTGCAAAATATATAAAAATCACACATTTTATTACATTTAAATCGTTGTACCAGACTACCAACTTGAAATAAATAAATGTAAGTATGTAACACATTTACAAACATGTAGAAGTAGAGTAGAAAACCATCACTTCACTTTCTCCTTTCTCTAGAATATAATTTATTTTTCCTTTTTTGTAAGTTTTGATTGTTTTAGCAAAATTAATTAGATTAAACTCAATTTATATTTAAGTTACTTAAATTATTTGTTGTACTAATATAAGTAGAGTAGAAGCATTATTGGACTTTTTTTGATTTATTTAGATAGATATAATATATTTTTCTTTTTTTGATCATTGAAATCATCTTTTAATCATATTAAATGGCTTGAAGTTAATTTTTAATATATTTAAGTTATTTCAAATATTTTATCATACTAATATCAGGTTATTAGAGTATTATTTATGCAATTACTATTAATTAGAAATCGTTCAACTAAATAAAAAGAATAATTCTGATTTTTCGAAAACAATTACAACTCCATAATTTTTTTACTTTCAATCTTCACTTTTGGCCTTAATCAAAGAAAATATTAGTAGATATTGTACATATGTGCATGGATCTAGGTAATTCCACCCAAACAATTGATTTTTAAAGCAAAAATCATTGGATCTAATTGATTATACAAGTTTAAGCTACATATTTAGTGATATACTAGTAAACACACACGTGCACATGCATGTGTCATGTAAGAGATGTTTACTTTGTGTCAGATATAATTAACTATAACAATAATATCACTATGCAATTCTATTGAATGTTAATTACCATGATAATAACTTTTAAAAGATGAATTTATTACAAAAGAAATTCCTTCAGATACAGACTTTTTATTTTTTTTCTTGTACTATGTAGGTATATATTTGTTATTAATCATATAATATTTTTTTTCAGTTCAAATATATAAATGGTATTCAAACTATATCAAGATCGAAGGAAATGGGCAAAAAGTTGTCCTAGAATCATTTTGAGATAGCAAAACTACTATTCCAAAATACTACATCCAGTCATCCATTGACTTGGGTGTAGAATTACACAACTTATCATATTTATTTTATAAAATTTGTTGACCATACTAATAAATATATGTATATAATTGTAATCTTGTTGAAGTGATTTAAACAATTTAAAATACTATTAAATGATTAATAAGAATCATGTGATCCTTAATTATTTGATCATCAGCTAATCACCATATGTGCAAAATATAGTAAAATTATTATATCTCTAACGTATGTTTCCATTAGGTACATTCATATATTTTTTCTAACAAAGAAAAACAACAAAATTGATTTTGTTTTCTAAAAACAAATGGCCGGTGAGTCGGATACGATGTTGGTGGAGACTCATGTAGCACTAAGGGGAGGAGATGCAGTTGGCCAGTTGTGGGAGGTACTCATTAAGCGTTCTAAGGAAGTTGGTGATGTTGCGAGCATGATTGCGGCCTAAAGGAGACCACGATGTCATGTCAAGGGAGGTTGTCTCAAATTTATTAGTATAGATATAGAGGATATGTATAATTTTTTGTTTAGCTTTTACAATGACGGAGTTATGTGTGGATATAGGTAAATAGATGTTTGGTTACAACCCCTCATAAGTTAATAGAAAATATAAGAAGTGAGGAGGTAAAATTATTGTAGTTTTGAGAATATTGAGAAAAATAAGGAACTTCTAGGGAAGGAGTTAGTGAGGAGGAAAGTGGGGATGAGGAAAATTGTAATCATGGGGTGCAACTTTGGAAAGGAGTGGCATTGCAATTAAGTAGAGACTCCATTGACTAAAAGAAGAAGAAAAACATGAGAGAAAAAGTATTAATTCATGTTAGGACCATGTGAGATGTTGAGAAGAAGGAAGAGAAGATCAAAGGAATAGTCTTTTCCTTTGTTCATGGAAATATGGAATACACCAAAGGTGACGGAAGAATAAATGTAGGGAAGTTTATGTAGAGTGGTAGAGTGAGGAGGGGGAACATGGAGTGTGGGCAACGGTCAAAGAAAGGAAGAGAAGGGAATAATCATAACAATTTGTTGGGAAGAGTGTGTTGATTTTTTGTTAGGGGGAATTGGGTTGAGGAAAGAGACATAATTGATGAATGAGTGAGAGAAAAATTTAAATTGATAAAAGTTGTGAGAGGGTAGAGTGCTAAGGAAAGTGTACGCATTTCAATTTCTACATTCTCAAAAAAGAACATAAATGTAACGGAAACACAAACTCACGCTTTCTGTAGAAATATAGAAGCACGGTTATCTGCAAATAAAGCTTTTGGTAGATCCTCGGAGCAGATGCCCATGGTAAAGCTACTTGTAACTTTGTATGTGCATATACCCTTCGCTGAACTTGGGCTTCACATAGTGTAGGATGTGGTTTCAATGAATTTTAAACTGAATTCGGGTATGAAGCCAAGGTGCACATATACAAAAGCTTTGACACCAGGTGAGAAAGATGTAGGGAGAACCAATACCGCACATTGTGCCATGCACTGTATTTAGTAAATAACCGTAAACAAAAAGCAAAACTATGTCTAGATTAAAAGGCCATCATAGGGTTTCAAGTGATGTTATAGATTGCACCACGTTGGTGTAGACGTGTATTACCACATTGTGTCAGTGAAAAAACATCTTCGTTAATGTTGTTTTGTTACATTTCATTAAAGTTAATTGTGACTGCTAAGAATAAGGAAACAATATATTCAATGATAAGGGATTGGAATGGACCCACAAACATTAATTTGAATGCATACTCATGAGTTAAAATCTGTTCATATCCCACAATGACAAGGAATCAAGCCTTTATTTGTTTTTATGATTTTCTGCATCATCCAAGAAAGTATAACAAATAGTTGTCCAGTTGATTTTATTTCTAGATGACTCCGATAAAAAATAATATAAAAGTTCATGATGTCTGCTTTAAACTGGTTCAGCCGTGGCATGATGATGGGAGATCCTTATGTTCATCACATATGCCACTTACAACCATAATTTGCTAACAAAATGTTGCCCGGGCTTGCAGTCACTATCGTCATTACCTTCATGGTCAAACTACTATAGTTACAAAAATATTGTAGATGTTCAATCTGTTATTTTACTAAATGGAAATAGTACCTGAAAAGTTATTTATTTGTTCTCCAATGGCCTTCTTGCTCCTGTCACGATCATTGCAAAGAAAATGGACTTTATAATTTTTCTGGTAGTAGGAAACAAAACACAAATATTTTATATTGTTAATTAACATGAAGGAGCATGCCAAGTCTGCAATGTTATTTACTTCTCTAGAAAAGAACTAAAACAAGAGAAAAAAAGGCAGACAATATACGATAACCATTGCATCTTCATGTTATGAAACTGTTTTAATCTGCAAAACTTCCATTATTGTAAATTACTTCGTGTCCTGTGCTGCAATCAGTGTAAACTCCTCCAAATTAAGTTTACATCTTGACCACGCTCCTAATTTCACTACAGAGTGTAGAAAGAGACAAGATAAATGGGACACTTTTTTTTTATGTTGCCAACCCGATCTTACCTCCAAAACTTCTACTACCGTAACCGTCTTACGTCCAGCATTATCATGAGTGTAAACTCTTCGTGCCAATTGAACTTCACATCTTGACTGCGCTTCTAATTTTAGTATAGAGATGGGAGGAATGAGAAAATTAATTTTCATTAAACGCAATGTTGCAAACCGATCGGTCTTACCTACAAAACTTCCATTACCTTAAAGCGTCTTGCATCCAGGAACTGAAACTCCTCCTCGTTGATTAAACTCCACCGTTATAACAGCGTTTAATTTCAGGACAGATGAGGGAGGAGATAAAAAAATGAGAATCATTAAGATTAAAGAGGGAAGGAACGACATGGAAATCAGGAGAAGGGACACGGAAAAACAAAAGGCAATTTTGAGCAGGAGAGAATAGGGAGAGGAACTGAAAAATGAAGAGAACAGGAAGAACAAGCGGAGAGAGGAAATGAGAGAGTAACATGTACCAGAACGAAGACACGAGCGGAGAGAGCAATAGTGTGGGGATTGATAGTGGAGGGAAGTTGGTTGAGACGAGGGATGGTTTTCCTTTGACTGAGTTATTATGATAGAGAAACGTGGGTACTTATTTTGCGATTTAAATTTTAACAGTGCGCATCAGTTACTATAAGGAGGGAATTAAGTGAGTGGGGTAGAGAGACGTGGGTATGGAGAGGGTGGGGCAATTATTTTGCATTTTAATTTTTAAAAGCACACATCAGTTACTTTAGGGAGGGAATTGAGTGAGTGGGGTAATGGTGAAAACAATCCGAGTGAAAAGAGGGATAGTGTGGGGAGAGAGAGTGAGGGTTGTTGGTTGAGATGAAGCGCTACCTTTCGTTTGACTGAGTTGTCATGAGAAACTGCATCGACTATCGAGGAGAAACGTTCGCATGGAGAGAGTGGGTAATTGCATGGCGTTTAAATAGGCCACATCATTTACTAAAGAGGGCATTGAGTGAGTGGGATAATGGTGTTTCTATAGAAGATGGTCGCTTGAGTTTTAAAATGGAAGGACTTGCTCCAAAAAAGGGGGGCGACGGGCGAGGATGGAAAATGTTTGTGAAGTTGGGAAGGTAGTTTTGAAGGAACAGAATTTAGGATTAAAAAGGGTAGTGGAGTCCTAAAAAGGAGGAGAGAAGAGAGAGAGAGAGTTAAGGAGAATATACTGTGATTTGATTGGTCAATGTCATTTCTGTAATTAATAAAAAGTATACACTCTTTTTATGATAGTATAGATATTAGGATTCATTCTAAGATCTACAACTTTAAGGCTTTAATATGTAGATCCACCATTTTGAGTAGAAGTAATTAGATATAAGAGAATAGAGAGAGAAATAAGCTAAGAAGAGAGAATAGAGAGAGAGAGAGGATAGGTAGAACATTAGATGGGAGGTGGAATAAGAAGAGGCCAAAATTGCAAAAGCAAGAAAGTGCAGGCTGCCATTTGTTGTTTTGCAAAACAGTGAGACCGTGCCGGTCTGTTTCACCAAAATAAGGCCCTTCAGTGGCCATTTTGTAGCGAAATATCCACTGTTTTGATGAATTTCCAAAAAAAGCCATCGTCTTTTTTGTTGCGGTGGAATTCCCTACATACAAACATGTAAGGCCATTCCTCTGTCCGATGGCTGTCGAAAATATTGGTGAGATTTTGACAATTCTGACATAATTTTGAATATTAGGCTTAGTGGTTGGACCATGGTACTAATGAAAGGTCTTAATTTGTGAGTTCTGCCATGTTGCAGCATGATGGCCCTTGGTTTACCTACCCTTGCTCTTGTCGAGCCCCTGTGATGCTTCCAGTACATAGGGAAAGTTATTCCACCATTAGGCTTCATCAACAACATGGCATTGTTGAACTAGGATGTATGGTTATTCTATACAATCCTTCTTTCTATGGTGAACATAGAACCCTCCTATAAATTTAAACAAAACATATGATCTCTATAAGATTGTGTTGTACTTCCTTTATTGTTGACCCAAGGTCAACATGGTTGGGATTGGGGCTTAGATAATGTCATGTCAAAATTTCATCAACCTTTCTTTCACCCTGTGAGATATATCATGTATTCCTATCCAAGAAAAAGTATCCCAAGTATCAAACTACATATTTTTATCAATTCCATCTATATCTCCATTCTCCCTCATATACTAGGGAAAATCCCACATCCTGTTTAGATAATTGTATGAGCTTACCAGTGTATGCTGAGCCAGTGAGCCTGTACATATATTTCACAATTATTAAAATTTCATTTTTCCTTGTCTGGCTAGGATGGACTGCGGGTATATTTTGTGCTGCCATCTCATAAGCTTCTATTGGATATTATTTTCAGAGACTTTAAAAGTGTAACTCCATTCACATGCATTACGTTTCTTGTGGACACCCTAGACTATATGTTATCTTTTGACCAGTTACATAACATATTAATAGTAATTAGGTTGTATGTTATCTACTAAGTATTGACTGTGTTGGGACGATGGTGGTGATGAGAGACCTGAACAACAAGGCCCAACAAGCTTGCTGCGGAGTGCGGAAGTGTGAGATCGAGCAATCCAGACCAAATACGTACGACGAAGATCAACAACGAATGTGCAAGCAACCACAAAGATCAGACTTATAGCGGTTCAGAAAATTCCCAATGTGGGAGCCTACATCCACTGGCAGATATGATATTATTGATAGGGAGATTACAGAGATGATGAATACCTAATAGAGAAGAACCCGATCCCCCTTTTACACTCGAAAGCCAACTGTGGAAGAGGACAGTTGCTTGGAGAGGAGCTCTTGGAGGCGTCAAACCCTAAGGAATGCCCTATGTCCGTCTGTGGCTTTATGTATTCGAAAAACGATGTCTCTTGATCTCTCTTCGTTGCTTTTCATGTTTGGGACGAGTTGAGGGGGGGTCCATTTAGAAAAATATGACCCATATCCGAAGTCTCGAAGTCATTAGGTTGTTTTCCGGCCGCGTTTATGGTTCGACTGGACTGCATACGGTTCGTAACACAGACTATATTTTCATTTCAGCAACATTTACAGTTCAAAGCTAGACTGTATACAGTTCAACTGGACTGTAAATGCAATGACAGTCCAGGCAGATCATATATGGTCTGAAGTAATGACCATAAATACACCTGTAGGCTGTAGGTACCCAAAATGCATCCCGAAGATGTTGAGGCTTGGTGTAGACGTCCGGTTCATCAAGGAAGCTCTTCTAGAGACTTTAAGACACTCTCTCAACAAACTAACTAGGTCATGCATGGTCTGTGGCCTAGCATTTGGCTTGCTGAATTCACAGTGAGATGATATGTGCTGAAAGTTGCTTGTTAAACTTGAGATGATAAATCTTATGGCAGTATGCTACGAGGATTATGATGGAATGTAAGGTCAATAATGATGGAAAGGAAGAAAGTACAGAATGGCTATGGAGGAGAAGCAGTGGGACTTTTCTTTAAGAGGTGAGAAGAAAATGGAGCTAATCTGTCAGTAATGAATAAATTGACTTGTAACTTATAGTTAGCTTACATTCATCTAGAATAATGTTGGCCGTTGAAACAGAGTGCAGTAGGTATAATTATATATATAGCACAAAGTAAACCTATCTAATAGAAAACAAATATAATGGGACAAAATGCCAATTTGGAGTGTATAAACGACAATCAATCACTAGATTGCTTCAATGCAAGGTAGATAAAAAGTATATATTGAAGAATACAAGCAAGAAATCCAACTATCTTCTGGATGGTAGACCTCTTCTAAACCCAAGAACAAAGCATAAACAAAAGTAGGGAAAAACTCCCCTTATGCATTAGGACTTAGGAACACCACCTTATTGTTTCATATTGCGCTCTTCTTTTGTTTTTATAAATCATTTATCCCCCAACCAACCACCACACAAAAAAAGCCAAAAAAAAAGATCTCAAGTCCATCATGGGATTTTGGGGCTGCTGACAGTAATATCACAGAAGAATAGTCCAGGCTCCAGGAGGTGTCAACCACAGTGTTTTGCTCCTCTTTGCATGACCTTGTTTAGTCCTATATATGTTGTAATGCAGCGTAACCTGTCCTTGAGCTGTGTTATTAACTTATTCTCCATTTTCGCTTTTACTGTGTTGAAACTGCTGTGCTTTTTTGCAAAACATTGGAGTATTAGGTAAATAGATAGGTCAAGATTTTAGGGATGAGTTTTGGGAAAAACCTTTATATGAGACTTCCCCTCACATAGAGAACCTTGTCGGAATATGAAACGAGACTCTTTGTTGCATGGGTCATTTGAATACACTTTATGGTTTTCTCCTAGAAGTCAAACTTCATGATATAATTGGCACTAGTAAGTGGCATCTTATTGACCTTGTTCCAGTCTTGGTTGTTAAAGGACCTGATTCAAAAACCATTCTTGCAATTATGGTGAGATATCATTAACCTCTATATTTCGGGGCAAATTGGGCGATTATAGTGCTATTTGCAAGTATGAGTATTGATCTAAGTAAATACTAAATTGCTGCAGATTATCGAAGGGAGGTGTGCTTTAAGGTGCCTTAGATTCAGAGGAATGCATTCTGATCTCACTGAAAATGTGGGTATGAATCATAGCAGAAGGTTGGTTTTCGTCCAAACTGGTGGGTTACCACCTCAACTGTAAACCATAGTAACAAAAGTCTCCGAATTTTACGAAAAAATAGCGATTTTTCACGATTTTATAGGCTCCCGAATGTTCATCACGATTAATATGCTGGTCGCCGATTTTTGTGACTTTTCACGATTTTTCCCGCTTTTTCACGATTTATACAATTTATCACGATTCTTCATGATTTTTCACGTTTTTTCACGATTTTTCTCTTTTAAGCCGTTTGCCCTTTTTTTAGGAAACCACACAGAACTCTTGAATCTTGATATGCACTAAACCTCGAAACCCCCACTCTCCCGACAGTCCATTGTTATTGTTTAACTATTTTTTCATTCTTTTCCTACTTTTTTCATTCAATAAGATTGTATGTCAAGTGACCTTAATAGTTACATTTGTATCTGATATGTATGTATGTATATACATATACATATACATATATATATATATATATATATATATATATATATATATATATATATATATATATATATATATATATATATAACCTATATGTATCTGTGCATATATATTTGTATATATACAACCGACTTATTCTCGATTATTTCTGAATAGTTGACCGAACTTTGATCAAAATATATCCTTTTTTTCTACTGTTGACAAAGAAAGTGCGGGCTGATAAAAGCAGACGTGGGGACTCGGGTCAGGGTAAGGAATAAGAGAGCCATTCCGTTTAGTTCCGGGCGAGGTTGTCTTGTAGTCGGGCGGGCACGAGTGGTATCCGAGCTGCAGGCTACTTCACCACCTTTTTTTGGGGGAATCCGCCGCCGGTCCGATTTTTTCCGAATTCCGATTTTTCCGGCCAACCAAAAAGTTGTCGAATCCCGAATTCATCACTATGCCGTAAACCAGAATGGAATTAGATCCATCACGAACTGAAGATTGAAGCATTGAAAGACCTGCCCGGAGCATATATACAATGAGTATACTCCGCAAAACCATAGTCACAAATTTAGGTTTAGGAATTCATGTAGATAGGTTAAATATATTGGGGATTATACAGAAAATGCGGGAAAAATCGGTATATATTTGGTATAAGTCTGGCAAAAATATTGGGTAAAAAATTAGATAAAGTTCGGACAGTGCAATATCACTCACACACACGCGCAATTAAGAAATGATTCATGAAATTCATGGTATTCGGAAATAATTTAGGTTTCTGGAAATCTTCTGCCGAAACACTCTTCACATGAAAAGCTTGTGAATTATTCACAGACAATTCCAAAATCGGTGACCATGCAAACATATTCTACTCACTTGATCTTTTTGATAAAAAGTGGCTATTGCCATTTGAAGTTCTGTTATGGGGTTTCTCTAGCAAGTTATATTCATTTATTAATATATAGTTCATGGATCAATGTTTCCTTTATTTTATTTAAAGGGAGGGTATTCGGTCATCCAAAACAGAAGTTTGAGTTTCATGTTGCTTCCTCTATGATAGGATGCATATCAGAGTCAGGTTCACCATTCACCCAAAAAAGTTGAATGTGATTATACTCTATTGAGATATATGTGTGTTAATTTGTATCCTTATGTATTTCTTTATTAACCTTTTCCTGTTTCTTTAGTTTAGTAAGTGCCTAAGTATATGAAGCCCATTAGGGTTTTTTGTCCGCTTCCTTGTATCTCTTCCTCCTATGTATAGGAGAGGGGTTTGCCCTTTATCAATACAGAAAGACGGCTACATTCAACATAACGTATCATCATAACTTTGTGAAATTAAATAATGGACCCATGTGATGTTGACCTCTCTATACAGCAGTGGAGTATAATGGACACAGCAAGGTGGACCAACAGACCTGGCCTGATTAAAAATAAAATAAAACATGACCTTTATAAGCAGACTTTTAGTAACTTTCACAGTTTTACTGGAACTGTGGGCAAGATGGCTTGTTAATGGTTGTGCTGACATCTGTTACGTACACACTCCAAACAGGTTCATGTAGCTTATAACTTCCTGTACCCTATTTATTTTGCATCCCCAAGGATACATCTGATTATTGTCCATATTTAAAAGATGGGGAGCCACTGGACAGACCTAGTACAAGTTGGTCCAATACAGTTAACTAACGCGCCTAAATTCCCTGATGCAAAATTCGACATACTTATCTATGGTATCAGCTAACAAACAACTATATATTGTCTTATGGAATATAAGATATGTTATCTAATGTGACCTGATACATGCTTTATCAAAATTTTAGCCTATTCTATAATCTATATATTCCATCAATTTCCCTTGATGTATATGTATAGCCATACTTTCATATCTGTAATAATTAGTTTTTCAGAAGTGTTGTATCCCCATGCTCTAATTGGTCTCTGATGGTTATCAAACTCTAAAATAATATCTTCGTTAGAAAGTAGAAATAGATTGGACAGTCTTAATTACCTTGTAATGAATGCTTGAAGGGACAAGCTGGCATCTGTTATTAAAATAGGATCATATCAAAACTGAAAACGTCTGGTTCTGTCCAAAGGAATTCATGTTCAAAGAGCAGTTGCAACATGTCTTTTAGTTACCATGAGTTATTTTTCTGTCAAAAACATTTAAGTGAACACATGGTCCCAATATCTATGATTTGTTACTATTGGATAAGTGACCAGGAACAACTAGAAGTGTTAATTTAACAATCCATTACTCACGACTGATATTCCATCCTAAATCATTTATATAAAAATGCCTAGTGGAGTTATTTCTAATCATAATATTATGGGTGAATGAAGGCTTCAATGACTACTGACAAGCTACTCAAATATACATGCCGTGATAAGTTTTATAAAAGTCAGGAACAATGGACACAAATATGATAAAATTGGTCATAGATCCCCCCATCGGTTTCCAGATTGGGGACTATGTTATCTTTTTCGATGTATCAAAGGCAGATCGTGTCTATGAGCACAACAAAAAAATGGGCGGATAAGACCAGAATTCAACTGTTAGACGATCAAATTACATGTGCTTCACAGTTCAAATGTCCCGACTCCTGACTGTACATTTTCTTGAAACAATAAGGCAGTTTCTTGAAATTAGTGACTAAATGTGTAGTCAGCCATGGCCAGGACCAAGTCTTGGCTAACTATTCAAGTACAGTGGAAAACTGCAAGAACAGGAAGTAAATAAATGGCATGTAATTTCTCAACATACATAAATATCTAAGAGAAAATTTAATATCTTTTAACAATAAGCCACTAGATATGGATATTTACTCATTTCATTGAATTAGTATAGACGGAATAAAGACTCCTTGGTACTCCTTATTTTTCATATTTGTAGTGTGATTAGATATAAAGAAACCTATGTGGATATTTATAGAACATGTTCAGAAAATATCCAAGATTTATCTTGAATGATTTGCATGATTCTTGAGGTTTGAACTTTCCCACTTAATCAGTCCTGGATTCGAAGCTGTCACTATGCCACAGGTAGGAACATAGACAACACACTTTGGGAGGATCGTATAAGCTGTCATTATGCCACAGGTAGGAACACAGACAACACACTTTATGAGGAGCATATATGATGGATTGGTCATCTATACTATATAAAAAAGTCCGTGAAGGGCGTTGGATGCAATTTTCTCCATTATTTTTTGAAATTAGATGTTGGTCCCTGTGTGTGCATCACATTTTTGTCTTTAATTTTTAAAATTATATATCTATTTATGCTATATAAGAAAGCCCATGGAGGGTGTTGGATGCAATTTTCTCCATTATTTTCTGAAATTACATATTAATCCCTGTGTGCGCATAACATTTTTGTCTTTAATTTTTAAAAGTATATATTCTATTAGGAGACCATTTATACTATATAAGAAAGTCCATGGAGGGGGTTGGATGCAATTTTTTTTCCATTTTTTAAATTACATATTGCTCCCTTTGTGTACAACATACTTTTGCCTTTAATTTTTAAAATTATATATTCTATTAGGAGGCTCGTCTATACTATATAAGAAAGCCCACAAACGAGGTTGTATGCAATTTTCTCCATTATTTTCTGAATTTGCATACTGATCCATGTGTGTGTACACCACACTTTTGTCTTTAATTTTTAAAATTATATATTCGATTAGGAGACTCATATATAGTTCTATACTATATAAGAAAGCCCACAGAGGGGGCTGGATGCAATTTTTTCCATTATTTTTGAAATTACATACTGGTCTCTGTGTGTACACCACACTTTTGTGTTTAATTTTTAAAATTATATATTCTATAAGGAGACTTATCTATACTATTTAACAAAGCCTGTGGAGGGGGTTGGATGCAATTTCCTCCATTATTTTTTGAAATTACGTAGTGGTCCTTGTGTGTGCACACCACACTTTTGTCTTTAATTTTTAAAATTATATATTCTGTTAGGAGACTCATCTATACTATATAAGAAAGCCCACAAAGGGGATTGGATGGAATTTTCTCCTTTAGTTTTTGGAAATTACATACCGGCCCCTGTGTATGAGAAGTCTTATTAATATATGTATTGTACATATTTATTGCATTTTCTTTTCTTAAAGTTCAACCTATAAATTACTTATTGTAGTCTACTAAGGCACCCGTGCATAACACGGATTTATGCCTAGTATATGAAGTAGGCCGTGACATTATGAAAGGGGAGGGAGTTAGGAGAGGAAGAGGGACACCTAACTTAGATTGGAAGGAATAGTAAAAGTGGAACTTAATTTCTCTCAAATGATTTAAGGGGTGGTGCAATATAGAATTTATGAACTATCTATGTATCCCAGTTCATTGTGGTTAACTATGTTTAAGTTTGAGGCTTAATTGTCATTCTTGTGTACTCAACTACATACCTACATTTGCAAATGATATTGTTTATAACAACTGAAATTTGCATATGAAGCTGTCTTTTTCACATAGCATCGTCCCTTTTGTTTTTGTAAAATGTTCTTTCTTTGAGTAGGTATGCTACCGCAAGTGCACGTTCTGATGGACTCTTACTGCTATGTGGAGGAAGGGATGCCAATAGTGTGGTGAGAAAAACTTGTCTTACACACACCATGCTTTATATTTCTAAGGATGAACTGATAATTCTATAGCTTGAGAATTGGTTTGATTTTCGTTCCTGTTGTGAAGTACTAAGATCTCATCCCAGTGAATCCATAAACCACTTGATCACAACTATTGAAAGGAACTTCTAGCTGCAAAGTTTTTATAGTCCTATGGGATAGGCTTTAGTACACGTTTTTATAGTCCTATACAATCCGCGGGTGGTTTTCGCCTTTAGTACACGTTTGAACCTGAATCAATATCTGCAGTATATGAGATAGTATGCATGTTTCTACGTGTAGTTATATTGTTTGTAAAATCTACTCGACAAATTTGATCCAAAAAAATGTTGGTTGAATGGCTCAACTTGTTAATGGTATAGCTTCATGGGGTTCTTCATTCTGAAAGTGCCAACATCAAGAAATTGTGCTACAATTGTGCAGGGACTGCTTTGTAGAGTATGCATATAATATCAGGGTGCATTCACGGACGTATGCAGGAGTTGTTTTTTTTAGATTTTAGTTATTATACAAAGAGAAGTCTTTATTTGACATGTCAAACATAATACAATGCTCTCTCTTTTATAGGATAAGAGAGTAAGATATAAAACATAAATAAGCAATATGGGATAAAAGAAAGGCTAACAGCCAAGACAAGTCCAAAGCCCATAATACAACAAATAACATAACATAACAAAACCACTAAAGTATATATACTAATACTCCCCCTCAAGCTGGAGCATAGATATCAATCATGCCGAGCTTGTCCATCATGGTAGTGAATCTGGCCTTTAGAAGAAGCTTGGTGAAGATATCTGCAACTTGATCAGAGGTATGTGTATATGGAGTGGGGATATGGCCAGATAAGACAACTTCCCTAACAGAATGGCAATCCACTTCAATGTGTTTGGTGCGCTCATGAAAAGTAGGATTGCTGGCAATGAATATAGCAACTTTGTTATCACAATACATGTGAATAGGATTAGAATAAAAATATCAAATTCTTTCAGAAGACCACAGACCCATAAGAGTTCACAAGTAGTATGAGCCATTGCTCTATACTCGGCTTCAACACTAAAGCGGGCAACAACATTTTGTTTCTTGCTACGCCAGGTAACAAGATTACCTCCTACATAATTACAGTAGCCAGATGTAAATTTGCGATTTATCTTACTGCCTGCATAATCAGAATCAGAGTAGCCTATGAGTTTACAATGCCCATGTCTTCTATAAAACAAGCCTTTCCCTAGTGAACTCTTCAGATATTTCAGAATATGGCATACAACTTTCCAGTGACTGTCTCAGTTTATCTAGGTATATGCTGACTAGGCCCACTGTAGAAGTTATATCAACCCTGGTAATAGTAAGATATGTAAATTTCCCTACCAGTCTGCGATATTGTTGATGGCTAGGGTATGGAGAAGAACTATCATCATCTCGATTAGTATTGGGATCTAAGGGAGTAGCAATAGGTTTTGTCCCAAGCATTTGCATTTCAGACAACAAATCCAGTACATATTTTCTCTGTGATAAGTATAATACCTGAAGAAGTGCGAGAAACTTCAATACCCAAAAAGTATCTCAGTTTGCCCGAACCTTTGGTGACAAAGTGTTTTTCCAAGTATTGTTTAGTGACCTGGATGCCTGCTTGATCACTTCCAGATAATATGATATCATCACCATAGACAGTCAGAATAACAAGAGCAAAGAGAGTTTTCTTAATAAAAGCAGAATGATCAGACTGAGAGCGGCAAAAGTTGAATTTCTGAAGAATAGTACTCAATTTGTCAAACTAGGCACGAGGACTCTGTTTCAGGCCATAAATAGCTTTGCGCAGTCTGCATACTCTGGAAGACTCCCCCTGAGTGGTTGCTCCATGTAAACCTCCTCATGTGGATCACCATATAAAAAGGTATTTTTAACATCTAATTGAAATAGAGGCCAATCACAATTTACTACTACGCAAATAAGCACACGAACAGAGTTCAGGCGAGCAACAAGAGAAAATTTTCAAAATAATCAATGCCATATGTATGAGTATATCCTTTGCCGACAAGGCGAGCTTTCAACCGTTCAATAGTGCCATGTGGTTGATACTTGACCGTAAAGATCCAGCGACAACCAACAAGTGAGCAATCAGTAGGTGCATCAACCAAGTCCCATATATGTCGATCATTAAGAGCCTACATTTCAGTTTTGATAGCCTGGCGCAGGATGCTGAAGAGCTTGAGCAACATTTTTAGGATTAGGAATAGCAGAAAGAACAGAAGTGAAATTGGCAATTTTTTTCCCAAGTTAGCAGTAGAACAAAATCCCCAATGGGATATTAAGTGCAAGATCTAATCCCTTTTCGTAAACTGATAGCAACACCCAAATCAAAAGTACATGAGGTATAGGCAGGTCTGTCGACGGGGATTGAGGAATTGGACGGGTCATGGAGGGAGTTGTAGCTTTTTATCTTTTTTGATATACTTTCAGTGGTGGAGTCGGTGCAACAATCGTATTAGTCAAGTCAGTGTCATCAGCCATAGGCAGAGGTGTATCGAGTAGTAGGTCAGATGTCAGAGTAGAATCCGCTGTCGAGTAGAATGACATATGCTCAAAGGAGACTACATCGACACTGACCAACCACTTTTTTGTAGAAGGATCATAACAAAAATACCCTTTCAGGGTCCGAGAATGCCCCAAGAAAACACATTTGGTTGAGTGGGGATCAAGTTTAGTCAAACCAGGGCACAAATTTTTAGCAAAACATGTGCTTCCAAAAATCCGAGGGGGCACAACAAAAAGAGGGCATCATGATATAGGATTTGATACAATAGTTGATTGCCAAGAACAGAAGACGACATGCGATTAATAAGGTAACATGCAGTAGAGATAGCTTTCGGCCAAAAGAATTGAGGCACATTGTAGTGAAAAAGGAGGGTACAAGCGACTTCTAGGAGGTGTCGATTCTTATGCTCCACAACTCCATTCTGTTGGGGTGTGTATGACCAGGAGGGCTGATGAATAGTACCCATTTTTCGACAAAATTGACTGACAGAGGATTGCATAAATTCAAGGGCATTATCAGTGCGAAAGATTTTTATAGGCTTATCAAACTGGGTACAAATCTCAGCAAAAAAGGATGTGATAGTATCTAGCATGTTAGATCTATCCTTTAATAAAAACAACCATGTGGTTCTAGAAAAATCATCAATAAAGCTCACAAAGTACCGAAATCCAGAAATACCGGGAACAGAACAGGGACCCCAAATATCAGCATGCACAATATCAAAAGGCTGTTTTGAGCCAATACAAGTTTTCTTTGAAAAAGTAGAACGAGTTTGTTTGCCCAACTGGCATGTTCCACAATGAAAAACAGAATAAGAAATATTAGGTAGTAAATGCTTCAACTTAGTAGGAGATGGGTCTCCCAGTCTATAATGCCACTATAGGTCTGTCACAAAAGTAGTTAGTAGAGACATGCTTTGGCGTATCCAGGTAGTATAAGCCGTGTGGTCCCTCATGTCCTGAACAAATCCTCATCCTTGTGCGCAGATCCTAAAAGACCACCATCTGGGTCAAAAGTAATAGACACTGTGCTTATTCATGTTTGTGCCACAATATGCATGTAGGTTGTCTACCTGTGCTTCATTCCAGTTAGCTACCACTTTTATGCGTTGAAGGATCTCAATTGCAACATTGATACCAAGTTTTCTACGTCCGTACCACATTATGTACGTTAGAACAGAGCTTGCTGCGCTTATCCCAGCCTCTTGTTCCCTCTTGTGTTAATGATGTTTTGGTTGATCATTCTCGCTACATAATTATGAGATGGATGGTTGCTTCTTCACACCAGACTTCTCAAAAGCTTGTCCATTTCTGGCCTGCAAATTGTATCTACAAGTTGATGTTTCATCCAAATTTTATCTTCTCTGAGCTATTTTATTCATGTCTTCTAGATCTGCCAAGATGGTTCTTCTAGTGGTCTACTTGGGATTTCCTTGATGATGTCTTTCATTCCCATCAAGCCCTCGAGAGTCACACTCCAGATGAATTCAATTGTAGTCATCATCACCTCATTATATTTGTTTTTGAAGATACCTCTTCTGCTACATTGTTGGATGTGTTGATTATGCTTATTTGAATCCACATTCCTTTTCAGAAGATGGCGAAGTCATGGTATTTTGATCGTCTGCTCTAGATTGATGGTGATGTTCTTCATTCAAGTATGCACTATAGAAGACCTTCTCCAAAGCTCGAGTATTTCCAGCCTCCAGAACACTACTCAAAAGAGGCGTCATCAAATATTTTATTTTTTGAAGACTCATGTTCAAGGGGGAGTAAAAATCTTGTATGGGGAGTGACATTTTTATCGTCTAATTGAGTCTTGTAAGTCCAAATTGGATATGTATTTCACCCATACTCCAGCTTGAGGGGGAGTGTTAGAATTATTTTGATTTAGTTTATTTTGTTAGATGGGCCTAATTGTCTTGGCCCATTAGGGTTGAGTTTGCTTCCCTTGTACTTGCCTCCTTTCCTATATAGGAGAGGAGTGTCCCATCTATCAATAAGAAAACTTCCCACAGTTTGACAACATTAATATATGCTACGCCTTGAATGAGTTCTGTGGTGACATCAAGTCCATAGATCATCACACATTTTTGTTACAATGAGAATTGCTTATCATACTTGTTATAAGAAACCATAAATTATTGTCATGGTGGTTGGTTTAGTGGCTAGTTATCTAATATGTAGCGATGTCTGAGACTGATATCTCATATCTATGACCATCTAGGAAGCACGGATACAGATACATATCCGATGCGGGTACGGGTACGGATACGAGGATACGACAATTTTTGAAAATATAGGATACAGGTACGCCATGGATACGACAATTTTTTAATATTTATTTTAATATTTTTAAAAATAACCAATATATTTATTTTAAAAATAGATGAAGACAATCAAATTTCATTCAAAAATCACAATATTTCTAAAGAAAATGGAAACCAATACCTTAATATCAAATAATGATTTAAAATGGGGTCTTTCATTCATATTAATGTGAGACAAAATTTACAAAAAGACATGATAATATCATATTTTAAACCTTTCACATTTCATGTATCATGTAATGTTTTGTAAAGTGAGTTGTGTCATCTGTGATACCAAACTATCTTCTGCCATGTATGGCTAGCTACTATAAAGCACATATATAGATACAAAAATGAATACGGGTACGGTACGGGGAAACGACAATTTTCGAAAATATAAGATACAAGTACATGGATACAACAATTTTTCTAATGTTTATTTTAAATTTTGACAGATATACCAATTTCATTCTCAAATCGCAATGAATCGCCGCTCTCCCTTCTCTCTAGAACTCCCAGCGGCGCCGTTAGGGGGAGGGGAGCGTCTCTTCGGCGCTGTCCTCCCCCTAGCTCTTCCTTGCGTCCTGGACGAGGCTCTTGTGTGAAGTCAGCTCCGTTTCCTGGAGGAAGGTGTAGATCTGAGCCAGATCTGGTCGCGAGCGAGAGGCAAGGAGGACGACTTGGGTCTCGGCCCTAGTCTCATCTGGTTCGTCTGGGGTCTGTGGTTATAGAAGTGGAGTTTGGTGGGGCGTGGTTTGGATGAAAGCATTTCGCGCGGACCAGATCTGGAGGGCGCTGGCGGAGCTGATTCAATCGGCCTCCGCCCAACTCATAGGAGATTGGGCGGAGTGGAGCCACCCCTTCCCAGATCCGGAATCATGCGAGGGCTGCTTGCGAGGATCGTTGGTCCGTCATTTCCCCCCTCTCCCCCTTCCCCTACTCAGCCCTTCCCCGACGCAAGGATGGCTCCTCCAACCAGGGCGATATGTGCATGCGTGGGGCGTGTGTATTTTCGCCCCCAACCAACCGCCTAGAGGAGCTGCTGCTTCTCCCGGCAGCGATGTCCCCCTCACAGGACATCAGGGGCATTGCGAATCCAGGCGTCCTGTAAGCTGCTTCGTGGCGTATCCCTATCCATCTCGGCAACCTTGGCAGCAGGGCGGCTGGTGATTGATTAGGGAGGCTAGCCTGAGGTCAAGTCGCGTGGTGGAGTCCTGAGGTTCCTTACCTCTGGTCTGTATGCAACACGCTGGGACACCTTCAGGGTGTTCGTTTAAATGCTCTGTGCACGCAAAGTAGGTTGGTTCAAGTGGCTTGGAAGGGATGTTCTCTACAATGGTCTATGCTTCCACATATGACCTAACAACCTTCATCTTGAAGCTTCGACAAGCTATTGATGCACTGCCATATCCAGTTAGAGAGATCATGATGATTTTAAGGGTGGCTCCTAGTCTCTCCTCTTCACAATTTGTGGGTGAGCTTTAAGGTAGTGAAGGGAGGTTCAAAGCGTCATCAAGAGAATCTCATCATCTCTCTGCCTCTCTCAGGTGTGGTTAGCTTGTGTCATGGTTGTTGAAGTCTCCTCAAGATGCTGCTGATCTGGGCTCTGTCCCAAATCCTAGATTTTGGCTACACCTTGATCAATGCGTAGAGGCAGACTCTGTGATTCTTCTTTCTTTCGGGGCAGGGGGACTGCAGTGTCTTAGTCTCATATCTTGTGGGTGTGCTTCGTGTCATTGAGTGCTTTGCACTGCTTGTACCTTGGTTTTGATTGGACGAAGTTATTCAGGGTCTAGGTCCCTTATGTATTGTCTTAAGGTTGTTGTTTGTTTTTCTTCTGTCCTTGTTACCCAGATGTTTTGGCGTATCAAGGTTTTGATTTCTTTCTAGGGGTGCAATGTACCTTAAGTTTTTGGTATATAGTAACACACTTTTTGACCAACCAAAAAAAATCACAATACAATAGGGGGAGTCTAGAGTTGGAAGTCACATGGTTTTGGGATTTTGAGGGTATAGATATACTGTGTTGTTTACTTGTGCTGCTTTGTTACTCTTGTAATATTAGTCCCATATTGCTCACTTGTACTTATGTCTCTATTCTCAATTACTATATTAGAGACTACCCTGTAACCTGTTTTACTCACTGAATAAACGATTCCCTTACTCTTTAGATGGTATCAAGAGCAGGTCCTTTTTTCCCCACCCACCCGGCCAAAATGACGTGAGCCGTCAACCGCCCCCCCCCCCCAATCCGCCAGCGCCACCACCCCTCCCCTCCACTTCCTCGCCGCCGCCCACCTCCCCTCCCTTCCCAGCCGCCGCCACCCCCTACCTCCTTCCCCTCCGCCACCCCTCCCACCTTCCCCGCTGCTGACCCAACCCCTCCTTCCTCCCTTCCCACCGCCACCCGTAGCCACCTCCTCTTTTCTGCCGCCCCAACCACCCTCCTGCCCCTCCTTTCTTCCCTGCTACGGCTGCTACTGCTATTTCCTTCTCTCTCTCTACGTCCGGGTAAACTACATATCCACATTCAGACAACAATATGCCCTCTACGTTGAGAGTCTCTCACCTCATCGTCGTCTCTGCCTGCGCCTCATGAAGGAACATTAGTATTCCTCATGACGGCGTAAGTTTCTCTATATGCATACTCTGCCCTATACGGGTTCTCTGATCTGACTTGTCAGATCCCTGCTGCTGCTATCTGCCCCGTTGTGGGTCTCTGATCTATTCTGCTGCTGCGCCGACTTCTGCCTATGCTATGGCTTTATCTGAGCCTCCCCGCTCTCTGTGTGTTACCACAGTGAAGCTTGACGGTGGCTCCAACTATCATCTATGGTCGGCGTCCTTCATCCTGTATGTCAAAGCCCAAGGCCGATATCACCATCTTACATGTGAGCCTCTTACTGTTCCTACTGCTGATGCTGATGACAAAACCAAACAAACCTATGCACAATGGTGCAATGACGACTCTGGAGTTATGTCGTGACTCCTCAACAACGCTGAACCAAGGATCAACCAATCTCTGCTCTGCCTTCATGATGAAGGCCATGTGGGATCAACTCTCACATGTCTACTCTCATAAGGAGAATCCCAAACGAGTTTTTGAAATTTTCAAAAACTTGGCCAAGAAGGAGTTCTCCCCTGACACTTCTATTGAAGACTTCTACAATCAGTGCTCAACTCTGTGGAATGAGTTCGAACTCTACCACCCCTTAATGGCCGACATCAAAGTAGCCCAAAAACAACGCAATGAACTTCAGCTAGTTCAGTTTTTGGCTGCCCTTCCTGCATCCTTCTCTGGCGTGGTCGACCGAATTCTATCTAAGGGTCCGCTGCCTACCCTCAGAGATGTCCTCAAACGAGTCCAACGACTACCATCCATGACTCCTGCTCCTGCTATTGAGCATCCGACGCTCATTGCTCGCTCTGCTGATTCTGGCCGTGGTCGCGGCCGTGGACGTGGAGGTCGACCTCCTCCCTCGGGTGGTCGTGGCTCATCTACTCCTAGATGTGGTGCAACTCCCGACCCTCGCTACTGCAACTAGTGTGGCTAGGACAACCATACTGAAGATCGCTGCTGGATTAAGCATGGCAAGCCCGCTTGGGCTAACCAGGCTTCTACAGATTCTACTGCTGACACTGACTCTGACACACATGCTGCTCCGGCAAATGCAGACTGACTTCGTTCTGAATTTGAGAAGTTGTTCTAGGAGCGTATCACCCAGCTACCTTCCTCCTCTGCAGCGGGATCCTTTGCTAAGCTTGCATCTCCAACTACTGGTAACAATAAATGGTGTATTGATTCGGGTGCATCTACTCGTATGGCTGGTGACATTCGCCTATTTTCTGCTCTCAATAAATTTGCTACTATCTCTTCTGTTACTGTTGCAAATGGCTCCAAAACTACAGTTCATGGCACTGGCACAATCCCTCTTTCACCGAAACTACAACTAAACTCTGTTTTATATATCCCACAGTTTCCTGTTAATCTTTTATATGTAAGTAAGATGACAAAACAACTACAATGCTCTATTAAATTTGATCCTTCTGGTTGTGTTTTGAAGGATCTCCGCACGAAGACGAGGATTGGTTCGGGCCATGAAGGACCAGACAGGCTGTATTATCTGGATGGACCTCCTGCTGCATCTGCTCTGCTGTCTATTTCCGTAACGGGACTACTGTGACATTTTAGATTGGGTCACCCATCAGCTGCCAAATTAAAACATTAATTTACTGCTTTATCTGAGAACAATTTTACTTGTGAAACTTGCATGTTGGGCAAACAAACTCGTTATGTTTTTCCTACTAAGAAGGTTATTGCTTCCACATAAATTTTTGATATAGTTCATGCTGATATTTGGGGTCCTTGTTCTGTATCGAGTCACTCGGGTGTGAAATATTTTATGACTTTCATTAATGATTACTCTCGTACCACATGGCTGTTTTTGCTTAAGGGTCGGGACACTATGCTGGAAACTATTCGTACTTTCTTTGTTGAAATTCCCACCCAGTTTAACAGGCCTATTAAAATTTTTCGCACTGATAATGCACTTGAGTTCATGCAAAAATCTGTTACCTCCTTTTGTGCCACTCGTGGGACAATACATCAAACTACTTGTCCTTACACTCCTCAGCAAAATGGTGTAGCTGAGAGAAAAAACCGCCACTTACTAGAGGTTGCTCACACTCTTCTCATATACTACAAAGTACAAAGTACCCCATCATTTCTGGCCTGAAGCTATCTCTACGGCTTGCTATCTTATAAATCGCATGCCTTTCTCTGTTTTGCAAAATCAGGTTCCTTATGCCATTTTGTTTCCTGATAAACCTTTATTCTCTCTTCCTCCTCGCATTTTTGGGAGTACTTGCTTTGTGAAAAATCTTCGCCCTGGACTCACAAAACTTGATGCCCACTCAACCAAGTGTGTTTTCTTGGGGTATTCTTGTACACAAAAAGGCTACCGCTGCTTTGATCCGGTTCAAAAACAGTGGTTTGTTAGTGCGGATGTGACTTTCTTTGAGCATATGCCTTACTACTCTACTGATGGAGCAAAACTGTCTACTGATATTATGGCCAACACACCTTTATCGGATATTGTTGAGGATTTACCTTCTCCTGATATGCCTACGGAACGCCCATTGAAAGTCTACCAGCGCAGGTCAAAGAAAACTACTCCTTCTGAGGCCCTGGTCGAACCAACTCCTTCGTCTGCGGTTGATCCACCACCCAATGAGGTATTTTCTGACCTGGACTTTCCTATCAGTTTAAGGAAAGGTGTTCGTTCCTGTACTCAACACCCTATCAGTAATTTCTGTTCCTTTGACAATCTATGTGACAGTTTTGCATGCTTCACTTTTGTTTTTTCTGCTGTGACTATCCCTAAATCAGCAGAAGAGGCCCTTCGTATTCCTGCCTGGTAACATGCTATGGAGCAAGAAATGCATGCGCTCTGCGATCGTCAGACATGGGATCTTGTCGATCGTCCCTCTTCTTGCCCTACTGTGGGCTGTCGTTGGATATTTACTATTAAATATCAACCGGATGGCACTATTGAACGCCTGAAAGCCAGATTAGTTGCAAAAGGTTACACACATACATACGGTGTTGACTACTTTGAGACTTTTTCTCCAGTTGCACGCTTAAATTTTGTTCGCATTCTGATTTTTATTGCTGTAAATAAAGACTGGCCTCTGTTTCAATTCGATGTCAAAAACGCCTTTCTATATGGAGATCTGCAGGAGGAAGTATACATGGAGCAACCTCTGAGATTTGTTGCTCAGGGGGAGTTTGCCCTTGAAATCTGTAAACTCAGAAAGGCTATCTATGGTCTTAAATAGAGCCCGCGTGCGTGGTTTGATAAACTCAGTCAGATCCTAATTACCTTTGGCTTTCGACAATCACAATCTGATCATTCTGTATTTATTTGTAAGTCAGCAGCATGACTTGTTATCCTTATTGTGTATGTTGATGATATTGTCTTATCTGGCAGTGATAATGCGGGTATACATGCAACCAAAAATTATCTAGCACACCACTTCATCACCAAGGACCTTGACAAATTGCGATACTTTTTAAGCATTGAGGTTGTTAGATCCTCTGCAGGACTCTGTCTTTCACAGAGAAAATATGTTCTTGATTTGTTGCAGGAAACATGCATGCTGGGCTGCAAGCCAACCAACACTCCTCTGGATCCTAATATGGATTGGGACGATGACAACTCTCCTTCTTATGATGATCGCCACCAGTTTTGGAGACTGGTAGGCAAACTTATCTACCTGACGATCACTAGGGCTGACCTGGCAGCTGCTGTAGGATTCATAAGCCGGTATCTTGATAAACCCCGACAGTGCCACTGGGATGCTATCTGTCACATCTTACGATATCTCAAAAGCTTGCCAGGGAAAGGTCTTCTGTACAAAAAGCATGGCTATTGCAATTTATCTGGATTCTCCGATTCTGACTATGCAGGAAGTCGATCTGATCGGAAGTCTACTTCTGGATATTGTACCTTTGTGGGAGGAAATCTAGTCACCTGGCGAAGCAAAAAGCAAACTGTTGTCTCCAGATCCAGTGTCGAAGCAGAATACAGAGCCATGGCTCATACTGCATGTGAGCTTCTGTGGGTCCGTGGCCTTCTACATGAATTTGATATTACTTATTCCAGCCCTATTCCTATGTTCTGTGACAACAAAGCCTCCATTTTTATTGCGAGCAACCCCACATTTCATAAACGTACAAAGCATATTGAGGTTGATTGCCACTTTGTTCGGGAGAAAGTTCTATCTGGGCACATCTGCACTCCATATATCAGCACTGACAAGCAGCTTGCGGACATCTTCACCAAAATTTTGCCTAAAGCTCGGTTTCAGACTCTGATTGACAAGCTAGGCTTGTTTGACATCTACGCTCCAGCTTGAGGGGGAGTATAGATATACTATGTTGTTTACTTGTGCTGCTTTGTTACTCTTGTAATATTAGTCCCATATTGCTCACTTGTACTTATGTCTCTACTCTCAGTTGCTATATTAGAGACTACCCTGTAACCTGTTTTACTCACTGCATAAACAATTCCCTTACTCTTTAGAGAGGGATCACACAAGTGGGGTGCTTTCTTGGCTGTTAAATGGGTTGGTTGTGTATCCAGTGAATTAAAAAATGGCCCAGGCGGCCGCTTAAGCGCCCGCTTAATCAGCCATGACCCTCATCCGCCTAATTTAGCCCCTAAGCGCCCGCTTAATCGTTTTGAACATAATCGCCCGCTTTTTGCCCGCCTCACCCGCTTTTCCCGCTTTTTGCCCGCTTTTTTCCCGCCTTTTTCCCACTTTTTAGCATCTAACATTAATTAATTACATAGTCCAAGTAGTGTTGACTATAATATATGAAACTTGTATACATTAAATGTTCTATGATATAGCCAGTCCTAATTTAGAATGCATACTTTGTGTGTAAGCTGTAATAATTGGGTACTACTGTAATGCATCTAAGTAAATATCACATTGCTCTATTATACTTCTAATGCATGATTAGTTTTACTGATTTCCTTGCTGCTTTTAGTGATTAATGATTGGTACTACTGGTTAGTATTACTTTAATTCAATAATTCATAGTTTGTGATTTACAATTACTGATCTGCTTGCTGATTTTAGTGATTAGAGATACTGATTAATAGTAAAGTATTGATGAATATTTAGTTAATTACTGATTTGCTGATTAGATATGTATAGAAGTTCCTTATAAATATATTTTTTATATACACATACATGTAATTTTGACATTTTGTATAAAAATATATAAAATTTAGACACCTGCTTTTTCAAAAATCGCCCGCTTAATCGCCCGCCTACCGCTTAATCGGTTACAGGGTGCTGTCCGCATGCCTCCTGCTTCCCGCTTTCTGATACCTTGGTTGTATCCTAGCTGCATTGAGGTCATATCCTGCTAATAAAAAAAGGAATACGACTTAAGAAGTATTTGGTATGTATTAGAGAGTATCTAGGGAGGATTTGTATAAAAAATGCATTAAGGACTGGTAGGACATCTATTTTGGAGTATTGGTGCTTGGAAGTTATTTAAAAAGTGAAATCCTAAAAAACAGAGGAAGTACAAACAATAAAGAGAAGGAAGATTGGCATTTAGCAAGAGGAATGGTGACCAACCTTGAACTACTTCAAGGAAGCAACAATGACAGCCTTGCTGCAAGCTACTACTTAGCAGAGAGGGTTGAGACATGAGCTGGTGTCAAATGCTAATCAAGCAATGCCATGCCCAATTTTTTTTTCTAGTTTTTACGGACTGGATACAGCTTGGATACGGATGGATACGGATTGGGAGTATCCAATACGTATCCAGGAGTATCCACGGAGTATTGGTATCCGATACGTATTGGATACGGGTACGACATCTATTTTGGAGTATCCGTGCTTCATAGATGACCATTCATCAGTCAATGCACATTAACTTTGATGCATTATTATTATTATTATTGTAGAAAGTAGAAGTGTTGTTTATTGGATGATCTTAAAAGAATACATAGGAGTCTCTTATATAGCAAACATAACAAGAGACTAAACTAAGCGCTACCCATATGGGACTAAACAACATAAGAAAAGGAGTAAGTGAGGCACATGCTAAGCACATGACACTCAAGGTAAAGGAACAGAAAAACACATGAAAAATAGATGAAACTACATATCTCTATACTCCCCCTCAAGCTGGAGCGAAGATGTCGAAGAAGCCCAACTTGGAACACAGATTCTGAAAGCGAGTCTTGGGTAGCACTTTGGTGAAGATATCCGCAAGCTGCTGTTCTGTACTGATGTATGGAGTGTAGATCTGACCAGAAAGAACCTTTTCCCGTACAAAGTGGCAGTCGACCTCAATGTGCTTGGTTCTTTCATGGAAGGTTGGGTTGCTCGCAATGAAAATGGCCGCCTTATTGTCACAGAACATGGGCATAGGGCTAGGCGGAGAGATGTCAAACTCCTTCAGAAGACTAAGAACCCATAGCAGCTCGCATGTAGTATGAGCCATCGCTCTATATTTTGCCTCAGCGCTTGATCTTGCCACAACGGTTTGTTTTTTACTGCGCCAGGTGACTAGATTGCCGCCCACAAATGTGCAGTATCCAGAAGTGGATTTCCTGTCAGACTGACTCCCTGCATAATCTGAATCTGAAAAACCAGATAAGTCACAGTGACCATTTTTCTTATACAGAAGGCCTTTTCCAGGAGCACTTTTAAGATACCGAAGAATATGAATAATAGCATCCCAGTGGCATTGCCTTGGTTTATCAAGATAGCGGCTAACGAATCCCACAGCAGCAGCTAAATCAGCTCTAGTGACAGTAAGATAAATGAGTTTGCCCACTATTCTTCGGAACTGGTGGCGGTTAGCATATGCAGGAGATGAATCACTGTCCCAATCCATATTGGGATCCAGAGGAGTGGTGGCTGGCTTGCATCCCAACATTCCTGTTTCTTGTAATAAGTCAAGTACATATTTGCGCTGAGAGAGAGAAACGCCTGCAGAGGATCGGGCAACCTCAATTCCCAGAAAATAATGCAATTTGCCAAGGTCTTTTGTAATGAAGTGTTGTGCGAGATAATGCTTGGTTGCTTGTATCCCTGCGGGGTCACTGCCAGATAAGATGATGTCATCTACATACACAATAAGAATAACCAGCCCTACTGTGGTTTTGCGTATGAAAACAGAGTGATCAGCCTGCGACCGTCGAAATCCAAAGGACATTAAGATTTTGCTAAGTTTGTCGAACCATGCACGTGGACTTTGTTTTAAACCATAAATCGCCTTGCGAAGCTTGCAGATTTGAGAAGCAGACTCCCCCTGAGCAACAAATCCTGGGGGTTGCTCCATATAGACATCCTCCTGAAGGTCGCCATATAAGAAGGCATTTTTCACATCCAGTTGATAAAGAGGCCAATCTTTATTGACATCAACAGATATCAGAATACGAACAGAATTAAGACGTGCGACTGGAGAAAACGTCTCAAAGTAATCAACGCCATAAATTTGCGTATATCCTTTCGCCACTAATCGAGCTTTCAAACGTGCAACGATGCCATCTGGTTGATATTTAACAGTAAAGATCCATCGACAGCCAACTGGATGACAAGAAGAAGGCTTATCAACCAGATCCCAGGTATGTTGTTCATATAGAGCTTGCATTTCTTGTTCCATGGCATGTCTCCAGGCAGGGTGTCGAAGAGCTTCATTAGCAGTTTTAGGAATGTGCACAGCAGATAATGCAGATGTAAAGTATGCAAGACTGTCACTCATATGATCAGTAGAACAAAAGCGACTAATAGGATGCTGAGTACATGAACGAACCCCTTTTCGTAAACTAATAGGAATATGCAAATCAGAAAATACCTCAGCCTGTGGTGGATCCTCCGCTGACGCAGGATTTGGTTCGGCCGGGGCAGTGAGGGGCTTTGGTCTTCGCTTGTACACCTGTAGAGGTTTCTCTTGTGAAGTAGGAACAGAAGGTATTTCTTCAACCAAAGGAAGAGGAATGCTAGCCAAAATATCAGTAGTCAGGCGGTCCCCAACAGCAGAGTAGAACGACATGTGTTCAAAGAATATCACATCCGCACTTACAAACCATTGTTTCTTATCTGGATCGAAACAGCGATAGCCTTTCTGAGTCCGGGAATATCCCAAAAACACACATTTCACAGACCGGGCATCCAACTTTGTGAGACCAGGGCGAAGGTTTTTAACAAAACACGTACATCCAAAGATGCGAGGCGGCACAGAGAATAAGGGTTTATCAGGAAATAACAGAGTGTAGGGAACTTTGTTTTTCAAAACAGAAGAAGGCATGCGATTAATAAGATAGCATGCCGTCGAAACTGCATCAGGCCAAAAATAGTGAGGCACCTTGTAATGAATCAGGAGAGTGCGAGCAACCTCAAGAAGATGTCGATTTTTCCGTTCCGCTACACCATTCTGTTGTGGAGTGTATGGGCAAGTGGTTTGGTGGAGTGTGTCATGGGAGATGCAAAACTGAGTCACAGATTGTTGCATAAATTCTAGTGCATTGTCAGTCCGGAAGGTTTTAATAGGCCGATCAAATTGAGTTTTAATTTCAGCAAAAAAGGTACGAATGCAATCTAATACAGTGTTTCGACCTTTGAGTAAAAACAACCAAGTAAGACGAGAGTAATCATCAATAAAGGTCAGAAAATATTTCACACCAGAATGACTGGGCACAGAACATGGCCCCCAAATATCCGCATGCACAAGTTCAAAAGGTTCTGTAGAAGAAATAAGTTTCTTTGCAGGAAAAACAGATCTTGTATGCTTGCCCATTACACAAGTTTCACAAGTAAAGGTATCGCCAGAGATGCCAGGAAAAAGATGCTTTAGTTTTGCCACAGAAGGATGACCAAGTCTAACATGCAGTTGAAGTCCTGTCACAGAAGTAGAGAGCATCGCCTTCGGAGTAGGTGGTCCATCCAGGTAGTACAACCCATCTGGTCCCTCACGGCCCGAACCAATCCTCGTCTTCGTGCGGAGGTCCTTCATAATACAACCAGAGGGGTCAAATTTAACAGAGCAGTTTAATTGTTTAACCATTTTGCTGACCGAAAGTAAATTGACAGGAAAGTTTGGGATATATAAAACCGAATGGAGAAATAATTCCCGTGATAGAGGAACAGTGCCAGTGCCACGAACAGTAGTTTGTGAACCATTTGCCACAGTGACAGAAGAAATAGGAGTACGGGTGGTAAGGTGGGAAAATAAATGACGAGTACCAGTCATATGAGTGGAAGCACCAGAGTCGATGCACCACTTTGTGTTACCAGAGGAGGACGAGGCAAGCATGGCTGAGGAGTCTGAGGTAGAGGGTAGTTGTGCCAGACGTTCCCGAAACATTCTTTCAAACTCCGAGCGCAACCATTCAGTGTTAGGTGGTGCAGCAGATTGATCCACAGAAGAAGCAGCAGGAGTAGTATCATCAGCCGCTTGGTTGGCCCAAGCAAGTTTACCATGCTTTATCCAGCAGCGGTCCTCAGTATGGTTATCACGACCACACCAGCCGCAGTGGCGTAGGTTAGGTGAAGTGCCCCGTCCAGGTGCAGGAGTGCCTCGTCCGCTAGAAGTAAGAGGTCGGCCACCACGGCCTCGACCGCGGCCACGACCACGGCCATAATCAGTAGAGCGAGCAACCAGAGCCGGTGGTGCAGGAGCAGATGCAGTAGTCATCGAAGGTAGTCGCTGGACTCTTTTGAGGACATCTCGAACTGTAGGAAGCGGGTCACTGGACATGATTTGATCAACAACCCCCGAGAAGGAGTCAGGAAGCGCAGCCAGAAACTGCACCAGTCGAAGTTCATTGCGGTGCTGCTGTGCAATTTTGATATCGGCAGTCAACGGATGATACATCTCGTATTCATTCCATAGAGCAGAGCATTGATTGTAGAAGTCATCAATCGACAAGTCATTGGAGAACTCCTTCCTGGCGAGTTGTTTGAAAATCTCGAACACCCGCTTGGGATTCTCCTGGTGTAATAAACATGTGCCAATTGGTCCCACATCGTCTTGGCATCATGCAAGCAAAGTAGAGACTGGCTGATCCTAGGTTCAGTGCTGTTGAGGATCCAGGACATGACGCCCGAATCATCCTTGGACCACTGAATGTAGCCCTGTTTAGTCTTGTCGTCAGCATCAGCAGTAGGAGCATCAGGGGGATCGGTAGTGAGATGATGGTACCGACCTTGTACTTTGACATATAGCACAAACGACGCGGACCAAAGATGGTAGTTGGAACCGCCTTTAAGTTTGACGGTGGTAACACACAGAGATCTGGGGGGCTCAGAATATGCCATGGCTGCAGAAAGGACCATGCCGTAGAGAAGCAGTAGAAACCCTTGACAGGCAGAGGCAGCAGAGACCCTTAATGGGCAGAAGTAGCAGAGATCTGACAAGGCAGATCAGAAAGACCCAATATGGGCAAATAAGACATAGAAACCTACGCCGTCATGAGAAAAAATCAACGTTCCAGCATGAGGCGCAGGCAGAAATCCCGAGGAACAAAGTAGACTCTCAACTTAGAAGGCCAGAGTCTTCCCGATCACAAATCCGCAATTTTCCGGACGTAGACGGAGAAAAATTAGAAAGTACGCAGGGCTGTACGTAAGGATTTAGAAGGTGATTGTGAGGGAAAAGGTGGGTGTAATGGTGGAGATGGTGAGGGTAGAAGATATGGGTGAGAGGGTAGGGTGGGGAGGGAGGAAGGGAGGGTGAAAGAAACGACGGGAGGTGGTTGTGTGGTGGAGCGACAGCAGCAAACGTGCCGCTGCTGGCGGCAGGTGCGGCGAATGGATGGGGGGGAAGGGGGGTTGGCGGCTAGGGTGGAGGGTGAGGGGAAAGGGGGGGGGCGGCGGCTAGGGATAGGGTTAGGATGGGTGGAAGGGTGAGGAGGTGAGGGAGAAAGGCTGTGGCGGCGGGGGGGGGGGGCGGCGGCTGGAGGAGGAGCGGGGGGTGTTAGGTCATGGGTGGGAAATTAGGGTGGGAGAAAATGAGGGCCTGCTCTTGATACCATGTAGAAAGTAGAAGTGTTGTTTATTGGATGATCTTAAAAGAATACATAGGAGTCTCTTATATAGCAAACATAACAAGAGACTAAACTAAGCGCTACCCATATGGGACTAAACAACATAAGAAAAGGAGTAAGTGAGGCACATGCTAAGCACATGACACTCAAGGTAAAGTAACAGAAAAACACATGAAAAATACATGAAACTACATATCTCTATAATTATCATACTGCATAACAATACTTAACTAGGGATGCTTTAATAAACTAAATCATCAAATTTACTATTCTAAGGGAGTACTATATTTGTTTCTATGAGGTGGATATAAGACAAATGGTGTAAATAATTGTCGCTTTACAATGTGTGCTAATATTCAATCATCCTATGGTTGGTCTTCAGAGCACAATCCTATAGTTGGTGCTCACATAAACCCATATTTGATACCATGTTTCATCCATCGTACAAAATTTCGATCGAAATTGCAAAATTTCGACCGAAATTTCCGATTTTTTTTCAATCGGACATCGAAACGCATGTACGCAGAGAATGGGATGTCATTTCGCAGAAATTTTGCTCAAATTTTGCACTTAGGTGCGAAATTTCGCAAAACAGTGCAAATTTCACCTAGTTTGGGCCAATGTTCTGAAATATGTTATGCGGTATGCGTTCGGTTAGGGTACCGCATAGAGTATAAGCGGAATGTGGGAGCATAAGCGGGGCATATGCGTTTTTGGATTTTTTAATTAATTCTATATTTTATACATTATTTATTTTAAAAAATAGAATCATAATCATAAATTTCACGCTATCTAGTTTTGTAGCCTAATAGCCCAAAATGTACCAATGGATCATTACATCATGGAAGAAGAAACACATATTTTCCAATGATCAAGAAGAAAAATCAATCAACAAAACCCTAAGTTTATATAATGTACTAAAATATACAAGTCACAAAACACAATGAACACATGCAGTTCATAGAAGAACATTTATTGAATGAACACAATAAGAATAACCACAGTAACACAAAACATGGTAGTTCAAAGTAGAAACAGAAAAAGAACATTGTTAGAATATAAGATTGATTGAATAGAATAATAGATTGTGATTGATACAAAGACTGGACACCCCTGTCCTATATATAGGAGCAAGGGAGAAACCCTGAGACTTGTGTCCCAAGTAATCTAAACTAGACGGGCCGGAATATAAAGGCCCACTAAACTAATTAGCCTATTTAACTAATAGACTAATATAGACACTTTAACACTCCCCCTCAAGCTGGAGCATGGGTGAAACACATGTCCAAGCTTGGAGAGTTACAAGACTCGATAAAAAGAAATGATAAATGAAAGATGAAGATAAATATCACTCCCATACAAAATATGTTACTCCCCCTTAATCAATACTCCCCCTGAATCAAATAGTAATGATGACTCTGCAGGCTGAAGATACTCGAGCTTTGAAGGTCTCCCTTGAAGTGCATCTGAAATGAAGACATCTGAAGATACTCTGTAGGCTGAAGAATGCGCCACTGGAATACGTGCTGAACGCGGCACGAACACGGATATAGTGTGGACGAATGGACCTGATACTACAGCAAGTCGCCACTGGAATACGTGCTTAACGCGGCACGAACGCGGATGGACGATTTGCTGCTTGATACGATGTAGGAACCATGGGGGCTTGACAGGAACGTATATATCATCCATCAAGGAAAGTCCCAAGAGAATCAGCTACAGGTGATGTCGATACAACAGATGCGGCTCGGAGAAGACATGATGAAGCAGCTCGGTGAAGATAAAACTCTGAGCTTCTGAAGAAGCACCCATCTGTCTCATGTGAATGCAGACGAAGAAATACATCATCAACAACGAATATGGTGTCGACGCTGGATCTTCACTGCTGGCTCAAGTAGAGAACCAGTGTGCTGAATGATGTGAAGCTTCATGAAGATAGCCTGGTATATATATAATCTGAATACATATATCATCATCTCATCTCATACTCTCTCTCTCATACATTCTCTCATATGCTCTCATGCTTACTCTCTCTTCTCATCTCTTTCTCTGCTCTCTCTCTTCTCATCTCCTTCTCTCCTCTCTCTCTTCTCATCTCTTTCTCTCCTCTCTCTTCTCATCTCTTTCTCTCCTCTCTATCCCCCCCACACACCAAATACGACAAGAGTGAGTGTTTGGTGTGGAGAACTGGATATATGACCCCCCCGGAATGTGGAAAAGGGATGCTCACATAATATGGGTGGGTGGGAAAGAAAAAGGTTGAAAAGAGAAAAATATGTGAAATGGAGATGGGTAATATGTGGAGAATGAAACCGATAGCCAAGGAGAATATACTAAATGGGTCAACATGAGATCCGGGTAGAAAAATAAATGGATCTAGTCCCGACCCGAAAAGGAGGTTTGTTGGCCCGTTAGGATCCGATTAGCAAAAGATAGAACCGATTAAGGATCCGAATAGAGACAAGGATAATGCATATGGGGACAGTAAACATGGTTGTTTGGTAGCGGTGGAGAGTGATGGGTGGTCACCTACTGTAGATGGCAGCAATAGCATGATGACGCACAACGCAGGAGCAACTTGCGGATGATGGCTGGATATGACGCTCGGCTGATGAAGCACTTTGTCGCAACATAGGAGATGACAAAGAGTCTCCTGTGACTCCGGAGATATTGCATGCCAAGAGGATGCATGCAGAGCCAAGGCGGACCCTCTCCAAAGCGGCAATGAAGGCTGATCTGAAGACTTCATGAGATGGAGTGCCGATTGATAGGTGTATCCTTTTTATATCGCCACTGATCAACTGTCGATACCATTGACAGGACTGTCGATGGTATCGACGGACGCTCTTCTTGTTGCTGTGATAAAGTCGATACTATCGACCTCCTGTCGATAGTATCGACGCCGATACTCTTCCGTCGCTGTGATAAAGTCGATACTATCGACCTCCCGTCGATAGTATCGACGCCGGCGATGCAGGTTGCGTCACGGATGGTCGGCGGCTGTTCCTTTAGGATGGCGGCTTGGATGATGGTCGTTTGTTGGAGATGGCGACTGCTAGGGGCGGTGCTGCTCCTGTTGGCTGCGGCGGCGGCGCCTGCTGGTGCTGCTGCTGATAGAGGCGGCGGCTGGTGCTGCTGTTTTCGGATGGCGGATGGAGATTACCGCCGTATATTGCTGCTATGATAGGCAGCGGAGGTGTTGTATGGAAAGAATGAAAGAATAGAGAATCGAGATGACCATGGAGGCCGAGATATGCCTAGCGGGCAGCCGACCAAGCCATGGAGATGGCGGCTGCGGCCGCCCGCAGGCGGGCGCTCGCCCGGTTGTCATCTTTGGAGAGAGGAGCGGCGGCTGTTGCAAAGGAGAAGGAAGTCGGCGGCTAGGAGAAAGAGAGAGGGAAGCGGCGACGCTAGGGTTCTCTCAGGAGGGAACCCGCTCTGATACCATGTTAGAATATAAGATTGATTGAATAGAATAGATTGTGATTGATACACAGACTGGACACCGAAACACATGTACGCAGAGAATGGGATGTCATTTCGCTCAAATTTTGCACTTAGGTGCGAAATTTCGCAAAACAGTGCAAATTTCACCCAGTTTGGGCCAATGTTCTGAAATGCGTTATGCGGTATGCGTTCGGTCAGGGTACCACATAGAGTATAAGCGGAATGCGGGAGCATAAGCGGGGCATATGCGTTTTTGGATTTTTTTAATTAATTCTATATTTTATACATTATTTATTTTAAAAAATAGAATCATAATCATAAATTTCACGCTATCTAGTTTTGTAGCCTAATAGCCCAAAATGTACCAGTGGATCATTACATCATGGAAGAAGAAACACATATTTTCCAATGATCAAGAAGAAAAATCAATCAACAAAACCCTAAGTTTATATAATGTACTAAAATATACAAGTCACAAAACACAATGAACACATGCAGTTCATAGAAGAACATTTATTGAATGAACACAATAAGAATAACCACAGTAACACAAAACATGGTAGTTCAAAGTAGAAACAGAAAAAGAACATTGTTAGAATATAAGATTGATTGAATAGAATAGATTGTGATTGATACAAAGACTGGACACCCCTGTCCTATATATAGGAGCAAGGGAGAAACCCTGAGACTTGTGTCCCAAGTAATCTAAACTAGACGGGCCGGAATATAAAGGCCCACTAAACTAATTAGCCTATTTAACTAATAGACTAATATAGACACTTTAACAAACATCAAAAATAAAATCAAAACATCAAAATGATACGAAGAAATCAAGTCAGTAATAAATAGAGAAGAAAAAGTTGTAGGGAATATAAATTACTCCCTAGGCAACACACAAAATTTGAAACTTTGTAAAAGAAAATATCACATCCAATTAATATCTGCAATAGATTCCCCTTTTATACAAGACAAAATCAGAACTGTTGCATGTGCAACAAGCTCTAATCTTAGAGCAAAATAGAAGAGAAAAAGAGAGCAAAAGGAAAGAGCATAATGAAACATTGACAATTGTAAAATGTAATAATATATTTTGCACCACTCATTCAAAATAGAATTATTTCTGAGGTAGCAAAATTTCAATATCTGATCTAAAACCAACTATATAGAAGTTGTCATTTAATTTGGTTGATTTTATTTGAGGTTCTATTTTTTTTACTTAAGTCATCAAATGAAATGCGGGGCCTAAGCGGCCGCATATGCGGACCACAAGACGCATATTCGGTCCATGCCCAAAAATAGCACTGCATAGTTATATGCGGAGCGGCTGAGGGCCGCATAAGCATATGCGGCCGCATAAGCGGCCTCATGCGGGGCATATGAGAACACTGGTTTGGGCCATAATTTCGCAAAGTGACACAAAATTTCAATAGAAATTTCGAGATATTTGTTCCTAAGACTGCTGCCACTACATGTTAGGTATTTTGGCAATTCTCTTTGTATCTTTTGCTTATAGAGGCTATTTTCTTTGATTCTAAGGTACGTTTCCCCTATCCCTAGCCCATGTATACCTCTAAAAGATGTGAAGAGATACTATGAAAAATAACAAAGTTCTAAGTGCTGCTGCTACATGTTAGGTATTTTGGCGATTCTCTTTCGAAAATCACATGAACTACAAACAAACTTGAGGATCTATGAAATAATAGTATTAAGTCTGCAATTCTACAATAAATTTGTTATTATTACACATATTTATACATAAAATGACTTAAAAATAATGCATTTTCTTTGATCTATGTATACATGACCCATGTAACCTAACTAAATTTTAACACTAGACTTATATAAGTTGTAACATGTAAGTTTGTAACTTGCAACTGTAAGTTTTAAGGTCTAAGTCTAAGCTGTTTACAGTCTAACGGACTTGACAATTTTGTTCATTTGTGCACTCACTCATCAAGACATGGATCCCACCCTAACGTCTAAACATATAGATTTATTATATAATCTAATGTGTTTATGTCTAGACTTTGTGTTTGCAGAATTTCAAAGCTTAATTCCTTCATTTTGCCATCGAAATTCTGTCGAAATTGTTCAGCTTCCTTCACTTACAACTGTGGGAGACCCCCCCATATCCAATATGAAATATTATTGCATATTTGAGTAGATCTTGGCGTTTAGATCATCCTGGTAAATTTTCATGATTTAATTCGCTTATTTGGTCGTCGAAATCATTAGGGCCGTAAATATCGAAATTTAGTGCGAAATTTTGAAAAATTTCTGTTTCTGGGCCATCGGACACGGCATCGAAATCGGACATTTAATTCTATGGTTTCATCTTGAAAGCTGTTGTATATAATCTTAGTATCTATCCATGAATATATACAAAGCTATTATTTGTATTTTTTGTTGAAACAAATGCTATAAATAATTGTTACTACACGATGTACGTCAAAATTCAATCAACCTATGGTTGGTCTTTACCATACTTGTCTAGGCGGCTAGGCGGTCCTTCCCACCCAAGGGAAGCCTAGGGTTTCTAGGCGTTCTTCATATTTTTGTATAATTTACATACATATATAAATGATTTCGCATAATATATTTAGCTATATTCAAATATATACATCATCGTGTACATCCGTATTGGTTATTCCTAAGCTTAGTCAATCATAACTTCACCTACATCACACATGTCGTGGCCTAAGCTAGACATATTCAACCTGAATTTGAGCTAACATGATCTAAATTGGACCAAATTTAACTCAATCTTCCCTAATTTAGCCTGAGTTGGACCTACTTTGTCATCATATGACCTAATTAGACATACCTTCCCTAGTTTGTCCTACATTGGCCTAAATAAGCCCTAATTTGGCGAGATCAGACCTAGTTCCCCAAATAAAGACATTTTCCCCAAATCAGATCTAATCTGCCTAAATTAGATTTGATTTGGCCTATATCAGATCTATATCTTCCCAAAAATATCTAAACATGATCTAATTTGACCAAATTCAGACCTAATCTATGCTAATTTGGTCTTCAAGTGTCTTAATTTGCACCTAAGAGGCCTTAGTAATCCACTTTAATTATCTCAAAGCCTAGGCGCCCAGTTTAAGGACCACCACCTAATGTAAAACTACAGACTAACTAATAAAAAAGACGAAGTAATGGCTAAAAGGATAATTCTTATTCATCAACTGTGTTTCAACAAAGACGCAGATAGAGCCTTTATATAGGCTTCTAAAAGAAAGACTAAAAGGGCGGTAGCCAATATGGGACTAAACCACTTGACTTTACAAGAGCCCAAAAATGAGAAAAAGGACATAATAAAATAAAGCATTCTAATAAAGCCTAACTAGTGACACGGCTACGCCTATGCTCATAAGTGCGTAAAGGTGGGGCCTGTCCTACATCAACTCCCCTCGGCTGCAAAAGACTCGACTCCGTCGAGTCAGTACTGAGGTAGAGCTCAAGAAGATCTGCATTAATGCGGTGGAACTCCTCCTTGATGATACAAGTGGCGTCTGTTGAAGAATGACCTCTCCAGTGAACCAAGATATGATGTACGGTGCCCTGGCTGGTGAGGACGGTCTGGTCGTCCAAGACGGTGTCGATGCATTCAGGCGGTTGCTGAGGAAATCAAGGCAGAGGCGGTAACACTGCTGAAGACGGTGGAGCACAATGACGATCTAGAGAAGCTGCTGGTGGTGGTTGAGGAGGCTCGAATGTACCACGATAAGGAGAAATCCTCCATATAGAGATATGTTTATGTTTCACTCAGTGACATGTGCCTAGCATGTGCCTCACTTATGTTTTTAGTTATATGGTTGTATGATCATCCGCAGAAGGAGGAATTGGTTGTGGAGGGGCCATGGAAGGAGTACTTGTCTTGGTTCTTTGCTTGTATACTTGCATAGGGCGGGCTTCAGGCATTTCAGAAGATGGCAAAATCTCAACAACATCAGGCAACGACGTTGGCGCCAATATATCACTGGAGAGTGATGCTCCATCATCAGAGAAATATGGCATTTGCTAAAAAAATACTACATCTGCACTCACAAACCATTGCTTCAGAATAGGATCAAAACAACGATAACCTTTTTTGGGTTCTAGAATATCCCATACACTTGGTGGAGTGAGGATCAAGTTTTGTTAGCCCTGGGTGTAGGTTTTTGACAAAATAGGTACACCCAAAAATACGAAGGGGAACAGAGAACAGCTGAGCATCAGGAAAGAGAATGGTGTAAGGTATGTTATTGTGCAAAATAGAGGATGGCATGTGATTGATAAGATAGCATGCCGTAGAAACAACTTCAGGCCAGAAACGGTGAGGTACTTTATAATGAAGAAATAAAGTGCGAGCAACCTCTAACAAATGGCGATTTTTACGTTCAACAATGCCATTATGTTGTGGAGTATAGGGATAAGTAGTTTGATGGATGGTGCCACGGACAGAACAAAAAGATGTTAATGACTTTTGCATAAATTCAAGGGCATTATCGGTGTGGAAAATTTTAATTGGTTTGTTGAATTGGGTCTGTATTTCAGAGAAAAAAACACTGATATTATCCAAAACTATGCTGCGATCTTTCAGTAAAAACAACCAAGTAGCACGGGAGTAATCATCAATAAAGGTCAGAAAATATTTAACTCCACAATGACTAGGAACAAAACATGCCCCCAGATATCCTCATGAACAATATCAAAAAGTGCTTGAGAACCAATTTCTTTCGTAGCAGGAAACACAGACCGCGTTTGTTTACCCAACTGACAAGATTCACAAGAAAATGTTTTTTCAGATAAAGCTGGAAATAAATGTTTCAACTTTGCCGCAGAGGGATGACCAAGCCGGTAGTGCCACTGGAGTCCTATGACTAATGTAGACTAAAGAGCAGACGCTGCCGGTGGTCCATCCAGATAGTAGAGTCCGTCTGGTTCTTCATGTCCCGAACCAATCATCGTCTTCGTGCCGAAGTCCTTCAAAACAGAACCAGAAGGATCAAATTTAATGGAGCACTACAAATTTTTTACAATCTTACTTATAGAAAGCAAATTAACAGGAAGATTTCAGATGCAACTTCTGAGACAAGGGAACAATGCCGATGCTGTGAACAGAAGTTTTAGAGCCATCAATGACAGTAACAGACAAAATATGTGTGGTTTTAGTAAGGGCAGAAAATAAGTTGATGTCGCCAGCCATATGAACCAACGCACCAAAGTCAATGCACCATTTATTGTTACCAGTAGAAGGATAGGCGAGCAAGGTGGACGAACCAGCAACAAACATAGAGGGAGACTGAGTCATGCGTTCTTGACAAAATTTCTCGAACTCCGAGCGAAGCCACTCAGTGGAAGGCGTAGTAGATGGCTGTTCAGGTGCAGTATCAGTGGAAGTCTCCGCAGATGCTTGGTTTTCCCAAGCAAGTTTACCATGCTTGATCTAGCATCGATCTTTATTGTGATTGTCACGACTACAGAAGTTGCAGAAGCGAGGTCCAACAGATTGTCCTCAACCAGGAGCAGTAGAAGATGTGCTTCCACCATTAGGAGGGAGACGTCCTCCGCGACCACGTCCGCGACTTCGGCCACGACCAGATTCAGAAGTGCGAATAGCCATAGCAGGATGTTCGATGGCAGGGGTCGAGGTCATAGACGGAAGTCTTTGAACTCGTTTAAGGACGTCGCAGAGGGTAGATAGTGGATCACTGGACATAATCTGGTCGACCAGTCCAGAGAAGGAAGCAAAAAGAGTAGCCAGAAATTGGACTAATTGTAGTTCATTGCGCTGCTTCTGGGCTTCTTTGATGTCAGCAGTCAAGGGGTGATAAATTTCGTACTCATTCCAGAGGGCAGAGCACTGATTGTAGAAGTCTTCAACAGGAGTGTCAGAGGAGAATTCCTTTTTGGCCAAAGTTTTGAAAATTTCAAAAACACGCTTGGGATTCTGTTGATGAGAATAGACGTGAGATAGCTGATCTCACATGGCCTTAGCACGTTTCACTGAGTGACATGTCTCTATACTCCACATGGAATACTGCACTAATGCCCAATCTGCTGGCAAATCCAGTACATAGGCATTGGGTCCCTGTCAACTAAGTATTTGGAAAGATCCTTATGCTTTGGCATGAAGCTTCTTGAAGGACTTTGTGGGGTAGCGTTCAGGACACACACGTACTAACAGAATAATCTCCCACATTAAATTTTTGAAACCTGCGGTGTGCATCTGCAAAAAGCTTGTAGTTTTCATAAGACAGTAAGTTTTTGGCGAATCTCGACATGCAAATCATGAATGTGTTGGGCAAAGGTCTCAGTAGTATCGAAGGTCGGTCACTAGTGGACATAGGTATGAGATCTATCGGTTGACGGGGCTTGTAACCATTAATAACATCAAAAGGGCTCTTTCCTGTGGATCGATTAACAAAACTATTGTAAGCAAATTCAGCAGTAGGTACCAATAAGTCCCAATTGCCTAAACGTTCACCAACAAGACATCGCAGGAGGTTACCCAAACTCTTGTGAACCACCTCAGTTTTACCATCAGTTTGTGGGTGAAAGGCAGAAGAGAATTTGAGGTTGGTACCAAAGATTTTCCATAAGGCCTTTCAAAAATAGTTAACAAACTTAACAGCACGGTCAGAGACTATGGTGGTAGGGAGTCCATGTAGCTTGACTATCTCATTGAAGAAAAGGCGGGCGATACGAGAGGCATCATAAGTCTTACTACAGGCAATGAAGTGGGCCATTTTTTAAAAACGATCAACAACCACAAACACAGAGTCATGGCCACAGGAAGTGCGGGGAAGACTTAAAATAAAATCCATACTTAGATCCTTCCAAGGCTCATGGGGAATAGGGAGGGGAATGTGAAGACCTGTATTTTGTCTTTTGGTTTTGACCAATTGACAAGTACGACACAGAGACACAATGCGAGCTACATCACATCGTAGGGAAGGCCAATAAAATCTGTCTGTCACTAAAGCGGTGGTCTTATCCCTACCAAAATGGCCAACGAGACCACCAACATGTAATTCCCAAATGAGAAAATCGCGAACTGAAGTAGAAGAGATACATAATTACGTGCTGCAAAAAAGAAATCCATCTTGCAGAATAAAATTAGAAGCATGGCCAGGTGTACTACTGAGAAGGTCAGAATAAATAGTCGTGAAGGCAGGACAAGTGGAATATTGCTCTTTTAGACAGTCGAAGCCCCCAACTTCAACGCTCATAGACTGTAGGGTGGTCAAGCAACGACTGAGAGCGTCTGCAGCCTTGTTCTCAACACCTGAGTGATGTTTCAGAACGAAAGTGTACTCTTGAAGAAACTCACACTTGGCGTGACACGTACTTAAACTCTTTTGGGAATATAGAAAGCGAAAGGTCTGATGGTCAGACCAAAGGATGAACTCCTGATGGAGAAGGTAGTGCCTCCAATGGCGTAGGGATTGCACAACAACATAGAATTCTTTATTGTAAGTGGAATATTTACGCCTTGCATCATTGAGTTTCTCACTGAAAAAGGCAACATGGTGCCCTTCTTGACTAAGAACGCCTCCAATGCCAACACCGGAAGTGTCACTAGATTCTTCAAACGGAAGTGAGAAATCAGGAAGGCGAAGAACCACCACTTCGGTCAACTTAGTTTTGACAACCTCAAGAGCACGTCTTGCCGATGACGTCCACTCTAATTTGTCACACTTCATTAACTCAGTGAGAGGAGCCATAATGGTGCTAAATCCTCGAACATAACAACGATAAAAAGTAGGCAGCCCGTGAAAGCTATGAAGCTCAGAAATCGAAATGGGCTGGGGCCAATCAGTGATGGCTTTAACTTTGGCTGGGTCAGCCTCAATGTCGGTTGCGGATGCAAAGTAGCCAAGGAATAGGACTTTATCTTGAAGGAACGAGCACTTCTTTAGATTGACATACAATTTCTCAGTGCGAAGTGTGCCGAAGATAAACCGGTGTTAGGTGTTCGTCCTTGGTCTTACTAAAAATTTGAATGTCGTCAAAGTATACTGCTAAATTTTTTCCAATGAATGGTCGTAACACATGGTTCATGACTCGCATGAAGGTGCTGGGTGCGTTGGACAGGCCAAAAGGCATGACCAACCACTCATATATTCCGTTAGGGGTTTTGAAGGCCGTCTTCCATTCGTGGGACTCCTTAACAAGGATCTGGTGATAATCGCTACTGAGGTCAATCTTGGAGAAATAGTGGGATCCCGTCAATAAATCAAGCATGTCGTCAAGGCGTGGAATAGGAAATCGATATTTGACAGTGATTTATTGATGGGTCGACAATCTAAACACATTCGCTAACTACCATCCTTCTTGGGAGCAAGGAGTGCAGGAACCACACAAGGACTCTTTCTCTCTCAAATGAATCCTTTGAGAAGGAGGGCATCAACCCGACGTTTCAATTTAACATGCTCAGTCAGGTTCACACGATAATGCGGTCGTTTTGGGAGCAAAGGCCCCGGTATCAAATCAATCTCATGCTGAATATCACGTAAAGGGGGAAGCTCCTCCGAAAGGTCGGTGGGTGTCATGTCCTTGAACTCGTCGAGAAGGGAGACAAGTTCTGGTGGGAGCTGAAATACGAACATGGGAGTGGATTCTTTGATGTATAGCACATACACACATCCTGATTCGCGACTGGCTTCTTCAAGCTCTCGTCGAGTGACGAGGTGTAGAGAGTGCTGGGATTTGGAGGATTGGGGGTTTGGTGGTGGACTTTTTTTGATAAGAGAGGTGAATCGAGTAGGTGCTAATCATACATGTTTGCCTTTGTGCTTAAAGGTATAAACGTTGGAGCGTTCCTCATTGTAGGCATCTAAGTCATAAATCCAAGGGCGTCCCAGAATGACGTGGCCAACATCCATGGGCAAGACGTCACACTAAATGTGGTCTGAATAAGCACCTAGAGTGATGGGTACAAGACAACGCTCGGTGATGGGCAAGCTAATCTGGTTCACCCAATGGACTTTATGTGGTTGTGGATGTGGTTCCGGGCGCAAGTCAGCTATTCAATCCATGGGGTGAAATGATGTTTTGAGAAATGTCACCATCAATGAGTAGTTTGCACCTTTTACCAGCGTGTTTGAAGGTGGTCTGGAAGGGGTGGTGCGTTTCCATTCGTCCCCTTCCGAAGGGGCAGCTAAAACACACATGACTTGGAGATAGGACGAATGATATTCATAGTTGTAATCTGCGTCGTCATCAGAAGGTTTAGAGGCCGGAAAAACAACTTTATATTCAATGTCATCCTCCGGGGTGGTATTAGGAGAATCCGAGGACACAAAAAGAGCACGACGAGGGCAATGGGAAGCCAGGTGAGTTGTGTTGTGACAATGAAAGCATTCACGACCTTGAAGAGGAGGCATGATTGGAGTTGTGACTGCCTCCTTGCCTTTACTGGAGGAAGGGGCGGAAGAACTCTGGGGAGGTGGTTGGGGTAGAGGATAGATCAAACGAGACGAGGTAGTGACAGGGTTATTGGTTGATCGAGTATGTTGGCCAAAACGAGAATAGGAAGGACCACAAGAAGTAGGTTGTAGGTAACTCTCGACCTTTTGGGCACGATGAAAAGCACTGTCTAAGGAGTCGTACTGTTGCAATCCCATTTCTCGCTTAATATCGGGGTGTAAACGATGCACAAAGCAAGCCGCTAATTGCCAATCCGAGTCATTGTGAGCACAACGGTTTTTAGCCTCAAACCATTCCATGTACTCTTGAACTGAAGATGTCCTTGGCTAAGGGCCATCCAGTCAGAAAGGAGTTGTCTTTGGTATTGGGAGGGTACATAGCGTTCAGATAGCTTAGTTTTCATCTCATCCCAGAAGAGGGTAGGAGGTTGACCACTACGCTCCATATCACGTTGGACACCTTGCCAATACCTCTTGGCAGACCCTTCTAGTTTCATCTTGGCAAACCTAATCCGTTGGGCGTCTGTCATGTTATACCTATTGAAGTAATCTTCCAAGCTAGTAATCCAATCGAGAAAAGCCTTAGGGTCAAGTTTACCATAAAAAATTGGGACATCGACCTTGACTCGTCGGGTGATATCATCGTGAGGTAGGTGTCCTTGGGTGGTATTGACTATAAGGATTTTAAGGAAAGGCTGGACCACATGGGGGGACGTGATATGCATCATGTCCAAGGGGACAAGGACGTGGCTCAGGAGGTGGAATGGGTGGATAAGGCGGAGCCATTGGTCGTTGAGGGTGTGGATAATGGTTTACATGAACGAATTGTGGATCAGGGGGAATGTGTTGAGGGGGTATGGCGGTCGTGGTGCAAGGTTTGTGTTTGGAGAAACAACTTGATGTATATAGTGGAGAGGCTGATAATATGTCGGGGGATAGGGGTGGTTTTCCTCGTGGGGCTGCGGAGAATAAGGGTCTTGTTCAGCAAAAGGGTCAGTGGACCCTAAGTTTTGGTAGTCAGGGATCCCTTGGAGTTTTGTGGTGCACAAATTTATAGGGGAGTAATATTTAATGGAGATTGTGGTGTATTCCATTATTTGGTGGCATACCATATCCCAGATAAGGTGCCGAAGTCTGACTAGCATGGAGAGTATGTGTATGGCGAATAGTGCGAAGCTCAGCCATGATGGAATTGATTGATTGACCCAGATTCTCAAGGGTGAATAATGGATGGGAAGACGTAGAGGCTGCTTCCGAGGTGGGTTCTAAAACCGAGCTATTAGACATACGACCAAACATAATGATTTGCAATGAAATAGCCAAATATTTATTGTGCCAAAAGAAAACTTAGTTCTGTAGTGGACAATGCAAAACAATTCAAGAAAACAATGCAGACAGATATATGATAGTAAAGTAGTGCACCGAACAAGAGAAAACCTTTCTAAAATTGGGACTTGGCAATTTTTTGGCGGAGGAATCAAAACTTCCTACGGACCCGTTGGCGAATGTACTAAAAATGCAGAAGTGAAGAAAGTACAATAAAAAGGAAAATACCTTACCCAAAGTGATGATAATCGTTGCTTCCTTGCCTTTGATATGGATGGAGAGAATTACCTCGAGAGGGGGTAAGATATCTGCCCCCGACTCTACGCGAGAGCCCCCAAATATTTTTCCAGGGGGTTGCTTACTAGTGGTCTGGGGGCCCGGTTGTCGGCGGGGTAGCGGTTGGCAGCGGGCGGCGGCGACATCAACAAGAGGTAGCGGTAGGGGCAACATCGACGACGCCAGAAGGCAACGGCTACAGCGGCAACAACAAATAGCGGCGACAGCAAGTAGCTGCAGGGCCAGTGTCGGCGACAGTAGCGGACAAGGGTAGTGTCGGCAGCAGGCAACACCTACGACAACAACAACGGATAGTGGCGGCGGTAGCAGTTAGTGGCGGCAACAGGGCAGCAACAGACGATAATGGTGGCAGGAACAGGCAACGGCGGCGACGGCTGGTGTGGTTGGAGATGGCAGCGGATGACAGGGGGTGACGAGTTGGGGCAACTTGGTGGAGAACGACGTCCGTTATAGGCAAGACCTAACCCTAATGGTTTTAGGCTTAGGCTCTGATACCACTTAATGTAAAACTACATACTAACTAATAAAAAAGACGAAGCAATGGCTAAAAGGATAATTCTTATTCATCGACTGTGTTTCAACAAAGACGCAGATGGATCCTTTATATAGGCTTCTAAAAGAAAGACTAAACGGGCGGTAGCCAATGTGAGACTAAACCACTTGACTTTACAAGAGCCCAAAAACGAAAAAAAGGACATAATAAAATAAAGCATGCTAATAAAGCCTAACTAGTGACACGCCGCCGCCTACGCTCATAAGTGCGTAAAGGTGGGGCCTGTCCTACATCACCACCTAGAGTCTAGGGGGTCTAGGCGAGCCTAGGCGGAGCCCAAGCGGGAGTCTGGATAACTATTGTCTTTACGACATAATCCTACAGCTGGTGCTCACATATATCCATATCCTGGAGCTTGTTTCATCTTGAAAATTATAATATGATCTTAGTTTCCATTTATGAATATATATAAAGCTGTTGGTTGTGTTTCTTGTCGATATATCACGAAATGTGTACTTTTTGGTAGATAACTGCATTTCCGTTAGTTATTATTGGTGTTTTTGTGTTTTGCACGACTCATTTTGATACTTTTAGAGAACGAATCACATGTTTAAATGGTATACAATAAGGCTGAATTTGTAAAATTGCAGATGTTTTGGGGAACATTATGAGTGGTGAATGTAAGGTGACGGCATGCCTAATTAGTTTGAACACAATCCACGAATCCCTGATTCAAAGATGGCTTCGGCCTAAAAAATAAGTCCACTGCCATTATTATAAAGGATTGAGGAAAGGAAAGGGGCATAAAATGCCTAAAATATGGGCTTAACAGTCATAATATCCAAATAAATCCAAATTTGGTGACAATGAGTTCTACAGGACATAGTCTATGAATAAATATCCTTTGGAAAATTTGGGAGTAAGGAATATGAGACAGTTGACTAGCTTGAGATTTATGTAGAGTTTAGGATCTTGCTAGGTTGTATACTTGTATGTATCGTACAGGACATTGACTTTGTGTCGACTTCGATTTGTGGAAGTGGAAGTTTTGTGGAAAGTTCAAGGATGTTACTAAATTAAACTTCAACAGTCTTGACATGTATAAAGCTAAAAATATTTTTGATGATATTTAACAGAAAACATCAAATTTAGCTAAAAACAAATATTCTTTGCCTTCTTCTAACTAGATGTTTAGAACATGCACATTTAAAACTAATAAGTTGAGTATTCTTTAATATTTTGCTAACAAGTAATAGAATAAACAAGCTAAAATCTGTTCATCTCCGAGTTGACGACGACTGCCAGGTTGTAATATAATTCAAGAAAAAGTAAACAAACATACCATTGAGTAAAAACACTATTTACCAAAAAACAATGATTTGAGGATAGTAGAATGTTTGTTTTTTATTGTTCTTTTGCTTTGTTTGGTCCTTTCGTTTACCAAAAAACATACCATTGAGTAAACTATAGGAACATAGTAAAACTAGCTCCATTGGTATAGATTCGAACACATAAGTCAATGACCACAGTTCCATTATTGAATTATTTATGGTTACTAGTTAGTACCTATATTTTATAGAAAGATGGTTGTTCTCTATTGTTCTTTTGCTTTGTTTGCTCCTTTCCTGACAACTTTCCTCTTGTGCTGAAGCCTTTACCAAATGCTTATGGTCTTGCAAAGCACAGGGATGGGCGTTGGGAGTGGGCTATTGCTCCCGGCGTTTCTCCATCCCCAAGATACCAGCATGCTGCTGTGAGTTTTGAAGTTTAATGTTACCTCATAGTTTCTTTCCACAGTATATATATATTCAGAGTAAGCTCAAATTTTCAGGTCTTTGTCAATGCACGCCTTCATGTCTCTGGTGGAGCACTTGGGGGTGGGAGAATGGTAGAAGACTCTTCGAGTATAGCTGGTACCTAAATCGATTTTCATTCTATCCGACTCTGTCTATGTTAATGACCTAGCATGCAAACTAACCCCATGCTTTACTATTTGTATTTCATGGTTGTCTCATATTTAACTAGAATTTTCTTTCAAAGATCTAATCTTCATTTTTCAAAATTGACGATTTATAGTCATGATTTATGAGTATTTCCAACCATATAGCAGATTGACACCACTTTAGTACTGATTATGATATTTACTTTTTAATAAAGCCATACTTCTCTCTAGGTTTAAATTTTGTTGATAACTGGTGTATAACTTGTATATGAGCAACACATAGAAAAAGAGTTTGAATTGGTTGGCTAGTTGTTTGAGAAGAGAGAATGCTTTTGGGGTTGATACCATTGGTTTTCAGGTTCTAATAAACTTGTCTAGGCGTCTTTTGAATGCATTGAGCACTCGTTTTTTCAGAAATATGTGCCATATCTCATTACTTACGCTTCTACAAGTTTGTTATGTATCTTGGTTAACATGCTCTCTACCATATGTAAATAGTGTGCATCTCTACTCATAGTTTAAAATGTCTCATTTTGACGCCATTTTCGATGGTCCAAAAAGAGAAATTTATAGAAATTTTGACAACCAAATTAAGGAATTAAATCACAATTATACAAGGACGATCTACATACATAAGTACACCTAATAACATAATAAGAATATCATATATTGATATTGGGTGGGGATGGGGCTCCTACACGTGTAAGTGAAAAGATACATAACCAGTGATTTAAAAAGTGGGTGAAGCGGCCGCTTAAGCGGTCAAGCCTATGTCCCGTTGTAATTTTAGCTGAAGCGGGCTTTGAAGCGTTTTGGACTGAAGCGGCCGCTTTTTCCCGCTTTTTGCCGCTTCAGGCCGCTTTTTCAGCCCCGCTTAAGCGACCGCTTCAGGGCGCTTCACGACGAATATTGCTGGAGTGGCCTAATCACTCGCCAAATCTATAGAAAAATGAAAGCACTACTTTTGGGAGATGTGATGCTCCAGCTGTTGTATCTCAAAAGGTGTAAGAAAGTTTAGTAATTAGCATTTATCTTTACTTTGTTACTACTGTTTGTACACTCTGTACAGCTAGACTAGTACTTTGTACTTTCAAGTTTGTTTATGATATTATCATGTATATTTAATGTTGTTTATTACCGCTGATACTCTAATAGTCTGACATTTAGTATACTTGTACAAAACCTTTGCACAACCATCTGGGGACTGTAACAAAATGATGTCGTAAAATATTGTTATATTGTCAATTATGTACTTAGTGCAGTAACTTATTGTTCTTTATGATTTACTATGTATGATATTGGCATGTATGTTTAATGTAGTTTATTACCACTGACAAATTAATAGTCAGCCATTTTGTATACTTGTACAAAAACTTTGCATAACCATCTATAGACTGTAACAAAATAAGGTAGTAAAATTTGTTATATTATTTATTATATACTAAGTCTAGTAGTTTATTGCTCTTTAGGATTTACTGAGTAATATCTAATTATCTTGATTCTACTATATATTGTCATGCATTTCTCTTTATTACTATTTAAATGTGCATCTATTTATATTATGTTGAAGACTACCTTACTCAGTCAACAATATTTGTACAGAGTACTAGTATTTAACTACTACTACCGCCAATTTTTTTTACTAAATGATAATTTCTAAGCCCAATTGTTGAAACAATATTAAGTACATAGTACTAGTATGATACTTGATTGTTGAGCGAGGACTATGCGGTTTTATGATGTTTGAGTATTTTTAGCTTGTAACAATTTATTTTTGTAAATAGGACCCTTTTTCATATGTAAAAGTCATTCTGATGTAATGAAATATCATTTCTATGCTTGATTAATGATATGTTAGCAGTACGACGGTCACCAAAAGTTTTCTACATTTTTTAAAACAATGCAGACTGCTTTGGTCTGCTTTAAAGCCCGCTTTCCGCTCCCCGCTTCAAAAGGGTCAATCCGCACGCTTCCCGCTTCGCGCTTTCCAAAACTTAGTACATAACTGTTTGATGGGGATTTCAATTATGCGATCCATATATACAAATAATACAATACATATATTCTAATGCAACAACATGTTGGATCTTATGTCTTACATGCAATCAAACAAATATAGTAATTCTATTCTTAAGATCTTATTTTCAAAATTTTAATCACATTGCATTTCAAAAGTTTTCGCAATAGGTATGTGAATTCCTATTTTGCGTAGCTGCCATTTTTGTTCCACTTCACTCAAAATTTAAACCATGGTGCATAGAAGCAAATGTCAGATTTTGACACAGTTTTGGTGGGCACATAAACTGAAATTTACAAAAACATTAATACATGTGTTCCTGCCATTTTGATGCCAAAATAAACTAATAAATTCATTAAAATATACTAGATCGATCTACTTATGTAAATCTAATAATCTATGCTATGATATTTCATATCGGCTATGCAGGGTGGAGGTGTCCTCACGTGTGATGAAGCCATAATGTTTGATTAAGGAAGAAAATGTCTGATTTTGACGCCCATTGAATGGGCACAAAAACAAAAAATAAGAAAATTTGACAGATGTGCTCTCAGCTGTTTTACGCCAAATTGTACGAATTAATTTATTAATATTTACTATACTGATCTGCTAGTGTAAATCTAATTATTCATGCAATGATATTTTATATTTGCTATGTGGGGTGGGGGGTCCTCTCGTGTGACTGAAGGAAGCTGAATTGTTGGACAAGAAAGAAAATGTCCGATTTCGACACTGTTTAGTGGGCAGAGAAATTTAGATTTACAGAAATTTGACAGATGTGTTCCTGGTGTTTTGACACCAAAATCAATGAGCTATTTATTAAATTTTGCCAGATTAATCTACTAGTGTAAATGCACCTTTTTATGCAATAATATGTCATACTAGAATTGGGAGGGGGGGTCTCCTCATGTTTTGAGTAGAGGAAGCTGAACTGTTTCGGTTCCACAGGAATTTCGATGTCAATTTCAATGGTACAATTAATGAAGTCATGATAGTTAGCAAACGCAATATATAGACTTAAGGAAACCAAAACTATAATACAAATAAGTTATGGTCTAGTAAGTACATAGACGTAATAACAAAGTCTCAACAAGATGAATGTGTCCAAAATGCGCATGCTGAGATGGATGTGTGGGAAGACAAGATAAGATCATTTGAGGAATGACTATATCAAGAATCAATTGGGGTTGGTGAGCATCGAGGACATGTTGCATGAAGGTCGTCTAAGATGGTATGGACATGTGCAACACAGATTGACAAATGCACCTATTCAAAGCAAGATTACTGAGTCAAGAACAATTCAATGAAGCAAAGATAGACCTAAATTAACTTGGGAAGAGCTTATAAAGAGAAATTTTGAATCTTTATATCTTGATCAGAGTATGATCCATAGCAGAGCTGATTGGAAAAGAAGGATCAATGTAACCGACCCCAACATGGTTGGGTTGAGGCTTAGATGATGATGATGATGATGATATAGTACATAGTACATTAGCGTAACAATTTTTTATGGTTAGTGTGTGTCAGTATCCGGTAGTCACACAATTTTTTTTTGTCGAAAGTTTGACATTTTTAACAAAATTTTGAACAATGGTTTGGATGGGAATTTTGATGTCAAATTCAATGGTTAGATTTATGAATAATGTTTGGTAGAACCACAATATATAGACGTAAAGACAAAATTATGCAAACATAATATGGTCTAGGATGGAAATCTCTTAATAGGACATAGTACACTGAGCGGTGGTCAATGAGGATTAAGGAAGTTACAACTTACAATGATAAACAATACAACTTAAAACTTATAATTTAGTGGTAGGCCATATGCAATAGTTGAAAACACTTTTGAATATGTTGATGTTAAATATCAACAAGATGCACATGTTAGACTAATTAAATATGCTACTCTTTATCTGTTCCCCCTTAGCTTTGACTTAACCATGAAGGTGTGTATAATAGCATGAGCAATGCATGCACCGTTTGCCCAATGCAATCGGCTACCTTTATACTGGATTGAAGCCAATGGTTGTGTGCTACCACCACTTTAGGGTCATGGTACTTTATACTTTGTTTCTTTCTATGTATTTTTGTGTGCTGTATTAAGTGATGACGTATGCATGTATATATACTGTACTGTGTGGCTGTCCTGTTAAGTTGCTCAACATAAAACTGTTTTGTCTAATGGATAGCCTTACAACACTGGACTACAAGTACTGCCATACTGGACTGCACGAATGCATCCATAATTTCATATATGTACACTTTTTTACGCATAATCGTGTTCAAAATCATTTAAAACTACTGAATTATGAGATCAATACTATTGTGTGGTGGCCCGCCTTTGGATTTGAGGGAATATGTTCTCATTTGTGGCTATTAGATGCCCACCTAGCTGTAATGATAATCCTTGGTACTCTTACTAAAAATTAGAGAAACGATAGTGAGTAAACTCATGAAAAAAACTGAATGATTCATTAATTGAGTTCGAGGCAAAGTAATTACCCGGTATGCCTAATGCTTATCTACAATAGCTTGTTACCTCTTGTTTGTACATAATAGTTTGTGTGAAACTCCACAGTTTACTCATACCAATGGTAGTTATCAATTGTCTTCTGGCTTATCTCCTGTACACTTGGATTTTTTTTTTTTGGGGGGGGGGTTGTCGTGACAAAAAACAGTGGATTAGGTTGATGAACAAAATGTGGAGAGGTCTTGTTAGTATTACACTAAATGTAAGGGAGACTCATACTTGACAGTTATTGCGTGAGGTACACTAGCCATGTTGGGCATGTCTTTGATTTATCCCCCTTGTATGGCAGTGAAATCCCAAACCAGATGAGAGTTAGCCCTCACAAATGGAAGAACCAATGCTTAATCAACACTTATCGGCCTTTCAACACCAGGCTTATCTCCCAGAGAAGATGAAAGCGCGTGATGCTAAATTTGAGGAGAAATGAAGCTATTTCTTTGTGTAAGCAGTTGGCTGGCACAGTCTAGTGGGAGGGATCAACCTACTATAGTAGTTACCTGCCTAGTCGATTTTCAGGCTCAAATGGGGCTACTTGTTCAAGCGTTGACCTCAATGATAACAGTGTTTATCGACTGTGGAGTGATTAGGGATACATCACCAGCCTTCTGTCTGCTAGCAACCTCGGGGAAGGTGAATGTGCCAGCTAGGCAGGGAAGCCAGAATCCAGCTAATTGAACCACATGATGTGAAAATAGACCTAATCCAGCACATCTTTGTATTTTTTATTTCTATTAATGATATTGCTGTCAGCCCTTTGTGTTGTTTAAGACTCTCATATACCTTAGTTATAGCTGCTGCATATTTTGATAAAAATAGTATGTTATAAGAGTTCTGTATATAATCAACATTTATCCTTTCTTCCTTCTGTAGAATAAAAGGTGTGAGGTGTGAGGCTGTGAGCTCCTTAAACTCCAATGACCATGCTACTCATTGTCCAATATAAACATTTCCTTTAGTGGATTCTTATAAAATGATATTTTTGTTCACATATATGGTGTTACTATTTTCTGACTTTTTTTCATCCGCTGATCAACATTTTCTGGAAGTACCAAATTCACAAAGACTGCTTGAAGAAGCATTGCTTGCTTCCATTTTGATGCAATTTTGCCATTTTATGATGTTTTTACGGCTTCCATGTATTTAGTGCTTGATACTGCTGCTGGAGTCTGGTGTGATACGAAGTCTGTTGTCACAAGTCCGCGAACTGGTAGATATAGTGCTGATGCTGCTGGAGGAGATGCATCTGTTGAGCTAACAAGACGTTGCAGGCATGCAGCTGCGGCAGTTGGTGATTTGATTTTTATATATGGAGGCTTGCGTGGTGGTAAGTTGTTCTGTTGAAAAATGCTTTTGTCGAACATAGTTCCATTTTATTGATCAAATAGGGACCAGGACACTGAACGATATTAAGGTATAGGACAATCTTATTAAACACCTCCATTTGTATATTTCTGTTGTGTGTGTTTGTGCACATGTGAGCACGCCTTTTCTTCACCAAAATCTTCTCATCCAGGCTCTTACTGCACTTTCTGTTTTATTTATAATGTCTTTACTCTATAGTTAGTTGCTTCACTGTTCTGTATGTATTAGAGGAATATGTAGAACTTTTCTTCCTTCAAGGTAACTCAAAAGGAAGTTGAGAAAAGAGCTAATGATACTATATTCATCAGCTTATTTTGACAAGCAATAATGCTGCTTGTGGTTTGTCTCCAGGTGATGGCGTTAAATCTAACGCCTTTCTAACTATCAATATCATTTGGATTATAATACGTCCATGTTTAGAAACTATATAATGAATAGCACATAACTTATGAGGGTAAACTACTGTGGTATGATAGTAAGATTTGGATAAAATTTGACAAGGACCTGGTAAAAATTCGACCAAATATTCAGGAAAAAAGGATAAAATTCAGACGATATATGTGTATACACATAAAAATGCTACATATACACACCCGCACACATGATTTGCTTATTGATTCTCTATTGCCAAATGCCAATTCACATAACATATTCTTATTTCATAAGTGAACAATTCGTTCATTAAATTCGTGAATAATTTGTGGAATTTGGAAATAATGCTGGGTTCTTGCAAAATTCAGATGTATCATCTGTCACGTGAAAAGTTTGTGAATCATGCTAATTCAAAAATTCAGAAAATTTCTTGACTATGTGGATGAGAATGGCTAACCAACAAACATGAAGTTAGCTGTTTGCTTTGCTCGGGGAAGTGCAAGGCCATCATGCTCATAGAGGATCAATGTTGTAATTTTGGACATAGTAAAAAATATGGTATTCATGACATGTTTGGACCAAGCTGAAAAATTTGGAATTTGGGAATAATGCGGGAAGCTCGGGTGAAAAATGGTCAACCTACGGTAGGATCGTTGATTCATGACACACACACACACACACACACACACACACACACACACATAGAAAGAGAGAAAGACTGTCAAATTCTTATAAGCTCTGCCTAGGTTAATTTAGGCTCGCCTCTTCTTCTTTTAGTTGTGATTGACTCGATAACATTGCTTCATATAGGCACGTTGATCGGTTTGTGTTGCACATGTCAACTTGTCTTCAATACTTTACACCCCACTTTGTTCCTGATATAGTCATTTCTCAAGCGATCTTTTCTTGTCTTCCCACACCCATCTCAGCATACACATTTCGGCCACTTTCATCTTGTTGAGGCCTTCTTTCTTCGCCACCCAAAATTCACTCCCATATAGCATGGATGGCCGTATAGCTATTTTATAAAGTTACTTTTTAATCCGAAGGGATCTTTCGGTCACATAATGCTCTAGTTGCACTCCTCCATTTCAATCATCCCACAGTAGTCCAATGACAAATATTGTCTTGGACATCCCCATCAATTTGAATAATAGAACCTAAGTAACGAAATTTATCACATTTTGATACACAATCCATTCAACTTGGCCCCACCATTCACAATTCTAGATTGGCTGAAATTACAATGCATATACTCAGTTTTGCTCCTATTAATCATCAATCCATTTGATTCTAACACATTTCTCCAAAGTTCAACTTTATCATCACCAAGGAATATCATCATGAACATGCTCTGTTAACTCGTCCATAACAAGAACAAAAAGATACAGGCTTAGTGTTGATCCTTGATGTACCCCAACAAAATCTATAAGCAAATTCTGTCAACTCATCCGTAACACAATATAAAAAGGGAAAAAGGGGAAAATTTATGAAGTGGGTTAAAACATAACATGCATATAATTCACAAATAAGAGGAAATAGAAAGTAAACTTCAAGAATTGGGAGTTATTTGTCCGCCACATACTGTTGGGGGGATATTTGTGTGTAAATGCAAATTTTGAAAAAAATCAGAGCTTATTGTGACAACTAGCTTTGAGTTGATGGTTGTATCTCGACGGAACCATGGCCCTTAGAGCTTAAAGACCAGATGACAATCTTTGGTGGCTGCTGTTGGTGCTAGGAATGGAGTTGGTGGAGAGTACATATATGTGCAATCCTTATAAAGAAGAGGTGATTTCCATGGATGCAGGGTTGGGGGTTAATGTTGTTTCTTTTGTTGGTGACTCATGGGAGTAAGTTTTTGACAAAGTGATTGCTTTGTGAATGGAAATTTGAATTTCCTTTGATAGCATTGAGAAGGAAACCCATAGTTGGTTCTTGTGAGAGGAAAGAAAAAAGAGAGTATTACTTGATTATTAATGCCAAAGGCATACTACATAGTACATGCTTATATAGTAGATAGGGTGACGACTCCCTGATCACACAACGTGGGACAAAATGTGCATTAAGTGAAACAAGCAACATTAGGCCCAATAGACCCACTTATAATACCAATCGTGTATTAACTTTAGCTATGAAAAACCAAATAAAAGTATTTTTCTTAGCTACGAGGTCTTGGCGGAGGGGATCTTTAGGATGTATTATCGATGGTGGCTAGGACTCTAAGAAGGTCTGGCGGCAAAACAAGGTCGTCTTAGCGAGGCCGACGACTGCAGAACGGGTCCCTACGGCTGATGTAGGGGGAAGGAGTGCAGAAGGGAGAGAGAAAACAAATACCTTCTAAAGTATAAATAATCAATATGGGACTAAAGGTAAACAAGAAAATGATAGAAAGACAACTTATTCTAATATGAACTAATGCAACACTATTTCCTTTTTTTCATTTTTTTCCTTTTGGTGCTCTTTTCCTCGAGTGATGTTCAATTGCAGTTTCTCTTTTTGTCAAGTGCACTCAACTTTTGCCATATGTGAGAAACATATTTTAAAGCGATCTGACATTGTTCCCTCATGAGGCGTTGAACCAAGGAATGAGGTTTCGGCAAAATTTCGCCAAAAAATTTCAATTTCAATGGGATCTGGTATAGAAGCGCGCGACTGTGTCGATTTCGATGATTTCGATGAATTTCGCCAAATTTTGATGATTTCGATGAATTTCGCCAAATTTCGATGAAAATTTCGATAATTGCCACTTTTTTTTTGAAGAGAAGCAAAGGGGGATTGGGGTTATTTCACTATTCAGTACTCATACATAGTATATACTTATAGTATATCATGATTGCATTGCATTTCCCTAATATTTGCTATTCAAATTATTAACTACTTATGCAATGCATGCTTTTTTGGTTTCTGCAATGTGGACGACATGTATCCTAGTGGTGGTTTATTAGACAATGAGGGTGCTATGAAGCCAACCACACCAACAAATAATGATTTAGCTTGGAAACATTGCACTAGTGTTCTTAGGATCAATGAAATGATTGACTTTGAGTCAATATCAACAACAAACTATCAACCCAAGTAAAATGTGTGGGAATGCCCTACATATCCAAAATTTGATATTATAACACAAATAAGAACATGCATGTATATAGATCATACTTGCAAAATTGCATAACTTAATTCCTACATTTTCTCATCGAAACCCTTCATCAAAATCCTCAAGAAACATGACAGTTCCCTTACCTCCAACATGAAGGACCACCCCCAACCTACCCCCACATAAAATTTTATTGCATAAATCGATGCATTTAGGTGTAGAGATCATGCCTGTAAAATTTCATAAATTAATTTGTTCATTTTGGCATCGAAACAGGCACAGTTGCATCTATCAATTTTTTGTTCGAAATTTCAAAAAATTTCGGTTTCCATGCCGTCGAAACGGCATCGAAATCGGATACCTCGTTCCTTGTGTGGAACACCTTGGGTCCATGCCACTCTATGTGCATATATATTGTCTTTCGTATTCTTGGATCCGTTGCATTTGGATGTCTAATGGTGCATTATTTTTTCTTGATTGTATTTCCTTGCGTACAATACCCTTTTTTCCTTTTGAAATCATACCATTATCTACTGTCTTCATGTCCCTGGTTTCTGCCTCACTTATTGCACCCATTCCCCCCTTTCCATTATGTAGTCCACCACAACTACTCTCAAATTATGCTCGAACTGGTGCTGGGGGGGGATAGAAAACAATGAGATAAAAAGGAGTAAAGAAGAGAGGAAGAGATGAAGTGAAGAGTTGGGAATAGAAGAGAAGAAATTCACATTCTCGGTGTTTGAAGTGGTACATCATGGTGCGTCATTCCAAACACATGTGCCTGGCAAACATCGAGAGCTTGATGTCGTCATCAGGAAGTCTATTGTTAGATTTTGATTTCGAGGCCACCATCCAAAGTTTGTCCTCTTTTGACATATTTGTGGAGAAAAGATGGCTCTCTACTTGAAGTAGGTAATTCGATTGGCCATGTCTTGGTCAGTCCACACAGAGTATCTAATAGTATGCATTGGAGTGTCCTGAGGCTATACATATTTGGTTGTGTGCAATTTGAGAATAAAAACAAGAGGTAAGTGAAAAGTTGAGAAGGAGAAGAAAATCACACACTCGCTGTTTGAAATGGTGCTTCATGATGCTTCAGTGCTAGCAGTTATGCCATCATCAGGCCAATGATGAGGTCTTGACTCTTGAGGCTGTCGTTTAGAAGCCCATTGTCAGATTTAGATTTGGAGGCCACCATCATGACTCTTGGTCTGTCTTGACATTGTCATGGGGAACAGATGGCTCTCTCCTTAAATTTGAATTGGCCACGTCTTTGTCCGTTCTATCAGATGGTGCATCGGAGTAACTAGAATGTTGTATTGGAGCATCCTGGAGCTATGCATATATGGCAGTGTACATGTCTAGCACACTTGTTGTTTGCAAAAGATTGTTCATCTAGTTAGGACATCTAGCTATCCACTTAGTTGTGACCTCCTGCCGTGACATCTTTCTTGTAGCGTAAGTCTCGAGCATGCCGACTGCCTGCTGCAAGGGAGATTTCCTATAGCTGCTTTGACTACTATGTTTCATTCCAGTACTGATGCTTATAGTGGGGGAACAACTTTGATAAGGAGTACAACTGAGTTGCCGACCTAGAGGACTTCTTAACATGTCTTCCACCATCTGCTACTCCAGATGCATGTTTCATAATGATTGAGGCTCCAAGTGTTTGTTCCAGTTGTACTCACTGGTCTAACGGCTATCTGTTTTAGGTAGAGTCTGAAGTATGTCAAATTCAGAGGAAGATTAATTTTACTGGGGGCACATCTCTATGTTTAATTATATGTTTATTTTGTGTCTGTAAATCATTTTTATGACATTATGTCTATCATGCAAGCTGAACATGTATTTCTCCCATTCTTCAACTTAAGGGGGGTCTTAGTGGCAAAAATAGTTTTCTAGTAAGTGGGTCTCATGTAATATCGATCGAGTTTGTAGACCCATTTGGTTCGGTCAACTGACATGTTCCCTCTCCTATATAGAGGAGGGGCTTGCCTAAATGATGTGTTAGATTGTCCTCCCTCAAACAATTTTCTCCAGACACCATTGACAAATTGACTGGAAAAAGGAACTACTCAAAGGCTCAAAGCCTCAAACCATGCTGAAACTGCTTTCAGATGGCTATAGTGAAAGTTTGTTGTCATTACATTTTATATAGTCAAAGATTGCATTGTCTTCCAGATACTATGCTGGAAGGGAATCAAATCTTAGTGTCTATTAGTTCTTATGTTGTTGTACTTATCATGTGATTGCTTTTTCTGAATATAGATTTAGGATTTAATACCCACTGATATAATATTTTTTGTTTATTTGTGACAGGTGTTTTACTGGATGATCTTCTTGTCGCGGATGACCTTACTGCTGCTGACTCTACCGGCACAGCATCACATGCTACAGCAGCTGCTGCTGCTGGTAATACACAACTAGTGAAACCTACTGGAAGATATGAACCATTGGATGATAAACCAAGACAAGTTAATTCTGAATCATCTCCTGATAATGCAGTTGTTTTAGGAAATCCTGTCTCCTCAATAAATGGAGACTTGTATACCGATGCAAACCAAGAGGGATCCATGCTAAATGGATCAAGGTATTATTTAACGGTGATACTATGCTAATTTTCCTTGATAACACTTAGTGCGAAAACGAATCTATGATTTGAGGAACTCAACCTGAGGCTGTTGGATTGTGTTTAGTATTGTAGTTCAAGTGTCGTACTAGATCGTTCCTCATTATGAACCCTTGAATTATTGTTAGTATCTTCACTTTCACTACAGGAAACTTGTTAAAGGTGTAGAATATTTAGTAGAAGCTTCTGCTGCAGAGGCTGAGGCTATAAGTGCTACTCTTGCTGCTGTCAAGGCCCGACAGCAGAATGGTGGAATGGATCAAGTACCTGATCGAGATGGTGGTGCAGATGCTACCCCTAGTGGAAAACATATGCCGACTTCAATTAAAGGGCAAAGTCCAGATTTCTATATGGCGAATGATGCCCCACCACCAGAAGTCAGACTTCACCGCAAGGCGGTCAGTTTCTTGCATATCTTATACATAAAACTTTGCGAATCTTAGTATGAAGAGATTCTTCTGATTGGTGCTCTCATTTGATGCCTTAGGTAGTGGTTGCTGCTGAAACAAGTGGTGCTTTAGGTGGCATGGTTAGACAACTTTCAATAGAGCAGTTTGAAAATGAAGGCCGACGGGTTAGTTATGGTACCCCTGAGAGTGTCACTGCAGCTAGAAAATTGTTAGATCGTCAGACTTCTCTAAACAGTGTACCCAAGAAGGTAATTTTATTGAACTTTTTATCATAGTGCTTTTTTTAATTGTTTACTTTCAGGCTAAAAATTAGTTACAGGTTTGTCTCCATTCTTTTTCATATTAGTTAGACCAGTTTGTAGACAAAACTGAAAAACTGTGGAATTTCATTAAAATACTTATATAGAGATACAAATGACGCTTTAACTAGCATATAGATGTAATAATTCCTGGCAGCAGTTTGAATAAGGAATAACTGAACACATTGAACACTTAGAAGGTAGTGTATAATTTTTAGGTGAGGTGTAAGACTTGACCCAGATTGGTGTAAATATCTTATGTTGTGCATGTGCAGGCATAGTATAAATGATGTCTTCTTTTTCCTTCACAATATGAGATGTGTAATGTGAAGATTTGCCACACAGAAACTAATGAATATGAGTTTATCAGGTATTCTGAAATCTGAAGGATCTAAGCTTGAAAGTTACAATACAACATTGAGTGAAATATTTGGAAATTCAACATATCTTGATGATCCAAAAAGTTTCAATTAAATGTTTAAGTTCGGTTATCTAAAAAGACATCAGACAAATGTACAAAAGTCATTTTTTTATCAATTTAAGAGAAGTAAAAATTAGGTTCAAAAGTACTAGGCTTTTTCAATGATATAATGTCGAATGTTACATTTATTAATTAGGAAATTATTGCAAGTTATTTGAATCATGTGGATGTGCATTATAGACTATTACTATGTGGATAATTGTTTGAGATTTTTGCATTTAAGAAAGTAGAACTAATGCAAATTACTTTTATGTCTCATGTTACATAATGCATATGAAAGTTTCGCCTTGAATTCTGTAGCCTCCATTCTCCAAGTAGCATAGCTGTCATCCTGCATCTTAAAAGATATGCCTATCGAATATAAATCTTTTATGGATCTGCTTGTAGTCACATATTTTACATATATGTTTACTTAACATCAATGTTTTAAATTTTGTCAAAATTGGCAAAATTTCACCTATTGTTTCGATGCCCACAGCTATCCGGACATAGATATGGCCTTACTTGTCTTCACGCAGGGAATTTCTCTAGAAAAAGTTAAATATCGATGGTTTATTTCAAATTTGACAAAGTTAGGTAAATTTATGATGATAAAAGGCCCATTTCGTCTGCATTTCGGTGAAATTTCGAGAAACGCATATTATTTCGAGAAACAAGGTACAATGTCTGCAGATTTTACTATAAGATTCCTTGGGCTTTTTAGGAGCAATCTAAGTTATGTTTCTTCTCTTCCTAGCCTAATTCTACCTCTCTCTCCTATTTCCCCCACTTCTACAAAAATCTAGAAAGGAATTATTTAGAAATGAGTGTGGGAGTTATATCTATGGCTTTGATGACAAACTAGCTTTTATTTTTGAGGTCACATGATTTGTAATGGTAGTGCTCAAAATTAGCATGGCCACCAAAGATATTTTGTATGTATGCCATTATCTATCACACTTCTAACTACATGGTTGCCTCCTACAGGCTCTATCTACAAAAGCACACGACCAAGAACAAAGCTAAAGTTAATCCATGAGTATGCATTTTATCACTAGTAGGCATATAGAGGTTAACTTTGAGACATATTCATGCTTGTATAGAACAAAATAAATTGGAGCCAATATGTTGATAGGTATAATCAACAATTAGGATGACAAGCACCATGGTTCAACTAGATACAGAAACCATAGTTGTCTCATACTTGTTCAATACTCACATACCTTCACAACATTGTTTATAAGTCTATATATTGTGCTTGCAAACTATAACGATTTAATTTATTCATTCTGCCATTTGATTTGACCTTAAAATCCCCATCGAAACAGTTCAGCTTCCTTCACTCACACATGAGGATCCCCATCCCCACATATCCAATATGAAATATTATTGCATATTTAAGTAGATCTACACCAGTAGATTGTTTTGGTAAAATTTCATTATATAATTTGATCATTTGGTCGTCAAAGCGCCGGGAATGCATATGTTAAAATTTGTCGATTGTTGAAAATTTTGTTTCTTTGGCCACCAAAATGGCATCGAAATCAGACATTTTCTTTCTTGCTTAACACATTGTAATGAGAGTGATCTTCTATTCCTCAAGGAAAAACATAATTTGGATAGCACAATGTAATGGATATGATAAAGAAAAAGATTGGCAAGCAAGAATCTTGTACCTGTAGAACTGCTATACTGTACTTTCTCCAAAGGTATATCGAAACATTTCGAGGGCAAAATGAATAAAGGGTTTCATAACTAAGGCATTTTTTGTGTCAGAATCTTAATAGAGTAATCTTGTTGAAAATTGATTTATTTATATCTATATATTTGAAAAGTATATTTTCAAAATGCAACATAATGGGTGTAAAATTTAAAGCAAAATTGTATACTTGGATTTCATACGCGTACATCTATAGTATGGTGTCTGAAACCGATATTCTTACTATGCCCTGGTAATTAGTATTTACGTGTATACTCATGAAAATTTTGACAAATAATTTCCTTGCTGTTCAATGCCAAATGAATGGCTTACGTCATGATTTTTTGTAGTTCTAGTCATGTTGTTCTTGTATGCTTGACGGTTAGTGACAATATGCTCTTTATCCACCAGAATCTAATGCATGCATCATGCTAATGTAATGGGAAACCTAATGATTAAACTCTAAACTAATTATATCCAGCTAATAAAAAGAAATATAATCTCATCACAAAAGGTTTCAATCACCAAATATGTCTTTGAAAGAGGCTTACAGAGACTTTATATAGGCTGTTAAGAGCAATTAGACATGTAGTCAATGTGGAACTAAACCACAGGCTTTACAAAACCAAACTGGAAAAATATCACATAAAGGCTAAAAGACATAGAAACTGATTGTACATTCTCTTTGCTACGCAAACGACTATACTAGAGGCTATGGTGGTCCTACATTATAATGTTTGGATCAAAGTCCTCCATTGCTTTGTCTTTGGCATTGTATCCCATGCTTGAAAGGTCTGAAGATTCAATTTCTAGTGGAATTGGCATTGGTGCCACATAAATTGGATCTTGACGGCCTTACCATGTTTGTCCACAGTCATTAGGAGGGGAAAGACTATGCTCGGAATTCTCCCAATGGACACCATAGTAGACATTCATACGTATCATAGTGATGTGCAACACATCTTGAAGAAGAAGAAAGAAGATAAACGGCAATTCTCAAAAATTCAATTCATATTCAACTGCCCGGACATAGGCTCCAAGGCTGGCTTTTATAACACTACATGACTTGACCCACAAGCAATGAAAATAAAATCCTATTTGATAAAATTCGAAATTAAATAAAACCTAAAATAAAGAAAAACATAAAACATTTACAACTAAACACACAAACTAGATAATTTGCACTTAGGTCCCTAAATATTAAAACAAAGAAAAAACAAGTAGAATAAAGTCTAATGCGTCCTACATCACATAGGCAATGTTATGTGGTCGTTCATCTGCTTGAGACGTAGATGCAATGATGCATATCCTGAACCCTCATGTGCTTGTAGCCTAGATACACTGATATGTAGATTTCTAAGTAATTGATTAATAAATGAAGTATGTAAATTCGGAATGCTCATGCTCCCCATTGATTCAGCTAACTCATATAACAATCAATTTGATGCAACGCCTAACTTTTTGCTTCAATGGCCTTTTATTTTTTATTTTATTACAAACAAGCAGATACTCGTTTTAGTGGAGGTTTTTGGATCTTGGACCAGACACATAGGGCGTCCATTATCAGCATAATGTGCTGTGTATCCTACAGAATGATATTTTCGGCCACCTTTTGCACTACTGCCATCATCACCACCACCAGCATCAGACTTGAATGTGGAATTTGATTGACAAGTTGAAGAATGACTCTTGCTTTTGCTAGCAGCAGAAGTAAGAACCTTCTCGATGTCCTTATCACCGTCAAGATTAGTAAAACTAATAACATATTTGAGCTCATGCAGGTTTACCTGGTAGCCTTTTCTTTTTCTACTTTTCCTCTCAAGCCATTCTTAAGCAGGCACAATTGTGCCTTAAAAATGAATTTGACCTCCATTGGTCACTGTTTACAACTAAATACCCACCAAATTCATCATTCCCGTGATGACTATTTGGCCCTTCATCTTCATGGAAAGTCTTAACCCTTGCCAAGTAGGATCCACTTCTCTATAGCCTGATGATCTGAAATATTTACCCTTAACCGCACATCTTAATGCATATGCTCCAGTCATTCAAGTGTTATCTTTGAACTCATTTCTACTTTTTGAATGAATGATGTCGAAAGTTCCAATTTCTTTCTAACCCTCTACTCCCCTAGCAACTACACTTTAACATAAAACTAGATTAGTTATTATTTCATTTTTGCATCAAACATCCAGGGGGTCGGCATGATCTTTACACTTAATTGCATTGAAAGGCCTAAAGCATTCATGGGCTTCTTGAAATATCCTTAAATATTCAAATCAAACCCAATTATATTTCTGATTTATAGTGGTAATCTTCTTTTCCTTAGAAATAATCTGGTTGTCAGTCAAAACTCTCTCAATTTCCATGAAATCCGATTCAAAGCCTGATTTTTTGTGAGTACTAGAACCTCAAGTTGAGATGAGGAGACTCACAGAAGAAATATTTACATTGGGAATTGCACATTATTTGTAACCTGAATTGTAAAAATGATATATAAAATGCGCTTTGACTCAATGGATGTAAAAGCATGTTCTTCCAACGCTTCTTGATGATGGCCAGGTTTTGGTGTTAAGATTTAGGAACATTTAGCCTCAGACTCTCCCAGTGCTCACAATTGCCTCATGGCCAAGGCTGGCTTGGACTATTATTCCAATTCACTAATATGAGAACCCTAACAACATGCTCCGTTATACTCAACACTGCTTATCTTGATCCAAAAGTTTATATTTTGTATAAGTTCTTTCCTTCATCAAAGGGACTCCAAGAAGCTGCAGCTTGACCTGCACCATGGCGTGTATGCGCTTGGCTCCACTATTGTTGGTCCTCACACTGTTTTCTGGATATGAAAGTATGTTTTAAGGGTTCTCCTTTCCACCGAAGCGTTATTGTATATATTACATGCCTGATTGCTCGTGTTTTTATTGCTTAATACCCTCAGATTTTTCCTTGATCCGCACCTAAAATATGGCATTGCTTTGAGTACCATTTTATCATTATTAGGGTTTTATCATAGTCATAATATAAAAGATTATATGATTCATGTAAATTCCTGTTGCTTGTAATAGGAACCTCATACCCTCAATTTGATAATTAAAAATTGACTTAAGACATAAGGATAAATGTTATCAGAATGGTATAACATTTAACCCCTCGGCCAATTCTAGAGATCAAGGTGTTTTAAACGAATGCCATCACCTTATTTAAGGCTTTATGTTATATTGCAGAACTTCAAATTCTGTATGGTGTCTCTGTCTCTTATATTCGTGGAATTCGTTTCTTTTCGTAAATGATTTGTTTCATGTAGAGATTTACTGAGATGCGTTTTGGCGATCATTATATGGTTTGGGGCTTAATTTTAAAGTTTTTTTAGTAATTAATGTATATAACCATAAAATATGCATGTACCCATGGCACCTAAAAACTATCATGTATATGTAGCAATTGAAATCAATTTAAAATCAAAATACATTGAGCTGGGTCGGGGCATCAAGACACGCCTAGGTACTCTGTGTCTAGCTTTGGCTCCTTAGTGATTACTGCCTTAACAAGTATGCTCCTCAGTTCAGAAATTTTCTACTTTATTGAAGTTCACTCGTTTCCATTTTAGAGCCCTTTCGGTCCACACATTTTGGAGTTGTGGCTTTGTAGGGTCAAAGAGTTGTTTGGTAGTCTAGTACCCCCCGGTCTAGCTAGATCACCTCCATAATACTTGAGTTGTCTCATTGTCGCCAACAGAAAAAAATGGTTTTATGTAAAAGTTATGGTTGATTTGTGTTAGAAACCAGTCGTTTGTTATGGGCTAGGTTGCCCAAGTCCGTCAATGTGTGGCAATACATTGGGTATTTGTTCAATACAGTGTGTGCCTGTGTGGCACTCGTGGTTCAATATATTGGGTATTTGTTCATGACATTCCTTCCATCATTCTTGAAGTTGGCACAGTGACTATTTGAATAGATTTTCAGCCAATGTTCTTGACATGTTTAATTATAAATCTCTGAATACATCTATAATCGCTGACCTCCTTAGTAGCATCTACATAATCATGGAACAATATGGATCCACTACAAAATGCAAGGAAGTTGACGATTATTATCTTTTTCGAATGGTCCATTTATCACGTTAGTAAGCTCCATACTGGAGCCCTTTCTCTTTCTGTGGTTGAATCCACACTCTGATTTCTTCTTTTTTGTCTAGATAGGTATTTGTTGATTAATTCATATGTACTGATGGGTTTAAGGTTTGTTTTTCCTATCCCATTTCCCTATTACATTAATCATATGCCACAATACAACTCTGAAGCTACATGAGTTAGGATGCCATGTATAATCTCCTAATAGCTTTACCTATTTTCTCTTGTACATCACTAGACATTTGTTTCATTGTTTACAGCCATGCCTTGGGGTGCTAGAATACTGGCTCATCACAGTTAGCCATTGTTTGTCTCACCATAGTAGATCGAAACAAATAATTAATAATGCCCTTCTTTCTTGTAGGCTGAATGCATGTCAAGTCTTCTTCTAAATGAACAATAGGAGTATCTTTCCTTTGGCCTGGTCTTTGTGAACCACTGCCTCAGCATAGGCTGGACGTGCCAGATTTCGATTCTCCTATTTTTAGTTATCTTGGGGCGGATCTCTGATAGTCCATATGAAGATGCAGCAAGCATATGCTGTTTAACACTATTCAATATGTACAATCAACAATGTCATGTATATGACTGTAAAAATGATTATTTAGGTCTTAAAATTGAATTTATGGTTTCAACATAAGATTTGTTGATTTTATCTTGCTTGCAAGGACATTATGTTGGCCTTCATCATCTTTTGGAAATCATCTCTAACACCTTAGTGACACTTGGTGCTCATGGCTTTGTTTGTCTCTTGTAATGATAATGTGTCCTAATATGGTAATTTCCCCTCTGCCTATGGTTTCCTTGCGGTACTGGAAAATAACTTTCCCTATGTTCTAGGAAGCGTGCATTATTATCATGTAAAATCTTGTTTTTTGACATTGCCTATGTTCACTTATGCATACCTCATGGTTTCCCGATCACTAGATCTCTCTGATTCATACCCATGTTTTCAATTGTGGAATTACTTGAAAAAAATGATACAAACACCAATAGAGTCGAACAACTAATATATACTACAACAAGATTATGTATGTAAAATACATTGCATAGTCTACACCTCTTTTTTAGATGCTTTTGTTGCATATTTCTGAAAAATGTTTTTCAAAAACAACAATATTATAACTGTAATTTTATAATCAACTTGTATAAGGTATTATAATGATGGTGATTATCTCCTAAGCCTCGGTACCAACCATGTTAAGATCGGCTACATGGATCCTTTGTTTCCTTTCAATTCTATCTTGGGTCATATTCTTATAAAGTATTTTTTCATGATGATGATAGTAAATTAATATAAAGTATAATGATGCTATTATTTCTTTTTGATTAGAAAGTATGGGAGTGATACCAAGTTACACACACAGTCATGAAACTGATACTTTTCAAATTGTAAAGTATGAAAATGGTTATAGGATATTTATAAAATTTAATAAATAATCGAAGGTTACACATTTTTACTCAAGAAAGTTTGATTCAAAACACAATATCAAGTATAATATTATTGTATTATAAGTTGTTAGTATTAATTAAAATAGATCTGTTAGAATAAGAGGATGAATTGATATTTGTTGATTTATCTTCTATTTCCCCCTGCGTCCATATTGTTGTTGGACTCTTTATGTCATTTTCCGTTCATCCTCTCAATATAAATAAAGAGCAGATCTACGTTGAATCTTGTGCGACTTTCTTGTGTAACATGGTATCAGTGTGGCTGCGGCTTCATTCGTGAGAAAACCCCACGATTGGCAGCTGCGGGTTCAACCCCTAGGGGCTGCTATCCTTTTCAGGGCCGGCGGCTCTTGAACTCCGGCGACAAGGCACAAGAAGCCAGCCCTGCACGTCGGCACTCCTCCCCTATTGCCGCAGAAGCTGTAAAGCAGCTGGAGAATTATACTGAAGCCACTCAAATACAAGTGGCGGAACATGCTCTTCCTCTCCTGTCTTCCTTACCACACAGTTCCCCTATGTGTGGTTGAGTCCTTTTGCCATTAGGGCACTGTTGATGCATCAATTTTGCATCATATAATTTTCTTTGTGACTGTGTTGATTCCCGTCCTTGTTTCTTTGTGACGGTGCTTATGCCTGTCCTCCTTATATGTTGATCCTACCTATTCAGCCTCCTGCACTACGGAGAAGAAGAGTGAATCAAGCAATGTAATTCCCACAACAGTAGTCTACAATAATCAGTCTGCACACCGTACTCTGACAAGATCTATGTTACTATTCATTACTACAAATTTTGCTTGCCGCAAATGTTAAGTTTGTTAAATATTAATGAACATTATGTTACCATGTAGATCCAGTGTTTTAGATGATTTTATGATCTATTCTACTACTATTACAAAGCTATGGAAATGATAGGGAATAGTGGTTATGAAAGAGATATACCTTGGATCAAGCCTCCCAGAGTTTGACTGTCAATGACCTCAATTTCTAGCTTTTCCTAATTCCTAGCACCATAGCAACATCCATGATCTCTAGATTCTCCCTCTTCCTAGCATCAATTGACATCATCGACGAGACAGCAATATGTTGGAACTTGGGAGATATACCACACAATTCCAATATTTATGTTAATAAAACTATGTTTTTGCACCATTGTCTATCATTTTGGTGAAATGGCCCTATTGGGCATGGAGTTTCGCGTGACATGTTATGCGGGAAATTGCAATCACATACTGAGGCCTTGTGGACTAGTAAGTGGTAACAATATTTAACATTTCAGTTGCGACTTCCATCCTTAAGTTTAATTTCTCTAGCAATACATTGAAAATTTAGAATGCATGAAGGGCATGATTCATGGAACAAGTTTCAATATTGAGACTTTCTCCTAGTTTCATGTTTGCTGCACGGCTGCTTCTGTTCAAATATTCATTTCCTTAGTCGGTTTGCATCGGTATTATTACTGGCCCTTTGTTTATCTGCTCCTTGTGTCGGGCCTCTGCAGGGCTGATGGTCCCTAAAGGGAGTTCTAACCCTCCTTAGGCTTCATATCATCACCTTCCCAGTAGCTTCAATGGTTTCTGTGATCCCTTTGATTGATGGTTATTTACTCGTAATATAGCTTTTCAGCTGTCCTTTTAGCTATTCTTCAAGTGGAATATTCTATGTTTGTAGAAAACTGTCATAATGATATATGTATTTCAGGTATTAATGCATCTTTTAAAACCTCGTGGTTGGAAGCCTCCTACAGTCAGACAGTTTTTCTTGGATTGCAATGAGATCGCAGATCTTTGTGATACTGCTGAGCGCATTTTTTCTAGTGAGCCCACTGTTCTTCAGATCAGAGCTCCGGTTAAGATTTTCGGAGATCTCCATGGTCAGTTTGGAGACCTTATGCGGTTATTTGATGAATACGGTTCTCCTTCCATGGCAGGAGATATAGCGTGAGTTTTCTTTGCCAATGCATCTGTCTAAATTTCCATGATTTGTTTCATAGTACTACCAAGTATCAACTCGTTTATATTAAACATATGATGATCTTATATTATTGTTCTTGTTCTGGGTGTGGCAAAGCAGTCATTGTCCTTATTTGTTTTAGTACCTAAAAAACAAATCTAGGGTAGGTATGCTAATAAGATTTCCACTTGGGCTTTTCAATGTCAAGAATGACTGTATATTTTAGATTCGAACCAGATCTCTATACTTTGATAACTGTGGCTGGCATTTAGCTTGCTAAAGCAGCAGGCAGTTAGTTATCGACACTGAGGAAATATATAAGATCAATGTTTATGTGGTATTTGGTGCATTAATGTTCAATTCGCAATTATGGATTGAGATCTTTTACCACCAAGAATTTGTCACAGATGAAATCCAGGAGCTTGCTGCTTGAGATATAGACTTGTAAAATTGATCTGTGGATCCCATCACAATCAGTTCTTGACATAGATTTGGAATAGTGTCTTGTAAAAAAAATAGCCCTGGATAAATTTCAGAACAGAGAATTAAATTTTGTGGTCATACACCAAGGTTACAATATGTATTAGACAAAGGGGACATAGCTAATTTTAAATATATAATAGGATATGAAACCATATCGAAGAATCTCATGTGCTCTGTGATATAAAAGAAAGCTACTTTTCCTTGTTGGGATAAACTGTTAGAGAGTCTATATTAGCCTATTTAGTTAATAGGTTAATTAGTTAGTGGGCCTTTAGTGTGTCGGCCCGTTTAGATTACTTGGGACACAAGTCTCAGGGTTTCTCCCTTGCTCCTATATATAGGACAGGGGTGTCCAGTCTTGTATTCATCTAATCCCATTGCATTCAATCTAATCTTATTTTCTACATGGTATCAGAGCACGTTCGCTCCTGAGGGAACCTTAGCTGCCGCCCCTCTTCCCTCTCTTCCCCGACGCACTACAACAACCCTAGAGCCGCCGCCGCCTCTCTTCGAGAGAGCAACCGCGGGCTCTCCCTGTCTACGGGCGGCCGTCGCCATGGCTTAGGCCGGCTGCCCGCTAGGCAAATCCGGCTTATATGGCTCTTTCTTCCCTTTCAATAGCTACTCTCTAGCCACCATATCCGGTGGTAATATCCAAAGCCACCATCACCTCCTCCATCTTCCGCCGCCGCTGCAACCAGCAACAATAGCTGCTGTCGTCGGCCAGCAGCCGCCGCCGGCCCAAGGCAGCTGTAGCTATCCGCGCTACCACCAACAAACAACAGCGCTATCGTCAACATCTGCGCCGCCCATCCGCAAAGAGCAGTGCCATCGTCATCCGCCATCTAACATCAACCCGCCGCCGTATGCAGTAGCAATAGCTGCTGCCCCTAGCCGCCGGCCTCCAGAAATCATTAGCGCCGCGGGCAACAGCAACAACCGACGCTGTCGTCGGCCTAGCCGCAACCACCCGCCGCTGCTGTAGCCACAGCCAGCCAGTCCAGGTGTCACCGACCCTCTTCCGCCGGCTGTCTCCAGTAGCCGCCATCTGCCGCAGTGGCAATACTAGTTGTTGCACAACAACCGCCTATCAGCAGACATCCCCGCCGAAACCATCACAGTCATTATCACCGCCGCCGTGTCCGTCTGCTGCAGAGTTGTTGCCTCTTCATCCAGCAACAATATCCCGAACCGAGGATCACACTTTTCAACCGACTTCTCATCATCCTGGCCCCCAGGTCAATTGTTGCTATCTACTGCGAGCGGTCATCCATCACTCTCCACCGCTACCAAACAACCATGTTTACTGTCCTCATATACATTATCCCTGTCTCTATTCAGATCCTTAATCGGTCCTATCTTTTGCTAATCGAATCTCATTTTGACCCTAACGGGCCAAACAAATCCCTTTTCCGGTCGGGATCATATCCATTAAATTTCCTACCCGGATCTTACTTTGACCCATTTAACATCTTCTCTCTGGTTATCGGTTTCCATTCTCTACATTTACCGATCTCCATATCACAAAATCCTCTCAAATCCACCAATTCCTTTCCCACCCACCCATATTATGTATGTATCCCTTTCCACAGTGTCGGGGGGGGGCATATATCTATTTCTCTACATCAAACACTCACTCTCGTCGTATTTGGTGTGCGGGGGGGGATAGAGAGGAGAGGAAGAGATGAGAAGAGAGAGCGAGCATGAGAGAGTATTGAGAGAGAATGTATGAGAGAGAGTATGAGATGAGATGATGATATATGTATTCAGGTTATATATGTTCTAGGCTATTATCTTCATGGAGCTTCACGTTCTTCTCAGCACGTCTGTTCTTCACCTCCAGCCAGCTTCATTCAGCGATGACACCGTATCTGCGTTATGTACGTCAGGTGTTGATGGTGTACTTCTTCAGCTGCATTTACATGAGACAGATGGGTGCTTCTTCAGACTTCTCAGAAGCTCAGCAATTTCAAGCCTGCCAAGTCTACATCTGTAAGGTTGATAGTTCATCCTAAGATATCTTCACCGAGCTTCTTCATCACGTCTTCTCTGAGCCGCATATGCTATTTCGACATCACCTGTTGTTGATCTTCTTGGGTCTTTCCTTGATGGATGATATCTCCCTTCCTGTCAAGCCTCCAAGGTTCTCGCTACAGAGTAATGGTATCTGCATCATATCACCAACATATCGTCCGTTTGTGTTCGTGCCACGTTATGCACGTCTTCTCAGACAATTCGAAGATTCAGCTATTGCTACATCGACATTGGGCATCCACGTTCGTGCCGCGTTAAGTACGTAATCCAATGAAGATGACGTAGTGATGGTGTTGAGGATCGTCTGCTCCAAGTGGCGAATTACTGCTGCAATATTCAGGTCCCATTTTAGATGTTCTTCATTCCAGATGCACTCCAAAAAACCTTCATCAAAGCTCGAGGATCTCCAGCATGCAGAATACAATTTCAAAGAAGAGAGACATTGTCACCACATGGTTCAGGGGGAATATTAATTAAGGGGGAGTATCAATTTTTGTGTGGGGAGTGATATTTATCTTTTATCTTTCATTTATCATTTCTTTTATCATTTTATCGAGTCTTATAACCTCCAAGCTTTGGACATGTGTTTCACCCATGCTCCAGCTTGAGGGGGAGTGTTAGAGAGTCTATATTAGCCTATTTAGTTAATAGGTTAATTAGTTAATGGGCCTTTAGTGTCTCGGCCTGTTTAGATTACTTGGGACACAAGTCTCAGGGTTTCTCCCTTGCTCCTATATATAGGACAGGGGTGTCCAGTCTTGTATTCATCTAATCCCATTGCATTCAATCTAATCTTATTTTCTACATAAACCTTTACCATTCTGGCTCATATCCCCAACATTGGGGATTTGGGGGCCTGAGCTAGCTAGGTACAGATTCATAGCATGCCGTGGAATGTCAGAAACCCTAATTTAAGTTGCCTTACAATAAACTTTTGGCTTTATTCAAGTTTTCTTATGTGAAGGAGCGAGCATAGTCCTTCTCTTTCGTCTCGAGTGCAAATTCAACTAGCTGCTACAAGTGTTCAATCTATCATTTCCTTATTTAATAGTGGGTCAATTAGCCTTATATAAATTGGCTCCCATTTCTATATGCCATCCATGGCAGGAGCAATCTCATATTAAGCCTCTTGATGAACCTCCTACAAGATGCAACTAGGAAATGGAAATTACTAGCCTCAATGTCATGCCTGTGATCTCCTAATAAGTTAAGAACACATCCCACGCTAGTCTCCCTTGTTTGTGATTTTGTATGGGTGATTTTTAACTAACTAGAGTACGCATGTGTAATATCCCATTTTTTTCCTTTTTCATCCCAAAGAATCGAGAGAGAACAACTCGACATGTCAATAGCAATTAGTATCAAAGATCACACACAACGGAAGACTAAACATGCATATGAGCAATCACATAATCCACAAACAATACCAATGCACATATATATGGAAAATTACATGACATTTATGCAACACTTGATTTCATCTTGTGGTAGAAGATAGCCGGCGAGCGGTAGCCTAGCTGGTCGAAACACAGACCCCCTCACGAATGGTCTCTAGTTTGACTTCTGCCGGAAGTGCCGCTTAGAAATGAATTTCCCACAACGGTAGCCGTCCTTTGATGTGACTTATTGAGATACCGGTGTGTGGGCGCATGGCTCTCTCGAGGTCACCATCCTTTCTATATGGGCCTTCGTCGAGGGGTTGGGTTTTACCTCGATCATCCAAAAAAATCTTTAGGTAGATATTTGTATCTCAACATGTATAAGACTACAAAATCTACAATATTATTTCCACCTAACATTTGCTTACAACACTCAACTCCATTCTTGCACTCATGCTATATCTGAACCTAAAAGCATATACATCAGTATAAGGGGCACAAGTGTGTTGAGCCTGTGGTGTCTGTATGCATGATATCAATAGCTTGGCAGTGTGAGTAACAAAATAAAGCAGTTAATCAGGACAATTTCATTAAGAAAAAGTCATGTTTTAATATGAATTTCCATCATACCGAGTATGGTATTGCCACAAGAGTCAATACCTGACCACTTTCTAAAAGGAAAGGTCTGTGAGCCATAAATTGATATTTTAAGGGAACTAAGACCGAAAGACCAAGGAACCCTCCATGGTTGTCCTTACTCTTTGAAGTAGGTGCATCGAACAGTCTCTTTACCTTGTTATAGGTAGCCACAATTAGGGTTGTGTCCTTGCTTTCTTGTTACAAACAGGTGCACCTGGAGTTGTATAATGGAGATATCATTTATGTTGCAAGTTTTATTACAAATTAAATGTACAAACAAAAAATGAATTGTAGGGAAATAAATATTTCAAACAATGGAATATGCCAAGCAAGATACTATACATATCTAACATATTCAAGAGAGTTCATATTATGCTTCTAGTCTGGATGGACTGAACAATTATCTAGAGAATATTCCCCATGTACAGATTCCTAATCATCTTAGTGTCACTTGACTAAGTCAAACCTAGTCAAAGGCATAAAGCTACAACATGCTTTTGATTCATAGTATATGATTGTTATGACCTAATTAAGTTTCAGATATGATTAGCTCATCCTAACCCAAATTAATATTACATCACATATATTGATGATATGTATAAGAAGCAGGACACTCGAGAAGGGGAAAAAGATATATATAAAATGGCTCGTATAAGAGAAAGGAAAGGAAGAGACTTGAGTCAAGTAAAATGCATCAAGAATGAAGATGGCAGAGTATTGGTAAAGGATGATGATATCAAGAACCAGTGGAGAAATTACTTCCATAAGCTTTTCAATGGAGATACTACATATAATGTTAGCGACTCGTGTGACATGAATACAAGAGATATCATTTACACACGACGAGTTTCATCATTTGAGGTCAAGAATGCTTTGAAAAAGATGAAAATGAGAAAGGCATGCGGACCAGACAGTATTCCCATTGGACCAGACGGTATTCCCATTGATGTATGGAAGAGTATGGGGGATGAGTGAGTTATGTGGTTAACAAATTTCTTTAACAAGATCATGAAGACCAAGTAGATGCCGGATGAGTGGAGAAATAGTACTATAGTCCCCATCTACAAGAACAAAGGTGACATTCAGAGCTGTACAAACTACAGAGGTATCAAGTTGATGAGTCACACGATGAAGCTTTGAGAGAGGATTATTGAGCAGAGGTTAAGATCTATAACGCATGTATCAAACAACCAATTTGGTTTCATGCCTGGAAGATCAACAACATATGCTTTTTTTCTGATAAGGAGGCTTATGGAGAAGTATAGACAAAGCAAAAGAGATCTTCATATGGTGTTTATCGATCTAGAAAAGGCTTATGATCGAGTACCCAGAGAAGTGTTGTGGATGGTTTTGAAGAAAAAGGGCGTGCCAATCCAATACATTGACTTGATCAAAGACATGTATGATAGCTCTACTGCAAGTGTCAAGACTCCTGGAGGAGAGACACCAACTTTTCCTATCACAGTTGGGGTACACCAAGGATCCACACTCATCCCATATCTATTCGTTCTTGTTATGGATGAGTTGACAAAGAATGTTCAGGATGATATTCCTTGGTGTATGTTATTTGCTGATGATATTGTTTTGATTGACGAAACTAAAGATGGATTGAATGATTAAGTTGAACGTTGGACAAAGGCATTGGAATCAAATGGATTGATGATTAGCAGGAGCAAAACTGAGTATATGCATTGCAATTTCAGCCAATCTCGCAGTGTGAATGATGGAGCCAAGTTGGACGGAGTAGATATACCAAAATGTGATAAATTCCGTTACTTGGGTTCTATTATTCAAATAGACGGGGATGTCGAAAATGATGTTTGTCACCGGATCACTACAGGATGGTTGAAATGGAGGAGTGCAACTGGAGTATTATGTGATCAGAAGGTCCCTCTCAGGTTAAAAAGTAAGTTTTATAGAACAAATATACGACCAACCATGCTCTATGGGAGTGAATGTTGGGCGGTGAAGAAACAAGGTCTCAACAAGATGAACGTGGCCGAAATGCGTATGCTGAGATGGATGTGTGGGAAGAGAAGAAAAGATCGCTTGAGAAATGACTATATCAGGAATAAAGTGGGGGTGGCGAGCATTGAGGACAAGTTGCGCGAGGGCCGACTCAGATGGTACAGACATGTGCAATGCAGACCTACTAGTGCGCCTATACGAAGCAATGCTATTGAGCCAAACACTATAAATAGAAGAAGAGGAAGGCCTAAATTAACATGGGATGAGCTTATAAAGAGAGATTTTGAATCTCTACATCTCAATCAGAATATGGCCCATGATAGAACTGAATGGAAACGAAGGATCCATGTAGCCGGCCCCAACATAGTTGGGACTGAGGCTTAGATGATGATGATGATATATTGCAATAAACCACTAAGATAAAAGATACTCGACATTTAATAAACATCATAATGGCCAAAAGGTTCATTTGTGACATCCCATTTACAAAACATACCATTTATAGACATTATGCATGACTAAACATCATATACATCTTCTCTTATAATTATCAGTCCATTAACAATTTCCAAAATAAAAAACTAAGACCATAGGGTTGTAGGTCTCATTTTCCTAGTCAAAATAGTATATTTCTTTGCAATATTTGAAGATTCCTAGCAATTTTATAATTTTTATGAGGACTATTTTTCTAGGATTTACTAGGATTATACCTTGGTTGTTGTATAAACTTTGACCTACGTGGTAAGCCCTGATTGAACCATGTTAAATCGGCCCCGTAGCCAAGTCATACGGCCCCAACCCTTGTCTACCTTGGATCAACATGGGGGACCCAAAAATGAACACCTCATGATTGGGCCAACTCACCCGGGACCACTTCTCTTCTACTCCCCTCTTCTGCTAATGTTATGCCAACATGCCGACCACAATAAGGGCTAACTATGGCAAGCCCTAGATTGCTTCTCATCCCATGGTGTCGAGTTTTAAGGGTGCCATTGTGGTTGCAACACCTCCTCGCTCCAGGATGGCCTCCTCCAACGTTGTGGCTCTCCACGTGCCTACTAGTGCGACAGTGGTGGAGCAAGGCACACGATTCACGACTTTGCCTCTCGGGTCTCCTTTTCTTGATTAGCACCTAGGAAGCACGGACACGTGCTTGGACATGGACACGAGACACGTGAAATTTTGAAAATATAGGACACGAACACGAGATTTTTTTTAATTTTTAATCAATTTTTAAATGGTTTATTATTTTTAAACAAAAATTTTATACAAGATGGAACCTAAAAAAATAAAAGAAATCTTAATTCAAATTTGTAGAATTCTAAAAGATAAGTTTAAATAAATTTACAATACAATAAATTAGAAGTTCAATACTGAAATCAGCAAACTCTAAAAATGTACCGGAGTTCTATGCACATTTAGTCTAAATACCATTACCACCACAAGCCTTCATGAGTTCATGCGGCTATATTTAAGCTAAAGAACTAAATTTGAAGCAAGTAGAAGTGTATCTTAGAACGCTGGTTAGATGCTTGTACCATTACAACAACACCATAGTGACACCAACCCCCAAAAAGGGAGAAGAAAATATTCGTGAAATTAGGGATTAGTGACAACAACACCAAAAAGAGGAGAAGATGTTAGCTAAATCAGTGAGTTCCCAAAACGTATTATAGAGGGAGCCAAAAGAAATGAAACTTGGAATTATCGACGTTCCTAAATCTATCAACTGAATAAGTGAAACAAAGAAGGAAGAAGAGACGTAGAAGATGATTAAATAAAGAAGCACGGGTAACCTGATACGTTGCCTACCTTCTCCAGCTTTCCCGTGTCCAAGATGATGCCAGGGTGTCGCAGCTGCTGAAAGGTAGGAGTGAGCATCGGTCCAGAACCGGACCGGACCGAGAACCGATTTTGTAAGAATTTATGGACCGTAGACCGGACCGTTTCGAGGTAGGACCGGACCGGGACCGAACCATTTTGAGGTAGGACTGGACCGGACCAGACCGTTATCAGCCTTTTTACTTTTTTCACAACTTATTTAATTGTAAAAAGTAGATAATATTAGTTACTTCCATGGAAAAAAAAGCACGCCCTGAGGCGCTAGAGGCGTACGCCCCGAGGTGAGGTGCACTCAGGGACGCCCCGAGACTTAAGCCTCAGACACTTTTACAGAGGCGGATGCCTCATTTTTCAAGAGGCGTAAGCCTCTGTCTGCCACCTAAAACTGATGGTTTGTTGTACTATTTGGATTGCTATTGGGCCCAACCCAAGTGGTATTTATTCAAATAGAAGATCTCCACCTCCAGGCAACCAGGAAACATCAATCTTTAGGCTGCTCCAGCCCTTGCTGGTGGTCGTGGTGGCTAATCCAGCTGCTGCTAGCCAAGTTGTTGCTGCTACACGTCAGTGCTATACTGTTTTGTGATTTGATTATTTAGTTATATACTTATATATATATAACTTGTATATATAGACATATTAGATATACATATATGATACATATATATACATACATATGCATATATAATTATATATATATATGTATATATGTCACAATATATATAGATATGTATATACATTGTATATACATGTGCATATATATAATATATATATGTGTGTTTGTATATATATATATATAGTATGTATATATATAATAATATATACCTATATTTTTAAGGTATATATATATATTTATTTATTCATACGCCTCGGTACATTCTAAGGCTTATGCCTCGACCGCCTTGAGGCTTACGCCTCGCCTCGCCGAGGCAAAAATGCCTCGTTACGCCTCACGCTTTTTTCAACCTTGGTTACTTCTAACAATTATATAACATTAATAGAAAATATTTACACTACTAGTGCTTATGTGTACTTTATTTGTACTTGTTACATAATATACCGACAAATATACATGTATTTTACATAAAAGTTGGTCTATGGTCCGGTCCACGGTCGGACCGTTTTGGACCGGACCACCGAATTCACCAAAATTTGCGGACCGCGGACCAGACCGAACTCATCATGGACCGGACCGGACCGAGCCGGACCGGACCGGACCGGGCCGGACCGGACCGAACTGACCGGTTCGGTCCGGTTTTACGGTCTGGACCATTATTTGCTCACCCCTACTGCAAGGTGCTCCAAGCACCACTGCTATTCCAAGCTGCTGCTTCTGCAAGGCCTCATTACTTCTCCAAGTTGCTCTGGAGCCGTCGGAGAGGGAGGCTGCTGCCGCGTGAAGCAGCTCCTAAACCCCTAGCCCTCAAGGGCGGACGAAAGGGGAAGAGAGGATGTCAAAAGGGAAGGAGCGGCTGGAGGCATAGAGGCTGGAAGGAAGGTAGTCGCTGCTCCACGCGGCTGACTGAAGCTCTGTTGACGCCAACATCCATCGGAGAGGGAGGATCATTGCTGTGTCGCAGCTGCTCCTAAACCCCAACCCTCTAGGGTGATGGCAGTGAGCGGTGGGTGAACTGAGTCGGGAGGGAGAGGGAGAGGGTCGAGGTGTGTGTGACCCTGAGGGAGAGCGGCTTGTGACTTATGACTTTAGTTGGGCCGGTTCTACTGAGTCTTTTTCAGTGGGCCGTGTCCAAGACGTGTCCAAAGGAAATAAACCGTGTCCAGGCAGTTGAAAAAACTCCAAACGGACCGGACACGGCTGGGTCGTGTCCAATACGTTTTGGGCCATGCCCAGGTTGTGTCTGTGTCCAAAAAGTGTCCGACACGGCCACGGGGACCCTGTAGAAGTGTCCGTGCTTCTCAGATTGGCACCCTCCACTGAGACTTGGTTGCAAAGAGCCCGATGGTACGTCTCAACCTCTACCTATATCACTGGTGAGGGACAGGCTCAACGACTATAGTTGGGTACCTCACCTCGCATCAAGCCCCATCCTAGTTTGCTACCGCCTTGGGGTGAGATTCCTTGATTCAAAAACTCCTCAACGCCTACCCAACCTCTTTAAACAATGACCACAACCTGTAAATCCCTAAGGAGAATAGTTCACGTGAGAAGGGTCGATCTTCCTCTATGTAGGGATGTTACCCGCAATTCAAGGGTCAAGAGGCTGCTCTAGTGATCTCGCATTGGACTCCTTTGTTAAAAATGTGCTTCGTTATTGGTAGGGCAAACAAGCGTAGTACGAAGTCCAATATGTTTCTTCCTCCCTGTTGTTTTCAGAGATAGAAGATGAGGGTAGGGGCATTAGATCATAAGCATGTCACTCATTTATCAAGGGCACGTCCAAGGTCAGACCTTAAGGCCGACTACTCATTTGTCACGTTGATAACAATAATGGAAACAAAATCAATCGATGTATCATCATCCTTTGCCAAAACATACTTTCTCTTAAAAAACCTTTAACTCCCGAATCACAACTCCAAAGGAAACAAAACTTTGTCCAATCCTTTATTACCATAAAATCTTCCTCTATACCAAAAAGGAATATAACATAACTTTGTTTGACCATTCAAATAACTTCTTTAACAAGGCATATACTAAAGTCCATATCATGAATACTCACCAAAACTCATCAAAAGATCTTTCCATAACAACAAAATATATTCTAAGTACATATGCTTTCATTTTGTTGCCTAAAATACTCAAATGGGTCACCAAATTACCAAAATATCACTTAACATATAAATTGCATGCTAGGAAGCATGGACACTTCTCGGAGGCTGCTGTGTCCGTGTCCAACATGGACACACCTTAGACACACCTGAACATGTGGCGGACACGCCTTCGGTGTGTCCACTTCAATTCTGTGCTGGAGACGGCTTGGACACTCCGTGGACACATCCAAGACATGCCATGCCAACCCACTTAAGCCTACATGTATGGAAAAACCTAGGCCTTCTCCAGATCTCCGTCGTCTGTCCACTACTACTTGCCTACTAACACCAGGTAGTTAAGCTTCGGGTACTATATGCAAGCTGTCAACGCTCTTCTTTAGCAATTGTAGCAGAGTATTGTCCTCCCTACGCCAACTCTTTTTCTTGCTTCTCTACATTTCCTTGTCCCCTCCTCTTCTCTTTCCTCTTCATCTTAAGTAGCTCTTCAATGTATTCCCCCTCCTTTTCTTCCCCTTTAACCTCCAAGACACCTTCATTTTCCATCTCCTTCTCCACCACTAGCAACAACATGTTTCCTCACCCTATCCCCTTCTTCATCTTGATAGTAAATCTTGTTCACCATTACTTCCACCAACAAGAAAAAAACTACTGTCCCAATACTCTACTGCTCTTAATTTTTATAATTCCATATATTTTTATTGCAACAATATTATAATCAAACATCATAATATATGTTGTGATTATTCCATATTGTGACTTGTGGATAGGATGTTATTTGTTAAACTTAAGTCCTTGCTGGATTTCATGGTGATTGCTCCTTTGGATAATCTATTTAGATCCTTTTGTGTGTTTATACATATAGCATATATGTTCTACAAATGTATATATTTATTTATATATTTGCCGTGTCCAGTGTCGTGTCCATGTCCTATATTTTTGGGAATCTCCGTGTCCTGTGTTCGTGTCCGTGTCTATATCCGTGTCCATGTCTGTGCTTCCTAGATTGCATGATTCAAATACACAGTATTTCTATATTACTATATTAAAAAAAACGTTTTCATAATTCTCAAAGTTACACCTTTACTCATTATTTTACAATCCATCCATTCAAAAGATTCAAACACTATATTGATCCGTTTATTTTTAAATTCATTTATTCACCCATCCAATATTTTTTTGAAAAGAAAAATAAAAAGTCAAGATGTTACATCTGAAATCAAGTGTTTATAAGTCTTGTAATTTTTCATATTTAAGTGCATTAGAATGGTTTGGTGGATTTTGTCATTGTTCATGAGCATGCATAGTCTTTTGTTGTGTGCGATCTTTGGTATTACTTGATATTATCATTTCGGGTTGTTCTCTCTCGGTCTCTCGAGTTGAAGAAGGAAAACCTCGAGATGTAACATGTCAATCTTGTCGAACAACTTTGCAATAAATCTACCCCAATCTACCCCATCCTGTGCTTTTAGGTTTAATTATTTTAGAGCAAGGCACTTGTCGTTTGAATATTTATATAAGAACCAGTCCTTGCATCTATAACCTGTTAAAGTTTTTGGGATATTCCTTTAAATTTAATAAATACATGTAAGCAACACAAATTAGAATATTCAAATGTTAAGATATAAATGTCATGACTTTGGATTTTTTATTATATAAATTAAATGATTTTCTTCCATAAGACTTTTGGTTTTGCCTTTGTTTTTGTTGAGGTTATGGCTGTAAGACTGCATATGGTGAAGTTGAACATGTTCTCTTGAATTTTTTCGCATATACATTGTTTCAAACAACTCCTTTGTTTCACACTACATCAAAATAATATAATTATGTATCATTAGCATCAATAGATAGGTGTACCATAAACTCTTGAAGGCAAATTTACATGCTCATAGATATGACAATCAGTTACATAGCCACATACGTGCTTTGTTCCACGTGTTTATCATTTGTCATAACATGTTTATGAATTATTCTTGAAGTAATTGATTTTGAAAAAAGTTACATCGAATTGTTTAGGTTTCAATATAGTCCTTGAATATGCACTGCGAGGTAGATGTTTTTGTATATTTTGTGATCTATGAAAAACATCCTTTTGCCATTATGATGAGACTAAAAACATATTTTGGTGATTTTTGTTTTAATAATCTCATTGAAACAAAGGTAGTGCATTGGAATGTATTATTGGTTTGTTGTTAGTGAAATTGTATCCCAATCTTGATGAGTAACAAACACGTCCCTATTTCTTCAAATTGAATTTAGCACAAAGCCACAAAACCCTGAATACGATTCTCTTTCATTAGAATTAAGATGAGTGGCAAGAAATATAATGCTTTCCGTTTGTTGACATAATAGAGTTTAATAAAACATGTATAGAACGACAACTAGCGGAAAAGAAGTTTAGGGGCATCCTGTCTACAAAATTACCAAATTTTACGTTTTAGTTTCCCACCAGCTTTACTCAATTATCTTTCGAAATAGTTAGTGAAGACCAAGGTACTCATCCCATCTCTTAATTGTTAAACTATGTTTATTGTGCTTTGTGTTGTTTGTTTTAGTTTAATCACATATTGCTTACCTGTACTTATCTCTCTATATTCATGTATAGAGAGGTATTTATATTATTTCGGAATAAGCTAATAATAAACAATTTCTACAAACATTGTAAGAGAGTAGTACATTCCGCCCTGACTTCTTCTACAAGCATGGAGAGTGTCGTTGTTTTCCTCATGCATCACTGCTCTATTTGTTCCATGCCACATTCAAGGAACGAGGTATCCGATTTCGATGCCGTTTCGACGACATGTAAACCGATTTTTTTTTTAATTTTTGACAAAAATTTCGATAGATGCAACCGTGCCCGTTTCGACGCCAAAATGAACAAATTAACTTATGAAATTTTACAGGCGTGATCTCTACACCTAAATGCATCGTTTTATGCAATAAGATTTTATGTAGGAGTAGGTTGGGGGGTGGTCCTTCATGTGGGAGGTAAGGGAATTGTCCTGTTTCTTTAGGATTTTGATGAGAAAATATAGGAATGAAGTTATGCAATTTTGCAAGAATGATCGATATACATGCATGTATTTATTTGTGTTGTAATATCAAATATTGGATATGTAGGGCATCCCCACACATTTTACTTGGGTTGATAGTTTGTTGTTGATATTGACTCAATAGCCAATCATTTCATTGGTCCCAAGAACACTAGTGCATTGTTTCCAAGCTAAACCATTATTTGTTGGTGTGGTTGGCTTCCTATCACCTTCATTGTCTAATGAACCACCATTAGGATACATGTCGTTCACATTGTAGAAACTAAAAAAGCATGCATTGCATAAGTATTTAATAATTTGAATAGCAAATATTAGGGAAATGCAATGCAATTATGATATACTATAAGTATATACTATGTATAAGTACTAAATGGTGAAATAACTCCAATCCCCCTTTGCTCGTCTTCAAAAAACAACAATAACAACAAGGATTGCAATTATCGAAATTTGCCGAAATTCATCGAAATATGGGAAAATTCATCGAAATCATCGAAATTTGGCAAAACTCATCGAAATCATCGAAATCGACACAGTCGCACGTTTCGTTACCAGATCCCATCGAAATCGAAATTTTTGGGCGAAATTTCGCCAATTTCGCCGAAACCTCATTCCTTGGCCACATTGCATTCCTTCCCCTCCTTTTCCCTCTCCCTGTCGCCATCGATTCCTCTCCTCGTTTCCCTACCGCCGCTACATCTACCCTCCTTTCCCCTCCGTCCCTCTCCTTCCCCCTTTCTTTCCCCGCCATTGCTGCCTCTTCTATTTCCTAGGATCATTCCCTCCTTCCTTTCTCCCTAACCTCACCTCTCCCATTCTTACCTTTCAGCCGTCGACATCCCCTCCCCATTATTTCCTGTCATCCCCGCTAATAGCCCCACCTACTCCTTTCACCTCCACCGCCCAGTCACCCACTGCCCTCCATCACCTAGCCACCAACCTCCAACCACTGTCATCTAACCCACTGGTCTACACACCCCCTCCACATTGGTGACGCAAACCACCCGTTCCCTTCTGACAACAACTCTTAAAGTGAGAGTTTCTTTTTTTCTTCCTTAGGGGTTATTCTCCCATCCCATTCTGTCACATTAAATGACACGACGACATAGCTTGTTCTCTTCTGCCATGCTAAGGACTTCTGCTATTGTTGTTGTTGTTGCGCGTGTATAGCCGCAAATCCTTAATTTCTTGTTGTAGCTAACTTCTGTGTTTTGGGCCGTCTTTCTCGCCATGGAAACTTGATGACTCCAACTATCATACTTGGTCATGCACATTTGAACTCTATGTAATGGCCCAAGACAAATACTCTCATCTTGTTACTGCAGCTCTGGCTACATGTGTTGCTACTGCTGATGCAAAGCCAAGTAAACCTACAATCTCTGGGTTAAGGATGACTTTGGTGTTGTGACTTAGATGGTCAATAGTGGTAAGATGAAGATTAGTAATCCCTTCTCCGCTTCAAGACTGCTAAAGCTATGTGGGGATCAACTCTTACACGTCTACTCCCAACGACAAAATTTGAAGAAGGTGTTTGAAATCTTCCAGACCCTGGCCAAGAAGGAATTTTCTACTGATTGTTCTGTAGAGGGCTACTATAATCAATGTTGAACCCTTTTGGATGAATTTGAGATCAATCACCCCCTTACTGTTGCAGTGCCAACACAATGAGTTGCAGCTTGTTCAATTCCTTGCCAGATTATCGCCATCATTCTTTGGTTTCATCGATCAAATTATCTCTAGTGATCCTCTTTCGACTCTTTGTGATGTCTTCAAATGTGTTCTGCATATTCCTTTCCTCGTCTCACCTTCTTTAGCACCTTCTGGCGCTTCTACTCTTGCTGCTCGCTCGGGAGATTGTGGATGTGGCTGTGGTCCATGGTCATGGTCGTGCTTGCTCTTCCGGGGGCCCTAGACATGGACACTTTACAACCATTGGATAAACTGATTTTGATTATGCTAGCTGCAAAACGGATAGGAAATCTACCTCCAGGTATTGCACTTTTGTTGAAGAGGATCCGGTTACCTAGAGAAGTAAGAAGCAAACTGTTGTTGCACAATCCACTGTAGAAGCTGAGCATAGATCCATGGCTCATACTACTTGTGAATTGATGTGGGTCTAGGGCCTTCTGAAGAATTTGATATTGTTGATAGTGAGCTCATTTCTGTAATCTGTGACAATACGTCGGTCATCTTCATTGCAAGCAATCCTACCTTTCATGAGCGCACTAAACATATTGAGGTAGACTGTCATTTTGTGAGAGACAATTATGTTTAGACGTATCTCTACTTCTTACATGAGGACTGAAGATCATCTTGTTGATATTTTCACAAAGTCACTTCCAAAGACAAGATAGGTTGCTATGGTGGACAGGCTGGGCATGATAGACATCTTTGCTCCAGCTTCAGGGGGAGTGCTAAATTGTGTTTATTGTGCTTTGTGTTATTTGTTTTAGCTTAATCCCATATCCCCTGTCCTTGTACTTAACCTCTCTCTCTACTATATAAAGAGAGATAATGATATCATTTCAAATCACTTAATAATAGATGATTTCTCTTAACAGTAATAATTTGCCAATAATATCCTTAAAAACAATGTTATTGCACCTAACGAAGTGCATGCTTCGATGAACGAGAAACAACAGGAGACATAATTTCAGGGACCGACTCAGTAGTAATGGCTTATGGAAGAATAATTTGGGATTCACCAATGAAGGTGTATCTATGTGAGTTTCTGAATTTCCTAGGACGGAAAAGATTCTATATCCATGTATTTTTACCCAAAATACAATTGATGAACAAAATAAAGTTCAAAAGACATTATGGAAACATTTAAAATTCTTTCATGTACAAAAACAATACATGGAATATATTATTGAGAGCTGAAGATGGTGTTGATTGATAACATATGCATCTACAGTTTTTAAATTTATATTTCTTAATTACATTTGAAGCTTGGTTTTGGTGATCTCAATTTATGACAGCTGTGCTTAGTAACTATATTTTCTTGAATGCTAGGACTAGAAATTTGGTGAACAATTTTAAGGTTCATAAGTTAAAAAGGGAAAGATTTAGCTGAATTATGTATTCTTTTTAGGATTTCAGGGTATGAATGTGGATCCAAATTGCTAACTTTTTTTTTTAATAATTAGGCAAAAGGTAGAATCAATTTAGATGTATCTTCTACCAAAGCAATATGCAATGTGATTAATAATAAGGAAAACAATAGACCCAACTAAGCCTGAACTTGGCTAACTGGAATCCCTTAATTGGATTTTAATAAATAAAGCATGGGTTCTCCTCAAGTATAGGCTCTAGACATATAATCGGGTCGCTATCCTGTGCTAACAGACTTAAATCTGGTAATCACTTGAACAGTGCAAAACCGGGTGCATGATTTTATGCTCAAGGAACACAATATAGATGACTGTGAACATGGCAACACGATGCAATCTCACATGCTTCACATGAAACAAACAAAACATTATCGAGATAATACAATGAATATTCTGACACCTTTCTAACAGTATCTATGTCTATACATCCTGCATTCTTCAAGCCTAACCATAGGGAAGACCGGCTCAAAACTGGATAGACCTTGTTTTGTTTGTTTGTCTTTTGATATAATTGAGCAGGGTCAAACAACTAGTGTTTGGGGGAAATGGGCGCGAAACATGAGTGAGATGGCCTCAAGTGGCAAGCAGCAGCATTTCAACCCCATTATGGGGATCAATTCAACCCAAGAAATGCAATATTGATGGTATTGGCGATATACCGCTCAAAATAGCAATACTTACACCATATGATATTGAAACATGTGTGTGTGTACCTATAAGCTCGCGAATATCATATACTGACGGGTATACCACCAATACTGCCAAATTTGGTTTTGATGCAAATGCACCACTTCACAAAACGACTGAAATCGGAAGTATTACCGAAAGATATATCATTTTGGCGAGAATGACTTTTGTTGCTGCTCGGGACAAGAAATAAGGTGCATTTAAGTCATTTTTGGCAATTAAAGCTCAAAGCAATCTAAGTCAAAGTTTAACTAATTTCTTCCCTTTTTCTACCATTTCCAATCTCTCCATCCCCTTTTTCAACTGTTTTCTTCCACTTTCACTTGAACACTGTTTTTTACCCCCAAAACCTAGATCTTTGTCAAAATTGATGTCTAATGCTGATTATACATAGATTATTAGTATATATATTTTACTGTGCTGTGTTGTTTCTTACTTAGTGTATTTTTGGCTTTTGTCTTTATAAGCCTGTACTTTTATCCCATATTGCCTAGCTCTACTCTATGTCTTACTCTCTTGTCTTATAAAAGAGAGGGTCATGTATTAGTTTTATTCACTCAATAAGAAATAATCTTTACCCTATTCTAGATGGTATCAGAGCCTCCCGATCCCCCGTAAACCCTCTGTCTAACTCTCTGTCTCCACCACCTCCTTCATCCCTTATTTCTATTCCATCCCGTTGATCACCCCATCCACCTATCCTCTTCCCGTTGGTCTCCGGACAGCTTCGGACACTTTCCAGTTCTGACACGTTGAAGACATAAAATCAGTTCTGCTCTCCGACTGCCTACGCCTCATGGTGGAGTGATTTTTTTCCCTCCATGTTGGCGTAGGTTCTTTTATATTCCTTGCTGCCCCTACGTGGGTTCCTGAGATCCGATGCTTGGATCTCCTATCTTCTAGATCTGCCCATGTGTTGGGCTTTTGCTATTGTCTGCCTCTGTTGATTGCTACGTCAACCTTCTACTTGCCACTGCTGCCTGCACCCTTGATCCACGCTGCCTACTGTCATTATGGCGATCTCAGACGTTCCCCGCAACCTGTGTGTCACCACTGTCAAACTAGATGGCTCCAACTATCACTTATGGGCATCCTCCTTTGAACTCTACGTCAAGGCTCAAGGACACTTCTCACATCTGTCTATCAAAGGTCCAGCGATTCCTGCTACAAATGCTGATGACAAGACGAAACAGGCCTATGATCTTTGGTCTAAAGAAGATTATGGCGTCATGACCTGGCTGGTCAATAGTGCAGAGCCCAAAACCAGCCAGTCTTTGCTCCGCCTGAAGACGGCCAAGGAGATGTGGGATCAACTTTCCCACATGTATTCTCACTAGCAGAATCCGAAGGTGTTCGAGATCTTCAAAAACTTGGCCAAACTGGAGTACTCAGCTACTGATTCTGTTGCTCTGCGCTTTGGGATGAGTTTGAGGTCTATTACCCCCTATCATCATATATTACTGAGATCCAGCGCCAGCGCAATGAGTTACAATTAGTTCAGTTTCTTGCTGGCATGTCGTCGTCCTTTGCGAGGGTAGTCGATCAAATCCTTTCTAGCGATCCTCTTCCTACCCTTCGCGATGTTCTAAAGCATGTGCAGCGTCTTCCCTCTGTCTCTCAAGCACTTCCTGATGTCTCTGACGAGACAACCCTCGCTGTTAGGACTGGTGACTCCTTCCGTGGGTGTGGCTGCGGTCGAGGACGCGGTCGTGGACGATCCTCTACTGGTCAAGGACGGGGGTCCTCCTCTACTGTTGATGCTACAGAACAACGCTATTGTAACTTCTGCAAACGGACTAATCATAATGAAGATCGTTGCTGGATCAAACATGGGAAACCTGCATGGGCAAATCAAGTCACGTCTGAGAGCAACCTAACACTACTGCCTCCTCTTCTGCTCCACCATTTGCCGATTGGATCAGATCGGAATTTGAGAAACTGCTTGAAGCATGTTTGGCCTCCTCTACGGAGACTTCCACTGATGGCAGTACTGCTCTCCTAACCCAGTCTTGTAAAAACACTTGGGTGATCGACTCTGGTGCGACCTACATTACTAGCAAACCTACCTTATTTTCTAATTTGCATAAAACTGTTGCTATTCCTCCTGTTACTCTTACTGATGGTTCACAAACACCTGTATCTGGTTTTGGCAATATCTGTACTTCTGGCCGCCTACCTTTGTGCTCTGCATTATATGTTCCTAAATTCAAATTAATTTATTATCTATCAGTCGGACTGTTAAGAGCCTGCGTTGTTCTATAACATTTGATCCGGATGGTGTTATCTTTCAGGATTTGCGTACGAGGACGAAGATTGGTTTGGGCCATGAGGGACCAGACGGCTTATACTACCTGGATGTACCGAAGACTGCTGCGCTTCTGACTTCTTCTGTGACGGGCATCCAATGGCACTATCGGTTGGGACATCCGTCGACGGCCAAGTTAAAGCACATTTTACGTAATATTTTTGATTATGTTTTTCACTGTGAAACTTGCCAGTTAGGCAAACAGACTAGGTCTACTTTTTCAAAAAAATTATGTATTGGCTCAAAACAGCTTTTTGATATAGTGGTGTTGATATTTGGGGTCCATGTTCTATTCCCAGTGTCTCTGGTTTTCGGTATTTTATGAGTTTTATTGATGATTTCTCTAGAACCACCTGGATATTCCTGTTGAAAGATCGGTCTAATATTCTTGATACTATTACTGCCTTTTTTTCTGAAATAAGTACCCAGTTCAGTAAACCTATAAAAATCTTTCACACTGACAATGCCCTTGAATTCATGCAAGCCTCAGTCAGCTCTTTTTTTCGCAAACTGGGTACTATTCACCAAACCTCATGCACTTATACTCCGCAACAGAATGGAGTTGTCGAACGCAAAAATCGGCATCTTCTTGAAGTTGCTCGTACTCTTCTGTTTCACTATCATGTTCCCCACTGTTTTTGGCCCGAAGCTATTTCTATTGCATGTTATCTTATCAATCGCATGCCATCTTCTGTTCTTGAAAATCAAGTTCCCTATCAAATTCTATATCCTGATGCTCCGTTGTTTTCTTTCCCTCGGATTTTTGGAAGCACCTGCTTTGTTAAAAATCTGCGTCCTGGATTAACTAAACTTGATCCCTGAGCCATCAAATGTGTCTTCTTAGGGTACTCTAGGACTCAAAAAGGGTACCGCTGCTATAATCCTATTGTAAAGAAATGGTTGGTCTCAGCTGATGTCGTCTTCTTTGAACATATGCCGTTTTATTCTTCTAATGGTTCTGTCGTAACATCAGATTTATTTGCGGATACACCTTTACCGCTGATTGATGATTCTGACTCATCGGATACCAGTCCCGTTGCTGCTCCTACACTGAAGGTTTATCAAAGAAGACCGAAGGCTCCAACTCCCTCCATGACCCATCCAGATTCTTCATCCTCGATGGCAGGTCCACCTCCATCCTAGGTATTTTCTGACTTAGATATACCTATCAGCTTACGCAAAGGTACTCAGACTTGTACACAACATCCCATTGGGAATTTCTGTACCACTGATCACTTGGGGACTAATTTTGCAAATTTCACATCTGTTCTTTCTGCTGTATCTATTCCTAAGAATGCTTCTCAGGCTCTTAAGCATCCAGCTTGGCGTCAGACCATGGAATCTGAAATGCAGGCTCTTATTGAACGCAACACTTGGCAGTTAGTTGATCCTCATACTGATTGTTCTCTGGTTGAATGTCGATGGGTCTTTACGATCAAATATCAGCCTGATGGGACTATTGAACATCTCAAAGCTCGTCTTATTGCCAAAGGCTATACTCAGACATATGGCGTGGATTACTTTGAGACCTTCTCACTTGTTGCCCGTCTAAACTCGGTTCGTGTACTCATTTTTGTAGCAGTTAATTCTGACTGGCCTTTATTTCAGCTCGATGTCAAGAATGCTTTTCTGTATGGTGATCTGCATGAGGAGGTATACATGGAACAACCTCCTTGTTTTGTGATTCAGGGGGAGTCCTCAAAAGTGTGTCGTCTGCGTAAAGCAATTTACGGACTGAAGCAAAGCCCCCGTGCCTGGTTTGATAAGCTGAGCTCTATTCTTCAAAAATTTCAGTTTCGTCGTTCTCAATCTGATCATTCTGTATTTATCAAACTCACCTCCTCTGGGCTTGTTATCATAATTGTTTATGTTGATGACATCATATTATCTTAGAGTGACCTTGTAATTATTCAGGCTACTAAACGCTACTTGGAAACTCATTTTGTTACTAAAGATTTAGGTACTCTGTGATACTTTCTTGGGATTGAAGTGTCTCGGTCATCTTCTGGTCTGTGCCTATCTCAGCGCAAATTTGTTCTGGATCTTCTATCTGAAACAGGTTTTCTTGGAGCCAAGCCTACCAGTACTCTGTTGGATCCGAACACTAATTGGGATGACGAGACGTCTCCTCCTTATCCCGATCATCATCAGTATCGTCGCATGGTCGGGAAGCTTATTTATCTTATTGTCACTCGAGCTGATATCACATCTGCAGTTGGACTTGTTAGCAGGTATCTCGATAAGTCAAGACAATGTCACTGGGATGCTTTCTGCCATATTTTAAAATATTTAAAAAGTTCTCCTGGGAAAGGTCTTCTGTATAAGAAACATGGCCACGGTAATCTTGTGGGGTATTCTGACTCTGACTACGATGGGAGCAAAATAGATTGCCGATCTACTTCTGGTTACTGCACGTTTGTAGGTGGTAACTTGGTCACTTGGCGCAGCAAGAAACAAACAGTTGTTGCTCGTTCTAGTGCTGAAGCAGAATATCGAGCCATGAGTCATACTACCTGTGAACTTTTCTGGGTTCGTGGCCTTCTGAAAGATTTTGGTATCTCTCATTCCAATTCTATTCCTATGTACTGTGACAACAAGGCTACAATCTTTATTGCAAGTAATCCTACTTTTCATGAATGCACTAAGCACATCGAAGTTGACTGTCATTTTGTACGAGATGCTGTCTTATCTGGTCAAATATCTACGCCTTATACACATACTTCTAATCAAGTTGCAGATATCTTCACCAAGATTCTTCCGAAGACTCGATTCACTGCTCTGATTGACAAGCTGGGCATGATTGATATCTATGCTCTAGCTTGAGGGGGAGTATTAGTATATATATTTTACTGTGCTGTGTTGTTTCTTAGTGTATTTTTGGCTTTTGTCTTTATAAGCCTGTACTTTTATCCCATATTGCCTAGCTCTACTCTCTGTCTTACTCTCTTGTCTTATAAAAGAGAGGGTCATGTATTAGTTTTATTCACTCAATAAGAAATAATCTTTACCTTATTCTAGATAGATCTATATGTATATTATGTAGATGTACAATGTTATCACTAGATCTACCTAATTACTACACTATTATTACTATTATCATGTAATTTATCTAATTTCTACTAGTAATACTATAATTATTGTTATTGTTGAGAACGATATAATGGGGAAAATACCCCTGTGTGTTATTGATAGTAGGGCAAACCCTCTCCTATAAATAGGAGAAAAGATACAGGGAAGCGGACATAACCCTAATGGACCAAAGACACAATTTGGCCCATATCACATATAGACACAAGTCACACAACAACTTAACTAATTAATTAGACTCTCTAACCATTATAATTTGCATTTGATTCATCGTAGAAGTTCTACTAAGGAGTACAATTGACCATATATAAAAGAAAACATAGTGGGCAAATATATTTTAATTGTTAATTTTTTTTAAATTGCTAAAAATCCATTCAAAATCTATTATTTTATTTTCTATATGTTTGTGTGTTAATGTTATATAAGTTAAAACTTATTATTTGGCAGGTTTTATATTGTGTTTTAATAATTAACTACCACTTTTATATTATTTTCTAGACCTTATATTAAAAAACTCATTCATAAAAATAAAACTCCCAAGATATATCATATATGATTACGTAATACAAATGAGCATTATACACATAGTATTGTACAATTGCGTCAGGCTGTTCTAATTGTATTGTTTTTGCTTAATCTGTTGTAGTAGTGTATGTGTACTATACTAAAATTACCAATACAACATTTTGTTCTTCGTGTTTGTTTTCTTTGTTCAGCACAACACCACTTATAATTATGTAAAATATTTTTATTTAGGTATAAGGTATTATGGCTTATGAGTTGTGACTTATATAAACCTATTTGTTTATGTTACTTGTAATGTTTATTGCCAATTTGATTGTCAAGTCGAGGTCAAAGTGGCAGTCTGACAACTATTAATATCAACCCAATCAAAACATAGGGGTTGGCACCCCTCATATCTAAATTGTGATATTATCGCATAGGTATGTGTATCTACATCTATGGATTGTGCTAGTAACATTTCAGATCTTAATTCCTACATAGTCATCAAAAGTCCCCAGGAAACATGATAGCTTCCTCACCTCCCAGATGGGACCCCCCCGGGACATCTGTAATTTAGGATTTCATTGCATTAGACGATGCATTTAGGTGTATAGACTACACCTGTAGGATTTCATGGTTTAATTCTATCATTTTGGCATTAAAACAACCACGATTGCATCTATCGGAGTTCCGTTCGTATACTAGTATATACGTATTTCCACGCTGTCAAAACATAATCAATATTGGATACCTCATTCCTTGCTCAACCCTGCCTTGAGTAGATTAGTCCAATACAGAATAACTCAACCCAAATTTGCTCTTACAAGTAAATGTTATAATACCATGATTTGATATATTTCAATCCTTTACCTCAAATGTATATATATATATATATATATATATATATATATATATATATATATATATATATATAGAGTCAGGCTAGTGTACACTCGAGTGTACCGGAGGCACCGTACACCTCAGTCATTTTTGAAGATGCAATAAATTTTTGAAAAATCTAAACCGTTGATCTTCTTAATTATCATAAGAACATACTATATACTAAATTTTTGGTCATTTGGACACTTATAGGTCATGCATCTAAAGGAGGCAAAAATCATGTATTTCAAATTAGTTTTGTGCGTCGATTTTGTTGTCCTTGGATGAGTGACTTACACTCATCCAAATGAGTTCAAATTTTGTATGACCTATTATTATTGTAACCATGAAGATCAATGGATTAGATTTTGAAAAAACATGGTCTAGATAGGCAAACACCATTGGGGTGTACGACGTGATTTGTACACTCGAGTGTATTCTAGCCTGACTCTCTCTCTCTATATATATATATAGAGTCAGGCTAGAATACACTCGAGTGTATAGCAGAATACACTCAAGTAGTTTTTTATGATGCAATATTTTTTTTAAAAATCTAATCCATTGATCTTCTTAAACATCTTGTGAATAGCTCATACACAAAATTTGAGCACATTTGGACATTTATAGGTCATGTTATAAAGACCGCAAAAATTATGCATTTTAAATTAGTTTTACGCGTCGTTTTTGTTGCCCTTGGATGAGTGACTTACACTCATCCAAATGGGCTCAAAATTTGTATGTAGCCTAGTTATAGTATGACGGTGAAGATCAATGGTTTACATTTTACAAAAAATAGTCTTGATATGCAAACACACTTGAGTGTATTCGTGTCATTTGTACACTCGGGTGTATTCTAACCTGACTCTCTCTCTCTCTCTCTCTCTCTATATATATATATATATATATATTTCAATCCTAAATCCTCGATATGCTATCCAAATTCCTAACACAATTGGACCAGCTCAGCTCGGAACAATTCACAGCACAAGAGAAGCTTGCTCCGGATCTCTGTGGAAAAACAATATAAGTAGGGAGAACCCTAGACGTGTAGGTTTTTCTTATTGCTTGATTGAAAGGAGGCAACCACCCTCCTATAAAAAGGATAAGGGGGAAGCATACATACACATGACAAACACTAATGGGCCAATAGACAATTAGGCCCATATTACAAATAGACTAAACATAAGTAAATAGACCAAAACACTTAAGTAAATAGACACTTTAACACCCCCTCAAGCTGGAGCTTGCAAACAAACAGACATACAAACTAATCAGACAGACTAAACAAAATTGTTGAAAATAATAATATTGAATGCAATGGAATGATTACAAGACTGGACGTCCTCTCCTTTATATAGGAGAGGGGAGACGCCCTAAGACTTAGGACGCAAGTAATCTAAACGGGCTGAAATACAAAAGCCCAATAACTAATTAACCTATTAACTAAATAGGCTAATATAGACTCTCTAACACTCCCCCTCAAGCTGGAGCATGGGTGAAACACGTCCAAAGCTTGGATGTTACAAGACTCGATAAAACGATAAAATAAATGATAAATAAAAGATAAAAGATAAACATCACTCCCCATACAAAAATTGATACTCCCCCTGAACCATGTGGTGACAATGCCTCTCTTCTTTGAAATTGTATTCTGCAGGCTGGAGATCCTCGAGCTTTGAAGAAGGTCTTTGGAGTGCATCTGGAATGAAGAGCATCTGAAGAATGGAGCCTGATACTACAACAGTAATTCACCATTTGGAGCAAACAATCCTCAACACCATCACTACGTCATCTTCATTGGATTACGTACTTAACGCGACACGAACGCAGATGCCCAATGTCGATGTAACAGTAGCGGAATCTTCGAATTGTAAGAGAAGACGTGCATAACGTGGCACGAACACGAACGGACGATGTGCTGGTGATACGATACATGTACCATGACTCTGTCGCATGAACCTTGGAGACTTGACAGGAAAGGAGATATCATCCATCAAGGAAAGTCCCAAGTAGATCAACAACAGGTGATGTCGAAATAGCATATGCGGCTCGGAGAAGACGTGATGAAGCAGCTCAGTGAAGATAAATTGGATGAATCAACCTTGTAGAAGTAGATTGACAGGTTTGCTGAGCTTCTGAAAATTTGAAGAAGCACCCTCTGTCTCATGTGAATGCAGCTGAAGTACACCATCAACACCTGACGTACATAACGCGGTACGAACGCGGATAGCTCGGTGTTGAATGAAGATCCTTCAATGCTATCTGGAAGTAGAGAACGGATGTGCTGAACAATGCGAAGCTCCATGAAGATAATAGCCTAGAACATATATAGCCTGAATACATATATCATCTCTTCTCATACTCTCTCTCTCATACATATTCTCTCACTCTCTCTCTTCTCATCTTTTCCTCTCCTCTCTATCCCCGCACACCAAATACGACGAGAGTGAGTGTTTGGTGTGGAGAAATGGATATATGACCCCCTACACTGTGGAAAGGGATACACACATGATATGGGTGGGTGGGAAAGGAATTGGTGGATTTTAGAGAAATTTGTGTATATGGAGATGTGTAATATGTGGAGAATGAAACCGATAATCGGAGAGAATATGTTAAATGGGTCAATGTAAGATCTGGATAGAAAAATTAAATGGATCTAGTCCTGACACGAAAGAAAAATCTGATTAAGGATCCGAATATCAACAGGCATATGGTATATGGGGGCAGTAATAGGGTTGTTTAGTAGCGGTGGAGAGTGATGAGTGACCGTGCTTCAGCCAAGGATAGTCTAAAACGTTGGGGCAGCAACAACGAGACGGAGAGCAGCAGTGGAGCAGCGACCAGGGGCATGTATGACAGCGGCGGCTGAATGGTGTGATCGGCGGTTGGGGATATGGTTGCTGGATGATATGGCAGCAACACAGCAGCAGGACAAATGACGATGATTGTGTCGCTCGGCTGATGTAGCACTTGGCCGCAACGAAAGAGATGATATCGGTCTCCTCTACGGCTCCGGAGATATTGCATGCCATGAGGCTGCATGTGGAGTCAAGTGCGGAGCCTCTCCTTATGAGACGACGAAGGATGGAGCTGAGGACATCAGGGCGATGCAGCAGTAAATGGTTGCTGAATAATGCGAGTGCGATGGCGTCGACGGATGCGGATGGTGGCTGCTTTTTACTGGCCGCTCGGAATGATGGCTGGGTGATCGTTGGTGGCGGTGTGCTACTGACAGAGATGGCGCTTGGCGGTTGTTGTCGCTAGAGGATGGCAACACTTTTGTTGTTGCTGCTGGCGGCGACACTGATTGTGCGGGATAGAGGCGTGGTGGCGGCTCTATCTATTGCTGGTGGCGGCGTTTGCATGAGAAAGATGATGATGGCATCGGGAAGGTGATGGTGCCGACGCACGGAAAGAAAACTAGATCGTTTGAGAAAGAGAAAGATATGTCATGGAGGCCGGGAGATGCCTAGTGGGCAGCCAGCCTAAGCCATGGCAACGGCGGCGGCCGCCCGCAGGCGAGGGTTCTTCCCCTCGGTTGCTCTCTGGAAAAGACGAGCGACGGCGGCTAGGGTTGCGTGCGCGCCGGAAAGGAGAGGAGGGGCGGCGGCTAGGTTTCCCTCAGGAGCGAACACGCTCTGTTCACACAGAAATTATTGTTCGCTCCGTCGCATTGTTCACGCCGCATACTGTTCACCGTCGGAGTTACTGTTCACGCCGCCGTTACTGTTCACCGCTCTGATGCCATGTTGAAAATAATAATATTGAATGCAATGGAATGATTACAAGACTGGACGTCCTCTCCTTTATATAGGAGAGGGGAGACGCCCTAAAGACTTAGGACGCAAGTAATCTAAACGGGCTGAAATACAAAAGCCCAATAACTAATTGACCTATTAACTAAATTGGCTAATATAGACTCTAACAAGAATAAAAGATAACCAAGCCCATATAAGAATTTATCCCACTCAATATTACAATAAAATCACTCAAGCACTCAAATACTCAAAGACTCTCCCTCAAGTAGATAATCCTAGGTAGCAAATATTTGGACATGGTATCTGGAGCATAAGAACAACGGATAGGCACCAAGATCTTTATCACAATCATCATCGTAGTACCCAGAGAGTGCTGGATCACAAGTCCTAGAGATGATAGATCACAAGAAGTAGAAATAGTCAACATGCAAACAAAGCATGGACGAACATAGAGTCAACATGCACAAAGCACGGACAAACCAGAGAGTGTTGGCACACAGAAGCAAAAGTCGACGACGTAGGCGGATAGCAGACCAACGTGCAAAGTAGCAACCAAATAAATAACTCCAATATGCAATGTAGATGAAGCTCCATTTAAAGTCAGCAACAAAAGTCTTCATCATCTTCCCTCTTCATAAAAATATCAATCACAGTAGTAGACGTCAAAGTCCAGAGAGTGTTGGTTCACATAGTCCAGAGAGTGTTGGTCCACAGTAGAAAGTTAGTGAGCAAAACAGAGCACGGATAGCAGATAGTGCAAAAGCACAAAGCAGCAGGTAAAATGTGCTAATCATAGCACAAGTAGCTTCAATGACGTCCCAGTATGTAACTTTATAACAACAGTCGAGGTAGATGATGAATAAGCAATAATAGCAGCAGAAAGCTCCACATAGCAGGGAAATTATCATGAACAGTCCACATAACAATAGAAGGATTAAAAAAGGAACACCACGCAGTAGCAAAAGGATCCATATATCAACAGTAAAAAGTGGCATGAAGATCCATGTAGCAGCATAACTGAATTTTTCTTCTTCTTCCTTCATCTCTCCTCCATCCCTCTTCCCTCTACTCTTCATCCTCTATTCTCTCCCTCACGAGTCACGCCAACCACAAAAAGAATGAAGAGTTGTTGGAGTGGAGAGTCAAAAATAATGGTAGAGGCAAGGTTGTGTAGGCAAATATGTGGAGGTAACTGATAATGCGAGTCAAAGTACAACATGCCCCGATTACATAGCCCGAATAGAAAAATAAATGGATCTTTTCACGACGCAAAACGAGATTTGTCCAACCCTTAGGCATAAAAGGAATGGAAACTCGGTAGAAAGAGGAGGTACTCTATTAGAATGTTACTCAGTAGGATCAATAGGTATTGAGGAGGTAGGCAAAAAGTTATGTAGGGTTGGAAGACCAGGGTGTAAAAAAATTATTAAAATGCTGAAAACGGGAAGATAATTGTTGTTGGTAAAAGAAAGAAGGGATACGCCATGTATAGATACCTCCGCCATATGATAGAATCATTTTAGCACACCAAGATGTAGCAACAGGAAGCAGCGGACACGTCGTGTCAAGGCACAGGTGACACCCCGTGTCCAAAATAAGCGAACAAAGTCGTTAAGAAGCAGAACACCGCCTACACGCGGTGTCCAAAAACGACAAGTCGTGTCTATGACGGTCAGCAATAGAAAAAACCCTAGAGACAACAACAAAAGAGGGGGAAATCCTTCCGGATCTCCACCAAAGCGGTAGAGGATGATGGATCCTCAATATTAGTGGAAATAGGAGATCTTTTCCTTGATTTAGGAGTAGATTTCAATAGGGGTGGATGCATGGAGTAGATCGGTGGCGGAGTTGATAACGGTGGTGTAGATTTGTGATGATGGCGGCAAATAGGATAGCGCCAACTTCATTAGCAAGAAGGATTGACGGAGGCATGGCGGCCCTTGTAGATCTGGATACCAACAACTTCATAGGATGATTTTGTTGATGAAGATTGAGGCGGCTCCATGGGGACGACTTCAAAAAGAGGCGGGGATGGGAAAATCCCTGCGGACAACCATCAGCAGCGCCAAGCAGCGGCGGCGGCCGCCCGTAAGGGGAAGCATCTCTCCTTGTACTCTCTCTCTCTCTCTTAGGGTTAGGGACAACATAGGACCGGCTGCTTTGATACCATGTGGAAAAATGATATAAGTGGGGAGAACCCCAAACGCGTAGGTTTTTCTTATTGCTTGATTGATTGGAGGCATCCACCCTTTCCTATAAATAGGATAAGGGAGAAGCATATAGACACAGGACAAACCCTAATGGGCCAATAGACAATTTGGCCCATATTACAAATTGACTAAACATAACTTAAGTAAATAGACACTTTAACAATCTCAATAAATAGATTTTTCCAAATAGGGCCTAGATGGCTATACCCTGAAGATATAACGTTTACTAATAGAAACAACCTTAGAGAAACTTCGGAATATGCCATATTGGACTAAATGGATATTTTTTCTCTATTGTGAATCTCCCCTTGCAGAATTGTCTAGCATGATGATATATGGAGTGTTAACCAGTGTATATAGGAAATTGGCTAGATGTGTGCGTGACATAATAAATGCATTAATATGCTTTAACCATGGTGGTGGGTGGTGATGGGGATAAACCTGCTGGTTGAAGATTTTGGTGTTTCTTGAGAACAAGCTGTAAATTACCCCCCTTTTCTATTAGAGGAGAAACACGAGAAGCATCTTGGTAAGTTAAAACATGAAAATGGACAACACTGATTTCTAATAGTCTATTATGGTACTAGAACCAATAAGTGTAATGGTGTAGGCTAAGCCCCTTGCAAGAGGCAATTGCAATATGATCTAACAAGGCTGCAAGAAGTGTAGAAAATGATACTGCAAACCACAATGATGGCAGATGACTACTCAAACAAAAGGTGCCTGGATAGCGGTGAAAATTGAAGAAAACGATAGGGGTTTTAGTGGTAAGGAGGTGAAATATTATAGCCGTTTGGTGTTGGAAACTTGGATAGGAGGATTGTGGGTGACTAATTGAGTGTGAATCAGTGTGTGACCTCTAAGACCGTTGCTCTTCTGGTGGTAAAGACACACCTTACTTCACATGCTGGAAGTAAAACAAGGAAAATGAGAAACGATGAAAACAACATAATAGGAAATTAAGAGGATGTAAATAAGATAGAAAAGTAATTCTCATAAGAGTTGCTTGATGTCAATAGATTCATGGCACAAGAGCATACTCCCTTAACCAAGTTTAATCAGACTGTTAAGATCAAGACAATGATTAAATATAAGAACAATGAGAGCAAGGTTTTATTGCTTTTTACATTACATGGTCTAGTGTGACAATATTGAAGATTTCATGCAATTTAAAAAAATACTTCTCTCTGAATTTGGAATATAGGATCTAGGTCTTCTAAATCATTGCCTTTGTCACCTTAAGGTCTTATTGGGCTATCCATATCTTTTCTTAAAAGTGTGTTTTTGACCTTCAAATAAGATTGGATGAACTAATGATTGACGTCTTTTACTTTTTTATTTAGTACAACAGAACTTCTTTTGTAACATAAAGATCCTCTTCTAAAACACTAGCTAATAATACCTTCTTACTCTCACTCGTTTTGATGTTACTGTTTTGTTTGCATGGTTCTGCTAATCAGATACAGATATTGGATTTTTCTTTATGATGTATCATGTAGTTTTCAGGGAGATTAATAGGAGACTGTCTAGATATCATGACACTGCTCATTATGACAACTACAAGATAGTAGGAAATGAAAAATTGGAAGTATTCTATTAGCCTTAAAAATCTAAATCTAAAAAGATATAATGTCAGAAGTTGGATACTGGAAAAAGGGAACTAGAATTATATAAAATAGCTAATCATATTAACGAACAGACCTATATCGAGTAGAATGCATTGCGAATGAAGATAGTACAATGTTGATAAATGATCAAGTTACCAATGATAAATGAAGAAATTATTTGTGAAAATTCTAGTGGAGATATCTCAAATTATGTTGAAGACTTCTTTTAACAAAAAAGAGATATCACCTATACAGTGGATAACACATGTTATGAATGCTTTGAAAAATATTGAAATTGAAAGGACGTGTATTGTACGTGATATGCCTATTTTTGTTTTGAAGAATGTCGGCAGAAATGAGTTGTAGTTAATGTTTTTCTTTTATAAGATTTATTGAACACGACAACTGCCTTAGAGAGGCGATTACGAGTCAGTTTGCAAAGCGTTAGGAGGGGATTCTTTAGTATTGACGGAGATCTATACCATCTTATTAGACAGCCAATTTTGTTAAACACTCATGAGAGTAACCATGGATGCTTATTTATCATTTTTCTTGGACAAGGGCTTACAAAGGAGTCATTGAATATAAAAGGGATCTTCATATCAGTTTCTATAGATTGAGGGAAGGTTTGCGGTTAAGTCACAAAGAATTTCTTTTGGTGGATTTTGGAGAGAAGGGTCCTTAGTCCAATATATTGACTTGATTAAAGACTTATATAATGGTCGAATTGCTAGTATGAGGAGTATAAGAGGGTATACACATGATTTCCTATCTTAACTTTTGTGCATCAAGGATGAAGTCTTAGATCCTATATATATGTTCAATTAATACATGAGTCGGTAATGATGATATGCGTATGTTATTTGATAATAATAATATTTTAATTGATGAAACTAGAAACGACGAGAATAGCAAGTTAGAACTATGGACAAATGCTTTGCATCTTGAAGATTAATTGGGAGAAAACAAAGTAGATTCATTGTGCGTTTAGCCAATCTAAAAGTCTACTAAGTGGTGTCAAGTTGGACAGCGTTGATGCCAGAAAATATGATAGGCTTTATTGCTTTTTTGGTGTGTTGTTCCAATGGAAGGTAAAGTACAAGAGAATGTCTCTCGTAGGATAACCTAAGGGATGATACATTGGAGGATGACCGGAATTTTATGGCGCAATTCCATTTAGGTTGAAAAAATAGTATTATAATAACCCCATTCATATTGTTGACCTAATAAAAATAGGTTATCATGAACGTGAAAACATGTAAAAATTTCGTATAAAATAAAATATCTACCCCATAGGGGAGGATATGGACCACCAGGGGTGACCCAATCAATATATTGAAGCAGGGAGGTGTGGGAGATGAGGTTCCCATGGAGAAAGCATAAAAAGAGTATTGGGGATGAATATCCCGCCAAGGGCTCCTAGGGCAATGCCTAGGCCGCTTAGTAGAATCCAAACAAGTAAAACAAAATTGGGAAATTTTGTATCCATAGTATGTCCACACTAAATCGTTAGACCCTGCGTGCAAAACGTGTAAAGGAGAGGGTTCATGATCCAACATCATCAGCCCCAGGTTCAAAATCTTCCTCTGAAACCATGAACGCTCTGGGGAGGGCCTTTGCTTTTAAGGACTGAAGTAGTGTCACCTGTGAGGATATGAGGAAAGTCATATTTTTGAGCATATAACATATTTTAGAGATTATGGTATACAAATGACTATGTTCATTTTGGATGACTGCTTTGTTGCGTTCACGCGTATATTCTATATTATTCTATGCAAGAGGCTAAGGTAAACATTTTTTGTGCTGGTAAGATATTTGTATCCCTTATTGTCAAAAATATAATGGATGACTTTGCATATGAGAAGGGGGGGAGTGATGTGAAGTGCAAATAGGAGTGGTTCCAGATAGAAAGGTGAACCAGCAGGAGAAGAATGCGTGTCTGATGTCGACCTCATGGTATGATAGAAAATGCATATGAAGGGACCATAGTGGCCCCTCTTGTTTCAGTAACTGCTTATAAGCCAACTATTTATCATAGCTTTGGCAGGGCACTTGACACTCCAAATTTTTATGCTGTATTTAGGTAATGCCTATGGGAAAAAAGAATTAATAGATGTCAGCTGTAGTGAAATTGTTGCCCCAAAGCCAACTCAGCTTATAGTTCTCTCTAGTATAGGATAACATACATATAAGCTTGAGGCTTGTCTTGGCTGTGTATCCTAAAGCATTAAGCAATCTATTGAGATGGTTAGTGCGCGTTTAGGTAGAACAGTTTGTAAACATTTATGATCGTCAATCCGTTATGATTTGGAGGAAGATCAAATGATCAATGTTAGGTGTTGTCTCCAATAGACATCTGCTTGAAGACCAAGGATCTGTTCAAACATTCATGTTATCATGTGATACTCGGGGGTGATATTGGTCGACTTGATAATGTAAAGCCGTCATGAGGTATTTCTGGAAAGGGGAGCGGATGGCATGGCTAATTGGATGCCAAGGGCTTTTATTTGTGTAATATTTTAAGGACTAAATTACTCCAAAATGGAATCATTATTGTTATTTTTGCTTGATGAACCCTTACAAAACAAACAATGTGAATGTAGTCATAGGTTAATTATGCCCCATCCACACTGCTCTTCACTTTTGCATAGTTCCTGCCACTTCACTAGATGAATTTTCGTTGTGGTGTTGTCGTTGCCCAATCAATGGCTCTTCAAATCTTGTTAATTTTTCTCTCAACATCGTTGGGTAGGGAGATGCAGCAAATGAAATATGAAGAGATGCTAGTATCCCTCGACTTTATAAAGGAGAGTCGCCTGACAATCTTTAGGAGTTTTTATTTCCTTAACTCGAGCTTTGTCTTTTCTATGGCTGGGTTAGGTTAAAAGTAAAAGGAGTAGGGGAAAAAACCAAAATAGCACACTTTGACAAAAAATATTCTGGTATAGCCCCCGTTTGAAAATAATTCCCAAGATAGCCCATTTTGGGCAGAAAACGCCACTTGAATTGGCGTGTTTAAAGTCCAGGATGTGAAAACGCCATTCATTTTGGAGCTTTTAACAAAATATTGAAAAACAAATAAAGAAAAGAGTGAAAATGCCAAAATAATTGGCACTTTCACCCCAACATTGAGGATGAAAACGCCATTTTTTTTCTTTATTTTTTTTTTCAATTTTTTATTAAAAGTTCCAAAATGAATGGCATTTTCACCTCCTGCATGTATAAAACGCCAATTCAAGTGGCGTATTCTCACCAAAGTGGGCTATGTTGGGAATTATTTTCAAAAGGGTGCTATACCCGGAATATTTTTTGTCAAAGTGTGCTATTTCGGTTTTTTTGCCAAAGGAGTATTAATTCATGTGTAATATGGGCTTGTGTCTATAAACTAAATCAAGTCAGAGTCCAATAAGTCAATAGGTCCAATAGAGTTCGGTTGGGATACATTTAGGATTATGTCCACCTCTCTTATATATCGGAAGGGTTTCTCTAGTGCCAAACACATTGTCAATATATCGTCCACTATTGTCTAATCAATATATCTAACATGTTCCATAATGTAGCACTATCCCTTACTGGGGGGTTAGAGGGAGACCCCAAATATATAAAGGGAAATACCTCCTTTCACTGGAGGATATGGAAAAAAACTACATAGTTCTCGTTATTCACATGAGTTCCACAATGGATTATCTGTGGAAGTTGATTCTAAGTCTTCATAGATGTTGGAAAATACCCAAAATACATTGATACGATTGTGATTCGTGGGTTTGATGAAAATAATGGTGTCGTGGTGTCATCCGCAAATTGGCTGATGCGCTTATAGAATCAAGGATGTTATTTTTCATAGCAAGCTTGGACATGCTTGCGAGGATAAAGGTGGCAACAATGAATAGTCTGGGTAAAGGGGATCACCTTGTTGTAGCCCGGTGGAGCTGGTGAAGCAGTCAAAGGGGAGTGTCATTGATGAGTGCAGAATAGTAATAAAGTACAAATGTAACTATGAATGCAGGGGATCTATAAGTGGAGAAGTTGTAGCCATGGATATTGAATGCAGGGGATCTATAAGTGGAGAAGTTGTAGCCATGGAGATATTGTATCAGAATGACAATTGATGGTATAAAGGGCTTCTTGAAAATCAGGTTTGAGAATGAGGGGAAGTTGCTTCTTTCTGTGGCCGAGGTGAATAGTATCATTTTCAATGATAGCATCATGTATTCTCGTGCCAGAGATGAAGGCTATTTACTCCTTATGGTTGATACGACTAAGATGTGCTTTAAGTGTAAAGCTGTGTTTTTGCTATAATATTGTAAGTTGTTGTTGATGCTAATAGGTAGGTATAAGTTAATATTAAAAGGGTTGCCCACCGTTTTTCCAAGAGTGATTAGCGTTTTGCTAAGAATGCTAATATGTGAGATGATGCCATCTTTCATTTGAATATCTTTCAGTATATCGAGGAAATTGTTCTCTAAAAATTTCAAATAGTGCTGGTAAAAGGATATACTAAAACCACCGGGCCTTGATGGGCTCCTTTGGGCTGAAGTCTTTGATCAAGAGTGAGGGTCTTTAATCATTACTATAAATATAGTCATTAATACTGTATGACATTTGTATACTCAGTATGCTCAGTACTTAAGGGTATTTCCACAAGAAACTTGTTTGCAGTCTTTGTAACTACAAATACTTGAGACGGCGAAAATTATAGCTATCGCACCCTAAAGTAGTTTGTCTAGGTTAGATAGATATACATGTCGTATTTTTTATTATTTTCTTGTTTGGCACATAGATTTGATGTCATCGACTTGAATTATAGTAATAAATGAAGTTATTTTCGGTCCACATGAATCGGTTATACTAGCATGGAGCACTGTTGTCCTTATGTGAATGACACTTCATCCACTTTTTTTTTTTAAAATTGGCCATTCTATTCATCTTGTGGCCTGGGATCGATCCTGGGACCTCTCACTAACAAACCGAGTGTCTAACCATCTTGGTGTCTTCTGTTAGACCATCCACTTGATGAGTAATACTGCATTTTGATTGTTGACTAGATACTGCATTGTCCAAGGAAGCCTATTTCTATGACAATTATGCAAAAGAAATTAGCTCACTGCTCACCCTCTTATATTGTGCTAATGTTTCCTTGCAAAGACAACTTTATTTTCGGTTTGATTTCTAGCACCATGCATCTATGCTAAAGTCACTCTTTGAAAATTGCACTACATTACTATATATTCTAACATTTTCTTTTGAGATACAGGTACATTGATTATCTATTCTTGGGGGATTATGTTGATCGAGGTCAGCACAGTTTGGAAACAATTGCCCTCTTGCTTTCTTTAAAGGTGTGCTCCTATACCAATGAGTTTATATAGTTACGATGTTGTTTAGAACTTGTATTGACAATTTCAGGTTTTCATTTCTTCTTCCAGGTTGAATATCCTCGCAATGTCCATCTAATTCGTGGAAACCATGAGGCTGCAGATATCAACGCTCTTTTTGGGTTCCGGATCGAATGCATAGAACGCATGGTAACCATAACTATACATTTTGTAGATTAACTCTTCACATGGACTCATACGGTCACTTTATGCATAATAGGGTGAACGGGATGGAATCTGGGCATGGCATCGAATAAACCGTTTGTTTAATTGGCTTCCATTAGCTGCTCTTATTGAAAAGAAAATTATCTGCATGCATGGCGGCATTGGACGCTCAATCAACCACATAGAGCAAATTGAGAATCTCCAACGACCAATTACAATGGAGGCAGGATCTGTTGTTCTTATGGATTTATTATGGTTAGTACTTATAGTGCTTCTCTTTCTCAAGATTAAAGTAGCCTAAATTTTTCTGATTTAGATTCATTTATAGGTCTGATCCTACTGAAAATGATAGTGTTGAAGGATTAAGGCCAAATGCTCGAGGTCCAGGCCTGGTGACATTTGGGGTTGGTGCTTTCTGTCTTCAATTTCTAATTAATGTTCTTATTTCATCTGATTTAGTATCATGTTTGTTTTTCTCTATTGTTTTGCATGCAAGTCTTTTTATTTTCGACTTAGTATAATTTTGCTTATTTCCATATCACCATGAATGCAGTATCAAGTAGTTTATTCCGTTCTGTTGAGTGTGACATTACAAAGGACTTTGGATGTTGTATCTAATATCTATATATTCTTTAAGTATTGTGATTTTAAATTCAATTTCTGGCGCAAGTCTGTCTTTTTGTTTTGTAGGGTTAATTATGTGTAATTTTTCTTCAAATAAGGGGTAGTGAATTCAAATACAACACTAATACACTAATCTGTCCTCCAGAATATGGAAGGTGTAGCTCCTATCGTGTAAACATAGCAATCATATTTCTACCTTTGGAAAAGGATTACCTATTTGAATGGATATTAAATTCAATATCTTTAAAAGTGTATACTTTTGATATTACATGAATGCCAAACCTGTAGTACTAGTACCCAACAACATAGTCAAGTTGTTTGGTCAGTGTCTTGGTACATTGTATTAAAATACAAGGGGAGCAATTGCTTTAGATCTATATGAGCTATTTAGGACATCAAACAAGATGGTTTTAGTTTGTCGTTTGCAAACATCATCAACTAAGAAATTATAAAGTTTGCAAACATCTCAACTTTTAACATTATAGTTATCAAATAAAAATAGAAAATGGTTTTTTGACATAGAACAAATATTGAAATCCGCATAACTATTAAGAAAAATAAATAAATATCAATCTCAAGTCATTTTCTCAAGGAAAAATATGCTACACGTGTAGTTTATGATCTCAGTGGACGTTTGTTTTCACGCAATTTGAATTATGGCTTGATTTGTTTTCTTTTTTACCCTTCGTATCCAATACCTCTCCAATGACAAGTACAGTAGGTTATCCAAAAAAACAAAAACAAATACAGTCCTAAGGATGTATGCAAACATATGCAAGTGTCATAAATGGTATTGTTTATGTAGAAGTGTAAAATATATTGTGGCTCTCTTGATTGATTAGATGAATATTCTCATATTTATATTGTTGGAATTTTATGAATGAACATGGTTGTTTTTGTAATATATCTAAGAATATAAGTTTATTTTGCAGCCTGATCGTGTCATGGAGTTCTGCAAGAACAACGATCTTCAATTGATTGTGCGTGCACACGAGTGTGTGATGGATGGTTTTGAGCGCTTTGCCCAGGGACATTTAATCACATTATTTTCTGCCACCAATTATTGTGGTAATACAATTAAACCTGGCTAAAACAAAATCTACGGCCATTGATTTGCATCTGTATCCTCTTTTTTATCTGGCAAATATTCTTCTCACAGGGACAGCGAATAATGCGGGAGCTATACTAGTTTTGGGAAGGGACCTTGTAGTTGTTCCAAAACTAATTCATCCTTTACCGCCAGCCATCAACTCTGCTGAATCTTCACCAGATCACATTGAGGATACATGGATGCAGGTATCCCATTGTTTTCATATTGCAAAAAAACTGTACTTGGTATAAACTTCTACTGGGTATCAAGTGTTTTTCTTGCATAGTGGGATTTTTAATCTGTATCAAGTGCTTGATTTTACATAATGTCAATTTTTTTGACATAGGAGCTTAATGCCAATCGTCCTCCAACTCCAACCAGAGGTCGTCCTCAAGCTGCAAATGATCGTGGGCCCTTAGCTTGGATGTAGTTCTCCGTTATCCCTATGTTCGTGTATATATGTTTACTGCAGACGGATGGTGTAGAATCTATCTAGCTGCAAGGGAATCAGGAGAGAAAAATCAAAGCTTTAGGACTTGCTTGCAATGATGGTGAGGACTGAGGAGAAGACATAAATGAGACTAAACATCTTAACGGCAAACATCAAATTTTCTTGGTTATACCCAATATCATGTGCCATATTCTATGGTGCCAGCATCTGTTAACACTATCCAGATACGCTGATATGTATATTCATTCTATGCCTATTTGGAGCTTGAGCGTCCGTCAATGATATTGAGTCATGGGAGCAACATAATTGGAATCCAGTTTTGAGTTTAGTGAGGGGCATATAACCATGTACAAATTGCCCTGCCATGTCCAGCACGTCATTTGTATTCCAGTATGTGTCGTCTGTACAATAGAAGTTTTGATAGTTTCTGGATTGGTTCGTTGGTTTGAGGTTATGGTGAAATGATCTATTTTCCATTTTTTTTCCTGGTCCGGTGTTGGGGGTACGGGTAGAACTGCTCATTCTTTTATATTATATCATAACGTGGGAAATATTGCTCCTGCAGCCACTGACTGGTTAAGTGATTGACTACTTGTAATAGTTCAGAATTAACAGTGATCCATTATGCATGTGGTTGGTTGGTAAAAGTTCTAATAAAGTCTGCTTGTACTAAATTATGGCAAAGGTTTTGCTTTTCTTGTATTAGGCTCTTTGTATAAATACATGATGGTTTGGAATGAGGATCAGATGATGTGTAAAGGACCAAGATAACCGTAACTTGTTTGTCTCCAGGATTTTTTTCGAGACCTTATTTTGCAGTTTATTCTGACCCTGTCAGTCTTGACGGATGTACCTGTGAGTCTCTGGCGGTGTTGTTCTGCATTTCCCATGTTGGGAGTAAAAATTAACGATGGTCATTAAGTTGGTTAATTCATTTATGTGATCTTTGTGTTTGAAGTTAATGTTGCACGTCATGGAATATCTCTTAAGGAATCCGTTAAGATGTAAAATAAAGAGCATCAGATATCATTGGGTTCGGTTCATCTGCCTGCTCACAAGGACCAAAACTCCAATCATAAACAATAATTAAAACCATGCTGCAAGAAATTGGCCTCTTACATTGTGTTTCGGGATACACTTTGATCCTGTGCGAAATTATAGTTGTATATTTGAAAACAGTCCAGAAAAGAAAGTCTTCATCATACCTTTTGAACCTTTGCGCAATTATAGTTGTATATAGGAGAGTAGTTCAGAAATGAAAAAATTTATGGTTTCTTAAGATTATGCATGTAAAGTTGTATAACCATCAAAGAATAATCTTATGGGAACAATGTTACAATTTTCCTGATAGCCACCATGGAATGTCATGCCTTGTCAAACAGGCAAGGTGGGTTTTGGGTGGGGGTGGGGGGACTATGATAGGCAAAGATTAAGCATGTAAAGTTGTAACTAACAAAGAATTGTCTTATGGGAATGAACATTGTGACAGTTTTCCTAACAGCCACCATGGGATGTCATACTTTTTCAGACAAGGATGTGACCATCGACAGCCTAATTAAGGCTTGGCGGTATGTTGTTATTATTGTTGAGCTACTGTTTGGGGATATGGGTTCTCTCCCCTTGAAAGAACGTTTGATCACCATATTGAGATTGACGGATAAAATTTGCATGGTGAAACATTCGCCATATCTAGCCATTTTTGGTCAGAAATGATAACCTAGCACTGGGGATGGCCTTTGGCCAACTACTGGAAACTATCTAAATATACAACATGAAAAACATTTCTTTCAACCATCAGAAGGAACAACATAGAAGGTATAGTGTGGATTTGTATTACTGATACACCTTATTCTATATATTAGGAATGTCCAAGAACATGCAAATGACATCATTGGTAAGCCCATCAAGGTTGATGGCAACATAGAACGACAAAAGAGGGGAAGGTTTGTTGGACTGACTCTAAAACAAAGAATAATAAAACTCCTCACCATCTTGATTGACAAGGACCACTTCAGGATTGTGGTATACAACATTCCAGTTATATATATGCAATGAGAATGGTCAGGCGTTCAAAAAGACTATCAACACTGAAAACCTACGACATTGTCATCGACTAAAGGGGAAAAGTGTCACATTATGATCAACATATTGATATCTATTGTAATGAATTACAAACTCAATATGAACAAATCCTATGTACAGAAGTGGCAAACACTAGGCAAAAGAGCTATATCTCATGGCTTAAGGATGGTGATGCAAATACCTCCTTTCATTCCTATATTAAAGCAAGACACGTCAGGAACACTATAATGAAGTTGCATGTTGCCAATGGTGTTTGGATTGATGATCCTTGTCAGTTTGAAAAATATGGTATTACAATTCTTCAATGAACAATTCTGCTATCTTCTAATCCATGTCCATTTTATAGTAATGCAATGCCTTCATCGCAAACATCTCTTTCTGATGTAGAAAAATAATATCTTCAGCAACTTCCTTTTTTTGTCGGCAAAAAAACTATATTGCTATTAAAATTTACCAAAACTTTAGGTACATGAAGACGCACCCCCTAACCCTTTACAGGATTACATAAAGAAAACAAAAGACCAGATTCTAATCGGTCTTGAACATAAGATCTCTAAACAGAAGAAACTACAAACCAGAAAGAAGCGTCCCAGAATAATACACAAACAAGAAACTAACTATCCATCAGCCTACACAGTTGAGGAGCTACACTGGAAATAATGACCACCCACAAATTGTGCAGGCACAAAAGGTAGACAAAGGACCTCCAGCTTCTATCTATGCACCAAACAAGACCACACTTCTATTTTGGAGTTTGTCTGTCTCAAACAGCTTCAACAACTTCCTTTGTCATCTGAAATCTTTACAACACTTCCATCTATGTGTAAGCGCAAAGCCGCTGGGCTAGATGGTGTCCATGTGGAATTTCTACTACACCATTGGACCACAATACATCTGTCTTTGGTTATAACTAATAGAAACATTTTATCTGGATACCCTCTTCCTTCATCAATGCACAACGTTGTTCTAGTTTTGATTTTGAAAGTAGCCAACCCTATCACATGCAAATAGCTTCGCCCCATTTCTTTAAATAATGTTTATCTAAATCCATCTTCCAAGATTGTTGTTAATTGCCTCAAGAAATATATGCCTAATTGGATTCGCGAAGCACAACCCAGCTTCATTCTTGTAAGACGTATTACTGACGATATCATTTTAGTTCAAGAATTGATACATTTTATGGGAAGACCGCATTCTTATAAATCAACGGCTATTACGATTGATTTAAACAAGGCATATGATTGTATGTCTTGGCTTTTATATTAGACACAATTGTTAAGGCTGGAATCCCAATACACTTAGTCAATTATTTTATGAATTCAAAATCTGGTGGTCGCATAAGTGTCTTGTGGAATGGCCAACAATTTCCAAGCCTCAAAGCATCAAGGGGTCTTAGACAAGGAGACCCATTATCTCCTTATTTATTTGTCATGTGCCTTAACAAGTTAAGCATGTTAATTGAAGAGTAAGTATCTCAACACTTGTGGAAACCAGTAAAAATATCGTGCTCAGGTCCAGCCATGTCTCATGTGGCATTTGCAAATGACATAAAGTTGTTTGCAAAGGAAGATTTGAATCATATCCGGCTCATTCTCAACTGCTTTTAACAGTTCAAACAAGAATCAAGACAGATGATTTCATCTGGAAAGAGTTTGATCTACTTTTCGTCTTATGTACCTTCTTCACTGCAGAGGGAAATCTACTATGAAGCCAGTATGATATGTACAACAAATCTTGGTCTTTATCTGTGTGTCCCAATAGTTCATGGTAGAATCACAAAGGCAACTTACCAGCGTGTCTACCATTCAATAGATTCACATATTAATAGTTGGTCGGGTAAAAATTTAAATATTGTTGGTCAAATTGCCTTGGCATACTCGGTCCTGAGCATGTGCACAAATTGGCCGGTTAATTCGTCAATTTGTTTGGAAGAAGTGCTATTCACAACAGCCTCTCTCCTTGGTATCCTGGAACCACCTAATTTTGAACAAGAGATCAGGAGGATTAGGCATCGAATCGATGCGGGAATGGAATATGGCCCTCCTAATGAAGTCGACATGGAAATTTTATCATAAAAGCAATAACATTTGGGTAGTTGCAATTCAAAACAGATATAAAACCTTCACTACATTGGCTTCTCAAAGATGTAGTGCTTTTTGGAGAGTTATTAATGGCTTATTTGAGATAGTACGCGACCAAGGCCATAAGATCATAATCTCAGGGAGAAATACTTCTACATGGTTTAACAACTGGATCCCTAGTACAAATGACCAGTTTTATAACCTTATATTACCAGTACTGCACGATCTGTAGGATCTCAAAATGTGTAGTATAATTGACAATGATGATTGGGATGTTGACTTATGCGCTCCTATTTCTCTGATGATATTGTGAAATGGATCATTTCTTTACATCTGCTACTTTAGAATCATGAGGATGATACATTGGCTTGGTCCTTAAAGAATGATCTATTCACTATTGCTTCTTCTTATCAATTGTTGATAAAGAACATAATATCCTCGTGTTCGGGACCTTGGAATCAGTTATGGAAACTTCAGATTCCAAACAAACTTTTTTTTGTGGCTAGTACTACATAACAGCCTAATGACTAATGCTCGTAGATTTCAACGACATTTTATTTGAAGACCCAACTTGCACATTGTGCTTGGCAGAATCTGAAACTAATCCCCATGTGTTGAGGGATTGCATCTATGCCATCAACATTTGAAAACGCTTAAATATTCATCATATGATCCCAAGTTTTTCCTCGTTACTCCTTCTGGAATTGGCTAGTGTGGGTACATTCGTTGACGCTTCAGTTAGTACAATCTTTGTGGTCGGATGTTATCACATATGGTTGGCCTACAATAATAAGGTGTTCAATAATGAAATTAGTAATATTTCAAAAACATGAAACTCAATCTTTTGGATGGCTATAGATATTGGAAATGCTTGGTCCTCAGTAATTTCAAATTCTAGCTCCAGTACTACTACTTCTTATGATACAAACCCCACACGGTGGTTACATCCACCTTTTGATTGGGTAAAAATAAATGTGGATGCTTCAGTTAACCCTACTCGTACTTTTTTGGATTTCATAGTGAGGTCTCATTCAGGGTCCTGGTGACATGGAGGTACTAGATAGATATAAAGTTCTTTTGTGCTTGAAGTTGGATGTACAACAATTGAATTTGCACTGTCACTAGCTTTGCAAAATGAATGGAAAAATATCATTATTGAATCAGATTCAGTTTCTATGATTAATGCAATTAAAACACAAGATGCTCAACATCTGATATCACAAAGGTGGCTCATTTCTATTATTGATTATCTTCGCCGAGCTTAGACTATCCATTTGAGGAAGATACCTAGAAGCCAAAATGTTGAAGTGGATCAACTAGAAAAGCTAAGCCATTCGAGGTATCAAATAATGACTATGTTACTCCCCCTATAGGGTTTTGTTTACAGATCTCAAACATATTTTGTAAAGGAACCATACTATGGCTACTAACTTTTACTTTTGTAATATGTATGTTTATTGCATCCCTGATGCAAGTTAATCAATGAAAGCTTACTCTCCCCAAAAAAAAGAAGGGCAAAAATGTCAGGAAAATAATACAGAAACTTGGGTGGTAAGTACAACTACTCAGTTGAGATCTAAGCTCCCACTAGAACCAGTATAGAAAAAGGGCATAGAAAAACAAGGAGCACCAAGGTGACGATCCAATCTAACAAAAAAGCATAGAATATAGAGAATTAATAAGACAATGCCATTAACAAGGAAATGAAATGGTTGATCCACAACATAAAGCCATACAACAGAAAATCAATGAATCAATCATATAACCTAGAAAAAGAGATCAAAGATAAATAAATAATGATATCTATTCAACGACAAAGGTAATAGATATGAGAAGGGAGATAAATAAGAACAGTTAACATTTGTGTCTAAGCCCAAGCAGCATGGGCATACTAGATGGATAAAGCTTGAGGAGCATCAAAATAATTGAATGTAAAGGAAATTCAATACATGATACCAAATTGTTGAACCCATCATGTGGAAGTGGTTGCATATCGAATAGTACTCCAAATTGTCGTGCATACAAGCAAAGATATTAATACTATGGGTTTGAACTCAATTGATATATACAACCATCACAAGTTTTTACTATATGAACGTTTCAACAAATTCATCCACCATGATAGAATGTCTTTGTCAAAGAGGATCTTATGGAATGCATTTTAGAAAAACATGAATATCCTCTATGAAAGGAAAAGATTGTGCATGTAAAGTTGTATAACCAACAAAGAATTATCTTACAGGAACTAACAATGTGATAGTTCTCCTTATAGTCACCATGGAATATCATGCTTTCTCAAACAAGGACATGATCATCAACAATCGAATGAAGGCTTGGCAGTATGTTGTTATAATCCCATTACTATCTAGGGAGATTAGTTGTCTCCCCTCGAAGGAATGTTATATCACCATATGAAGATTGATGGGTAATTTTTACATAGTGAAACAATCAGTTATGCTTTAGCGGATGGCCCTTGGCCAACTATTGGAAAATATCTAAAATACAACATAGAGAACGTTTCTTTCAATTATTAGAAGGAACAACATAGAAGGTATTAGTGCATATTTGTTTTCCTAGTATGCATTATTTGTATATACTAGGGATCTCCAAGAACATGTCAAATACATCATTCTAAGTCCTTCAAGGTTGATGGCAACATAGAACAACAAAAAAGGGGAAAGTTTATTAAGAATAATAAAACTCCTCATCCATACCATCCTGATTAACAAGGATCGCTTTAGGATTGAGAAACAACATACCATTTATGTGCATGCAATGTGAATGGCCAGACATGTTAAAAAAGACTAACACTCAAATACATTGACGTTGTCATTGACTAAGTGGAAGATAGTCAACAAAACAAGAGACATAGTTATGAGGTAATACACAACTACCCAGTTGAGATCCAAATGACTTCCACTAGAACAAGTAAAGAAGAAGGGAACACAAAAACAAGGATCACCAAGGTGATCAATCAATCTAAGAAAAAAGATAGAAAATGGAAATTCTGAAGGCAGACCCATTAACAAAAAAAATTGAAATGGTTAGTTCACAACATCAAGCCATATAGAATAAGAAACAATGAAGCAATTGTCTCACCTAGGAAAAAAGGTCAAAATTTAATGAAAACATGAATTATATTTGATGATGAAAGTAACCAATATGAGGATCGAATATAAGAAGAATATTTATCTTTTTATCTAAGACCATGCAACAAGGGTGTCCTAGATTGATAATGTCATCTCATATAGAAAAAGAGGTCAAAAATTGATAAAAACATGATTTGCATTTGATGATGAACTTAATCAATATGAGGATGGAAGATAAGAAGAATAGTTATCTTTCTATCTAAGACCATGCAACAAGGGTGTCCTATCTTGATAACACTTGAGAAATCATCAAAATAAAAGAATGCAAAGGAGATTTGATGCATAAGGCCAAATTGTTGAATCCATATGTGCTAGTGCTTGCATAGTGAATAGAGTTCCAAATTGTGGTGCATACAAGAAAAGATATTATTATTATGGGTTTGGACTTATTTTACCTCTACAAAAATCACAAATTTTTACATAATACACTTTGCAACAACTTCATCCAAGGGGAAACAATGCCATTGCCAAAGTAGAGGTTGTGGAATACATATTAAAAAACATGAATCACTAGTGGATTTTTAACCTATGATGTCACTTTTCTTAACACTTTTTTCAAGAGGAATTGATACTACATATAATTTTGGTTAATAAAATACAAACATTGCAATTGACATTTAGAAAGAAAAAAATACGGGTACTGCTTTCATTTGGACATCGGTTTCTTTGGAAGGAACCAACACAAACATCCTATAGAATTCAATTTCTTGAAGAAAAAAAGTGGTAAAGCACATGATGCATCAGTTGACAAGGACCAGTGAAACAAATATTCCCATGAAACAAATTTTAATTTCATAATGATTGTGGTTTTGGTTATTTTCTAGGAAAACTGACGCCACATGTTACGTGCCCTGTGAAAAAAAATTCTTCCAAAAATCTTATAGTGTTGATTCATTTTTTAGGAGATGATACTAGCTCCCCCCCCACATTCCCCAAAAAATGTTATTTCCCCCCCAAATAGGGTCATGTCGTTGGTTTTGGTCTTATAATTGAAACTATAGGTCTTGGTGGGGTTGACATGTTTTTAAAAGAAAAGGATGTATGTTGTCAGTTTCTGAATGACCAACTAACAACATAGTTGAACCGATGTCGTCGGATTTGGTGACCAAAGAGACGACATAATTTTTAATGTCAGTTCTATCATATCAATCGATGACTAAGTTATACTTAATAGTACCTAAAAAAATTTCTTTCATCACCCCTGCTACCTAGCTCTTGAGATTGTCTTCTTCCTCCTATGACCAGTGCCATTCCCTACTTTTATAGATGTGTTACTATGTCATTGTCTCAGTCGTATCCCTTCCTCTTCTTCCTCCTCTCTCCATTCCTCTCTCCATCTTTGCTTTGACTACTGCCATTGTCGTGCTCCTACTCTATCTACCACTAACTGATGTTGTTCATCGATGAAAGTTGTTATTGTTGTCGGTCTATGGTCCACCGCTACCTCTTTTTCTCGACGTGCCACCACTATTGCTGCTCGACGTTGGTTTCCAAGCCGTAGGTGCTTAGTACCACCGCCACTGCTTCTTAACACCACCGTTTTCTCCATTGATGTAGCTTCTCCTTTCCTTGACATTGATGCTTCCAGTTATCTGAGGTCATTTCTTAATCTATATATTATTATTATCTCTAATATGAGTTAATATCAAACATAAAAAATAAAATCAATTAATTTTGATTTTATCTAATATCTTCAAGTAAATTTAATTTTTTTCTAAGTACTTGGTGTAGATACAGAAATGAAATTAGTTAATGTTTTTTTTTTAAAGTGTGTATTTATACTACATATTGAAATGACTATTAGATCTAACTTATCTAAGCCCTAAAAGTTTTGATCTATAACTCAATGTATACTTTTTTTTGCACCTAGGATATGAATGGTAACACAAGGATCTTAAGTATATAAATTATAGCATACATGTATTATGTTGGACTAGAATCCCATTTCTCTAGATTTACTCATTAAGAGTAAATCTTGGATAGTCCCCGATTTGGAACTGTTCTTGAGCACTTAATTTCACTTAGGATGTAAGTGTATAATGTGTGTTCAATTTTCAAGATGTTTCATCAATACTTCCCTATTTTTTCTCTAAGTACATATGTTGGTGGGTATTTTTTCATCTACATTAGTGTACTTGCAGAACTGTGGGAAAATGCTATAGTAATATTCTTGAAAACTAAATATACATTATAAACTTACTAGTGAGATTAGGTCTTCAAGAATGGGATAGGTAGTACACATTCATTACTAAAACTTAAACCCTAAATGCTAAACCCTAAACTCGAAACCCTAAAACCTAAATGCAAACCTTAATGTCTAAACCTTAACCCTAATGTCTAAACCCTAAACTTAAACCCTATTCAATTTTATGTAGCTAACACTGAATTCATTCCTCATTTTTCATGTGATCATAGAATGGATCAATCATGGATGCCCATTCCAAATCGCTCCACTCTGGAATGTATTGCTGCTCTTGATCAATTTAATAGATTTGGAGAGGAACAAAGAAAACAACCTAGACATAGGTTATATTGTCCATGTAGGAATTACAGCAACAACTTAAAAGTCGACATTGTTGACTAAATCAATAGTCTTATCATGTGTGATGCAATTGTACAGGGCTATATAGAATGGTATTTGCATGAATAGATTCCTATATGAGATCAATAGATGTTGATAGCAGTATTTGTGTTGAAGAAGAAACTATTGATGATGTTGATGTGAAAGAACCAATTCTAATAGACATGGTTGAGCGATTCTAGATAGTTGTGTGGTAAATCTTACTGATCAACCTTCCTTATTCAAAAACAGTTTGCATGATGTTGAGAGACCATTATACTTAGGTTGTACTAAGTTTGCAAAGCTAAGTGTTGTGTTGAGATTGTATACCCTGAAGGCTAACAATAGATGGAGTGATAAAAGTTTCATGTCTCTATTGTCTTTGTTGAAAGAAATTCTTCCTGAAGGCAACGAGCTTCCAATCTCGACATACAAAAAAGCAAAATGGTGTTCCCAATGGGAATGGAGGCTAAGAATATACATGCATACCCAAATAATCGTGTGTTATTTTAAAAAGACTATGTGGATTTGAAAGATTGTCCAAAATATGGGACATCAAGATACAAAATGATGACTTCAGGTAAGGCTAAAAGTGGCTATCTTTCCAAGGTGATGTGGTATCTACATATAATACTAGAATTTTAATGCTTGTTTGTAAATATCATAGATGCACAAAATTTATCTTGACATCCAGAGGTAAAGAAAAATAAATAATAGAATCCTATGACATGCGTATGATTCCCCATAATGTGTCAAGTCGTTATGTCTGGCATCACCAATCACTACTACAAAAACATCATTCAGTGGCGCTTTTAGTGGCGTCGGTTATTTAGGAAAACCGACTCCTATTTTACATAGGCGTCGGTTATTTATACTCACCGACGTCTATATTCGAAGACCAGCCAGACACGGGTACCGCTTTGTATTCAGCGTCGGCCATTTATAACAGACCGACGTCTAAAAGTAGCCCGCGAAAATCAATTTTCGAGCGAACTTTTTTCGTCTCCTACAGCGTCGGTTTGGTAACTATTAACCGACTCCTATGTAAATGAAAATTTGCGCGAAAAATTAGGGTAAAGGTTGCATTGTTGGGCGTCGGTGTATTACTATCAACCGACGCCTTTAGCAACCTAATAGACCCGCGCGACGCTCATTAGGCACCTACATGTTCCATTGTCTTCATCGCTAGCTGCCGCGCTGCTCGATCGCCCGCCTGCCGGTTCTCGCCGTCGCCGACGCTGCCCGTGCTTCCTTGCCTCGCCGTCGCCGCCGACGTTGCTGCTGCTGTGCGTCGCCGCCAACCTTGCTACTGCTGCTGCTGTTCGTCGCCGGCGCCGCCCACCTAGCTTCTTCCAACAGAGCCACCGCCCTAGCTTCTTCTCCGGCGCCATTCTTCTCCGCCGCCCCTGCTGCTGCTGCTGTCCGCTCGTCGCCGCCCTGCACCGCCGCCCTGCTGCTCCAGCCACCTGCTGCCCGCGTGCGCGCCCTGCTGCTCCATCCGCTGCGCCGCCGCCACGCCTGAGAACCGGCGCCGCCGCCACGCCTGGTGCCCTCCTGCTTGCCCACCTGCCTGCCCTAGCTCCTTCCTTTCTTCCTGCTGACACCCGGCGTCCTGTTTCTACAACACTGGTTAGTTTTATTGATTTCCTTGCTGTTAGTTTTACTGATTGCTGTTTTACTGCTTTTGTTGATTAGATATGTATAGAAGTTCCTTATAAATATATTTTTTTATATACACATACATGTAATTTTGTATAAAATTCATGATGTAGTGTGATCTTAAATCCTAGAGTGTACCCCTTTTGTCTACTATTTGATATCCTTGATTTTATCTTCTATCCTAAATAAAATTAAGGGACCCATGATTAGAAAACAATTCCAAACATGGCACCCACACTAATTGGAAGGAAATAAAATATGATTATTGAAATGTACATTTGTGATGTGATACCTTTTTTAGGATGCATATATTAGATTCAACCTTTGAGACATCCTTTTATGAGTTCCAGTACAATTAGGGTTTCATTTCATTGCCATTGTATGTATTATAATATTACATCTTTCACATTAAAATTAATTAAATTGAATCCTATTGGAACCCTAATTTAAATCCTAATTTGATTTAAACTTGTCCATTCTAGCATCATTTGATTTGATTAAACCCTAACATTGTTTAAACCCTAAATTATATATTGTTTGTATGGAGTCCGGCTTCATTGTAGATATCTATTATTGTGTTTGTTGGCCTAGAAACCCGTCCAAGATTTACTCATTAGGAGTAAATCTTGGATAGTCCCCGGTTTGGGACTGTTCTTGAACACCTAATATCACTTAGGATGTAAGTGTATAATGTGTATTGAGTTTTCGAGAAAATTTTGGTAGCATTTCCCCGTTTGTTCTCTAAGTACATATGTACTTAGAGAACAGCAGGGAAATGCTGCCGAAATTTTCTTGAAAACCCAATACACATTATACACTTACTAGTGAGATTAGGTGTTTAAGGATGGGATAGGTGGTACACATTTATTATATATAAGAATGACATCACATGTGTTTGTTGGCCTAGAATGTGAACAATCATTGTTTTTTATATTACTTGTACATTGATATAAATTAGAATGAACAATCACTAAATTATATATTGTTTGTATGGAGTCCGGCTTCATTGTAGATATCTATTATTGTGTTTGTTGGCCTAGAAACCCGTCCAAGATTTACTCATTAGGAGTAAATCTTGGATAGTCCCCGGTTTGGGACTGTTCTTGAACACCTAATCTCACTTAGGATGTAAGTGTATAATGTGTATTGAGTTTTCGAGAAAATTTTGGTAGCATTTCCCCGTTTGTTCTCTAAGTACATATGTACTTAGAGAACAGCGGGGAAATGCTGCCGAAATTTTCTTGAAAACCCAATACACATTATACACTTACTAGTGAGATTAGGTGTTCAAGGATGGGATAGGTGGTACACATTTATTATATATAAGAATGACATCACATGTGTTTGTTGGCCTAGAATGTGAACAATCATTGTTTTTTATATTACTTGTACATTGATATAAATTAGAATGAACAATCACTAAATTATATATTGTTTGTATGGAGTCCGGCTTCATTGTAGATATCTATTATTGTGTTTGTTGGCCTAGAAACCCGTCCAAGATTTACTCATTAGGAGTAAATCTTGGATAGTCCCCGGTTTGGGACTGTTCTTGAACACCTAATCTCACTTAGGATGTAAGTGTATAATGTGTATTGAGTTTTCGAGAAAATTTTGGTAGCATTTCCCCATTTGTTCTCTAAGTACATATGTACTTAGAGAACAGTGGGGAAATGCTGCCGAAATTTTCTTGAAAACCCAATACACATTATACACTTACTAGTGAGATTAGGTGTTCAAGGATGGGATAGGTGGTACACATTTATTATATATAAGAATGACATCACATGTGTTTGTTGGCCTAGAATGTGAACAATCATTGTTTTTTATATTACTTGTACATTGAAGGATTGGTAATTGATAAAAGATCACAATTTTAGAGACATGTATGTTTATACAAATGCTAAATGTTTTCCTTATTCTAGTTGATACAAATGCTAAATGTTTTCCTTTTTAATGAAATTTTCAGATGGCTCACCATGATGAGAATGATGTCCATGATGAGCATGAAGTCCATGATGAGCATGCTGTCCATGACGAGCATGGCGAGGATACCAACGTAAGTTCTAAAAACATATCCCGTATTTCTATAAAATTCATTATCTTCTAGTTATGTCATATATCCTGTATTTCTATATTGGCTTAATTCGGTGTGTTTATTTTTGTCAAATTTTAGGTTGATGATGCACAGCTACCCACTGAAGCAATTGAGCAACTTGATGCGCAGCAACAAAAACTTAACAAGAAAAGGGGTATCACTCTGTTGAAAAAGTTACTTGCGCTGAGTGGCAGTGGATCCAAATTGGTTGTGGATTTTGATAATGGAGGGAATGCAATTGGAGTGAACCGCAATAATTTTATAAACTATCTTGGGATTGTCACTCGAAGCCATTGTGGTGTTAAGTATGATAATTGGCATAAAGTTCCTCAGGCGAAGAAAGACTTGATATGGAAAGATTTATGCGTGAGTTATTATTATTTGCAATTCTATTTTGTAGATTACAAATTCTATTATTTGCAATTATATTTTTGGTACTAGTTAATAACATTTCTATTTTACAGAATCTATTTGCATTGGATGAGATGTTGCATCGTAAAAGTGTGATGCAACGCGCTGGAAAGATGCTTAGGAATTACAGGACAAATCTGAACAGAGAATACATAAGACAGGGTGATAAGAAGAAGAAGTCAGCCCTTGAACAATGGAACTTCTTGGACAAAGAAGATTGGGACAATTTTGTTGCTTCAAGAAAATCTGAAGAATTCAAGGTATTAGGCGTCACTCCCATTTTAATTAATATACATTGTATTCACCTATTCAAGATTAACATTTAGTGCTACTAACCTAATTATAAATGTGCATACTAACTAGGCCCTCAGTGACGCACAAAAAGCAAGGCGTGCACTGAATGTACATGACCATACTATGGGTCCAAAAGGCTATGCAAGCGTTTGCCAAAGACTACAGGTGGAGTCTGCGGCTACTCAGGAGTCTGCGGCTACTCAGGAGTCTGCGGCCACACCCTTGCCTCGCCATGATATCTGGATAGCTGGCAGGAAAAACAAGAAGGGTGAAATAAAGAAGCCCGAAACTGCTGAGGCGGCTGCAAAAATGGTAAAATACAACTCTTAGAGCAATCATTTGAATATTGATTATTTGTGGTGTTAACTTACCAATTTTTGTTTATGGTGATTAGCAGGAGCTGCACGAGCAGAGGAAACAAGGCACGTTCATCCCTCAGGGCACAAGGGATGAATTGACAGTTGCTCTGGGTAACCCAGAGCATCCTGGACGTGTTAGAGGTGTCGGCGCTGGTGTGGGCATCAAAGCATTCTTTGGGCCATCCCAGCGCAAACCCAGAGCGGGACTTTCTCAAGAAGAGGTAACATATTCTATTTTTAGAATGTTACTGCAAAAGGAAATTCATTAATAAAAAGCTAATATTTGTTTTATCCATGTATAGGAGAATAAGAGAGTCGAGGATATAGTTGCTAAGAAGCTCAACGATGTGGTTGCTGAGAAGGTCAAGGAAGAATTGATGCGGTGGCAGGCATCTCAGGCTTCCAATCAGCCTATGCCGACCCACTCTTCTCCTGGTGCACAGACTGCAAGTAATCCTGGAGACCCATCGCCTAACACGTCTGCTGTAAGTATTGTTTATGACATTGTAGCTAGTCTTTTCAAGATGATATGTTTTCAAGATGATATGTATATATGTATAACATTCTTTACGTAAATTTGTAGGCATTGAAGCCATGCCGCTTAAGAATGGAAAACTATGTTGTTGCAGAGGCGCAAGCTTACCAGTCCCTTCCTGGGGCAACGTTTCATGGGACTCCAATGCCGCAGGGCTACATTTGTGTGAGCCCGATACATGTATTACCCGATTGGAGGGAAGTTGAGTTGCCATATGCCCACCCAGATATTGATACACTTGGTGAGGCAGAAAGCGGGGTCATATTGTGGCCCAAAGCAGATGTCCTCTACACGACTGAAATTGTAAGATAAATTTACATTGATTTAGACTGTTAATGTGTATATATGATGTCAACTGATCTGAAATTATATATACAGGTTAAAAAGAAGACACCAGGAGCACCTAGGCCTCCACCTCTAATTCCCGCATTACCAACTTGGGTTCCAACTGACCTACCATACCCGTTAGGTCCTGCTTGTAGGGGAATGGCATGTTGGCTACGGGCACATAATATACTTTGCCCTATAATTGTTTCTTTAGATGCAGATTATGCAGGTCAATCATACGACAGCTCTTTATTTATACAAGATATTATTGAGCTGTTTATGTATGATTAGTTGAATACATCAATGATAGAGACATGGATAAGGTGAGATCTTGTTTATACATCCATATACCTTGTGTAAGATCCGGTGATCTAGTTTCTTATATATTAATGCATACGTCTATATGTTTTGTAGCTACTTAATCGAAGATCATTGCAAACAATTTGCATATGATCATGTGGGATTTTTGATTCCATCATTGATTAGTATGGTAGCTAAAGACCCTGATAGTGTTCAACAATACTGTATAGATGCTTTTACAATTTTTGGTCATCAAATGAAGACGATAATAATAGCTCCATTCAATGTCAAGTAAGTTTGTTGTATTTATAATTTGGACTTAAGAAAATTCCATTATTATTTTGCATTTTGAGTTATTAATTGTTAACTTTTTACCTCTAGTGGTAGACATTGGGAGTTACTAGTTATTGTCCCCGGGACGTTCACTGTTTATTATCTAGATCCCGCAGGAAGTACATTAAACACTAAAATTGGACACGTAATGAGAATGGCATTATTCTGGTGAGAAATATTTCATTTTTTATATCCGTTAACATCTTTTATTACATTACTATTTACTTATGCAACTTAGTGTGTTATATTAACATGTAGGGGTTTATATGCATTCAAAAATGCTGGAGGAAAGGTCCCAAGGAAAAAGAACCAGCCATTGTCTTGGGAGAACGTAAAAGTAAGTTCCCGACTCCCCGACTCCAATGTATATATTATTGATGTGAATTGTGCTTAGTTGTATTATTTTGTATGTTTCAATTTATAGTGCGCTACACAAGACAATGGCTGGGCATGCGCATACTATGTGATGCGATTTATGCAGATGATTATCAAACATGCCGCATTGGACATCGATACCATACATGAGGTATTATATATAGTCTCATTAGTTAGTATGAAATATATCAATCTTATTTTTATATTATTACTTATATATATACATCATTCTCTTTGCAGGTGTTTAAAACTGACCACACTATAGGCAAACGCTTAAAAAAATGTACATGCTCCATATACGAGGGAAGCATTAGATGAAGTAAGAGAAGAATGGGCAATAGCTGTACAAACAGTGGCAACTGTAAGATATAATTGGGATGTTGATAGTGATGATGAATGATACTTTGTAAATGAATGTTTCTGAATGTTAAAACATGTATTTGAATGATTCTATATGTGTGAACGTGACAATTGAATTGATGTCTGAATGTATCTACTTGTGTGAATCTTTTTATGTTAATTTTGCAGGTTTGTGGCCTGTTTGTAGGCTGATATCAATGGATGTCGTAAACCTGCAGTTCAGAAAACTGAACTGCAGGTTCTCATCCTGCTGACCAGCCACAGCAGGCCTGCAAACAGATTTATAAAAAAAAATAGATATAGGCGTCGGTTATTTACAGATAACCGTCAGCACAGACTTACAGCGTCGGTTTTTTGTTGAACACCGACGCCAAAAGTGTTCGCGCTACAGGAAATGGGAGTCATCTAGGACACTTTTCTGCGTCGGTCCTTTAGTATATAACCGACGCAGAAAGCGTCCTAGATGACGCCATTTTCTGTGGCGCGAACCCTTTTGGAGTCGGTGTTTTATAATAAACCGACGCCTTGATGTTAAATAGGCATCGGTTTTTTAACCGACGCTGAAGTGTCCAACCTTTTAGCGGCGCCCACATAGGCGTCGTTCAGAAACCGACGCCAAAGGGGGTTAAACACCCGACACTAAAAGGCACTTCTGTAGTAGTGAATAGAGACAAAAAGCATCTTCTGCTGAGCATTGTACTCTTGGATTTTCTGATTCTTCTACTACTCCTTCACCTCTACCTCACCATGAGGAGTGGATATATGTGAGGAAAAGTCACTCTAGAAAAATAACCATGTAACCTCTGAGGCGATTGCAAAAATGGTAAAATTCAACTCTCAAAGTGTATGTTCATTATTGATCTTAATTGTTATGTTTTACTGACTAATTAATATTTATGATGATCAGTGGGAGCTCTATGAGCAAAGAAAAGAAGGAAAGTTCATCCCTAAGGGCCAAATGGATGAATTAACAGTTTCTCTAGGTACTCAACAACATCCTCGCCATGTTAGGGGTGTTGGATCTGGTGTTGGAAGAAGACCCTTTTTTGGCACATCAGAGTGGAAGTACAGATCTGTAAAGAAAGGCAGATTGTCACAAGTTGAGGTAGTGGACATAGGTTCGAAGAGAATACAAGATTAATTGATAGTTTCAAAGAGAATACAAGAAGCAATGAGATAGTTTTAGGCTTCTCAGTCTCAACCTTCTCAGGTAGTACTTGTGCCTTGTCGCTCTTCTTGTGAGGTGGACCCATCTCAGACAGAGGTGGTTGGGATTAATCACATGAACCCGCTAGAAACATCCAATGTAAGTTTTTTCTAATATAATAGTCTTCCAAGTAAATTTATAATATGTTATGTTTGAGTATATATAACATTATATACAAATGGTGTTGAGAAAATGTCATCTTGCATTAGTAGAACATAGCTTCTATGTCATGGGATAGGGCAAGGCTTTCCCAAACATTACATATGACAAGATTCATGGTACTCTAATGCCCAAAAATATGCTTTGTGTGACTATCAGACTTGTCTATCCAGAATGGAAAGAGATCCCACTGCCATTTGGCCACCCTGAGAATGACATAATAGGAGACGCAGAAGGTGATGCAGTTGCATGGCCCAAAGATGGATTTATGTATGAGAATGAATGATAAATTTACATTGAATTTGTATTTTTTATTCTTTTCTATTTGTGTATATAATTGGCAACTAATGTGAGAATACATACAAACCATAGTACCTAAGAAGCCCCCCTATAGTTCCTCTTCTAGTTCCTCACTCTATTACCTGCTTGTATTACAAAGGACCTATCTGACTCACTATGTCCTAAGTGTAAGGGGTTGGCATTATGGTTAGACACTATACAAGAAGGTTTGACTATGATGGTCCATATTCATAAGGATGCTACTAGGAAGGAGCATGATACTAGCGTATTCATGACAGGTTTTATGGAGTTATTTAGATATGATTGGCTAAATACAATTGTGATTGAATTTTGGATATGGCAAGATCATATGCCTAATTACTTTGTTCTATATATGTGAAAATATATGTTGATTTTTTTCAAATATTTAATCCATACATATTATGTGCATCTACTTATATATGTTGAGTGCACAGTTTGCATTAACCAATGTGGCTTTTGTGTTCCATCATTGATTAGTTGTGTAGATAGAGATCAAACTTCTGTAAGTAATTACTTTACTGCTCTACCATATTCAAATACTTTTGTACTATGGGAAAGAAAGTGATTATATCTCCTTTCAATTTTGGGTAAGTTTTCAGCTATTTGCTTATAATTTTGACTTATGAATTACATTTCATTGTGGAATTTGAGTTTTATTTTATTTTCCTACTTTTCACTAAGTAAAAAATATTGTGAGTTGGTTGTAATTATCCCCAAGATGCTATATATGCATTATCTTAATCCTTTAGGTAGAAAAATAGGGAGTGGGGGCATACAATGAAAGTGAAAATTGTAGTCTATGTAAAAAAAATTATCCGTCAACATATATTATGCATGCATCATTACATGATTGTTTACTATTTCAATGAAATGTATTACTTTAACTTATAAGGGTATAAAATCATTCAAATAGGCTGGAGATGAGGTAGATAAAAAGAAGAAAATAATATCTTAGAAAAATGTTGAGGTAGTTTTCTGACTCTAATGCATATATATGCCAACTATGCTTACTTTCATTTATTCATGTTTATCATAACTTTTTATGTGTCTTATACAAGATAATAATTGGTCAAGTAGATACTATATGATGTGATATATGGACCTGATTGTAATGAGCGACACTAGACTTCTATTATTTAGCAACAATGATCTATATAGTCTTGAATCACAAGTAAATAGTGTTATTTGATAACATAAAGAAATCAAATCAGATTTGAGTTATGTCATTCCCTTTGTAGTTGTTTGACACAACAAATCCCTAAACAAAAGAAGAGTTGGATGAGATATGAGAAGAGTGGGAACATTCGTTCGTTAGAGAAAGACAAATTTTTGTTTGATTGGCATAAAATATGATGTTTTTAAAATTTGATGTATGTAAGTGAATTGTTGGTGCATATGTGAATGATGTACATATGTATATGTGCATATGTGTGAATAAGGAAGAGAAATGAATATGATGACAATTGTATTTGTACATGTGGTTGAGAACGGAACTGTATGTTTGTTTTCTAAATTGTGTGTGTGCATGTGTGAATGAATTGTGTGGATGTGTGTATGTGTTTGTTATTTCAAGTTTTGTAGGTATTTTTGGCCTATTGTTAAGCATAGCATAGGATGGAACCTACAGTACTAACAAACTACATCATTTGCATCTTGTTGAACTGTCAGACAGTAGGTCTGCAGGCCTGCTATTAAAATAAAGTTCAAACCTACGATGTCAGTTGCCTTATTAAAAGGAAATGAAGATCTAAGTCATTGGTTTTCTCAATAAAATCGACAACAGAACTCTCCTTATCATTTAAAAATTTAACTAATAAGGAACTACATCATTCTTTTTTAAGGAACTGATGGTGTAGATTGTTCTTCTATTGGGTTTTATGGCCTCAGAGTAGGCAGCAGAAACAAAAAATTTACTGGCCATTAACCCGTAACAGGAGATCACATCAATGACTATGTAATGAGAAGGATAGTTTTAGCGAGATATACCTGGTCATGGGGCTTGCCCGACGATAATACCTTGCAGCCATGTACGGTCTTCAATGACATGTCTTGGACAGTGTCTGTGCAGCTCCTAGTCTTCACCATGGACTCTGGCCTCCATGACTATGTAATGGGAAAGATAGTTTTAGCGAGATATACCTGGTCCTGGGGCTTGTCCGACGACAATACCTTGTAGTCATGTGCAGTATTCAACGCCATATCTTGGACGGTGTCTGTGTAGCTCATAGTCTTCGCCATGGACTCTGGCCTCCACCATGGACTACGGCTGACATGTCCTCCTGAGCAGAAGACATCTCCCTCCTTTGCAGATAGTCCACATAGACCACCTAGAACTCCTGTCATTCTAGAAGAACTTGTAGGAAGGAGATGACCCTCCTTTTGGTATACTAGCACCAACCTTCTCTCCCAAACTCAGACTGCTTTTCTGCAGTTGTCTTTCCCTCATTGTGCCTCCCTAGTCAGGTAGCACTTGCTCGGGCTCTCTCGATTACCAGAACCAGAGAGGACAACAACTTTTTAGAGCATTGATGTTCTGAGTTGTGTTTTCTAAGAAGCCCCCAGTACCCCTCTATTTATAGTAGAGGGTAGGGCCAGGGTTCCCAGTCTGTTCGGGAGTAGAAGGATCTGGAAATTCCATTAATAGTTTGTACTGCGGCAGGCAAACCGATCATTTCATAACTGAAACGGTCATTTAGCAAGGTAAGCCGATCGGTTCACTGGTGAACTGGTTGGTTGGGAGTGTGAGTCGATTGGTTCATCCAGTGAACTGTTCGTTTCATTTCCCAGACTTACCTGCAATTAACTTTCCTCAATCATTTCCAATTAATGTAAAGATTAATCCTTATTCCAATCGAATTGAATAAGTGAAACGTGAAAGTTTTCCTCCAATCGGGCAAATCCTTATTTCCTCAGTTGGTAAGACTGTGAGCTGCCCGGTTCACCAAGTGAACCGGTCATTTGGCTCACACCAGTCGATTGGATCACAAGGGTGAACCGGTCAGTTGGCAATCCTAACATTGTCAATGCAGTCTCCAATCGACCTAACACTCTAACCATCTAGTTCAACACTTGAACTTGATAGTTTTGAGTCTAGTCACCTAAACACCTTTAGTCTCAATCTAACCATAATTCATGGACAATCTCCTCTTCCAGGGGTATCCTATGTGTGTGACCCTACATGTTCCAATTTATGTTGGCAATGAATGTTCATAACAACTTATGACATTACAAGCAATGAGCAGAATCTTGTAACTCATCATTGCTACCCAAGTAACTCAGAAAGTTGGAGAACAACATCAACCTACAATCTATGATTAGTGTTATCGTGATCATATAGTTCCTTTGCCACTGACATCCGGATTGAACTCGAGGCATGGAACGTCATCCTCTTCAACATTCAATCCATGTTCCTTGACCTAGAGCAGTTTGTCTGAGATGTATGTGAATTCACATATCATATATTGAATCACATGAGTATGGCCATACAATTCTCAATCTCGCTTATCAAGGGGTTGTGGATATCATACTCCTTGTAGGATGGACAAATCCCATATCTATCACTCACAGTCAAGTCCCCTTGTGTCAAAGTCACCCAATCATCACCGTTATAACAACCCATGTTTCAAGACTACATTTGATGATGTCAAAGTGTACCTAACCACATGTGATGAGCACAGTGATTTTAGGTATAAGAACCACAATCACCACCATCACTATGAGAGACAATTGTGACTACCGTTCTATGGTATCCATGTATCACTCTCATGGTGTGTCTGTCTGATATACTATTCTCTAACATATATCTGTGTGCTTGACTTGATATCATATATCATGACTAATGAGACTCTGTCATCAGTCAACACATACTCTAGTATTATGTATTACTATTGTCTATTTTGCTTCTACAGTAATATATGACTAGGGACATAATAAGAATGTATGTACTCTTATCATACATATGGTCTCATTGTTCAGGACCTTAACCTGAAGACATATGTCATCGAGTCACATCATTCTTTAGATATCTATCATGTATGTATCATCATCTCATGAGTGAGACAAACATAATAGATGGAATCACCTTTATCATTATCAAATCAAGTATCATACGCCTCATTGCAATCATCATATGATTGGCTCTCTGGGCATATTATACCAACAGACTCCCACTTGCACTTAGATCCAATCACCCACAAATCATATTCCAAGTGATCTTAACATGTCTATCATGTTTTTGATGCACAAGTGCTTTTATAGCGGGCAAGCAACATTTGCTTCAAGTCGGTATATTGCATGTTTCACATCCACTCATTGTACGACAACTCGTATGAGATGGAAGTGTCGTAGTATGTTATCTGAAATTCCTTTGCCTAACCAGTAGCTCCATTTTTGTCACAATATTACTACTGAGTCACCAATGGTCGGAACCTCCCATAAGTTCATCCATATGAACTTCTAGATCCATACAGTATCCTTTACGATGTTCGTAACACTAAGCTACTCGACTTCTTATTATAGATTTAATCAATTGTTTTATGTTGGAACATTTCCAACTAACAATTCTTATTCCAAGGTCAAAACACAATTTTGTCATTTCAGAAGCTTGCATCAACGTAACTCTTTACACCCAACTCTTCCTTATTACCATAATTAAAGAACTAATCCTTTTAGTACTTCACAAGTACAAAAATATGTCCTTCATGGTATTCTAGTAACTCTTACTGGAGTTCGACATATATCCATTCATCATGTCCAATACATACAAGATAACTGGATATTTATATCATCTTGTCATACAAGATGATGATTTCACATCTTCTTGTCATGTCCAATACATACAAGATGATGAGTTCGTATATTCTTGTCATGTCCAATACATACAAGATAATTAGTTCATATTTTCTTATCATGTCCAATACATACAAGATAACGAGATGAGTTCATATGTGATATATCCAATTGTGAATGCATATGACATCTATCCATGTGTTCCTTTATTCTTCACAAGAATTGGGACACTCAACTCCTTAGAGTCTAACTCCATGGAACATGGACAAGTTTTCTCTCACCATGCTGAACTCATTCAACATCTAGCCAAAGTATGTTCTCTTTCCTAGGACAAGAATCCCTCTTGATCTATTTCTATAGATCGTGATTCCTATCACATAGGATGCTTCTCTAAAAACTTTTAGAATGCACTTTGTTGCCAGATTTTGTAGTATAAGGATGATACTCCCCATCAACATGTGGAATATATATATGTTCCCACTAAATTCTTGTAATAACACATTACATCTTCATTCTGACTCAAGTCAAACTCATTGACTATCTTGTCAAATTGAAGATCCAGTTTTGAGGTGCTTGCTTCAATCTAAAGATTAATCTATGCAGCTTTATAGACTTTATTTGCATTATAGGATTTATCAAACCTTTAGGATGTGTTACATACACATCTTGCACAATATTCCATTTAAGGAATGCGATTTTAACATCCATATGCCAAATATCATAGTCATATTAAGCTATAATGGCAAGCATTACCCAGATGGATTTATCCATGGTAACTATTGAAAAGATTTCACCATGTTCAACACCTTGAACTTGTTAGAAACTCTTTTCAACTAACTTACCCTCCTTGTTAGTCTTCTTCTGGAAGACCCAAAAGTACCATATGGGTTTTACCCCTTCTGGTGGATCAACTAAGGTCATACTTTGTTGATGTACATGGAGTCTATCTTGGATTTCATGGCTTCAAGCCATATCTCAGTTTCTGACTCTCATTAGCTTCTAGGTAGAATGTTGACTCATCATATGATCAACTCACTGCCTTCTTGTCCATAAGATATCATATATCATTCAATCTCTAGGTGTGTTCTACCAGAACCATGTGTTATGTGTGTTACTTAAGGAACTTTGAGATTCCATAACATTTTGTGATTCTCTTTATTCCCAGTGTAAAGCATGTGCCCAAAAGAAAATTTGAAGATTTAGCTAGTAATCACACTCTGACTCAACAAGGTGTGATTCCTTCTTTCTGATACACTTCTCATGATACACTATCATTGTGTTTTAGATGGAGTCCATCATGATACATTATCATGATCTTCCCAAAGGTTCTCAAACTCTTGGTTCAAAGTATTTCCATATCAATCATATCGAAATTTAATACTTATATGAAGTTTGTTATGCACTTCATTTATGATCTCCTTGAATACTTCAAGAGATTCATGTTTGTATTCTATTAAATACAAACTACCATATCTACTGAGGTCATCAATAAATACATTAGTGATTACCTTTAGCATTTATTCTAAAAGGTCTATATACATCAATATGTATAATCCTTAATAGAATAATCGTCCTCCCACTACATCTAGTGAAGAACCTTTGTCATATTGCACAATGAATGAGATTAGCATGTCTCTATTGGTTCAATAACCAAAATGAGTCTAGATAACCATGATATGGTTTTCTAGAAATGTAATTCTCATTTATGCACTACAAATGACTATGTTATAGGCATTCAAGTTTGAGTTATCATATCATTCATTACATGTGTCATACACATTTGTCTCTTTAACTATCAAGTATAGTTGATGAGACATAGGAATTTCCATCAAAGATCGTATCTTTAAAATGAAACATCAGTCCATAACACTCTTACCCATACAAGGTTTATGATGTTTTCATTGATGACAGGTATATAATAGCAATTCACTAATTCTATTACATGCCCATGAATGTCATAATGTAACTGTAATGGTAGCAACTCTTGCTTCGCACAGTTTCTAGCTTACTTCCTCTCAAGTATTGAAGTAGAGATCTCTATCTCTATCATCTTCCCGAGATCCTCTATAAATAGGTCATTTCCCTTTCCAATGTCAAACAGGTGACAATGGTGGCACTTTCTTTCCTTATCTTTATAAGTTAAAAAGGACATATTCCCTTTTACACTTACCCCTTCTCCATATCTCGAGTGATGCAGATTTGGACCTTAGCTTGGCTTCAGAACACTTCTTGACCTTGCTTTAATCTATGGACTTCACTCTACTGATCATTATCATAGGTTTTGTCCTTTCTTCATTCATGCTTGGCATCAACATGTCAATCACTTTAGATAGTGGTTTGGCTAAGTTTCTCAACATTTGATAAACTGGCTATATGATTCACACAATGATTTGTAGAATCATATTTTTGGTCAACTCTTGACCTATCAGAAATCATAGTTAATCTATATCTTTTTGGTCAACTCTTGACCTATATATATTCACATAGGTAGGTAAAAGGATGGCGACTAGCTCTGGCAAACGGGAGGGCGACAAGGGAGACACCGGAGAACCTCCGACATCTGATGCGGTAAAGAGCATCGACGGGAGTCCTCTTGCAGCGCCTCCAAATCCTCAACCTCTACATCAAATGCGGAAGAACCAGATCTGGAGAAGTCAACAAGTTCCAGTAGCTGTAGGAACGAAGTGATGGAAAGACCTATTCGAAACCAAGCAAGATGATGATTCAACCCTTAAACCATGTCAACTGGAGTTAGTTGATGGATTTGTTCGGTATTCCAAGTCCATTGCTGAAAGGAACGCATCTAAATGGTCGAACGCAGTTGTTGGCTATGTTGTCGGACTGAAGCCGCACTGGCCTACTCTGCATAGACATTTATCCATGATCTGGAAAGTCAAGGGGGAGATCGAGATCCTGTTAAGAGGAAACAATTACTTTGTTATCAGATTCTCAGATCCGGAAGATATGAGGACATCCATTGAACGTGGTCCCTGGTATGTTGCTGGAAAGCCGCTTATTCTTAACAAATGGCAAAGAGGGGAGCCACTGGAAAAACTTAAGCTAACTGAGGTCCCGATGTGGATTCGTGTTTACAATCTACCTTTGGAGCTTTGGGATGATGAGGTCTTTGGAATGATTGGAAGTTTTGTAGGAACTCCTCTTCGACCAGATTTCTTTACTAGGAAGCTCAAGAGGCTAGACTTTGCCAGAATTCAAGTCCTAATCCCAACCACTTTGCCATTCCCTTCAGAGATGACACTCATTAGTGATGATGACGTTAAGGATGTGGTAAGGATTGAATATGAATGGATTCCGATTTTGTGTAAGTGTTGCGGCACTTTTGGACATGGTGAAGGTGACTGTGTTAAGACTACTCAGAATCCCAAGCGAAAGCAAGTCTGGGTTGAGAAGGCGAAATTGGATAGACAAAGCTCTACGGAAACTTTCTATGACTGTCCTCTGGGCGACCAGGTTGTGAATGAGGCATCAGTAACATCTTCTGTGCAGGCAGCGGAAGTACTCGATGAAATGCCCTCTGTTCAACTGGAAGGAGCCTCTGGTCCGCTGAATAATCTGGCTACACCCCTCTTTCAGGGACAAATTGTTCCTGCAACTCCTGCTAGTACTTGGACCCATAAATCCGTCAGGAGGAATGGCCACCCTCCAAGGAATGCGCCAAAAATTCCACAGCAGAAAGCTACTGGAATATCGGTTTCACCCAATAGTTTTCGTGTTCTTGAATTCCCTGATGAACCTGAAAGTACCATAGCTGGCGGGATTCCAACTGCTATTCCAAATGGTTGACAACCTTTCGGTTTTGGCCTGGAACGTCTGTGGGCTCAATGAAAGCGGGCACCAGGATGCTGTGAAGGAAGTTGTACATAAGTTTGATTCTTCTATTGTTTGTTTGTTTGTTTGAAACTAAAGTCAGAAGAAGGAAAATAGCAAAGGCAGTTAATAGGGCGTGGCCTCATGCGAAGTGGATTTCAAATCATGACGCTCATCCTTTGGGGAGAATTGTTATTATGTGGAACCAGGATGATATTTGTATTGATCCAGTGTTAATTGATGATCAGTTTGTGCACTGTTATATCTCCTATGATGGGTTCTCTTTCTTTCTAACGAAAATATATGTGCATAATCCGGAAGCTAAAAGGAATGTCATCTGGACCAAGCTTGTGAGTATTCACAATTCTATTGGTGAAGCTCCTTGGTTTATTGCAGGAGATTTTAATTGTGTTTGGTTCTCTGTTGATAGATATGGTTCTGCTGAGTCATCTTATAGCTCCATGGCCTTTTTCAATGACTTTGTTAATGCTGCTAGCCTTATTGAAGCTACTCTTTTAGGCTCTCTGTATACCTGGGATAATAGGTAAGAAGGGATGAATCTCGTTATGTCTAGAATTGATAGAGTTTTCTATAATCAAGGGTTAATTGATGTGTTTCCTCGCCTTTGGGGAACGATCACTTCCTCTATTCATGGTGATCATCGCATTTTCTCTGTTCAGTTGGATGGGAATGATTTTAAGAAGAATACGCCTTTCAAGTTCATTAATGCTTGGACTTCTTGCCCTGACTTCTTGGATGTTGTCAAAGATAGTTGGAAAGAGGAAGTTAATGGTTGTCTGATGTTCAGGGTTTGTGAAAAGCTTAGGAGGCTCAAAAAAGCTCTTTGTAAGTGGAATAAGAAGGAAGTTGGGGATATCTATGAAAATAGGAAGATTCTTGAAGCTGAAGCGTGTAGAGCTCAGAACATGGTTGATGCTGACCCTAGTGATGAGGGGCTTCGGCAACTTACTAAAGAGAAAAGGAAGTTAGCTATTGAAGCCTATAATGCTTAGGAATCTCTGGTTAGGCAAAAGTCCAGAGTTCAATGGTTGAAACTTGGAGATAGGAATTCCAAGTTCTTCTATTTGTCTCTTAAGAATAGAAGACAGAGAAATAGTGTGAGAAGTATGGTTATTGATGATGCCATCTGCACTGATGAAGATGCTATTAAAGAGCATGTTACTAGTTTCTATAAGAGTCTCTTCTCAGAGTCTCATAAGGATGATTATGACTAGAATGATAATTGGGTTTTTCCTAAACTAACTAGAGACCAGTTTGATTCATTATGTGCTATTGTTTCTCAAGAGGAGATTGATTCTGTTATTAAAAACTCAAATGGGGACAAAGCCCCAGGCCCTGATGGTTTCAATTACCACTTTTTCAAAGTGTGTTGGCCTATCATTAAGGAGTATGTCTCTAAGGCTGTTCTTAATTTCTTTGAAAGTGGAAAGATTCTTTGTGAAATTAGTAGAACTCATATTGCTCTTATACCAAAAGTTAAGAATCCTACTTGTTTCAATGATTGGAGACCCATATATTTATGCAATGTTCTTTATAAGATTATATCCAAAATTTTTACTAATAGACTTCATCCTATTATGCCGAGTCTCATTAGTCCCAGCCAATCACCTTTTATTAAAGGAAGGTCGATCAGTGACTCTACTCTTCTTGTTAATGAGGTGGTTAATAATATCTTCAAGAGTTCTAAGCCCAAGATGTGTATCAAAACAGATATCATGAAGGCCTATGATACTATTGATTGGTCGTATATAAAGAAGATCCTTGCTAGTATGAATTTTCCTTTTTGCTTCATACATTGGATTGATGTGTTCTTTAGATCTACTAGCATGCAAGTTCTGATTAATGGGTGCCCTGGAGAAGCTTTTAAACCAACTAGAGGCATTAGACAGGGGGACCCCCTCGCCCCTTACCTATTTGTGATAGCTATGGAAGGTTTTACTAGCATCATGAATTATAATGTTGTGGAAAAAAACCTTGTGCCTATCAGTGGAGCCCATGATTTTTTTGTTTCACAAGCGATCTTTGCTGATGATATGGTGATCTTCTCTGAAGTTGGTATAAATTCAATCGAAGGAGTGAGTAAAGTTATTGATGAGTTCAGTTGTGTTTCTGGCTTGAGTATCAGTTTAGACAAAAGTGTTGTCATCTGTAATTCTGCTGTTGAATTACTGGTTGAATCTTCGAATTTGAACATTAAGATTGGCAAGCTTCCTATAAAATATCTTGGTTTACCTCTATTCACCGGGAAGTTGACCAGAGCTCTATGTTCACCTATTATTGACAGGATCAATCATAGATTAGAAGGTTGGAAAGGTATCCATCTCTCTTATGTGGGTAGGCTTTAATTAATCAAATCTACCCTTGCTTCCTTCCATCTTTATTGGGCTTCCTCCTTTCCTCTCCCCAAAGCAGTCTCTGAAGAAATTGATTCTCTTTGTCGGAATTTCTTATGGAGGGGAGCCTCTTTTGAAAGTGCCACACATACTATTGCTTGGGATGCTATATGCAGTCCTAAAGAGGAAGGAGGTTTAGGTATTAAACATACAGCTGATATTAGTATGGCTTGCTCTGTTAAAAACCTCTGGAGTATTGCTCAAAAGAAGGACTCAATGTGGGTGCGATGGATCCATGCTAGATACATAAAGGAGGATTCTGTTTGGAGAGTTGGTTGCTCATCTAATCCTTCCTGGATGTGGAGATATATTCTTAGAATTCGAGATATGATTATAAGTAGAGTTTCTGTTGAAGCTGGGTTGTCTACTTTTATTTGGAGAGAACTGTGGATATCTGAAGGGAAGTTCCTTGATGACATTATTGATAAGTGGGACATCTTGAAACTTGGGAAAGGTAAGTTTGCTAAGTTTAACTGCCTTTTTGATGAAGGGGAATGGAAGGGCAGCAGATCTAGACACTGGAATAGGATTGTGAGTTCTATTCATTCTTATGTTCCAGTTGTGAGCAAGCTTGAAGGAAATATCTTGCTAGATAAAGGAACTCCCACTAAAATACGAGAGTTCTGGAATCTTATGCGTGAAAAGCATGTATCTGTCAACTGGAGCAAATGGGTCTGGAGATCAAAAGCTCTAGCTAGATGTCAGTTTCTGGCTTGGAGGTTGATGCTTGGGAAGCTTCTCACACATGACCATATGAAGAATCGGGGGTACATTTTAGCTTCGAGATGTGAATTATGTAGGGAGTGTATAGAAGATATGGAACACACCTTTGTTTCTTGCATATATTCTGAGAAAGTATGGAAGGAAGCTATTTTGGAGAATTTCATTCCTCAATTGCCGACTTCCATTCAGGAGTTTTCTTCTTTTACTGACAGGAAGAGCAATACTTGCATTCTTCTTACTGTGAATGCGCTCTAGACTGAAAGGAACCAAAGGACATTCTTAAATTTGGATTGTTCAGGTTCGCAGCTTTGGAGAAAAGTGAAGAAAGACATAGATAGCCTTACTTAGTGTGTACAGATAGTTGTTAGTCTGCCTTTAGTTGTTAAGGCATCTTTTCTTACTTTTTTTACGTTCTGTAATTTTTTCAAAAAATGAAAAAAAAGGAGGCCCACGCTTTGGGAGACCAAAAAAATAGTTAATCTATATGCATAGTCATATTGAGCATATGAGACTATACTTGATCTCCATCTGTCTGATTATACTCAAACATGGCTTTGAAGACATTATACCTTTCACACTTTACATGATTCTTAAGATGTATAACCATCTCAAGAATGTCCATGCTTCAAGCTATTTATGCAACTCATAGTTCATATAGCTCAACATAAGGTTCTTGATGTAATAAGCATCATTGGCATACTTCAAGTAAGCATCCAATTTTAGCCTTAGGCACATTTGGAGTGGTTCAATTGGCTCTGGTCTTTGAAGGACTTTCGGGTTTACACTCACCATTGAGAACACTTCTCAAAGGTCCCAAACAAGATTTGAAGTTTATCTCATTTATGAACTGATTGCAACGATAATGTATTTGTATTTTTCATTTGGATTCTATAAAATAATTTTGCAACTTTTCAAAACAATTTTTTATTTGTTTGATTTGATAAATTTGGTGATATTAATTAGTCCTTTAATTAATTATCTCTTCCACTATTTTATTCAAATTGATAACCCTCATGTATCAATTCGTAAGATTATAGCATACAATCTTCTAGTGTCCAAGATCCATATTTCATCAAATTATGAGTCAGCTTTGGCTGATCATCCACAACATGACTATTTAGGTAGGCCATCACGACAATTGCATCATATGCAACACTTGGATAGATGATATGCACAACTCTTTGCCATAATCATCTTCGTGCCTATGGTCTTAGGCTCTCCAAGTCACCAGTTAAGTCTGACACAAAAGTCGACACGATAGATATGCACCATGCTTTGTGTAAATCTACATATCTACCATCACACATCCACCAGATGGACGGCGTACCATGCTTTGTACAAATCTATGCTCGGTCAATCAATCTTTTCATGTATGCCGCTTATGAACGGCATCTAAGACTTTAATATTGTATTTGAGGGATTTTATATAAGTAAATATACATATCCAATCACCACATTATTGTAGTAAGTGTCATATACATGCTATAACCACAACTAGAAACATGCAATATCAATACAAGCGATGATTATGGCCATCCTTTTGTAATTCCTTGGAGCCACTAGGAATTGCAGTCATCAAAGGACTACATCATATGCAACCTATTTTTGATGAAGATCTTTGTGCTTGAACCATCCGGGTTGATCGGATCATCCTATGACACGATCGGCTTGCCTCTTGGCTGGTTGGTTGGTCGGTCTGGCCTCCGATGTCTGGACACCTCCAATTAGCGGTTGGGCCATAAGCCGGTTGATTTGTCTCCTTCACAATCCTCCTCGGTCCTCCAGGAGGTTGGCTTGTCTGGTGTTGAGTGTCTTCTTCTTCGATGTAACAGAATATAAACTATCCTACTTTTACATAATTTTTTGGGAAACCTTGAGTTACATTCTAGGGGAGAAAAGGTAGAAGAGAAAGGATCTTGAGTTATCTCGAGTTACATGTGGAATAGAAGGTAGAGGCTTGATATGAAAACCGAGATGCAAACAACCATAACCAACCAAGCACACATAGGCTTATAGGCCATAACCATGCTACACATCCACCATCAAAACTATTTTAGGGCAACGCGTATCAATTGCATATATACCATATCATATATGTATATCAGTTTGTGGTCACATGTGGTATTTAGTCAGATACGCACATTAGTCATTTTAAATATTCGCATTGTATGCAATAAATAAATGACGATAAAACCAAAATCTGATCATATCAATTTATCCCAAAACATAGTACGTTGACGTGGCTTTGATACCACTATTGGGTTTTATGGCCTCAGATTAGGCAGCGGAAACAAAAAATTTACTGGCCATTAACCCATAACAGGGGATCGCATCAATGACTATGTAATGGGAAGGATAGTTTTAGCAAGATATACCTGGTCCTGGGGCTTTCCCAATGACAATACCTAGTAGCCATGTGTGGTCTTCAACTCCATGTCTTAGACGGTGTATGTGCAGCTCCTAGTCTTCACCATAGACTCTAGCCTCTACCACAGACTGTGACTGAGGTGTCCTCCTTAGTGGAAAACATCTCCCGCCTCTACAGATAGTCCACACGGACCACCTGGAACTCCTGTCATTCTAGAAGAACTGGCAGGAAGGATACTACCCTCCTGTTGGTGTACTAGCACCAACCTGCTCTCCCAAACTCATATTGCTTTTCTGTAGTTGTCTTTCCCTCGTTTGCTCGGGCTCTCTCGATTACCAGAACCAGAGAGGAAAACAACTTTGCATAGTAAATGATGTTCTAATTTGTGTGTTATGAGAAGCCCCCAGTACCCCTCTATTTACAGTAGAGGGCAGGGTCAGGGTTCCCAGCCTGTTTGGGAGTAGAAGGACCTAAAAATTCCTTGAATAGTTTGTACTGCGAAAGACAAACCGATCATTTCATAACTGAAACGGTCATTGGGCAAGGTGATCCGATCAGTTCACTAGTGAACCGTTCAGTTGGGAGTGTGATCCGATCAGTTCACCCAGTGAACCGGTCGTTTCACTTCCTAAACTTTCCTACAATTGACTTTCCTCAATCGTTTCCAGTTAATGCAAAGATTAATCCTTATTCCAGTCGAATTGAACAAGTGAAATGTGAAAGTTTTCCTCCAACTGGGAAAATCCTTATTTCCTCAGTTGGAAGGACTGTAAGCTGCCTAGTTCATCAAGTGAACCAATCAGTTGGCTCACACCATTCAATCGGCCCAAAAGGGTGAACCGGTCGGTTGACAGTCCTGACATTTCCAATGCAGTCTCCAATCGACCTGACACTCTAACCAGCTAGTTCAACACTTGAACTTGATAGTTCTAAGTCTAGTCAATCAATTGTATGTTTAATTGAGTACCTAAACATCTTTAGTCTCAATATAAACATCATTCATGGACAATCTCCTCTTCCAGGGGTATCCTATGTGTGTGACCCTGTAGGTTCCAATTTACATTGGCAGTGAATGTTCATAACAACTTATGACATCACAAGCAATGAGAGGAATCTAGTACCTCATCATTGCTACCCAAGTAACTCAGAAATTTAGAGAACAACTTCAACCTACAATATGTGATTAGTGTTACCCTGATCATATAGTTCCTTTGTCACTAACATCCAGATTGAACTCGAGGCATGGAACGTCATCCTCTTCAGCATTCAATTAATGCTCCTTGACCTAGAGCAGACTGTCTAAAATGCATGTGAATTCACATATCATATATTGAATCACATGAGTATGGCCATACAATTCTCAGTCTCGCTTATCAAGGGGCCCTAGATATCGTACTCCTTGTAGGAGGGACAAATCCCATATCTATCACTCACAATCAAGTCCCCATGTATGAAAGTCACCCAATCATCACCGTTATAACAACCCATATTTCAAGACTATGTTTGATGATGTCAAAGTGTACCTAATCACATGTGATGAGTGTAGTGATTTCAGGTCTAAGAATCACAATCACCACCATCACTATGAGAGACGATTGTGACTACCATTCCATGGTATCCATGTATCACTCTCACGGTGTGTCTGTCTGATATACTGTTCTCTAACATATATCTGTGTGCTTAACTTGATATCATATATCATGACTAATGAGACTTTGTCATCCGTCAACACACACTAGTCTTATGTATTACTATTATCTATTTTGCTTCCACAGTAATATCCGACTAGGGACATAACAAGAATGTATGTACTCTTATCATACATATGGTCTCATTGTTCGGGTCCTTAACCTGAAGACATATGTCATCGAGTCACATCATTCTTTAGACATATATCATGTATGTGTCATTATCTCATGAGTGAGACAAACATAATTGATGGAATTACCTTTATCATTATCAAATCAAGTATCATATGCCTCATTGCAATCATCATATGATTGGCTCTCTGGGCATACTATACCAACATCTTCAACGTCAACTTTTCCTTTCAAATGACGATTATAATCCCAGGACATTCTTATAATTGTTTTGAGTTTGATTGCATTGTTGTTTGCTTTACTTCCAACCAATGATACATGATTTCTAATTTACACCAGTATCACATTTCATAGCAACTGACACTGGGTTTGTGTCATTTGTTGCCTCTTACCCTAGAAATTGATGTAGAAGATCCTTAGTTGTAGTGTTACCCACTTAGGTTTTGGTTCATAACCATCATCAAAGGTCTAAAATCAATGACACTACAAATGGTATACGTCTGGTGAATATCCTTAATTATTGAATAACCATCGCAAAAGTAAGGAAAATAGGTAAGAAAACTCTAATCAAAACCATAGAGAATGAGGATCATAACAACTTTAGTTATGTTGATATGCATGAAGCTAACTCCACATTTGGTTGCATAAGCCATTGCATTTTACCTTTATGTATAAAATGTGTTTCTGTCTTCAGAATTAATAGAACAGAATGAACTATATGAGATCCACTCAATGTGTTGGTCACCAAGAAACACTCATGGTTTGAATAGTATTTACTAATGTCTTAAGTAGAACCTATAAACCCCCTACACAAGCTTGGAAGTCATATGTAGAGAGAAATTAAGCTCTCTTGTCTACATGTATCGCCATTCATCACACAACACCATGAAATGATGGCAGACATGTTGGGTAGGACAACTATGAGAGGAGATGTGTCTTGGGTCCACCCACATGCTTCATCACTATCAATGGAGGTTTGTTAGTGATCTCCATGGGGGGAAACTCCTACTGAACCCCTTGTGAAGGCTATATGATAATGGGGAAGATGTAGGCCTCATTGTCATTCTTAGAATTTGGTGTTAAGCTTTATGACACATCAAGAAACATTTAAAGCCTCAAGTTAGGTGCAAGGATTATTGGAACCCTTCCTCCCATATTTTCTCCACATTAAGGTTTCATTCCAATAAGCTCTATCAGTAGGAAATGTTGGGCCTCATCTAAGAATATGATGGCCCACTGATTCCTAATTGTTTAAGGGTGTAGTCGGGGGTCTAAATAGTCTCTAAGAAGGAACCTTATTCAAAAGTAGTAATCTTCTAGATACTAGGTACATGAAAACAATGTTGTTCCCCAATGAGTAGAAGTTAAGTGAAGAAGCAAGGAAGGGTAGGTTTGGAGGTTCAGTTAGATGTGGAGCTCACCATATGTGCTCCTGTTGGAGTCATCACTTTAGTGAGTTGGCCCTATGAGAAGTCCAAATCCCTAACCATGGGTTTAGGTTCCATGTTAAATTACCTATTTAATTGTATTTATTATGCAAGATGATGGTACATAACTCTTTCTTTTCTTTATTATCTATTGAATCAACATTTAGGAATTCGATGAGACATAATCACCTAAAATTGATACTTTCATTTATTCATAAATAAATAGATGAGAACATTCAATGGTGAGTTAGCAATACCACTTTTTCAACTATTAATCAAGAAAATTTTCATAAACATATATCATATACAGTCTTCTCTCTTACACACGCCCAAGAATCGAGTGACTAGGATATCCTACTATTATAAAAAACTATTTTGAATGATATTGATGTCGATCTTCACATCTTTATCAAACTGCAGGAAAAATAGCTGATGAATCCCAAGCACATTCGGATGAAGGTGAATCAGAGGCTGTGGAATCGGAAGCAGCTTTCCTTTGTGATCAAAAAGCCTTGGTGGATGATGAGACGGGTGTCAGTCTTGTGCAGCAACCTTAGTGATGCTTCATCTCTTACAAGCAATGCACTTTTTATCATATTTTCTAGATTGCAAAAACTCTATATTTTATAAGAGGATTGTCTTAAGGGGTTCCTCCCCCTGTCTACTTTCTGCTTACTTTCTTTTCCCTACAAACTCTATGTTGGCTCTTCACATCAGCATGTCTTCGCTTGCTGTATGTGTTTTTTAAATATATCATTACCTTGCCTCAAAAAAAAAACTACACCGACATACATATTTGAACAAAGACTACTATCAATCTTTGGGAATCTCCTCTTGAAACAAACCACAAATTTAAGATGTTGTTAGTAGAGTGTGAGATATTATCTCAATGAGTGCAACACCACTCTCAACCAATATTAAGAAATTAATCCATTATATATTAAAATTGAAAAGTGAACATATTTTGATTTGTGAACTTTAAGAGTTTTGAAATGCAAAATATAAAATTTTAGGTTTAGATGCAACAATAGTGAGTAACAATGTACTAGCATACATTAACTTACAATGATAAGTAGCTTACATACTTGAATCTAGGATCAACACTCAACTCAAAAATATTATTAATCCTTTCTATATATGCCCCAAAATTCACCTGAGGTGTACCACTCATGTGAAGTATCTAAGTGGAGGATGATGATACATTACACAAGTGTTAAGGTAGAACCTGAGAACCTTAAGACTCATAAAATATCTCCCCAGCATGTAATTGGAGTCACCATGCCTGGCCTCAATGCTCAGCTCAATTGACAAATAATCAAATAAACACTTTCTCTATAACAAGTACTCATGTGAAACGTCAATGCACGTAGGAATGTAAACTATCCGAATGAAATGGATCAAAAAGAATTTAAACATTATATCATTCACTAACGAGAAGGATTTAGCATATCCTAAAGAACTATATAACTAAATAGGGTACCATGAATATATGTGATTAATGTTGAAACCTATCAAGTGTATAAGGAACATACCATTAGGTTCGGTTCTACGACATTACTCTTAGTGTGATTTTATGATACTTTCTTCTAATCTTAGTCAGTCGGTAAACACAATTCATCTAGAATAGTATAGATCTAGGTGAAAAAATATATGTAATTCATGTCATGCTAAAAGTCTAGTGAAATATTAGATTGGAATACAACAATTGGATATGCTTATGAAGAGTCATGGTCATCTTTTATTGAAGTGTATGCTCTCTAATATCATGTATGATAGATTTCTAGTGAATTCATGCTTATGATGTGGTCAGATAATGGTTAATGTGGTGGGATTCCTCACTATCCAATCAGTGGCAATCCCTCTCCAATCACAAGTGACCCCCCACTGACTAAAAAAACACCTCACTAGTTAGTTCACATTTGCTCTCTAGTGACCTGACTCACCACTAACTCATCTTAGGTCTATGATGGTTTTTTCCACCCTTAGTCTCCGAACTCATGTTTGATCATCATCTAACTCCATTCTTGATGCCAACCAGGACCAAGGTTTACCTGGACCAAATATTGTATTCATCCATACCAACACCAGTTCTAGATGGATCATTGTTGATTCCATAAGGTGTAACCAACCTAGACCCACACTTATCCACCTTGAACACTTCTCTAAGTGTTTGATTCAACCCCAAACTGAACAAAATTTATGTCAACCTCAATTAAGCATCTCACAACATCACAATATTGATCACTAACACTTCATATCAACTAAATATTAGTATTCTATCTGAAGTACTTTAGTTGATACATTATTAAAAAGTAAGGATAAACTAGAAGCAAAAACAGGGTCAGAATCATTGTAAAGGGAGGAATGCACATCCCAGAAGTAATGTCACATCATTTGAACTTCCATAAGAGAGAGGATAACAACTGAGAACAATCCTAACTTACCAACAAAGTACCCATGAACTCAAAAATGTTACATTATCCATATGGCATTAGATGTAGGTGTTAATGCTTTAAATTATGAGATATCTTAATAAGTAGTACATAATTTTAACAACAAAATATTATCATACATAGAAAATATTGGATTTTGAATCTCACAATAGGCCATTAAGATCTTTATGATATTGCTTTAATATGATGAGACTAATTAGGGTTATTTTGATGTCCATCCATCATAAGGTCAAAATTACTAAAAAAAACTCGATGTAAAGTCAGTGATCATTGATAACACATAAGCACAACACTGAAACATGGGTCCAAAATCTTTGAGATCTATTAGAGAGAAACATCAATAAGTACTTGAAGCTATACATTAGTTTCCCAAAGTCAGATTTACAAATTTTCACAAAATGGTTTCCTCTACCACATACATAACAAAAGATTCTATACATGGCATAAACAAGTGACTTACAACTTGTAAAACTAGTGCCACAAAACAAGGCGTGCATGTAAAAATCTCAAGTTGGGTTTAAAATTAGTGTAAGAACTTTCCCACACAAACCTAAGTGTAGAGGTACTACACTAGACTACCACCCCTATACATAAACTTCATTTAGTCCCAAGAGGAAGGTCCCAAACATCACGTCATTTTGGGACCCCTTCACACAAACATCACCTACCTCCAAACTTGGATCAGAATTTACCGATGTGATCCACTCTAAAGCCACCTGGGAAACTTCGTTGGTCACCTAAAAGACATGAAGAAACCATGAGGTGATACCCCAAGTCATATCGATTTAATATAACATGTGAAAATTTTAATATTTACAAGAAATGATAAGCATTTTAGCAAAGCAGTACCATTTGGATTATCCAGAAGTGTTGCTAAAAGTACACTCCTATTGTAACAATATGTGTTTCGTCATGGATAGATGAACATGATGTAAAACATATATATTTATTGCAATAAGGAAATCCCACACCATGATCACATCCATGTTCTTCCCTAATTAATTCTAGACAATTAAGGTACATCATCATATTACATATGATCATATGTCTCGGGCAGTTTGAGTCATACTACTAAACCACTAGCTAGTTGTTACTAAGCTATGCTAGTAATCCACATAATATCAAAGGATATTCAAACTCCATTAGGTTTCACTACTCAACCTCAGATTGAATCAAGGTAACAAAATCTAGAGATCTCACATGATAAGTCTTCTGTTGAAAAGTCTCAAAGGTGGATCCACATATTACCAGTTCATCCTGAGTACATAAGTCGTGGCACCAAACTTAGGGTAACCATCACAAACTGAGATATGTCCATAGTCGTTCTTTATTGTTTATTCCATACCATGTAACGTTGGATTATTTTTTATTATTGGATCCAATGAACTTGTGTATGTTAGGGTATGTCAACCCCAAAGACTCTTGTATATTTAAAAATATTCACTCAGAGCATCTTCTCACAATTCATAGATTGCTACAAGATTAACTCATTTCACTACAGACTCGGGGAACTACAAGTTTAAGATTATACTTCATTAATTGGATCCATCACTCTTTTATAACTGCATCAATAGTCACATATAAACAACAACAAAAGAATTACAAAGTTGATTAGGGCTTGTAAATTTAGAAGACGTGAAATATAAGGTAACAAGAACATGACTTCTCAAGGCAAGGTATACAATAACACTTCTCAGCCACATCAAAGACTATCATTAGGAATGGGACATCAAAGAGTTCTAAAGGCATCAAGACCTCACACAAGTTGAATCCCATCAAGGGCATCATATTATGTCATCAGAAGACTACTTCTCTCTTTTCAAATATAATAAGACAACACTTTAAGGTATAAGAAAGAAAAATTATTCCTACATAGTAGTTCGATTTTCACATAATTTCAGCAGAATAATAGTTAGTGAAAGGATCCTAAAACATTTTTAGGAAAGTTACAACAAGAAGGGTGACATATAATTTGCATCCCATATACTCGTAGAATATCACTGACTGGAGAAGTACTATTCTTTCCTCATAAACTTAGTCTATGAAATGACATGTTAACTATCATGTTTCTACCATCAAGAAACTAATTATGAACTCTAAAATGACCATGAAAGTTTGTATCTTCTTTATACTATATTGGGATAATACAAAATTTCACCTTTTTGGCATTTAAGGAAAATTACCACAAGATAACAATTTGCATGTATAAGGTAGGTACTAAATGTATCAAAGGTTATATCACTCACGTTAAACAGTAGAAGCAAGTACACTTGAAGAGGATGTTGGGAAAACCTTAAAATTCGTCCTTCAATATCCAATGTGGTCCCTCCTCAAGAAAGTTGTGATCATTATGAAGATATGAAATTTCTCGACCAAAAGCTCCCCTCATCACTAGATCCATGATATAAGAGAAACTAGATCAAATAAGTGAAGAGAAACATGGTGTAAGACTATTGTAGTCAAACCCTAAGATAAATCCATAAAGAAACAATTCAAAGATAAAGAATATGATAAATCACCAAGGTCATGAAGGATAAGAACTCCACTTAAATGTATCTAGGTCCATGAGACACAAGGAAGAGAGTCAATCCTCACAGGTGAAGAAAAGAGAAGTAAACAACAATGTTTCAGGAGGTTAATGAAGACAAACTTCTCATTCATTGGCATGAATTGATGGTGCCTCAGTGCTGCTAGAGCTCTACAAGGACAACTCACACAAATGAGGCAAGGGATGAGAAGAAAGGGTGCATGTGTATCCCCCGAGGAGAGAAAGGTGGTCAAAGTTGTCTAACCATCAATCATTGCATATGTAGCTTCTTTGGTTTACAGATCCGTTAGAAGACAATTTTGACTTCCCCAGGTATATGAGGGAGGAGACCATCAGTTGATACATGGGTAACTACCATCAGTCCAAGGATAAATGATCTCATTAGAGGACATACCCTACAATCTCATTAATTTCCAATAACTATCTAACTATCAATCCTTAGCCAAAAACTCTCATTGTGGGGTCTTCATTGAGCAAGCTCTTCATTGCTAGTTGATACTAGAGCCAATTTCCATTGGTCCTCAATCGATGAAGGATTAGTATCCAGTTGGTTTGCTACCTGATCATTATGGATGTCAATGGGGAGGGTAAGGGCTTACCCTTACCCTTACCCTTACCCACCAAGTGTGGTGGATATAGGGTATGGGTAATTCCCCACTCCACCAATATATTTACCCTCAACTTCCCTTAACCTCTTACCCAAAGGGCATATGGGGAGGGTAAGGTTGAAGTAGGAAATTTATAGGTATTTCAAAAAAAATTCAAATAGGAACAATAACAACATGTCGAATACATTTTTACATTTCAATGAAATATGAAGATGCTTCAAAATGGCTATTGAATATTTAATAATCATATGTAAATTTCTTCAACATTATACATGTGTTTTGTATCATATTTAAATTATATTATGAAGGCAATGGTTGTTACATTAAACAAATAAATTTCCCCAAAAAAGAAAAAGAGTGACACACTAAAATGATATTAAATGACAATTTGCTGCAAATTTTATTTTTGGATGTAACTTCCAAAATGTTCTTGTATACAAAAAAAGAACAAATGAAGTAGATATCACCACCAAAAATATATATCAAATGTTACATTAACAATTAAAAAAATTGTATATATATGTATGTCTTACAAATTCAGGCTTTATAGCACACATGGTCAAATAAGTCCCAAAAAGTAAGAAACACCACACTAAAAGTCTAAAAGGGCACATGACCATCTATAAAATCTAGTTATTTCATGCATGTGTCTTGCACCTCCACAATGGTGTTGTATACACTACGAAATTTGAAAGATTTGAACGATTTCAGAAAGATGTGACCCCCTACAGCCCAATTAAGCACCCAAACATTAGGCTGAGCAGTGGGAGATAAATCATTGTGGTTCTAGGGATTGAACTCGGATCTCTTCATTAGCATACCATTATATGATCCACTGAGACAACTGCTCCCAGTTTACACACACCAAATAAGCTACATAAGAAGTGAATAAGAATATTATGCATTGTATTAAATGAGGACCACATAATATCAAATAATTCATTGACCTAAATAACAAAATGACTATATATTTAATATATACATGTCAATATTGCTAGGTTGGGGTTAGAGGGTATGGTAATGGCTTACCCTTACCCTTACCCATTAAGGTAGTGGGTAAGAGGCTAGTGGGTGAGCATGTAAAGGGTAAGAAATCCTTTGCCCTTACTCTTCCCTTATAGGGTGTAGATAAAGGGTGAAAGGGTTTACCCTCACCCATTGATAGCCTTACACATTTTTTCACAATTGATGAAGGATCAACAAATAACAGTTGGCTCTCATCAGCATTAAATGGATGAAAGTACATAAGGTCATCAAGATTGGTTATCTCCATCAGTTCTCAACCGATGGAAAGATAAGATGTCCCCATTGGTTCTCGACCGATGAGAAGGCAAGGCATCTGTGTCGATCCTCAATCGATGAAAAGTCAAGACGCCTACATCGGCCTTGAACCAATGTGAAGGCATGATACTTGATTAGGTGATCTATGTTCAGCAAATAAACTTCAAACAAGAGGGATATCATGCTATTTACAATTTACAAGAAAACCTTCAAACATGAGGAAATTGCACATAAACCCTCACAATCAGAACATCAACCAACTAGTTACATATGCACAATCATGTAACTAAAGGATCCATACACATAGTTATACAAACAAATCATTTCTAAGAGGTTAAGATAGGTCAGGGGTTCCACACCTATAAACCCCTAATAGTGATTGCACCCTAAAATAATAGAAAAAAATGTTAGATACTTCCTACACATCTCTTCCTCAAGCTCCCATGAAGCATGTTTTACACCTTGTGATGCCATAAAACTTTTATTGTCACAATGTCCTTCTCTGTCAACTTTTGTACATGCAAGTCTAATATCAATATCGGATCCTCAATATAAGATATATCATCATCAAGATATACTTCAACTAGTTACATACTCTGCTCTAGACCTGAATGAGGCTTTCTCAGCATGGATACATGAAACACATTGTGTAACCTTTGCAACTCAGATGGTAGCTCCAACTTCTATGCCACCTTCCCAACATAATCAATAACAGGGTAAGGCCCCATAAACCTAGGTGACAACTTACCACTATTGTTAAAACTCAAAACTTTCTTCCATGTTGATACCTCAAGATACACCTTGTCTCTTACCTAAAACTTTGTGACAATTATCTATGTAAGACTTATGCTTGTCTTTTATTTCTTTAAACTATTGTATAATGACCTTGATCTAATATATAGTTTGTTGTACTACATCAAGACCTATCAATTGAGTTTTTCCTACTTCATACCAACGAAGAGGTGGCTTGTAACATCTCTCCTGCAAAGCCTCATATAGTGTCATGTCTAACCTTATACAACTTTTATGGTAACTATTTTTTAGGAAAACTCAATCAAACTGAGATGAATATCCCAAATCTCTAGATATTGGAGTACATAAGACCTTAATAGATCTTCTAAATGTTGTATAGTTGTTTTTTGCTGAGTATATGTCTATGGATGAAATGTAGTGCTAAACTTAAATTGTGTGCATATGATCCTAGAACCTACTTGTAAACTCTTACCCTCTATTAGATATTATAGTTGTAGGTTCCCCATGCTAGCATATTATCTCATCAATATAGATATGTGCTAACTTTTCCATAGTGTAGGTGGTCTTGACTGGAAAAAAGTGAGCTACTTATGTCAATCATTAAACTAAATCATGACCTTTAGTGATTCAAGGAAGATCAACCATGAAATACCTAGTCAAATGATCCTACTTCCACTCTGGAATTAGCAAAATTTTAGTGTCCCTATTATCTTTTGATGTTTTGCTTTGGCATGCTAGCAGACATGGCGCTTGATCACAAATTCTACCACACCCACTTTAGGCTTGGACACCAATACAGATCCTTGATATTATGGTACATGTCTATACATAGAAGTATGAGCCTCATCAATATTCCTATAGTCATCAACATCAAGAACTACCATCGTGTTATGATAATGTAGTGTCTCATTCTGTGACTCATGGAACCTGCCATGCTTTCTACTACCAATCTTTCATCTAATATCATCCCACTGCTAACCCTGGTCTATTGTATTAGTATCGATTTTACTTATAATTTAGCAAACAATCCACCAAGCATGGAAACTTCCATATGTGTGTTCATATGACATAGAGACACTAACATATCCCTCCATTTATAAGTCAAAGAATATAATTGTACTGAATTTGATGAAGATGATGGTGACATATTTCTTCTCAGCACACATGCCACCACATTCATCTTCCCTAAGTGATACTCTATCATGAAGTCATAATCTTTTATCATCTCAATCCATATTCTCTGTCTCACATTCAATTATTGCTTTGGGAAAAGATGCTAAAGATTCTTGTGGTTAGTGAAGATATGGCACTTCTCCACATAAAGATTATAACATCCATATATTTAATGATAGAGATATTGCTTCTAATTCTAGATCATGTGTCGAGTAGTCCTCCTTGTGCTTCATAAGGTAACAAGAAGCAAAGGAAATTACATGCTTGTCCTACATCAACACACATCCAAGCCCTTCTTTTGATGCGTCGTAGAAGGCAATGTATCCTTTTCCAAGCTTTGGAAACAATAACAGTAGAGATGATTACAAGTTCTCCTTCAATATCTACAAACATTGTTGGCATTACTTTGTCCACACAAAGGTACATCCTTGTTGGTTAGTTTGAACAAAAGTTAGTCTATAGCACTAAAGTTCTGAATAACAGCCTATAATATTTGGAAAAATTAAGAAAGCTTCATACCTTAGTCAGTATCTTAAGTTTTTCCCAAATTAGTACTAACTCAACCTTCTTGGGATATACTCAAATCCCTCTATTAGATATGACATGAATGAGAAAATAATTTTTTATCATCCAAAACTCACACAATGAATTTTACATATAATTGATGTCATCTTAGAATCTCTAATGTCAAACAAAGATGTTGTTCATGTTGTTGGTTATTACAGTAGATAACAATGTCATCAGTAAAGACTGCAATGAAATGATCTAGTTATTGTTTCACCATCATGTTCATAAAAGTTACAGGTGCATTGGTTAGCTCAAAACTCATAACCACCATACCAAGTTCTAAATGATGCTTTAAGTATGAATTCTATCCTGGTTTTTAGTTGATGTTACCCTAACCTCGTATCTATCTTTGAAAACACTATAAAACTTTTCAACTAATTAAACAAATCACAAGCCCTTGGCGAGGAGAACTTGTTCTTTATTGTGATCTTATTCAATAGTCAGTAGTATACATGTAACCTCATGTAGCAATCCTTCTTCTTGACAAACACTACTAGAGCACCCCACGGGGACGTTCTTGACAATATGAAACATTTATCCAACAACTCCTTAAGTTGTTTATTCAACTCCTTCATCTCTGCAAGTGCCATCCTATATAGTTCTTGCACTATAGGTTGTGTGTCAAGGATTAGATTGATCTCAAAGTCAATCCCTTTAGGTAGTGGAACACTGGGAAAATCACCATGAAAGACATCTTTGAACTCATGCGCACAACACATGTACATATTGGATACAATGACTTGCCACCTTAGTATCTACCACTTGTGCCAGATAGCTAACCCTACCTTATCAGCTTCTCAGATATAGCTACAGACACAAGACACATAGGCATAATCTTTCATCCTCCTAGGAAGGTCCAAGATGAAACCCCCTCCCAAAGCTCTACAACCTTAGATTTACAATCTAACACTACCTAATACTTATCTAAGGTATTCATACCCAGGATCACATCGCATTCATGCATATAAAGTGGCATGAGATCCCCTTAAGTATTATCTAGAGAAAATAAGAACGCATGACGGACACACCTATGACAAGATTGCAGAACCAACTAATGGGGTTTTGAGAGGAAGTGATTTAGATCAGTAATTAATAGGTAAGTTACAACTAAAATCACCTCTATGGTGATAAATGAGTGCATGGTGTCTGAGTCAACCAAAAAAGATGCATTCATAGATGAATATAATACATAATGAAAAATATTTATTTCACTTGTAATGACTTGATGGTTAACAACTCCTTCCAGATGACTCATGGTGTAGAAGCAGGCAGTCGCTTGTGATCTTCCTTGTCATTGGCTTGTTGGTACACCCTCTACCACCAAGCTATTGTATCCATACTGGATCCATCCTTACTATTGGGACACCTCTTGATTCATCTTCAAATAAAACATCCATAAATGACCCAGTTGGTTATACTAGAAGCACTTTTCTATGGGGAGGGTGGGGCCTAGATGCCATATAACTAATGCAGATCCTAATAGTATGGTCCAGATGGAATAAGTCCTTGACCTCTACCCTTACTTATTGATCATAAAAACTTTTTTGTACCCTTGAATCTGATGTAGAGGTTCTCTATTGTGAACGCCAAAATTGCTATCTCTACGACCTAGAAAACCTTTGACTCTTAGAACCCCTAAAAATGTCCAGATGATTGTGTGCACTTCCTCTTGGAATCATGGTCAGGAATGTCAAATTTTGTCCTTTATATCCTCCTTACAGGTTCCATGAAGGTTGAGAACTTCTTATGTGACTCCAATCTCGATGTTTCCCAGTACAACTATGCACTAAGCCCCATCTTGAACCATCTAGTGTTCCCCTTCTCTTTTAGTGCCATATGAGGACAGATGCTCAACATCTCTACAAAGTGTGCCTCATAATCATTCATTTCATTATCAATGTACTCTTTCTCAACTACTTAAACTGGGTGATCTTCTCACTTAGATATATCTAAGGGAAGTATTGACTCTCATACTCCCTATAAACTTTGTACAAGTGATGACCTCATCATCTGTTTGTTCTCCTTAATGGCCCACTAGTAGCTATCATAACCCTTTATCAAGAAAATCACATGCTTCACCTTGCCCTCATCTGGTATGTCTAGCAACCTAATAGCCTTCTCTAAATCCATTAACCACAAGCCTGCATCCGTCGAATCTTTTGTACCTGAGTACTTCACATCCCTAAATCCTCCAAATTGTATATAACTTTCTCAAACTTGTGGACTTGAAGTCTGAAGAGCGTTTCTTAGAAGAATGACTTGGTAAAGTGAGAAAACATGGACATCATTTATTCAAACATGGCCTAAAAGTTAAGATTTATAGGCATTTTCAGATCCAAGGGTGTTGCCTCAGGCTGCCCTGGCTTGGTCTCAGGTGCTTGAGCAAGCCACCTATCCCTACCTACTAGTATGGTGGAGATAATTTTTGCATGCTCTTCATGATGCCCAACGATACCTACATGATTCATAAACAATGGTTAGATACGACAACAATCTAATCATATCTGATGTGCTCTAGAGGGGATGAATACAGGTAATAAAAACTTTATGCAATTGCAAACACTAAGGAGGTTAGATTGCAACTCACTCAAAAGATAATGCAGTAGAAATGTAAAGCAAGTAATTTGGACAATGGAAGAAAACCACAAGAGATGCCCGATGTAGATTGGTTCTATCAAGAGATGTCAATACACTATGTGGTTGTTCCCAACAAGGAATTCTAACATGTATTTTATTCTTAAGTTTAATTGATAAAAAATATATAAAATCTATTGATGTCTCTTGTGGCTCAAGACAATCCTCCTTTTCTAGATCAATGAAAACTTTCTCAAGGGATTAGATCAGTCTCCCACCTTGGACGCAGTCTTCTCACAAGAAGTAGCTCTAATACACTTCCTAATAGCCTTATCGCACGAAGTAGTTGGAAGCAACACAATGGAGTAGATCGCAATCAGCCTCCACCTTGGACGTAGCCATCTTACAAGAAGTATCTCCAATAGGCTTCCTAACAACTTCTCACAAGAAGTAGTTGGAAGCAACATAATGGAGTAGATCACAATCATCCTCTATGTTGAGCACAACCTTCTCCAAGAAGTAGCACCAAGAATTATCTTCACATCCTTCTGGCAAGAAGTAGTCAGAAGCACCAAGAATCAACAAGATGAATAAGGGAGGAAAAAGAAATTACAAGTCTTCATAATATTACAATATGAATATCTCTATGAAAAAGTGATGAGCAACTCTCCATAAGGATATGCAAGGCTATATATGGTGGAGTAGGACACTTGTAATGAACTGAAATCTAGGTATATTTGTAATTTAGCCCTTTTCCCTAAGTTTTCCTATTCCTTATATACTTTTTGTACTTGATGTTAAATTTGTGTAATTATTAGTGGTTTGGAGTCTATTTGATCTCTATTCATTCTAATGTATGGATTTATGAACAAATACCTCAATTAATGATTCAATCAAGGTCTTACATGCAAAGTTATCCCTTAAGTGAGATATTAATAAAATAATTTGGTTCTAGAACTTCCCTTAGCCTTATGGAGAAAGGAAGAGAAAAATAAATAATAAAGGTTTAAACATGGTGATGTGGCATTAAATAATTTAATGTGATAAATAGTGAAAATAATGTGTAAGGGAGATAAAACTCATAAAAGGAAGACTAATTGGATAAGAACAACTTTAGATTCGAATTCTTTTGATTTTATATGGCTTAGAGGCCAAGTTTTACAATTTTGGAATAATAATAACTATATCTATATTATTTAGAAAATAAAATGTGAGTTTTCTCCAAAATATGAAATAAGTCATTAAATGACTCCAAAAGTGGCAACTAATCTTAAATTCATAATGTACACATTAAAAATAGCCTTTGGGTAAATTTTCAACTAATTTGGATAATCTTTAATGCTCATGTGTAGATTAGGAGGGAGAAAGTATGTAAAAGCCCAAAATGTTAAATAATGTGATAAATTAGTTCAAGGGATAAAATTAATGGTAAATTCGTGTTTCATGTATTTTAGTTTGCTTGAGGGAGAAGTTTCACATTAATTAATGGATTCTAGATGTCTCTAATGTGAAAGGAAAGAGAAATTGTGATTTACTTTAAAATAATTAAATAAAATACTTAGAATCTACAAAACTAAAAACTAATTTCAAAATCAGATTCTAGATGTCCTATTTGGCCTAGGTGCAAAGTTTTTGTTTAATTGGATAATCTTTGTTAGCCTAATTTTATTAAAAAAGACAAATGCAATCCTAACGTAATTGGACTATGGTTATTTGGTTTAAATTTCTGATTTCATTATCACGCGGACATTTCCCTGATTTTTTAGATTTCCCTAAGTAGCTTGTGTCGTGTGGGTGTTAATGTTCAGGCTATCTACTAGTCATTCCATCTATATCACATGGCTCTGGGCTCATCTCCTTCCTTGAGTCCTGGCATGGCTGGACTCCACGCTGACGCACCATCCTCCTTATTTTCTCCTATAATCATTCTCACTCTTCTCTCCTCCTCACCCCCGAATGTTTCATTTTTCACATTCCTTAAAGACTGTTGAACCAGATGAGCCCTAGTTTTATGGAGATTGCGTTCTCCAATCTTCCGGTTGACAAAAGGGGTACATGTTCCCCTATTCTCGCCATGTTTTCTCTTCCCCCTTCTTCTCCTCGCCACATCAGGATTTTGGGCCCCTATAAATCTACCCCCAAAACCTTCACATGAACCCCTGAAACCTACTCTAATACATCATTAGGCATTGATTGCCCACACGTGCTCTCCCCAAACTACCACCATCTCTGGTGACCAATTTAAGACCCCGGGAGCTTGGTGGCGAGGCGTAGGTCCTCGTTCCTATCTACGAGCGGCGGTCTTGGTTTCAGGGGCCTTGAGGAAGCATCTCTAAATTCCAATTTCTCTATTAAAGGTATGATTTTCCTTTTCCCCCTTTTTTTGCTTGTCAATGTTGCTTGATCATGTCTTTCTTGGTGGGAAGTTGGGTCAATGCACCCTGTAGATCTTCATTTAAGGGTCATTTGACTCTTCTTCATGTCTAAAAGATGACAATGTAGTCTCTTTACCTTGGTTTGTTATCATTTGCTTGATGCAAGATTGAGTTTTGGTTGGAACCGTCTGGTTTCCTCATTGTACCAAGGAAGAATATGCACACAAGTTGGAGTTCAGTTTTACCCTTGGTTTTCCTTCTTCACTTGGTTTTCCCTCCAGGGGCATTATCATCTTTTCTCCCTCTCTCTTTATTTTAGTGTGGGCCTCGTTGGAGCTTACTGGTGACATGGTCGCAAATGATTGGGCCATGACATCGGGCCCGACTCCATTCTCCCTCTGTTGTGATTATTCATTACTTATTTGGTTTTTTTCTAATTTTCTAATTGGTCGAACTTGTAAGAATTATATCTCATGTGTTGTGTGTCCAAAAATTATAAATAAATATACATTAGAATTGGAAAAATGGCATCTTTCCAATAAAAAATGTTGATAGAGTCTCATTTTTATATTTTTGATGGTTGATTTTTTAGGATTTAATAAACTATATAAAAAGCCCTAAAATTGTAACTAATTCATATGAACTCCAAATAAAGTAAATAAATATGTTTTCTTGATCATAAAAACATAAGGAATCGTTTGGTAAAGGTTTTATGACTATAATCTGAGATATTATAGAAAGGTCTAAAATTAGGGTTTCCTTACACATTATGCTTTATAAAACCCTAATACTTGTGAATAACTTGAAATTAGGCTAAGGTGATCTTAGAATCTTCTAAGTTGGTGAAAAGTGATAACTAGGACTCTGAATTGAGGTATGTGCATCTTACCCCTTTTCATTGGACGTATTTGTTATCCAAACCCTAAATTCCTAATGAGGCATGGACTAAAACCTTGATTCCTATTATCGCACTTGTTGGTGCAATTACTTCATTATTTGCTTGGGTTTCAACCCACAGGCAAAATCTCTATTATTTGATGTTAAATATTGCCTTGCCATATTATTTCTTTTATCATGATGATTTGTTTGACTTATTAGCTAATTTAGTGGTACTTATGTACAACCGCCCATAGTTTGGGCATGTGTGATTTTGCCCTAGGGAATGTGTTTATGTTCCCCCATATATAAATATTTTATAGGTGACTGGGAATGTGTTTACTCTCCCCTCACCTATTGGTGGGGTCTGGTAGGTGCCTCAACCCTATTTAGTTAATTTAGTCTAACATAATCCTATAATTTGTTATGGAAAGAATCCTATTTGATATGTGCCTCATGAAATTTTCTTATAATTTGTTATGGAAAGAATCCTATTTGATATGTGCCTCATACTTTTGACCCTGCTTATTTATTGGTTACTCTCTACCCTTTATTAACGTTGTTACTATATTCATGTTCTTGTTCCTTATTTGACATATACCTTGTTTTATCCTCTTGTTGGGTGATCCCAATCACCCAGGCCTAGGACAAGTAGTGGAATAAGATCAAGGAGGACCAATTTTAGGTTTAGGATAAGGAGTACATGACTTTTCACATGGACCTAACTCATAAATTTGATGCTTGGAGACAAACTTGATATGGTTTAGATTTCCCTCTACTAGATCCTTATGTAGTAATATCCATGTAAACCCTATACGGGAGATGATGATGATGTATTTTTATAAAATTGATTATAGTCATGAAACTTTTATTCTGTTGTTATACTCTGATCTTTCGTATATGATGATATTTGAAATTTTACACATATTCCAGCATACCTTTTGAGTGTGTTTGAAATGGATGTTTTATTCTTCAAATTTTAATAGAAAGTGGATCCCCTCTGGGCCCCACTCTTTACAACACTACTATGAGATATAACTTAGATCTCATGATAGCCATGTAGAATTCTAAACTTTGAGAAAGATAGCATGAATTATTTGCTCAAGTGTGTCTCCTAAGTGTTTATAGGAAATCCTATATATATAAAACACTTAGGAATGGTCGATATTACGTTGTTGGGAGTGTTTTCACCAAGTTAAGTGCTAAACTAGCCACTAGGGTGTCAAAAGGTGACTTTAAATTATATTTTAACTGAGATCCATCTCGATCGAACTATACTTAGACCAAGAGTCTATTATAGGTAAATATGGCATTAGATAGGCAGCGGAAATAAAAAGTTCATGTCCATATTCCCCATAAACCAGCTGATTGCATCAACAACTATGTAATGGGAAGGGTGGTTTAATGAGATCATACTTGATCTTAGAGCAAGTCTAGTGATTAATCCCTCATTGTACTTGTGTAGTTTTCTTCTAGTTGCACTCATACATCATCTACATAATCTCTTGGTCTCAACCACAGATAGAAGGTTGACGTTGTCCTCCTAGTAGGAAAACCTCCATGCCTCTAGAGTAGTCCACACAGACTGCCTAGAACTCTTATCGTTCTACTAGAACAAGGATGAAGGAGTTTTCCCTCCTATTGGTGTACTAGTCACCAACTTGATCTCCCACAATTGTTCTCCCTTGCTATCCCTCCCTTTATCGGGTAGGACTTGTTTGGGTTCTCTTGGTTACTACAACCAAATAAGATAAACAATTGTCAGATACAATTGAGTTGTGTCTGAGAAGCCCCCAGTACCCCTCTATTTATAGGAGGGCTAGGGTTAGGGTTCCCAGTCTGAGTAGGAGTGGAAGGGACTGGAAAAACTTACAACCTATGATAGGTGAAATGATTAGTTCACGAGTGAACTGATCGGTTGGCATGTGAGATAATCATTTCACCTAGTGAACTGTTCGTCCCATCATGTTTCCCAATCATAATTGTATAGGCAATTCCAATCCAATTAATGCATGACATGACGTTGCACTAATCCTTGATGCAATTAAACTGATCCATGAACCGAACATCTCACTGCACAAGACATTCATTTTGCGACCTTGAACTGATCGGTTCACTTAGTAAACTGGTTGTTTCACACCCTAGTTCATCTAGAATTCAACCAATGCAACATTCAATCAACTTGACACTCCAATCAGTTGGTTCAACACTTGAACATGTCATTTGGGAGTCTATTCAGTTAATTTGTTGCTCAATTAGAATGCCTAAACACTTTTAGCAATCAACTCAAATATCATTCATGAATAAACTCCTATTCCAAGTGTATCCTATGTGTGACCCTATAGGTTCCAATTTACATTGGTAGTGAATGTCCATAACTAGTTTATGACATCACAAGCAAAGAGTAGCATCTAGTAATACATCATTGCTACCCAAGTAATTGGAAAGTTGAAGAAGGGAAGATGTTGAAGAAGGGAGCTTGAGTCCCTCCCATCTTTGTGGGTATTGTTATTGTAGTGGAGATGACCGGTTCCATTTTTAGCTTCTTTCTTGGTCGATCAGAGGCAAGTTTGGTCTGCCTGGTCTGCTTAGGCTTCTCAAGTTAGCTTTAGCTGGATGTGGCATCCAGATTTGGTCCATCTTCTTGGGTGCTCTACTGAGAAAGGTGATCTCTACTCCTCTCCTCCTTACAGATACTGGTTGATGGGGGTGAGGCCCTTATATTTCTGGGTGTTCATAATGTCTTAGGGATAGACTTCTCGTTCTCTTGTGTATGTTTGTAAGGGATGATTGGAAGTTTATTTTTCTTATTTTGCCCTGAGTGATGGTCTAAGTACCTTGATAACCAGCTATTAGGTGTATCAGGGATTAGACTCTTTTAGGGGCACTTATGTACCTCATGTTTTGGTTATCAGTAACACGCTTTTTAGACCGACCAAAAAAAAGTAATTGGAAAGTTGGAGAACAACTTCAACCTACAACATGTGTCATGTGTTACAATGATTGTCTAATTCCTTTGTCTCTGATATCCAGAATGAACTTGAGGCATGGAATCATCATCCACTCAATGTTCAATCCATGTTCCTTGAACTAGAGCAGACTGTCTGAGGTATATGTGACCTCAATATCATATATTGATTCACATGTGCATGTGCATGCTTTTCTCAGTCTCGCTTATCAAGTGGCATGGATATCAAACTTTGGTAAGAGGGACAAATCCCATCTACATCACTCACAGTCATCCCCATGTGTCACAGTGCACATGATCATCATTTTTATAGAAACCCTTATTCAAGGTCACAGTGGATGATGTCAAAGTACACAGAACAACATGTGATGAGTGTAGTGATTTTAGGTCTAAGAACCCAATCACCACTTTCACTTTGAGAGATGATTATGATAGCCATTTATGGTTTCCATGTGTCACTCTCAAGGTGGGTCTGTCTGATACATTATTCTCCAACAAGTATCTATGTTCTTGGTTTGATATCACATATATCATGACTGATGAGATTTTTTCATCAACCAACACACACTCTAGTCTTAAGTCTTACTGCTATCTATCATCCTTCCACAGTAACATCAGACTAGGGGCATAACAAGAATGTACATACTCTTAACATATGTATGGTCTCATGGTTCAGGTCATCAACCCAAAGACATATGTCATTGAGTAATGTCACTCCTTAGACATTTATTATACTTCCTCATTATCTCATAACTGACTGAAATGGAGCAAATTAGATGATTGCCTTTAATATGAATCAAACTGTTTATATGATATGTCATTACAATCATCGTATGATTGGCTCTCTGGGCGTACATACCAACATCTATCTCCTTCCAAAGTTTGCAACAACAATTTTCTACAACAACTCTTTTTCTACAATATCTCTTTCTTGGATGAAGTGTATTTCAACCACAAATTTGTCTATAAATACACTTTTAAACTTTTGGAGAACATATTAAACAATTTTTCTAATGGCACCTATCTATCCTAAAGACTTGATATGAGTGTGAAAAAGGGTTTGGGATGATCTTCGCTTGTTCTAACATCATTCCAAGGAAGTTGCAAAAAATGCACTTCTACAAAGCATATGCATGGTACAATTTGTCCTACCAGCATCCAAACACATATAATATTGTGTAATCTTTATTGTTGGATTTTGTCTAAGTTCCTTGATCACTTGAAACACTATATGTACATTTTAGTAACACAAAAGGGAAATATGTGTATTATACAAATTAGAGTGTGGCACATCCAAAAATCGAACAATCTCCTCCTTTTTTATGATGACAAATATTTCTGTAAATTAATATTAAACCTAGACAACTTAGATCATCATACCTTTAAATAGATGTAGATAGTTAAAATTATCTACATGGATTTTTCTCCCCCTTTTTCAAAGTCAAAAAGGGGTTATACTTACCAATGCTCTCCCTCAAGGAAACACTCCCCCTCGACAAGATAGTCATTTTGGAGAGGGATTATATATACCCAAAGGGAAAAATGATGCACCTATTTAAAACGAGATACATTTCATAGACAAAATTCCATATTTGATCAAGGAACATTAAAAAGTTGTCTAATTACCAATGAAAGGAATGATAAGTCCTTCATGATAAAAAGATTCCATTAAGCACAAATATCAAAAAGATATTCTAAGTCAATGGTAAGAAATTTTAAATCCACCATGATATACAAATGTCATGAATAACACCAATATCCTAAAGAATATCTCAATGTCAATGCAAGGAATGTTAAGTCCTCCATGGTATAGAGATTTTCCATAAAATCAAAGACAAAATGAAACACGATTTCTCTATCATTTTCATGGGATGTTAAGTCCATAAATGATATAGAGAATCCACTAATCACAAAATGAGGTCCACAAAGAATCTCTAAACCAAATATAAGGGATGTTAAGCCCATAAGTGATATAGAGAATCTGTTAAGTGCAAAATAAGGTCAACAAAGAATCTCTAGACCAAATATAAGGGATGTTAAGCCCATATTGATATAGGGAAGCCATTAAAAATGAGGTCAACAAAGAATCACTAGACCAAATATAAGGGTTGTTAAGACCATATTGATATAGAGAAGCCATTCAAAGAAAATATAGTTATGCAAGTTTATAACAAATAATTTGAGATCCCCCTTAATCCCATACTCACAAGAATTGAGATCAAACAAAAAATTGAGCCACTAATATAGATATATCTATTAGAAACCAAAACCTTCATTTAAATCATTTAATAAACTGATTCTAAATACCAAGAGTAATATAGCCAAAATAAAGCTAATAGTCAGTATCTCAGTCAAATTGTCTTTAGACCAATTTGTCCCTCAGTTGAACTTTACTTCGAATGAGAGGTAGTTTGTCAGAAATTATATCCATTTTCAGACAATTTAAAGCAAATTAATAGAACAAGATCAACTAGATATTCATAAATTTTCTCATCAACTTCTGTATTGGAGGAATTAACAATATTATTTCTTTTTCTTGTTCTTTTTCTTTTTCTTATATTTTTTCAACCTTTTCCAACTTAAATTCAACCAATTCATTCTTAGAAAAAGTTGGAAGACATACATAACTACACATACTTTCTTATTTTTGTTTATCATTTTTTGTGATTTGGTATTCAACTATATGATGACAATTTTCTTCCTCACCTTCTATCTTACATTCTTCAATATACTTTCCAGAAAAAAAAATATGGTTTTGAAAGTAGAGGTAAATCTAGAATCCATTTCAAAAATAGTTTCATGTTGCTTGTTGTAAAATAATTCTAGTTTATGATTAAGAATAATAATTTTAGAATCATCAACTTGCCTGATTCCTTTATGAATAATACATGATTTCCTCCAAATACCATAAGCAATTTCACAAGAGGAAATATTATGAAATTCATCAGAAGAAAGAAAGTTATAAAGTAAGACTATGACTCTAGCATTAAGAGTAGCCTCTCTTACCATAGATGCATCACGTTCTTCCAAATATGTTGTTGGAGGCTCATATGGATGGATTTCCATCCTCTAAAGATCATGACTAAAACTTTGAATGAAGAATTGCATATCTTAATTCTGAAGAGTACAGTTGATTCCTTCAAAGATAGTTGATCGATTGATGTGTTATCGTTCAAGGTTGAGTTGACCCAATAGACTTTCCCCCAACTTCAAGAAATATTAAAGTTCCTTGAAGCCTACTCTATTACCAACTGATGTGATCTAGAGGGATGTGAATATATCTAATAAAAACTTTATATAATTTCCAAACACTAAGGAGGCTATGTTGCAACTTGCTTAAAAGATAATGCAGCGGAAATGTAAAGCAAGTACTTCGAATATGAAAGCAAACCACAAGAGACACCCAATATATATTTGTTGTATCAAAAGATGTTAGTCCAATACCTGGTTGTTCCCAATTAAGATTGTTAACCTATATTTTACTCCTTTTGTTAAACCAATACAAAATACATAAAAGCAACCGGTGTCTTTTGTGGCTCAAGAAAATCCTCCTTTTCTAGCTCAAGGAGAATTTGCTCAAGGAAGTAGATCACAATCCTCCTTCCACCTTGAACGCAACCTTCTCACAAGAAGTATATCTAATAGGCTTCCCAAAAGCCTTCTCCCAAGAAGTAGTTGGAAGAAATGCATTAGTAGTAGATTGCAATCAGGCTCCCACCTTGGACGTAGTTGTCTCACAAGAAGTGGATCCAATAGGCTTCCAAATGGCCTTCTTGCAAGAAGTACTTGGAGGAAACACAACAAAGTAGATCACAATCAGCCTCCTGGCTTGGATGCAATCTTCTCCAAGAAGTAGCACCAAGAATCTTGTTCACAACCTTCTCACAAGAAGCACTGAGAACCAACAAGATGAATAACAGAGGAACAAGAAATTACAACTCTTCCAGAGATTAAAATATGAATCTCTTTTGAACAAGTCATGATCAACTCTTCACAAGGATATTCAAGTCTATGTATGATGTAGTAGGACACTACTATGAGCTATGGCTTAAATATGAAGATAGCAATGTAGAATTCTAAACTTTGAGAAAGCTAGCATGTATTTATTTACTCAAGTGTGCCTTCTAAGTGTTCATAGGATATCCTATATATATCAAACATTTAGGAATGGTCAATATAGTTTTTGGGAGTATTTTGACCAAGTTAAATGCTAAACTAGCCGTTGAGATGTCAAAAGTTGAGTTTACAATGAATAGAAAATTATTACAAAAATTTACTATAGATTAATTCTTGATTGAACTGTACTTAGACTAAGATCAATCTCAGACGAACTGTAGTTTGATCGAGAGTTAGTATCCTCTCAAATTTTTCAATGGATATTTTCTACAACTGCTCTTTTTCTACAACGGTTCTTTCTCAATCAAAGTGTACTTTGATTGAAAATGTGTCTATAAATACATTTCTAATCAATTGCAAAACATATTAGATGATTTTTCTAATGAAACCTATCTATCCTAAGACCTTATATAAGTGTGAAAATGGTTTAGAATAGAATAGGGTTGATTATCACTCGTTCTTACATCATTCTTAACAATTTGCACAAAAATGCACTTGTACAAAGTATATACATGGTACAACTTGTCCTAAAAGCATCCAAACACATATAATATTACATAATCTTTATTTCTGGATCTTGTCTAAGTTCCTTGATCACTTGAAACACTAGATGCACATTTTAGTAACACAAAAGGGAAATATTTGCATCATCAAAATTAGAGTGTGGCATATCCAAAAAGCCAACAGTGTGTCCTTGTAGACTCAGTAAACCTAGGCTCTAATATCAAAAACTTATGACGTCCAACCTCCACAAGGTCAAGATTACCTAAAACAAAACTTGACTAAAATCCAATGACACATAATCATATCACACCAACATGGATCCAAAAACTTCAAGATCTATTAGAGAGAAACATCACCAAGGACTTGATCGTATACATTAACTTTCCATAGTTATATTACAAATTTTCACAAAATAGTAACCTCTATCACATAAGAGATTTGTTACAATGTATAATAAGTGACTTACAACTCATACAATAGTGCCACAAAATAAAACATGCATGTCAAATATCAAGTTAAGTTTATAATTAATTAAAAACATTCCAGCCCAAACTTGATTGTATAGGGATGACATAGGATTCTACTCATATACATAAACATCATTTAGTTCTAGTAGCAAGGTCATGAAAACCTAAAATACCTCTAGGACCCCTTCACATAAACGTCACCTACCTCCAAACTAGGAACGACCTCCACCGGTCTGATCCTCTCCATAGTCACCTGGGAAACTTGGTTGGTCACCCAAAATATGTGGAGAAAACACGAGGTGAGACCCCAAGTCCCAAAGACATTATATAATAGCTTAAACATATAATACTTACAAGAAATAATAAAATTTGAACAAAGCAATAAACATTTGGATTATCTAGTAGTCTAGCTAGATGTACACTCCTACCAAAACAATACATGTTCTATCATGAACATGGAAATTGCAAACCATAAGTACATCCATGTCAATCTCTAATTAAACCTAAACAATTTTGTTATGTATTTGTATTAGACACTTTATTATGTCATTTGGATCTTGAGTCGTACCTCTCAAACCACTAGATATATGCTACTAATACATGCTAGAATCCCTATGATATCTAAGGATATACGCACGCAATTAGATCTCCCCACTCAACCTCTGGTTGAAGCAAGGTAACAAAAGTTAGAGAGCTCACATGACAAGTCCACCATGGAAAAATCTCAAAGGTGGATTCACATATTACCGATCTGTCTTGGGTACACAGGGCATAACACCAAACTATGGGTATCAACCCATCACAAACCAAGACACGACCAAAGCCATTCTTCATTGTTTATTCCATATTGTGTAACATTGGACCATTTATTATAATCATCCCAGCAAACTTCTAAATATTAGGGTATGTCAACCCCACATATCTGTGTATATTCAAAAATATATGCTTTGAGCATCTTTTTGTAATTCATAGATTGCTACAAGATTAACTTATTTCACTATTTCCCCCAAAGACCCATGGAAATAGAACCACAGACTCAGGGTGCTAGAATATTAAGATTGCACTAGATTAATTAGATCATTTACTCTTATATGACTGCATCAATCAAGTTACATACAAATAACAACATAAAAATTACAAAGATAATCAAGGCATTGTAACTTCAGATGACAAAAACATACAATAATGATAACCTAACTTCTTAAGGAGAGGTATACAATAATGCTTCTCAGTCACATCAAGGCCTACTATTAGGAATCAAACATGAAAGTGTTCTAAAGGCATCAAGCCCAAACCCAAGTTGAAACCCATTAAGGATCATAGTATATCACAAGAAGACTAGTTCTCTCTTTGAAATTGTAATAAGACAACACTTCAATATATAATATATATGCATCACTCCTATATAGTCGTTCTTTTTTCACATAAAATTGGTAGCATAACGGTTAGTGAAATTTTCTTAAGATATTCCTAGTAAACTTCCAACAGTATGGATGACATATAGATTGCACCTGTGACGCCCCCCCCCCCCCGGATTTTCTAAAACTTAATCGGATGTGTGATGTCCAAATTGAAACCCTCACCTCAACGGTTATCCCAATTTAAACACCACACACTAGGCTAACAAGAAGAAAATCAAAGGAAGTCAGAAGGAAACAATGGTAGCACATGCACATGAATAATAATAAAACCATACAACACATGTTCACCATTCAACATATAATTACAACATGAATTGTTACAACATTTGATATTACATATTGAACAACAAACTTCTACATCATAAACTCCCAAGATAATCACTGCAATCTTAACTTCAAGACTATGATTATCAAAATAAATATTCAAGAACCTTAAAAGTTCACTCCATCACATCCTATACACCTTAAAAGAAATTTCATCCTTAAAATTATGCCAAAATCTAGTCCATCACATCATATACATATTAAAAGAAATGTCATCCTCGAAATTAAGCCATCCTCTTACTTCAAGGAACTTCATCCATTTCTAGGGCACCACTCTAGGTGCAACATATCCAAAAACAAAGCTCCATAATCATATCCAAACCACTATTAGGACGTATTAAAACACCTAGGGTGAAACACCCCTTCATAAAAGATTGAAACAACGTCTTAGAAAGGGCTAATAACCCTAAATAAAATGTAGAAAATACATTTATGATCAATAAATGATGGAATATTTAGTATAAGATCATATCAGTATATGGAACCTCAGATTTAATTATGAGATCATGATGATACACATAATCGATGTTATATGATGATGATTGCTCTTAAGGTGATATAACCCTAATATGATCAATGAATGTGACATAGTGTTAATATGTTCACCTAATTATGGAATTATTATCAGTTAATGAGGCAATAATATGAAATATGACATCAATAAGATAATTCTAAGACAAGAATACAAGTAAAAGTAGGAATATCTTAGTGAGCTAAGCAAAACGCTAAAATGGACAAAACTAGGGTTAAGATGATGAGAACTTGATGGTGATATGTGATCTTGTCTTAACCAGGGGTTTGACCAAGATATAGTTGACATGAGGATATAGCAGATATCAAGAATTTCATTAGTATATCTGTGATCAAGGTACACCATTACCTCTTACTTGGCTTATTATACATTATGCTTGCATTATATGTGTAGTAAACACTTGGCATGATATTGGATGAAATGATTGTTCTTCTATGATAGCTTGCTTGATTTTCCATACTTATGGCTATGAACACATGAAACATAGTATATGTGTTCCATTACATCCAAGCACTTCAACTCTTTGGTAGTAAAGTGTTGGAAAGTAAGTACTTCAACTCTTTGGTAGTAAAGTACTTGGAAGTGATCCAACTCTTTGGTAGTAGATCACATTGTGAAATGATACAACTCTTTGGTAGTAGATCATAAAGGCCTTAATGCATTCAACTCTCAGGTAGTAAATGCATGGATGATATAATGGAAAATGAGCTTAAAACATGTGTTCTCTTTTGTTAATGAACATATTTGTGCAAGTATATGCTTTTTCTTATATTTATTTATAACTGCCAAGTTCTAGTTTTATCTTATTGCTGAGCTTAGTAATGAGAGGTATATAAAAGACACATAGGCGTACTCAATATAATATTCTTGAATATTGCGTTGATGTGTACCACATGTAATCTTTGTTTAGGTTGTGGACATGTTCTCTTGAAAAGCTGGATAGTTGAGAGTTGTGTGGTGAGCTGATGTACAGGTGGACTTGTTGTCTTAAGATCTTGTTGTTTAGTGGTAATACATGTATATGTAGAAGTTTGTGGTTCAATATGTAATATCAAATGTTGTAACAGTTTATGTTGTAATTATATGTGGAATGGTGAACATGTGTTGTATGGTTTTATTATTGTTCATGTACATGTGCTACTATTTTTTACCTATGATGCCCTCGGATTTTCTAAAAATTAATCTGATGTGTGACGTCCAAATTGAAACCCTCACCTTAGCGGGAATCTCAATTTAAACACCACACACTAGGCTAAGAAGAAGAAAATTAGAGGAAGTCAGACGGAAACAATAGTATCACATGTACATGAACAATAATAAAACCATACAACACATGTTCACCATTCAACATATAATTGCAATATGAATTTTTACAACATTTAATATACATATTGAACAGCAAACTTCTACATATACATGTACTACCACTAAACAATAGGATCTTAAGACAACAAGTCCACTTGTACATCAGCTCGCCACACAACCTAAACAAAGGTTACATGTGGTACACGCCAAGAGCACACGTTCATAGCCTAAACAAAGGTTATATGTGGTACACATCAGCACAATATTCAAGAATATTATACTGAGTCTAGCCAAACCAAACCTGAACCGGCTGGCTCGAAGATGAACTAGGCAGGTCCGTGAGAAGGAGTAGCACCCTTCAGGGACATGTGGCACCATTCAATTGGCTGACAAAGGTAATATTCTCATAAATAAGTAGATCTTCAATAATTCATAGAATTAGCATGATTATCAGAAAATTACAAACAAGGTACCAAAATTCTCAAAAAAATGTGTATAACAACATGAAAGCATAATATCAGGTTTTGATGCACTAATGTCAACAATATCATGTAAGATGTTAACTACTTGTTTCATGGATAATAAATATCAAATGAAGACCTAAAATTATGAGAATGCATCAATAACTCTAAAATATGATGTATAATCCATTTGATGTCAGATATGATGATGTTGGAACATGAAATCATGTAATTTTCTTATGTAGCTATCTAGGGATAATAACCCTAAATAAAATGTAGAAAATACATTTATGATCAATAAATGATGGAAAATTAGTGTAAGATCATATCAGTATATGGAACCTTAGATTTAATTATGAGATCACGATGATACACATAATTCATGTTATATGATGATGATTGCTCTTAAGGTGATATAACCCTAATATGATCAATGAATGTGACATAGTGTTAATATGTTCACATAATTATGGAAAACATGATTATCAATTAATGAGGCAATAATATGAAATAAGATATCCGTAAGATAATTCTAAGATAAGAATGCAAGTAAAAGTGGGAATATCTTAATGAGCTAAGCAAAACCCTAAAATTGACGTAACTAGGGTTAAGATAATGAGAACCTGATGGTGATATGTGATCTTGTCTTAACCAGGGGTTTGACCAAGATATAGTTGACATGAGGATATATCTAATATTAGGAATGTGATTAGTATATCTGTGATCAAGGTATGTCATTACCTCTTACTTGTCTTATTATATAGTATGCTTGCATTATATGTGTAGTAAACACTTAGCATATGATATTGGATGAAATGATTGTTTTTCTATGATAGCTTGCTTGATTTTCTATACTTATGGCTATGAACACATGAAACATAATATATTTGTTCCATTATATCCAAGAAATTCAACTCTTTGGTAGTATATTGCTGGAAAGTAAGTACTTCAACTCTTTGGTAGTAAAGTACTTGGAAGTGATCCAACTCTTTGGTAGTAGATCACATTATGAAATGATCCAACTCTTTGGTAGTAGATCATAAAGGCCTTAATGCATTCAACTCTCAGGTAGTAAATGCATAGATGATATAATGGAAAATGATCTTAAAACATGTGTTCTCTTTTATTAATGAACATCTTTGTGCAAGTATATGATTTTTCTTATATTTCTTTATAACTGCCAAGTTCTAGTTTTATATTATTGTTGAGCTTAGTAATGAGAGGCATATAAAAGACACGTAGGCATACTCAATATAATATTCTTGAATATTGTGCTTATGTGTACCACATGTAATCTTTGTTTAGGTTGTGGACATGTTCTCTTGAAAAGCTGGATAGTTGAGAGTTGTGTGGCAAGCTAATGTACAGGTGGACATGTTGTATTAATATCTTGTTGTTTAGTGGTAATACATGTATATGTAGAAGTTTGTGGTTCAATATGTAATATCAAATGTTGTAACAATTCATGTTGTAATTATATGTTGAATGGTAAACATGTATTGTATGGTTTTATTATTGTTCATGTACATGTGCTACTGTTGTTTCCTTCTGACTTCCTCTGATTTTCTTCTTCTTAGCCTAGTGTGTGATGTTTAAATTGGGATTCCCACTTAGGTGAGGGTTTCAATTTGGACGTCACACATCAAATTAAGTTTTAGAAAATTCAAGGGCGTCATTGACTATAAAATGATTATATTTAAGTTCATTATTCCTTCATAAACTAAATCTATACAAGGACATTCTGACTATCATGTTTGTAGCATGAAGATACTATTTCTGAAGTCTAATAGGATCATGCAAGTTCATATCTTTTTTATAATGGACTAGGATGATACAAGAATCCACCTATTTGGCATTAAGGAAAATTTCCACAATATTATGATTTGAATGTATAAGGTAGGTATAAAATGTATCAAAAATTATATCACTCACCTTACAAATAGTAGAAGCAAGTGTACTCAAAGAGGACATTGGAAAACCTCAAACATGATCTTTTAAGCTCCAAGGTGGTCTCCCCTCAGAAAGTTGTCATCTTTTTTAATATCTTATCTTTATCTGCCAAAAGTTCCCCTTGGAACTAGATTCATGATATACGAGCAAATAGAGAAAAGAAGGGAAGGGAAATAGGGTGTAAGACTACTGTAGTCAAACCCTAAGAGAAATCAATAAGAAAAGAATTTGAGGATGAAGAAGATGATGGATCACCAAGGTCAAGAAGGATAAGAACTTCACCTACATGAATCTAGCTTCAGAAGACACAAAGGAAGAGCATTGATCCTCACATGTGAAGAGAAGAGAAGAGAAGCAAACAATAGCATTGGAGGAGGTTTATGAAGACATACTTTTTATTGGTTGGCATCCACTGGTGACATATCGGTGTTGCTCCAGTTCTCTAAGGATAGCTCGCACAATTGAGGCAAGGAAGGAGAAGCAAGTGGGGTATATATAAACCCCAAGGAGAGATAAAGATGGTCAAATATGTCCAACCATTATCACTGCATCTATATTTCCATCAATATGAAACACCATTTGAAGAAAAATATTACTTTTCATCTATATATGAGGGAGGACACCATCAGTTGATATCATCAATATCTATCATTGATCCAAGCATATATGAGATTCATTATATGAAGTACACTTGTGATCTCATCTATTTCTAAGGACTATTTGACCAGTGGTCCTTGGCCTGGAACTCTCATTGAAAGGGAGGGGCTTCATCTAGCAGTCTTTTCATCAGTCATTAACATTGGCATCAATTCTCATTGGTCCTCAACCGATTAAGGATCAACGTCTAGTTGTTCAGCTACCTCGAGGGTTTGCAACCGGTTAAGGATCAGCAGCCACTAGTTGGTTCTCATCGGTACTCAATTAATGAAAGCACATAAGGTCATCGAGATAGATTATCTCCATCAATTCTCCATTTATGGAAAGGAAAAACACCCTGTCGATTCTCAATTGATGAGAAAGTAAGGAATATCCATTAGTCCACAAATGATGAAAAGGCAAGAAGCAAATAATTCGTCCCTCAACTGATATGAAGGCAAGATACTTTATTAGGTTGGCTAGTTTCTCCCAATAAATTCCAAACAAGGGGGAGAGCATGCCATGTGAAATTTATAAGAAAGCCCTTCAAGCATGGGGAAATTTCACATAGACACTTATAAGAAAAACATCAACCAACTAATTACATATACATCAAGCATGTAACTAAAGCATTAAAATACACAGTTAAACTAAAAAACCATGTTAATAGGTTAAGTTATGTCAAATGGTCTTACAACTATAATCCCCTAACGTGGATTCCCTCCCCAAATCCTAGGAAAACAAGGTTGAATACTTCCAACATATCTCTTCCTCAATCTCCCATGAAGCCTCTTCTGTAGCATTGTGATGCCACAACACTTTCATTAATGCTATGTCCATCCTCAACTTCTATACACACTTGTCTAAGATCAATATTGAACCCTCAACATAATATATATCATCATAAAGCTAAATCTCAACTAGTTGAATAGTCTACTTCATATTTGGATGAGACTTATTCAGCATGGATACATGATACACATTGTGTAACTTGTGAAGCTTAGATGGTAGCTCCAAATTGTATGTACCTTCCCAACAGAGCAATAATAGGGTAAGGCTCCAAAAACCTAGGTGAAAACTTACCCCTCTTACTCAATCTTGAGACTCCTTTCAATTGTGATGCCTTAAGATACATCTTGTCTCCTACATGAGATCTAGAGATCTGTAGAGATTATACATGTAAGACATCTACCTAACTTGTGTTTCTTCAAACTCTTACCTATTCACCTTGATATTTTTTATAGTCTACTAGACTAATTCAAGACCTCAAAGCTGATATTCATTTGTTGCATACCAGCTATCTACAATGTCTCACAGAAAAAGCCTAATATGGTGACATCTATAAGCTTATATGGTTACTATATTTGTAGGAAAACTCAATCAGACTAAGATGATATCCCTAGAAACTTGAGTACACAAAAACTGGAGTATACAATACCTTAATAGACTTTAAAAGTCTATATAGTTCATTTTGATTGACTGTCTGTCTATGGATGAAATGCAGTAGTGAACTTCAACTTTGTGCCCAACGTTGTGTGGAATTGATCTGAAAACCTACTTGTAAATTGTGGTCATTTGTCAAATACTATAGTTGCATACACCCGATGCAAGGGTTCTATCTCCTCAATGTAGATCTATGCTAACTATTATACATTGTAGGTGGCCTTGATCGGAAAAAGGTGAGCTACTTTTGTCTGTTGATCAAATACCACCCAAATGGAATCGTGGCCTTTAGGGGTCTGAGGAAGACATACCACAACATCGAAGTCTAGAATTGCTAATGGTTGTAATGTCCATGTTGGCTTCTGATGTTTTGCTTTGACTTGGTGGAAAATAGGATAATGGGTCACAAATTCTACCACATCTCATATTATAACCTTGAAGTATGCACATGCTTTATTTTTATGTAATTTAAGCATCAAATAAGATGATATTTGAAACATTGGGATTTTATTTTTGTTTAGAAAAGTTAGATCATTAATACAAATTCTCAAAATTGAGGAATTTCATGCTTTTATCTAATTTCAATAACAAATTAAGAGTTGGTGATTAGAAGAAAAAAAGAAATTGCAATAATCTATAAGATTCCAAAATTATTGAATAATTGAATCTGGTGGTCTGCTTGAATAGGATTAATGTATCCATGGATATAGGGAAATTATGGATTGGGATATACTAAAAATGCAAAGTTTGAAAATTGATAATGATTCATGTGTGTGCTTGTAATATTGTAACACGTGCTTGCACATATTTCAGTTGCACCATGTACATAGTATAGCAATATATGATCTGTGCTTTTGATTATTGGTGTTTTAGGTCAAATTACATCTATTTTCAATACATGGATATCCAAAAGCTGGCACAAAAAGAACACATGGCTAAAGGATAATTGAGGACCAAGCTAGATAGTGTATTTTCCTTTCATTATTTAGATAGTGATCTTTCCCTTAAACATTAGTATTTTCCCTTTTCAATACCATGTAACTCTGTTGATGAGGCTTATCTTCATTCTATATTCGAACTCTTTTTATTTAAACAAAACGTGAATTACTACTTCTTATCTACTAAACTTGGCACCTGGAAAGTAGTAAATGACTCTTGCCTTCTGGGTACACCTTAAATGATGATAAAAGGGGGAGGTTTTGTTACATTTGGTATCAAAGCTTAGGTTTTACCATTTAATTCTAACTAATTAGTAATTTTAACAATTTTTAGTGTGGAAGGGAATTATTATGGAATTATCAAAGGGAAATCATGTCTAAAAAGGATCACAACCTAGGGGTTCACAAGATTTTCCTTGACCCCACCAGTCGGCTTATGAGGACTCCCATGCCTTTGTGAATCCCACAAGGACAAAGCCTAAGGCTTTTTTTTCAAAATAAAATACCTTTAGGTCTTTATCATCTCATCTATGTCTCTTTCTTCATCTTATTCTTCCCTCATAAACCCTAAGGACCAAGTAGCAAGTTCTCTCTCTCGTGAAGTAGGTTTCTAATATTTATGGTTACAAATTCTCTACCACATAGTAAAAATCAATGTAACAAAAGTGTCACATATATAAGTGAATTCATATTTATTTTCATAAATGAAACACTAAGTTAAAAACATCTATGTGGTATAGCATGTCCCTCTACAAGAAAATTGTGATCGCGGTCAACACACCCAAAGACAACAATGAGAGGAAGACTCCCCATAAGAAGAAGGTTTATCCATAGAAGAGGAAGATAGCTATGGACACTGAATCTTCTCATATGAGTAAGAAGACAGAGGAGGCCTTCTTTGAGGGAGGTTCCAATCTTGAGGAAGTCCCAGCCCCTTTGGTGTCCCAAACCATAATATGGTCCTCACCCAGAGTATGGACCAATGCCTCAGTATGGACCAAACCATGTTCATAGCCTTGACCCCAGAGTTGAGCACACTCTAGTCAAAACATTTGAGATTCATTGGTTGAAGCAGCAAAAGGTGTTGATTGATACTATCAATGCTAGCCCTTAGAGACATTGCCAGATATAAGAATGGTGTACTTCATCCTGTTTGCCACATCTCAGACCCACCATCCTCAACTTCTTAAAAGTGAACTTGCTGAATTCCTAGGGAGAAGACAAGACTAAGTTTGTAGACAAAGATGATGATTGGTTACTGGTTGTAGATAATGGCAAGAGGTGCAGCCCAACAAGAAGGCCATATTCACCGCCCATCTCCTTGAGGGAGCTGAAAAGCTCTGGTGGGGGAATCACCTTGCCAACCTGGACATGCTCATTGACCCAATGTACTGGGAGGGATTTCTTAAGTGTCTTCACTACCAATCTCATCCACAATTCTAGTAGTAAGGAAAAGTAGAAATGGTTCATGCTCCTCTACCAAGACAACATGTCGGTAGTACACTATGCTAGAAAGTTTAGAAATTTGGAGCACGTTTTCTACATGTTGACCAGGGAACGACACGTGGAGCATTTCTTAAAGTGTCTGCACCCAGCTACAACCCCATGTAATGTCAATCATACCTCCAAACTTTACCAAGTCACTCAAACTCATCTTGAATATAGATAAGACATTCATACCCTCCAAGAACACGCATATGGGTTATCTAGGGTTCACCAAAGGTGTCTTTACTCTAAAAAATGAGGAAAGGAAGGCACAATGGCACAACCACAACAAGGGTAGAGACCGAGGAGGAGGAAAGCCCTATAATAAAGTTCACACCATGAGGGACCCCCGAGGTGTCGCAACTGTAAGAGGAGGCATGGTGACAAGTGTTTGCATTGAGAAGTCAGTATGCTATCCATGCAAGCAAGAGGCACAATTCGAGTCCAATTTCTGCTTCCTGTCCTATAGAGGTTTGGGCTAATGGTGGCTCAATTGGTAGTTGCAGCTCAGCTAATGGCATCCCAAGATACTAGTGATTGTCGATAGGATTGAGTGTTTTCCATTGACAATGAAGAAGTTCACACCAAAACCAATTGACTCATAGCAGGTACCCACCCTTGAAAAAAAATCCCAATGCCTTACAATAAAGGTAAATGTTAGAATTTGAATATCGTCAATAAAGTTTTGGTTGGGTGCAAAATAAATGTTAGAATTTGAATACCCGACCTTGAAAAAAAACTATATGCCTTACAATAAAGGTAAATGTTAGAATATGAATACCATCAACAAAATGTAGGAATGTTTGATATTTTGCACCCAACCAAAGATTTATTTGACTATGGTTCTAAACATACTTTCATTTCCAACAATATCACAATTGTGCTTTGTTTGGATTTCAAGGATCTAGGTTATGTTTTAGATGTCACCACCTCCAGTGGCCATATATTCTCATCCTTCTAAAAATGCCAATCATCACCATAAAATATCTAAAACATAAATTCCCTACTGACTTTATCCTCCTTGACATAAATGACTTTGATGTCAACATAGTAATGTATTGGTTTTATAATTATAATGCAAAAATAGATTGTAAGGAAAAGAAAATAAGTTTAGAAAGATATGATCATCCACCTTTCACAATACGAGGTAGGAAGGATGCCACCACCATATGATATGTGTCAGTCATGAAGGCATAAAGGATTATAATTGAAGGTAGTCTAGCATTCCTATCTATAGTAACCAAGCTGGAGTCTATGATACATCCTCTAGAGGAAATAGAGGTATTCAGGAATTATGTTGATGTGTTTCTAAAGGATCTTCCAAGCATGCCTCCAAAAAGAGAAGTAGAATTATCCATAGAGCTATCTTGTAGGAGAAACCCAATTTCTAGGGTACCTTATATAATTGTTGTCGCTTAGTTGCTTGAGTTGAAGAAGCAACTATAGGGACTCCTAGATAAGGGCTTCATCTGATCCAGCACCTCCCCTTGATGAGATCTAGTCCTTTATGTGAAAAAGAGGAACAGATTGCTCCACATGTGCATTGACTATTAAATGATATACCAAGCTATGATTAAAAACAACCACCCTCTACCCTATATTGAAGACCTATTTTATCAACTTAGAACCACCCGGTCTTCTAGAAGATCAATCTACCATCTAGGTACCACCAGTTATGAGTTTAGGAAGTAAGAAATCCCAAAGACCACTTTCCAGACCTATTATGGTCAATATGAGTTTTATTCATGCCATTTTGGTTATCCAACGCCCTGATCATGTTCATGAACCTTAATAATAATGTGTTTCAATCCTTCCTCGACACCTTTGTCATAGTATTCATATATGAAATCCTAGTCTTCTTGAACAACTTTGAAGAACACCATGCCCACCTAACTAAGGTCCTTGATATCCTGAGAGAGCAGAAGTTCTATAGGAAATTCTCAACATGTGAGTTTTGAATGGACCGAGTTATGTTCCTCATATATATCATATTTGGAGTGACAGGTGTCATGGACCTGACCAAAGTGGTGGTCGTTCATGATTGGTAGTTGTTGAAGTCACCATCTGAAGTTTGTAGTTTCTTCATATTATTTGATTATTATCAAGAGTTCATCAAGAATTTCTCATTAATTGCTCTTCCACTCACCAATATCACCCAAAAGCATGTGAAATATTATGGCCTAATCTTTGTGAAGGTTAATTCCAAGTGTTGAAGGATAGGTTCACCTCAGCCCTCATGGTGACCCTACCCTCAGGAAACAACAAATTTGTCCTCTTCACTAACACTTCCAAGATGGGCTTAAGGTATGTCTTGGAGCAAGAACATCACGTTGTCACCTTCCTCTCAAGACAACTCAAGCCAAATGAGTCAAACTATTCGAGTCACAACTTGGAGCTTGTGGAAATAGTCTACACCCTAAAGATATGGTGAAACTGGTTGTATGGAGCCCCCATCGACATCTTCACTACCGTAAGAGCTTGAAGTGTTTGTTGACTTAGAAGGACCTTAAGATATAGCACAGACAAGGGGGTGGAGTATTAGAAAGATTATGACCATTGTAGCCTAGATACCAACTTGGTATGCCCACAGTCATAAACAACTTAGTTGTGTGCCCAATTTAGCCACCCAGTGGAGGAGAATTGAAGATTTTTCTAGATGGATCCCACAAACTTTGGCAGATAGATGCATTTGGTCAACATCTAAATCATCCCTGACCTATTGGCCGAGCTAGTAGCAGCCTAGTTAGCCAGCCCTGACATGGAGAAGATGAAGGATCTGGTCGTGAAGCCTCAAATCCACCTCTCTGTGGGATTGGATGGGGGAATCCAATAAAAACATCATATATGGCTTCCTAAGGACTTGACACTAAAGGCTCACATTCTACAAGAAGCATGTGGATTGAAGTACAATGTACACCTCAATGCCACTAAGATGTTCAAAGACTTGCAATGGTTTTTCTGGTGTCTAAGAACAAAGCGAGACATATCCTCATTTGTGGATAGTTGTCTCACATGCCAGATGGGGAAGGCTAAATACTAGCTCCATCGATATCCCTGAGTGGAAATGGGACCAAATCACTAGGAATTTTGTTGTAGGTATCCCCAAGACCAGGAAAGGGCACAATGCTATAAGGGTCATGGTGGACTTCCTAAAAAAGTTGGCATATTTCCTTGGTTTGAAAGTTGCCGCTAAATTTTCTGACCTAACTGAATTATACATCTAGGAGTTAGTCAATATACATGACATTTTGAGTTCTATTATCTCTAAACATGATCCTAAGTTCACCTCCAAGCTATGGAAACAATTTTAAGAAGTACTCAGCATGAGGCTTAAGTTTAGCACTGCCTACCACCCTCAGACAGATGGATAGTCAGAATGCACAAACCAAACCCTGAAAATATGTTTAAGGGCATGTGTCCTAGATTGGAGTGGATAGTGGGAGCACTAACTACCCTTAGTTGAGTTCTAATACAATAATAGCTACCAATTCAACATCAGGATACCTCTGTACGAGAGACTGTGTTGATCACCACTCCATTGGGATGATGCCAATGAGAGGATCCTACTTAGAAAGGAAGAGTTACAGTCGTATGTTGATAAATTTTCTTTGATAAAGAAAAATCTGAATAAGATCTAGGATAGTAAAAACTCTTATGTGGATGCAAAGCAAATGGATCTACATTTCTCGATAGGAGATCATGTCTTTCTAAAGATCTGAACCCTATGTGCCATTAGCTAAGAACAAAGAAAATCTAAGTCCCCAGTATGTGGGTCCACTTCAAATTCTGGAATGGATTGGTGAGGTTTCTTATCATTTTTCCCTACCATCTCAGTATAGAATGATGCATGATGTGTTCTATGTGTCGAACCTGAAATACTATGTGAAGGATTCTACCCACATGTTGAACATTTAACTGGTAGGGCTTCAAGGAAGGTTGTCCTACTTGGAGTTGCCTATGAGGATCTTGGATTCAAAGGTGAAGGATATCCAAACTAAATAATTGAGATGGTTAAAGTTCTTTGGAAACACCATGGAAAGGACAACGTCACATGGGAGATGAAGGCAGACATGGAGAAGACATGCCCATATATCTTCTCTACGTACACCTAATTTGAAGAAAAAATACTTAAAAAGGGGGGGAGGATATTATAACCTAAAATTCCATGCATTTGTTTTAATTTTAGGTAATTTAAGCATTAAATAAGACACTGGAATTTTATGTCGTTGTTTAGAAAATTTGGTTCATGAATGAAATTACTCTAAACTGAGGAATTTTGTGTTTTTATCTTATTTTAATAATAGAATGAGAGTTTATGATTATAAATAAAAAGAAAATTCCCATTATCTAGAAGCTTCCAAGATTATTAAATAATTGAAACATCGATGCATGGAATATTGTGGTTTTCTTGAACATTAAGTTGAGGGTAATAAATGAGCTTAGTTGGGGCCCATGTTTAACCCAAGGCAGGATAATGCCTAAATAAAGATAATTTCTAAGTTTGACTGGATGACAAGTGTATGTGTAACCTAGGTGATTAAGTTAAGTAATTACTTGGAATGCTAGGAAAGGATATTTATCTTTCGTATTTTAATATCAAAATTTTCACATGCCAAGATAATGTGAAGATATGATTCCCTCAAAATTTGTGATCAATTGGATATTTTTAGAAGTCTCTACTAATTTATAAAGATTCACCTAAAGTGAGATAATTCTAGGATAATTTGATGTAAATATTATCTAAATAAAACTGCCCTACCGAAGTCCTGGTAACATTGGACTTAGCCACATGACATGTAATGTGGACATCACCTAAATCTCTTATATGAGGATCCAATGGTGGCCACATTGCTGCTTACCTCATGACTGGAGCCCCACCCAACACTGTCTCTTCCTCAATGCTATCTCTCTTGACTCTCAACCTTTTTTGCTCATATCAGTCCTTATTGAAATTGGGCAACAAAACCAAACTCAATGAGATAGGACTCACCATTTATATCCACCTCTGGTGATAATGTCTAAATCCATGTTAACCTTGATAACTTAGGACTAAGCATCAACACCCCTATATGACACCTTGTCCTATATAAAGTATCAATGGCTTCCCTGGACCTCCCACACCACAAACTACTGGTAATTAATCACTGAGCATCCTCAATATCACTACTTAGTTTGCCATCCATCTCTAGTGAACCCCGCCATCACCAGGTGCTTCATAGAATCTCAAGCCAGTTGACTTGGTCTGAAGCACCAGGGGAGGTCTTGAAGCAAACCACCGGGTTAGGAAGACATGAGAGAAGCACAGTCCTCTCTTCCTGGTTCCTGGCATATGAAGCTTGAAGACCTTCACCTAGATCATGCATTATACCACTATAGGAAGTCACAATTGGAAGAGCACCTTCTTCAAATCCCCCAGTAAGATTTTCTAAGAATAAGTTTTCCATGAATTGATGTATTGATGTCCCTTCTTTCCTCATTTTGACCCTACTATTTTAAGCCCTTACCACTAGCGTATGACCACCTATGTCATTGTGCTTTAGTAGGATGGATTCAGTGGGACCTACAAAGGAAATGAAACCTTCATCCAAGGTTCCAATCCTCCAACACTAGAGTCAACCATGGGTTGAACATATGGTTGCCTACAAGCTCATGTTGGAACAGGAGAAATGATCCCCTGAGGGATTGGACTGATGTGCCCTTGATTCACGTGACATAGATAATATGCTATCATAATAAGAAAGTAGTTCCTAATATTTATGAATTGAGGAAGATGATGCTTGAGTCGGCCCATACTTTGATGTACGCAATGCATCTTGGAAGTGAATATATGTACCATAATATCAATGATTTGTATTGGTGTCTAGGACTAAAGTGGGATGTAACAACCCCCTCCCACTACTATCCCCATTTAAGGTGTACTGAGAGGGCAAGGACCATTTACTAATTTATACAATCTTGGTTTAGCAAAAAACAATAATAATTCATGATTTCAATGAATAAAAATAGTTTGAATATAGAATGAAGAGAGCCTCATCAAAGGAGTTACATGGTTATGAAAAGGGAAAATACTAATGCTAAAGGGAAATATCTCTATCTAAATAATGGAAGGAAAGTTTAGAAACTAACTAGATCCTCTAGTATTTGTTAGACGTATGTTCTTTTTGTGTCAGCTTCTGGATATCCATGTCTTCAAAAATATATGATGTTTAACATAAATATCAACAATAAAAATCGCATATAAATATATTTCTATATTGCGTACGTGGTGCAACCAAATTATGTGCAAGTAGGTGTAACAATTTAATAAGCATAATCAAAAATTATTATAAATATTTGAACTTTGCATTTTCTATATAATTTTCCAACATATAATTTCCATATCTCTATGGGTACATTATACCATGCTCCATCATTGGATTCATGGGTTTTGTTCAACATTGGACTCAGGGTGACTATTCATCATTGGACTTGGTCACATGTACATCAATTATGTCAATGACTTAGACTTAGTTTTTTTAGAGTATTACCTCCTTCAACTGTCATTATAGATTGCATGGCAGGCTTAGGAAATTAATATTAAAATAGGTGATACACATAGGGCAGTATAGTTAACAGGAAGTAAATAAATATCCAACCATTTATTTTGCAATACATTGGAAAACCTAGGTAAACTTCATAATTTGATAAGATCGGATAGTCATAATTAGCCAAGTACCTTATCCACAAATGTTGAGGTAAAAATCAAATAACTCAACCAATAAACCTGTAATTAGGATTTATTGCCAAAGTGTTACATTCATGTTTTTGGATAATACATATATTTGACTGGTTCTGAGGTTAGGTAAGGTTTTAATGTATTCAATATCTTCATGTACTTTTTTAATGCAAGATATAATTAGGTCTTGGAACCCATTGTATTAGATTCTACATATTTATGTGATCACTTATATATATATATTTATATATTTATATATATTTATATATAGACCATCATTGGAGTTACACTCTACTTTCTTGATTTATTGCAAATTAATACATAATGAACCCATTAGTGGATGACATGTCACATGGATAAATTATCCAAGTGTGACATAGCCGGATTCAAATCTCAGGGATATGACCCATCTGCCCATGTGTTGTGACATCTCGTTCTTTGACTCAGGGAACTTGTCATGCTTTCCACTACAAATCTCTGATTTGTTATTATGTATCACAATATCATCCTTCTACGCATCTCTTATATGTTATATAAATGTCGGTTTGACTTGTAAGTAATGCAACAGTCAACCAAGCATGGAAAATTCCATTTGTACATTCATATGGAATAGAAACACTAATATATCCCTCCATTTACAAGCCAAACAATATAATTGTATTAAACACTATGAAGATGACAGTATAGGCTTTGGATCAATGCATATGCCAACACATTCACCTTCCTGGTTGATACCTTGTTGTGCAGTCATAATATTTTATTTTTTTCAAGACATCTTCTTTGTCTCATATCTATTTCCTACTTTGAGAAAAGATTCTTATGGTATACGAAGACCTAGAACTTCTCCTCATAGAGATGATGCCTCCATATCTTTAATGCCATGATAATTGCTTCTAGTTCTAAGTCATGTGTTGGGTTGTTCTTTTCTGCTTCTTAATATGAGAAGAGCCAAAAGAATTACATGGTTGCCATACATCGAAACATATCCAATCCCTTATTTTGATATGTCGTGAAATATATTTTACTCTTTTATGGGCTCTAGAAACACTAACACTATAGTTGATGTCAATTTCTCCTTCAACAGTTGGAAAGTTTGTTGGAATTCCTTCGTTCACACAAGGGATGCATCCTTCTTCGTTAGTTTGGTCAATGGTAGTGTAGAACTAAAGTTCTTTTTTTTGGTCGGCAAAAAAACTTTGTTTCTATTATGTGATACCAAAACTTTAGGTACAAAAGGTTGCACCCCTTAATCCTCTAAAAGGATTACCAAAGAAGCAAAAGAAAAACTATAGGTACCAAAGGCCTTGCGCAGAAGACCCCTACTAGAAAGAGAGACATAGACAATGAAACTTATCAAATACACTCATACAAATAGAAGCTGGCATGACATCATCCTATTCAATCGAGGGGCTCCAATATCATTAAACTCAACCACAAGGTGTGCAGACTCAACTTTGAAGGAAGAAGTCTATCAGTGAATGTTTGTACTCATACAATTGATGGATTCAAATGCTAAGGCCTATCTAACTATCAGCAGCAGACACACTATATGGTCATTTCCAGCTCCTTCCTATTGCCATCCAGTCAAGTAGACAAACTTTGACAACTAAATCAACTGCGTCGATCACCAGAATACTAAAACCTAGAACCTCCCTCACACTGGCATTAACTCACTCACATAAATTGTGGAAGAAGAAACCAGGAAGAAGCCCCAATCATCAGGAAGCACATTAAGAGCCTCAGATTTGATTACAAAATAGAACTAGCTACAGGATATCAACAAGGAGAACAGGATGAAAGGTTAACCCCTATCCTTTTTCTTCTTAGGAGGTTTTTTCCTCCTATTTGGCCTGAATTTACTGTAATCCAATGAGTCAACCTCCCAAGGAACAAAATCCAACTCAGAGTTTGAATCTAAACATTGGATTCATCATCATCTTCAAACAACTTCTCCTTCACCTGTTGGAGGTCAGTGGAGAACTCACTACTGTTCCATATTTTTTTTATCTTCCATGAGGAAGAGCTCGACTCACCTCTGCTTCTCCTGCTCAGCTCCAATTACCAGTTCAAGTTTAGGCTCCCAGCATCGATCACCGAAGAAGACCCAACCATCTCAGGTTCTGGGATGCAAAGAGTAAAATGAGGTTGGACTGAGAGAACCACATCTTTGATATGGTGTGCAATGGATTCATGAAGAACTTCTTCATCCGCTACAACTGAGTCATCCACACGATCCTCTTTCTGGTGTGTGATCTTGTTACCTTGACCAGCCATGGAATGCTCCTTGGAGGTCTTTTTGACAAAGTCTCAAGCACCTGAAGACTTTCCCAACCAAACCTGTAGATCATTCACCGGCGGGGATCTTCTCATCTTCAGAGGGCAGGAAGTGGCTTTATACCCAAACCTCTTACAACTAGGGAAGATCACAGGTTTAGCAACAACCTTAGTTTTCATAATCTTGGGTATTAAATCGACTTCCACCATTGTCTCCTTGGGAATTTTGGTATCATAAGTGATCTCAATGTAGACCCGGGAAGCATCAAGAAACCCTGCAGCAACAGAGTGATCGTCCATGTCCACAGGTCTCCCGATGGTTCTTGCCACACTAGAGATACATTTGCAAGTCCAGGGAAGTCTCGGATTATCAATCTCGAACCAGATCGGAACTTGTGTGAAGGAGAGAGGTTGAAGGAGAGCACCAGGTTTCCACGATTGTCCCACATTCAACGACCCATCCATGAACCATGAAGCTTCTTCAAGGACCCTATCCCTTTCACTGTGGGATGGCATCTTGACGATGAATCCTTCCATTTCCTCGGAGACGACCTCGACAGGGCCACTTGGTATCCACTTCCTACGGATCCAGCCAGATAGTTGTCCATCGTATGACTTCTGGTCAACGAATCTGATGGAGATGAACTCGTCCTAGTCGGGGTTGATGTTGTCCTGACTTGAGATGGAAGCACACCTCTTACCATCCTTAACCATTGTCTCGATGAACTCCATCAACTCAACATCGATTTTATCACAATCTAGTTTGCTAGCCTGCAACCAGTCTGTAATATCATTTATAATATCTGGTTAAACCAAGAAAGCTCACACCTCATATAGAGTCTTAGGATGTTCCCACATCATTATTGACTCAACCTTCTTGGGATCCAGACAAATTCCTCTTCTAGATATGACATGACTTAGAAAAGAAACTTCTATAAGCCAAAACTCACACTTAATGAACTTTACATATCAAGTATGTTGTCTTTGTAGCTATAACATCAAATGGAGATGTTGTTCAGTTTGTTCGTGGTCTTTAGAGTAGATCAAGATGTCATTGTTTTTTTGAGGAAAGGTAATGTTATATATTAAAACACATCAAGCAAGTGAAACCTTCTTATGTGGATCACCTACATAAAGTTTGAAATAGCATCGAAAGAAAACTGAAAGGGAAATAAAGCTGATGAGAGTAGTGTTTTGTTAAACGAGGGGGAGGCACCCCATAACAAGCCCCTTGGTGTTTAAAAATTTTAGCATCCTAGAAATTTTGTTGTTGAGGCTTCCCTTTATCCAGAAAAACAAGTCACAATTGTTGTTGTACTAAGCTGACACCGGACTCGTCGTCAACCATTGCTTTGAGGTCATAAAGAAATGCAGCTTCTGATTCTCCTTCCTCTAAGTCGCCCTGCCTCCCATCTGCTAGTTTACCTGCAGTTTTGTAAGGATGTGAAGATCGACATCTATTTGAGTTATAATATTTTTTGCCAAATTTTTCTTGTTGTTGAAAATTCTATTGTTTCTTTCTTTCCAAAGATTCCAACATATTGTGGTGAAAAGATCGCTGCTTTTGAAATTTTTGTAAAGTCTTGATGGTGTTGTTTGGATGGGGAAAGTGGCTTCCTGGAGATCAGGAAGGTAGTTTCTCATGAAGTGTGAGAAGATAGTTTGGGAAAAAGAGCATTTAAAGAAGACGTGGCTGATCGAGTCACTATTTTTTCACAAAGAGCACATCTAAATGGGCCTATGAAACCTTTTTTTGTGATGTTTTCACCTGAAAGAAGTTTGTTGTGTAAAAGAAGCCAAAGGAAAGTTTTGTATTTTTGTGGCCATTTCTGTTTCCAAATCTTTGATGATGAAGGGGTGAGACCTCTGTAGGAGAGGAAATTGTAAGCAAGTTTAACCGAATAATCTTTCCCCCATTTCCAAGTGATGGTATTTGAGGTGTTGTTTTCCATTGAACATGATAGATGTCTGAATTCATTTTGACTTACCTGAGAAAGGATACATCTTTTAAAGGAATTTGATCTATTACTGGTGATTAGCGAGAGAGCTTTATCAATCCTTAGGTTGAGGAGATTATTTGGAATAGACAAGGATGGTCTGAGATTTAAAATAGAGTTGTTTTTGTACCATGGATCAAACCAGAAGGAGATAATTTTGTGTGAATGAGGAGGAGTGTTTAAGATTTGTGAAATCGTTTGGATGTTTTTATTGATGAATTTCCAAAGCGGGGAGGCTGTTTTCGGATGGATTTGGTGCCATGGTGATGAGTTTTGATAATATTTGTGTTTGATGAGATTGGTCCATATTTTCTTTTTGTTTTGAATTAGACTGTCAATGATTTTGGCAATAAGGCAGAGTGAGTGTGTTTCAATGTTGACGATGCCCCAACCTCCTTGATCCAGAGGGGTAGAAATGGTTTTCCAATTTACTAGATGGTAATTTTTCCCTGGTTTATCCAGTTTGTCGAAGTTGTTCCAAAGAAAATTTCTTCGAATTTTATCTAGATTGGACTTTGTTTTTTAGGGTAAGGGAATGCAGCTCAAGTAGCGGGTAGTTATTAGTGTGATGACACTATTTAGAAGGGTGAGCCTACCCGGGAGGTTGAGGAAGTTGTTTGCCCAGTTTGTGAGTTTGGAGTTTATATTTGAAATTATGGGATTCCAAATAGCATTTGTGATGTTATAAGGGGTGATGGGGAGACCCAGATATTTGATTGGGAAATCTTCAGTCTTGCATTTTAGGAAGTCTTTGAGGTGCTCCAAAGAAGATTGATTTATGTTTACCCCAAAAATGGAAGATTTTTGTATATTTACTTTTAGCCCAGAGATATATGAGAAGATACCTATGATCCTAAAGATATTTTGAACTGAGGATTTTTCTGGGGAGGAGAAGATGATGGTGTCATCTGCGAATTGAATGATGTTTTCCTTGCAGACATCGGGAGCGGAGATAAGACCATTTTGTTTTCCCATCTAGATCATGCGAGAAAGAATAGTGGTTAGGATGATGAAGAGGTAAGGAGAGAGAGGGTCCCCTTGTCTAAGTCCATTAGAATTATGGAAATAACCAAAAGGAACACCATTGATGATAGTGGAGAAGTGATTTGTTGATATACAAGCATGGATCCAAGAAATCCATCTGTCAGGAAAATCAAAGCCCTTAAGAGTATTTAACAGGCATAGCCAGTTTACAAAGTCAAAGGCTTTTTCAAAGTCCAGTTTGATGGCTAGGAGAGGGGATTTATTTTTGTGGCAAAGATGTATCGTTTCATTAACCATTAAAAAGGCATCTTGAATGCTTTTGTTTTTTAGGAAGGCAGATTGGTTAAGAGGGATGATGTCTTCCATGAGAGGTTTGATCCTGTTAGCTAATGTTTTTGTGATGATTTTGTATGAGGTATTTATGAGGCTGATAGGTCGGAAGTGAGAGATGATTTCAGGCTGACTATTTTTTTTATCAGGGTGATGAAAGTTTTGTTAATGTATTTGATGATGTTTTGTGGGTTTGAACTGGCATGGAAGGCAGATAAAAAGGCAAGAAAATCATATTTATAGTGGTTCCAGTTAGCCAAATAGAATTCCACATTAAGACCGTCAGGTCCAGTGGATTTATTTTTGCCAAGGTCAGAGATAGCTGATTGTAATTCTTCAAGGGTGAAGGGTTTGATGAGATCTTGAGGGTTTTTTATTTTCTTTTGACAAATGGTGTTCCGTTGAAGGTTGTTGAGACAAATAGGATTGTGGTTGTTATTGAATATATTTTTGAAATGATTTTTTATGTGTGTTATAATGGATTGTTTATGGGATATGAGTCTGCCATTTATCATTAGATGGGTTATGGCATTATTTCTAAATTTTTGGTTACAAATTTTGTGAAAATATTTTGTATTTTTATCTCCTTCTTTAGCCCAAGAGATCTTAGCCCTTTGTCTCCATCTTATGTCAATGCAGTTGTTTATGTGGTCAAGATCAGCTTTTATTGAAAGGACAAGAGTAGGATCAGCAGTTGGATCTTTGTCAATAAAGAGAAACTGGTCTTCAAGATTTTTTTGAAGTTCAGATAAGGTCGAAGGGTTTTGAAGTTTCCATTGTTTTTGAGATTTGATATGTTTTGTGTTGTTTAGGATATTAAGACCAATGTTTGTAGTTTGTGGGTTGGCAAGTGTCCAAGCTTCAAGATAGGATCTGGAGAAATTTTCCATGGAGAGCCAGCTGTTTTCAAATTTGAAGGGTCGAGAACCCCAAGAGCAAGAAGCAGTTTCAAGAATTAAAGGGAAGTGGTCTGAAATGGTTCTATGGGAGATATAGACAGATGAGAGGGGGTGTTTATCTTCCCAAAGATTTGTACAAATGAAATGATCAAGTCTAGCAAAAGATTGGTTTCTAGACCATGTATATAAGGCATTATAGGGTAAAAAGTCGATCAGAGAGTGGTTTGTTAGCATCTGACAGAATTTTTTATCAGCCGCTGACATCGATAAGGAAGAGGGATTTGAATTGTTCCTATCTTAGATCTGGGTGATAATATTAAAATCACCACCAAGAACCCAGGGAGACATGTGATAATTTGTAATTATGTAGTTTAGTTCCTCAAGGAAAAGGGATTTATTATACCCTGGTTCCCCATAGATACCAGAGAAAGACCAAAGATAACCGTCAGAGAGATTTTTGAAATCAATAGTTATGGAGAAGTTTAGGATGGAAGAGTTTTGCGAGTTTAGAGTCTGGTTGTTAAAGCCAACAATGATACCACCTTTGAAGCCTTTAGGAGGTAGTTGAATCCAGTTTGTGATTCTATTACCACCGATAGTTTTGAGGGCAAAAGGGGTAAGAAAGGTTTTAGTTTCTTGGATGGTAATGAGATCGATTTTGTTTTTATAGATGTGGGAGCGTATTTTTTTCCTTCTCTGTAGATTAGCAGCACCACAAATATTCCAAGATGAAATTTTCATTAAGGAGGGAAAAGATCAAAAAGGCTAAATAGTTAAACACAGAAAAAGTGCTAGTCAGTTAACACCTTTTCTTCGTCCATACCATGAAGGATTCAATATTGTTAAGAACATTATGTGCGTCATCGTCATCTTCAAGATGAAAGCCTATCTTATTTGCAAAAGTTGTGAAACTTTTTATGTTTGACCAAGAAGCTAGATCTTCTATTGTATCAAAATCTTTTTTAAATTTTTTTTTAAAAGAGGGAGTTTTAGATAATGAAGTCGCAGAGGAAACATAACTGAAAGAGAAAGGAGGAGGGTTACCTTTCTTAGATCTGTTGATGATGTTGGTGCCTTTGGAGTCGATTTGGCTTGGCTGCAAGATCTTTTGTAGGTAGTTGGAGTTGGGTTTCTGTTGAGAGCTCTCCTGTTCCGAACTCTGCAAAGAGTTATCATTCTTGTGCTGAGATGAGTCTTGAAACAAGGTTGTTTGATGATTTTTGTTTGGTGAATGGCAGCTTTCCTTCATAGAGGAAGGAGATGGGAAAGAGTTGCTTCTAGGTTTGAGATTGTTAGCAGGGAGAGAGGGATCAGGAGATCTGGTTCTTTTCTTATTTGGAAGGTGATAGGAGTTTTCAGAGTAGTTTGAGGTTTTCCTAATCCAAACATGATTTCTGTCAAGTGAAGCCCTGGAATGCGAGATAGGGATTTTATCCTTTTTTGGGCTAAACCAAGATGGTGGATGAGAAGTAAGGTCAGAGAAGGCAGAGCTGTTTATAGTAGGGTGTTCATCTGCAAGTTTAAGATGGTATATGGACTCGCCAATTCTAATGTTGATGGATGGCAGTAGGGAGATGGCAGCTTTGACTGAAAAGAGGCAGTATGCTTTGATGTATTGAGTAGGGTGAAGCGTTTCTGGGTTGATGTATTGGAGAGTGGCCCCGATAGAATGAGTGATGCCTCTAAAAATCTCAATCTCCCACAGATGGGGAGGGATATTTGAAATGGCTACCCAGTCTGAGCCGCCAGCAGGAGCAGGGAAAGAACCAGAGTCAGCAGACCATTTTGATAGTCTAGCCATGATAAAGCTCGAGCCACATGGAATGGTGAGCACTTGGTTGAAAAGATGATTAATCTTCATTCTTTCAGGGACTGTGTAAATAAGCTGGGTGGGTGAGAAGATTTTTGGTTTGAGGATAGTTTGACCAGGTAGAAGAGAGCTAAGGCCCTAGTGATGTCTAAGACGTTGATAGGGTTGTTGTCCAGGTTATTTTCAACTGAAACTAGGATACTTCTAAGAGAGAAGACTTTGAGAAAGCGCATAGAGTTTGCAGGGAGATCTAGGGCAATAGCATATTCTAGGTGGTCGGGGACCTTCATGGTTGGTAAGGTGGAAGGAAGGTTTTCACAGAGAGTTTTAGCAGAAGGGGTCTTTAGAGGAGGGATTTTTCATTGTGGGTTGTGCTTTGCAGATGAAAGGTTGCTAGGCTGGTGAAAGGGTTTAGATATAGGAGGGAGCCGGGTGTTTGTGATCGAGTGACAAGGAGGGGTATCTTCTGCATGTTCGGGCGGGAGATTTGTGAGGCATGCAAAAGGGTTTTTTGAAAGGTAATGATGATGGGTGGGAGTAGTGTTGTGCCATGAGTCAGAAAAATGCCTTTTTGGGGCAGCAGAACTTCTTTGGAAATGCGAGATTTTGATCGAGCGAGTGTGCATGTAGGAGGAGTGGAGGTTTGGCTGGTATTTGTCCCTGTTAGGGAGAAGGCGGGTCTTACATAACCTTTTTATGTGCCCTAGACGACCGCAACCGAAGCAAGAGCGTCGAGAAAACACCTGGAAGTTGAGTGGTTGTTCCTGTGGCAGAGAGAACAAAAAAGGGCTCGAAAAGGTCTTTTTGGGGGGACCGGAGTCCAGATATGGGTGGTGGGGGATTTTTCTAGGGTATTGTTTATGAGGAGGGAAGATTTTGCATGGCCCAGGATGGGAAAAGAAGAGTTTAGGCGAGTGATGTCCTTAGGGATGATTTCCCCAATCGGGGGAGATTTAGGATGAAGGGTTTTATAAAAGGAAGATAATCTTGGCTTGTAATTTTTACCTTTAGAAGATGGGGAGGGAAAAAGCTTGTACCTTTCAGCAATAAAACAATGTTGTTGAACCGAGGGTGATGAGACATCATCTTCTTCATCCTCTGACCCTGAAGAGATGGAGATGGGCCAGGATTTTTCTCCCATGGGGGGTTGATATTCAGCTCTGACAAAGAGTTGGTCTGCTGAGTTGGAAGATGAGGAACTATCTTGATCATGTTTTTTGTAGAGGTGGGCAAGTTCTGGGGGAGAGTTGTGGATGAAGTCTCGAACCCAGGCACGGAAGGTGCAATTTTCTATCGGTTGTAAGAAAATCGACCACTCTGGTTGAAGGTGCAGTTCCTTACGCATATCGCTCCAGCCTTCCGAGATGAGGAGGAAGGGGGCTTTTTTACCCCAGGTTGTTTCCGATGGGGTAGACCATGTGATCTGAACATGGAAAGAGTGGTGGCCGATATTGATCATGCTAGTGCCAGGAGAGACATCGAGCTTGTGATAGATCCAGGCTCGTGGCAAAGGGATGCTTGATGAAAAGGAAGGGTCAGCGAGTTGGATTTCGATGTAGGGAAAGCAGGAGTTCATGTTGTTTGGAGATGTTGAGGTTTTTGTGTTGTTGTTGGGCACCAAGGGTTTTTGCTTCTTCAGAGCGTGGCGGAAGGTTGTTATCTTGCTTGATTTTTGCATGCACGGTGTTTTTATGCATGAGGCGAGGGTGAGGACGCCTCCTATTCTCATGTTGTTATCGGATCGTTTGGTGGGGCTTTATTACTGATGTCTGGGCCAAAAGTTAAGCTGATTTGATCTGGCAGCCAGTGATATTCTGGGGAAGGGGTTGTAGCCGACAGAGAGAATTGAAAGAGTGAAAGGAGTAATCAATGAGATATTTTTGCATGCACCTAGGCCGTTTGGGATACACGAGGTGAGAAGCAAAATGAAGAGGATAAACTCAGAATTTATTGCCCACTGGTTGGAAAAGGCCTAAAGTTGGAACAGGGTTTCGCCGCCTAAAGCGAAGAGAAGGAAGGGGGTGATGGAACTTGATCGGCGAAGCCTGGGAGCTTAAGACCGAGAAGGCAGAGGCGCTGATGCTGCTAAACCGGATGTAGCTAGATCAAACTCGACAAGCACTGAAACCGATCAAGGAGATGGTATCATCAACATGCAAGGAAAAATTGGTGGATGTAGTTACCTGAGAATGGATTTCTTTGGACCCTGATAAGGGAGATGCATATTCCTAAAGAGAGAAGGATGGATTTTGTTGCCACTGTCGAGATGGAGCAAGGGGCGGCAGGAATGAAAACTACTAGAGGGGGGGGAATAGAGTTTTATAGATAATTTAAAATAATTTAAACTCAAACAACCACACAGAAAGATTGGACAAAGAGACACAAGGGTTTAGAGTGGTTCCTAGCCTTAGCAAATACTAAGGTAGTCAGTCCACTACCCGGTTGCTTACCCAACCGGGATTTGAAAAGAAATCTATTTTATTACCTCGCAAGGACTTTACATAAAATACAATTTCTTTTCCCAAACCCTTCAAGCAGCCTTCACCTAGAAGTAATCGCCCAACCTTGAAGCAGCCTTCCCTTGAAGTAGATGCACCAACACCCGTTGCACCAGCCTTCTGAAGTAGCTTCCCGTGCGATAGCCTTCTTGAAGTAGCTTGAAGTCCCCTTCTCCACCTGAGAAGTCAACCCTCTCCAATCCACAGCCTCCAACCCTAGGAGTAGCAAGGAGAGTACAAAAGATAACAAGGAACAAGAAGGAAAACAGAAATTACAACTTATCCTTTTAAGCACAAGGCTTGATTTGCCTATATCAAGCGTATAAATCTCCTAACCAATGTGTATGACAATGTGATTGTAGTGGATAGGAGATACTAGCCTATAGGGCACGAAATGGGAGCAATAGGAATGAATGGCAAGTGTAGGAATTGCTCTATTGCTCTAAAACAGATTGCAAGTGTGTATTCAAGCTCAAGTATAGCACAAGTATATCTTGGATCATCTTTGGTGACCTAAGGCATGTCCTATTTATAGGAATGACCTATGTATGCTTAAGGACGTTCTAGACAACTTCTAGGGGGTTCCTAGTGCTTAACTAGCCGTTAGGAATAAGTTAGGCGCATTAGCAACGGCTAGTTAATTAATTCTGCAGTTGCTGTCAGAGACCATCTCGGTCGAGGACTCGTCGACCGAGATGCCCAGTCGGTCGAGGATTCGTCGACCGACAGGCTCTCTGGATTAACGTTTATTTGCAACTGTCAACTGTTGTGTCTAACGGCTACTTTTGGTCAATCTCGGTCGAGAAGTTTGTCGACCGAGAGTGTCTCGGTCGAGGAGTGTGGTCGACCGAGATTGACTCTGTTTCAATCTTTTAATTAAACCACTAAGTGTGTTTATGAGTGTGCATAATGTGATCCTTTTGGAAGGGATGACTTGTCTAACTATGGTGTGTAGCTAGGGAAGATCTAACGCTTGATTTACATGCAATCTAAGTACTTGTACATTATATAACTGTACAAGTTTTTACAATAGTGATTACATTGCATGAGAGTAAATATGTAAGCTCGTGATTTCCCTAGTTGCTTTGTCATCCACCATAATCCTGCACACTCAAGTAGCTCGTTAGAATAATAAGAATGAAATGTTTGTCATCATCGAAACAAAGGGATTTATCATAATGTCCAATTTATCCAACAATCTCCCCCTTTTTGAAGATGACAAACATTTCCTAAAATATGAAATAAGGAAATATAAAGCATGTGAGTTTCATACCTGAAGATTACCTTTTGTAGCCATTCTTGTTTTACAAGTGTGAGTTCTGGCAATCAGGATGAAACTCATATATATTTATATTTTTGATTTTATATTCTTTCTCCCCCTTTGTCATTTCAAAAAGATATCCAATTTGAATATTTTATTTTCTTTTCCCTTTTAATTTTATATTTTGCTCCCCCTTAAATAGATATCCTTTTAGAAACATGGATTTGTGTCTAATTTATCCACTATTTGTTTCTCAATCATTTGCAAAGGATATTAAGCCTTGAAATGATATGAGATCATGTTAGGTTCATGGCATATGTATATAGATTTCTCACCTATTTTACAAGGGATGTTAAGCCCTGAAAATGATATGAGATTCCCTTAAGCTCATGACAAATGTATATTTATCTCTCATCTATCCCTAAATTAAATGAGATTCCTTTAAGCTTAGAGTACATAAAAATGTCTCCAACCAAATGCAAGGGATGTTAAGCCCTGATTTGTTTAGAGAGTTCCTTTAAGTTCAAGATATATCAATTTTATAAATTTCTTCATAACCAAGAGTAAAAATACTAAGGTCGTATCAGGCAATCAAATTCGTTTTTATGCGCTCCCCCTTAATCTTATAATTTAGGCAATTTAATGCTTCTAAGGTCACAAATAATTTTAAATGTTGATTTTGACCTTTATCATAAGTATACTAAGATTAAGTGCAATAAAATGATGTCCAAATAAGCATTTTGTCAAAGCTTATTTTAGGTCGCCCTTGACTACGACCGTAGCGCCCCTTGGCTAAGTTTTGTTTTAACCAAGAGGCAAAAATTGCAGATTTCCAATTAAGCATTCATATCAATTTTGATGCATGTTTAAGTGATACTAAACATGAAAGCATAATGAATATTTCAAATCTTTTAAAGATTTCAATTGAAAACATTTATACTCTTTGCAAGAACTTCTAAGATATAAATCACCAATAAGTCCTTTTGCTTGCTTATGTAATGATAGAATAATAAAAGCATGTAGAAATTTTCTTTAAACTAAGCATAATTTTAGTTTAATTTCACATAATCTTTCAAAGATGATTTCCATAGCTTATGCTTTATTGTACAGTCATTAATCACAATTAGACAACAGTTTTGATCAATTTCATAAGAATTCAGCAATTTTACAACATTCTGAAAAACAGTGACATGCTCGGTCGACAGCTTCTCGACCGAGGTTCACCCGGTCGATAATACCTCGACCGACCAAGTTTCTGAAAAATGTTCAGAAATCGATTTCAAGCAAAATATAGACTGTATCTAATTCAATTATTTCAAAGATCAGTTTGAGATAAACATATGAATATCAAAGTAACATATCTCAACTAATTATATTCAAATCTTTTAAGTTTTGATTAACCTTAATTGATAAATTTGTTATCCCTATATGTTAAGTTGAGATAGACATAAAGATGTGCAAATTAAAGTCTTTGGTCATATCTCAACTTAGTCTAATCAATTCAATTTGGGGGTTTTGGAACCCATACTAACTCAACATTCTTTTTCTTGTATGGGCATGAAAAAGAGTAATGTCCAAGACGTGAGCAATAATGGCAACATATAGAATCAACCTCAAGTCTTTTTCTATGGTTTTGTTCTAGGTTGTTCTTTGGTACAAATGTGGCTTGATGTGCTCGTGTCTTTCTCCAACTAGGTTGTTGATGAGTTTTCCCTTTGGGCTTATAACCTAGTCCTCTTCTCCCTATTTGATGATAGGAATTATCCAATATTCTATCAAGGATTCCATTGTTGCTTAACCTACTAACTTCTTGTTGCAACTTAACGATCTCATCCATTCTTTTCTTAATATCTAGTTTTGCTTGATCTAGATTAGATGATAAAGAATTCCTTTCTTTCACTATATTATCATAATCTAGATGTGTACACCAAACAGGTTGTTTTTGAAAATCATTTAACCTTGCAAGTAATTCAACCTTTTCTTGATATAGAAGATCATAATTTGATTCTAGAGTAAAAATCTTCACATCACTACTACTTAGAGATGATTTCAAAGTACGATTTTCAGAAACAATGTCATCTTTTTCAAAACCAAGAGTATTCAATTTAGCATATAAATCGTCATTTTCAGATGTAAGAGCAAGAAGTTTAGCATTTAACTCATCGTTTGTTTTACTAGATTTCTTTAATTTCTTCTTGCACTCAATATACTTATTGTGAGTTTCTTCAAGACTAGAAATTAGCTCTTCTTTTGATAAATCAAGAAGGCTTACCTCTTCTTCTTCTTCCTCATTGGTTGTAGCAATAAAACAATTCTTATGGACCTCTTTCTTCTTTTCTTTCCATGGACAGCCGATTGTTGTATGGTTCGTTCCTAAACACCAATTGCAGCTTGTTGAAAGTTGGTCCAAGTTGCTCCTTTGTCTGCGGTCGTAGTCACCTCCACCCTTCATTCTTCAAGACCTGGTTAGGGTTCCTTGAAGCCTGCTCTGATACCAATTGAAAACTACTAGAGGGGGGGGAATAGAGTTTTATAGATAATTTAAAATAATTTAAACTCAAACAACCACACAGAAAGATTGGACAAAGAGACACAAGGGTTTAGAGTGGTTCCTAGCCTTAGCAAATACTAAGGTAGTCAGTCCACTACCCGGTTGCTTACCCAACCGGGATTTGAAAAGAAATCTATTTTATTACCTCGCAAGGACTTTACATAAAATACAATTTCTTTTCCCAAACCCTTCAAGCAGCCTTCACCTAGAAGTAATCGCCCAACCTTGAAGCAGCCTTCCCTTGAAGTAGATGCACCAACACCCGTTGCACCAGCCTTCTGAAGTAGCTTCCCGTGCGATAGCCTTCTTGAAGTAGCTTGAAGTCCCCTTCTCCACCTGAGAAGTCAACCCTCTCCAATCCACAGCCTCCAACCCTAGGAGTAGCAAGGAGAGTACAAAAGATAACAAGGAACAAGAAGGAAAACAGAAATTACAACTTATCCTTTTAAGCACAAGGCTTGATTTGCCTATATCAAGCGTATAAATCTCCTAACCAATGTGTATGACAATGTGATTGTAGTGGATAGGAGATACTAGCCTATAGGGCACGAAATGGGAGCAATAGGAATGAATGGCAAGTGTAGGAATTGCTCTATTGCTCTAAAACAGATTGCAAGTGTGTATTCAAGCTCAAGTATAGCACAAGTATATCTTGGATCATCTTTGGTGACCTAAGGCATGTCCTATTTATAGGAATGACCTATGTATGCTTAAGGACGTTCTAGACAACTTCTAGGGGGTTCCTAGTGCTTAACTAGCCGTTAGGAATAAGTTAGGCGCATTAGCAACGGCTAGTTAATTAATTCTGCAGTTGCTGTCAGAGACCATCTCGGTCGAGGACTCGTCGACCGAGATGCCCAGTCGGTCGAGGATTCGTCGACCGACAGGCTCTCTGGATTAACGTTTATTTGCAACTGTCAACTGTTGTGTCTAACGGCTACTTTTGGTCAATCTCGGTCGAGAAGTTTGTCGACCGAGAGTGTCTCGGTCGAGGAGTGTGGTCGACCGAGATTGACTCTGTTTCAATCTTTTAATTAAACCACTAAGTGTGTTTATGAGTGTGCATAATGTGATCCTTTTGGAAGGGATGACTTGTCTAACTATGGTGTGTAGCTAGGGAAGATCTAACGCTTGATTTACATGCAATCTAAGTACTTGTACATTATATAACTGTACAAGTTTTTACAATAGTGATTACATTGCATGAGAGTAAATATGTAAGCTCGTGATTTCCCTAGTTGCTTTGTCATCCACCATAATCCTGCACACTCAAGTAGCTCGTTAGAATAATAAGAATGAAATGTTTGTCATCATCGAAACAAAGGGATTTATCATAATGTCCAATTTATCCAACAAGGAACTCGTCGGGAGTGGAAGGAGTCACCTGAGAAGGGATTTTTCTTTGGAACCTGATTTGGGAGAAGCGGAATCCCGAAGAGCAAAGGATGGACTTCTCTGCCACTGTCAGGATGTAGCAAGAGGCGGCAGGAGCACGCCGGAGGTGGAAGGAGACACCAACCAAGGATGACGACGAATCGGATGAAAAAAATCTAGAGAGAAGTTGGAGCTTTCTCCCTCTAACTTACCGTTTGACGGAGGTACACTTGTTAATCTGTGCGATCGACCTAGTTTGGGGCAGTGCTTTAGGCGGTTTCTCAGGTTCATCAAGATGTCATTGTAAAGACTATGATTAACTGATCTAGATATTTTTGAACACCATGATCATCAAATATATAAAAGTTGTAGGTGCATTAGTTATCCCAAACAACATAACCACAAACTCATAATGAAAATAAATTATTATGAATGCTATTTTAGGTAAGTCCTTAATCCTAATCCAAAGTTTAAGGTATGCCCTCTATCCTAATACTTTACAGATGATATCATGACCTTAGATCTATCTTTGAACACATTCTAGCACCTTTTAATTGATAACAATCATCAATCCTCAAAAGGGGGTACTTTCTCTTTATTGTGATCTTAATTAATCGTCGATAATGTATACATAACCTCATGGAACAATACTTATTCTTGAAAAAAAATATTAGATCACCCCATGGGGATGTGCTCAAATATATGAAACCTTCATATATCAGCTCCTAAAGTTATTTCTTCTTCCTTCACTACAGGTGCTGACATGTATGGTATTTGCATTATAGGTTTTATTCCAGGAATTAGATTGGTCCCAAAGTCAATTTCTTGAGGGGTGGAACATTGGTAATTTCATTGGGAAAGAAATCTTTGAACTCGCACACCATAGGTACATACTGAATATACAGACTCACCACCTTATTATTTACCATGTGGGCTAGGAAAGCATCCCAATCATTTACATCAACTTCCCAACTATAGATACAAACAAAACACGTAGGTGAATCTTCCAGTCTCCCTAGAAGGTCTAAGAGACATCCCCCTCTCAAAATTCTACAACCTTGGATTTACAATTCAACACCACCTTAACTTCTCTATGATATCCATACCAAGTATCACATCAATGCATACAAGTGGCATGAGATCCAGTTGAATATTGCATCCAAAAAAAAAGGATGGAAACGCCTCTTACAATACCGTAGAACCAACAAATGATGTTTAAAGAATAAAAGGTTCAGATCTGTAATTGAAAAGTAAGTTACAGCATACAATTGCCACTTTGGTGATAAATGAGTGTGTCGCACCCAGTTCCACTAAGAATAGATATACACATAGATGCAAGCAATTCAAAATGAAAATGCTCCATATAACCTATAATGACTTGAGGGTTTACAACTCTTTCATGTTGACTCATGATATAGAAGATGGCATTCATTTGTGATCTTAATCATTCTTGGCTTCTTCATGCATATGATAATGATAATTCTTGTAAGCTTGGCCACATCATATACTATCATTATGTTGTGATCCATGTTGGCTCCATCCTTGTTGTTGGGACACCTCTCGGATCATCTTTGAGCAAAACATCCCCAAGTTCACTGGTTAGTTATAGTGGAAGCACTTCTTCTATGGGAGGTGTGTGGCCCATCTGGCCCCATCACTGATGCATACCCCAAACTATATGCTCTACATGGAGGAAGTCCTTGACCTATGCCTCATTTGGTGACCATTTTGACTGTTGATGTGCTCTTGGCTCTGGCATAGTGATAATATAGTATGACTGCCAAAACGGATGCCTCGATTTCCCATAAAACCTTTTCCTCTTAGATCCCCAAAAAAATGTTCAGACAGTTGTGCTAGCTTTCTCTGGGCATCATGGTCATGAATTTTGAACATTGTCCTTTGTATACTCCTTATAGATTCCATAAAGGTAGAAACTTCTTGTGAGACTCCAAGTATGATGATATTGTGGACAACTTTGTACCAAGCCCCTTCTAAACCATCTAATCTTCTCCTTCTTCTCTGATTTCATATGAGGATATAACCTCAACATCTCTACAAACTATTCTATTATCGATGTCCTCTACCTCAACTTCTCAAACTATGTGATTTTCTCATTTAGATGGGACTATGGGAAGTATCAACTCTCAAAGTTCCTTAACCTTACCCAATTGATGACCTCACTAGGCTATTTATCTTCCTCAATGGTCCACCAATGATTTGTGTTACCCTTCAGTAGGTAAATTGCATGCTTCACCATGTCCTCATCTAATATATTTAGCAACCTAAAAGCCTTCTCTAACTCTATTAACCAAAAATATGTGTCTGCTAGATCTGGTGTATCCAAGAATTCCATGGCCCCAACACATTTTTTATCTTTCCAACGTCTTTCTTGAAACTATGGAATCAATGTTTGAAGAGGGTGGTAGCAAAAACTGGTATTTTCTCAACAAATTGATAAAATGTGAACACATCTTTCACAAACATGGGTTGAAAGGCAAGGTGGACATTCATAGTCAATTCAAATGTGCTACCTCAGGATGCTCTATTTTGGTCTCATATTCTTTCTCCTTGTGAGCATGTCGCTTCTCACTAACTGCTAGCATGGTTGACAGTCCTCTCATTCTCTTCACAATTTTCAACCATATCTACATAACCATACACAATGGTAACATACGGTAAACTCATAAGAACAAGCACATCAACCTAATCCTTTGTCCCTATAGACTCGGCAACCTAGGCTCTAATACCAAAAACTTATGATGTCCAACCACCTCAAGGTCAAGATTACTCAAAACAAAACTCAGTTGAAAATCAATGATCATTGACAGCACATACCCTCATCATAGCAACATGGGTCCAAAAAATTCAAGCTTTAATAGATAGAAACATCAACAAGGACTTGAACTTATACATTAACTTTTCACATACATAGTTACTTTTTTCACAAAATGGTGAGCCTTGTCACATACATAAAAACGGAGATACTACATGGCATAAACAAGTGATTTACAACTCATATAACTAGTATCGCAAAACAAGGTATACATGTCAAAAATCTCAATCCTAATTCAAACTTATCACAAATAATTCTGCTCAAAATTGAGTTTACAGGGAAAAATTAGACCACTACTATAAATTAATTTAAATTTGTCCCAATATCAAGGTCATGTAAATATCACCTACCTTTGGGGGCCCTTCATGCAGACATCACCTACCTCCAAACTAGGATCGACCTCCATTTTTTTATTCTCCCTCCAGCCACGTGGGAAACATGACTAATCATCTAATAGATCTAGAGAAACCACCGGGACCCCTAGTCCCAATAATATGATATAACATCCTAAACATTTAAACATACAAGAAATAATAAACATTTGAACGAATCATTATTTGGATTATCTAGCATTGTAGCTAAAAGTACACTCCTAGCAGAACAATAGTTCTATCATGAATACATGAACAATATGCAATACATTTACATTTACTAAAATAAGGAAATCACATACCATGATTACATCCATGTTTTTTCCAATTAAAACTGAAAAATTATTTTGTACGGTTCTATATTACACCTTTTATTATGGCTTGGGTAGTTTGAGTTGTAACACTTAGACCACTAGTCTTTTTTGCACAATATCACCTAATTACTCTTTTCTCCTCAATTATCTTTTATTACTCACTCTTAATTATTTCCATGATCAAGGACCTCATGAGGATCCCTACAAAAATTTTCATTATTTGAATCAATTATATGCGCCTAATTTCTTTAAACCTCGATTTGGAAAGGCTCTTGAATCAATCTATTAATTACTTTATCTATATTCTCCTATTGACTTGAAACATTTTTCATATATTCTACCCTTTGACATCAGCATGTGCTCTATATTTGAGATCAATCAGAATTTTTTCTATGAATTATGATTTTCTAAAGTTCTAATGCCCTAAGACCCTCCCTTTTCCACCTTTTTTCTCTCTTTCTATCTTTTCTTTTTTGGACCATTTCCCCTTATCCATTCACCCTTCCTTTGAATCAATCTTTTTCCCTGGACAACATACACCAAGGGGTGGCTCACCTGGACAACCCCTTAACCTCCCTAGTTGGACGAGGTGTGACCCCTCCTAGAGAGCATTGGATCGTTATCTAGTGATGCTTGGGTTTTCTCCTACCTTGGGTAGGATATGGGCATGTGCGCATTATTCTTGTGAAACCTTACCCACAACCCTTAGGCCCTCATTTCACTCACTCTAATTTACCTTCCTCTCTCTTCCTCTCATAATCCAACATGAACTATGTGCTTTTTTCTTGTGATTTGTGTCTTGACTGCCAAGCTACCTCCTTATTGTCAACTCGATAATCCTAACCCCCTGAAACCCTAACCCTAGCTCACCTTACCCTAGAAATACCCCCAAATTAGACTCCCCTATCTCCTTGGCCTCAAATAGTCTATTCTCAAACCCTATAGACCCTCCTCCTCTTCTTCCTCTTTCCCTTCGATGAAAATTGTCGCCATGGTGTAGCCCCTCTATGGGATGTTGGTTGGGGAGAAAAACTCCCAAACACTGCCAATTGGAATGGTCAAAGCCTTGATCAAGATTTATAACCCTCTATTTTTTTCCTACTAGGTATTTCTCCCCCTCTATAAAAAATTCCAATAATTACTCCAATCTTGTAGAAAAAATCAATATATTCATATAATGATCGGATTGTCCAAAAATTATGAACCAATAGTTAGTTTTCATTAGAATGACCTTAGAAACCCATTCAAATATTTTTCAAGTTTGATTCCAATATTCTCCCCATTGGTATCCTTAATATCAACTTATCAATTACCTAAATGATTAAAGTCTTCACCAAGATTTTTTTACTCCAAAACCCTAGAGTTTACTTGATTAATTGATCACTCGTAATCATGATGAGGACAAGTTAGGTTGATATAGGTATCAAACCTTAATCTTTATAACTAACAAGGAATCTAGATCCACATCTAATCATTTTTCATGATGAAATAATATGAAACTCAACTGTCATTTTCTAACCCTAACTTTGTGGCTTTTTACCCTGGGAATGTTCAAATTTTATATGTCCTTTAACAGCTTGAAAACCATATTGGATAATATTTTTGACATCATTATTGAATATTGATCTTGAGACTCTTAATTATGACAAGTTTGATATTTGATGATGATTTAGGGTTTTGACTTATATGACCTAGATTGGGAACCTTTCTTTAAAGTGATGTTGAATAATATGTGAAAATGGATAATTATATCTCAAAATTTTGTTGTTTGGGATCAAGAAAGAGTAACTCACCTAAAGTCAATATAAGGATCTAAAAAATCTAATGGATTTGTCCTTGTGACCAATTTTGTTAAAAGCCCATGTTTGAACCTTTCTTGTTTAATTATGGTTTACTTAAATCCCTACCTCAAAATCATACTGCATCTCTATTATTGAATCAAAAGGTGTGATTTCCTTTTGTTTGACCTGACTGATGGTATTGCTTATATTGATCTATATGTATCCTTTTTGTGTGCACTTTTTTCTATTATACTTGTTCGAGCTACTCTGTTCACTTCTTATTAGTCTTTTGTATTTGTTATATATATGTAACTGAAATCTATACATAAGTAATGAAACATATTCCATTATCATTGAGTATCCTACTTCATGTGGAAGTGGCTATGCTTTATGAAACTCCCAAATCACTCTACATGTGGAAGTGTCCATTACCATCTGACACATTGTATTGCAATTCATGTGGAAGTGGCCATATCGAGGAACTTATCTTGATTCATGAAGGCTAAAAATCATAATGGAAGAATTCATGATAAAATGTTTAGGGTTTCTATGAAATGATTTTTATGTAACTATAACACATTTATTTCTTTGTATAAGTCCCACGATGCAAACCGTAAACTTTTTTATATTAACTACATTTGTTCAACCACCAATGTACCATTGTATTTGCAATAATCGTGTGTTTATTTTTATTATTTCAGCTATAATAGATGAAGTTCCAAGATCATTCTTCCACACTCAAATGTAATATTCTAATGATACAATGATCAATCTCCACTAAACCATCTTTGCAGGGATCTCTTAATTGTAAAAAGGGTTGTAGTTGTAAGTTTAATCTTCTCATGTATTATTTCCAAGTTTGCCTTCGGGCCATTTTGTAAATCCTGAAAGGTTCATTCAATTAATTAAAAGGAAACCATATTTTGATTATTGTGTATGTTGCGTGATTCATCTTGACTATTTAGTATTGGGGTTAACCCAGTCGCAACACCACAATACCAAACTAAGAGTATCAAACTATCACAAACAAAGACATGAGCATAAGTGTCCTTAATTTTTTATTCCATACCACGTAAAATTGGACCATTGATTATAATATGGTCCCAACAAGCTTGTGGATGTTAGGGTATGTCAACCCCAAACACCCCCATTTATTCAAAAACATACACATTGATCATCTTCTCACAATTGTATTGCTACAAGATTGATTTGTTTCACTATTTCTCTTAACGATTTAGGGAAATAGATCTATGAATTCAGGACACTAAAAGATTTAGATTACACTTGATTAGTTAGATCTATTACTCTTTTATGACTATATTAATCAAGGTTGCATACAAACAGCAACAAAAGAACTAAAAAGTTGATCAGGGAATTGTGACTTCAGAATTTATAAAATGTACGGTAATAAGAACCTAACTTCTCAAGGAAATGTATACAATAATGCTTCTTAGTCACATCAAGTAATATCATTAGTAATCAGACACCAAAGAGTTCTAAAGAAATAAAGACCATATTCAAGTCAAATCCCATCAAGCGAAACATATTATTTCATTAGAAGACAACTTCTCTCTTTGAATTTGTAATATAATTATATAATAAGATATAAAAAAGAAAATATTTGTGAAGTATAAAGGAGCATGCAAGTTTGTACCTTCTTTATACTAGACTAGGATAAGACGAGATTCCACCTCTTTAGATTTTAAGAAATATTACGATAACACAATGATTTGCATGTATAAATTAGGAATTAAATGTATCAAAAGTTATACCACTCTGCTTACAAATAGTAGAAGCAAGTCCACTTGAAGAGGACGTTGAGTAAACCTTGAACTTTACCCTTTAAGATTCAAGGTGGTACCTTCTCAATAAGGTTGTGACCTTCATAATGATCCAAGATTTCTTCACCAAAGAATCCTCTTGTCACTAGATCTATGATATAAGTCCAACTAGAGCAAAGAAGGGAACTAAAACAAGGTGTAAGACTAATGTGATCAAACCCTAAGAGAAAGTCATAAAAAAAATCAATTCAAGGAGAAGAACATGATGGATCACTAAGTTTATGAAGGATGAGAAATCCACTTGCATGGATATAGGTCTAGAATACACTAAAAAGAGAATCAATCCTCACATGTGAAGAGAAGAGAAACAGACAACAATGTTGGAGGGGTTGATAAAGAACTATTTTCATTGGTTGGCATCAATAAATGGTGTCTCATTGCTGATCTATCTCTAAGGACAACTCACATAAATGAGGCAAGGGATAAGAAACAAAGGGTTATATATGGTCTTTGGGAAGAGATAAAGGTGACCAAATATATCCAACCATTGATCACTACATATGTAGCTTCAATAGTCTACATCTCCATCAGAAGATTGTTCTAACTTCCCATCAGTAGATGATGGAGGAAATCATTGATCGGTTGCATTGGTTTTAGCCATCATTCCAAGTGATAGGATTTGTGGAGGCTCTAGCATAGTAGAAACAATAAAAAAATCTCCATGTATCGTATAAGAAAATCTCATCTACAGCAACGTGTTCAAAAAGAGGGTGTGTGAGGCATACCTTGTCGTGGAGCAAGTCCAGTGATGCCTCCTTTGTACGGTGGTGTGTGTCGCTCCTTGCATGCATGGGTGGTCCTTGTCAAGATCCTCTAAATGTAGTCACTCTGCATCAGTGTCTCAATGTAGTCCACGTGGATGGACTAGAACTCCTCGTCACACTGCCCAAGTTGATGAGAAGGAGCAGGCTTTGCATGGTGACGTGCTAGCATCACGGTCTCTCTCTCTCTTAGGAATTATTACAACTAGGGTCCACATATAAGAGTGTGTCTAAAATCCGGTTGTCATGCCCCTATAAATAAGAGAATACAGAAAGCATGGTTTCCCAAAAACCCTAGGAAAGGAAAGGTTGCGACGGCATTTAAAATGGCTCACTCATGGACTACCAAATAGACAATTAGAATATTATAGAATATTGTCGTCTATTCAATAATTTAAAAAATCATACTAATCAATTATTTATTTTTTAGCCATCTGGGTCTATCTGATCGCTTGTTTTTAGCCGGTCGACTTATCATATAAGTCAACAACTAAAATTTAATTAATTAGCTTAAACCTTTTAACCAATTAACTTAGATTATACTCAATATTATTCTACTTGATTAGCTAAACATTTTAGTACCAATTTAATTTTAGAACATTTCCAATCATGTCCATAATTATACTCATATTCTAGTACATCATGTGTGTGTGACCCTGTAGGCTCCAAATTATGTTGGCAGTGATGTTCACAATCAAATTATGACTTCACAAGCAATGATTGGTATCCATCAAGGCTTCATTGCTACCCAAGTAATTAGAAAAGTTGAAGAACAACTTAACCTAGTATTGTGACCAGTGTTATAGTGGTTGTATAATCCCTTTGTCTCTTAAATTTGGATTGAATCTGAGGCATGGAAACGTCATCCTCTTAATGTTTGATCTTTGTTCCTTGATCTAGAGTAGACTATTAAGATACATATGATCTTAATATCACAAATTGACTAACATGAGCATGGCCATGCATTTCATAGTCTCACTCATCAAGTGCCCAGGATATCACTCTAATTGGAGGGGGAAATTCCATCTACGTCAATCACAATAATCCACACGTGTCATAACACACCTAAGAAGTATATGTATAGCAATCATTTTCAAGGTCACGTTGAGTAGTGTTAAAGAACATTGAGCAACATGCAATCATTGTAGTGACCTGAGGCCTAAGGAACACAATCACCATTGTTACATTGAGTTGTGATCCTGGTCACTATTATTGGCTTCCATGTATCACACTCAAATGGGTTTGTCCAGTAAACTTTTTCATTACAAGTACCCATGTGTTTGATTTGATGTCCAATATCATGACTAATCAGGCATAGTCATCAATCAACATACATATTGGTCTTAATGTATTATTGTTGTCCTAATTTCAACAATAATATCTGACTAAGGACTTAGACAAGAATGAATACTCTTAACATACACATGAGTCTCATATTCAGACCCTCAACCTAAATTCACATGTCATTGAGTCAGACGTTCTTAGGACTAATATTTATTCATTATCCCATATTGAAAGAAACATAATAAAATTCCTTTATTATTAGTCAAATCTATTACAATATGTGCTATTACACTCGTCATATGATTGGATCCTAGGGCATATCACCATCACCAAGCATACAATAGTTTCATCGGAGGATGTACATTATGATCTCATTAGTTTTCAGACACTATCTTACCTTGGGTCCTTAGTCTAAAACTCTTATTTGGGGGCTTCATCAAGCAAACTATTGATTTTTCAATGAAACTAGAGCCAATTTCCAACGGTCCTCAATTGATGAAGTATCTTGTCTAGCTAGTCAGTTACCCCATCAGATCACAACCAATGAAGGATAAGTGACCACCAGTTGGCTCTCATCAGCCCTCAACCAATGAAAGCATAGTAGGTCATCAAGAGAGGATATCTTGATCAGTTCTCAACTGATGGAAAGGTAGGTTGCCCATGTAGGTTCTCAACCGATGAGAATGCAAGGCATCTCCATCGGTCTTCAAGTGATGCAAGGGAAGGTGCATCCATCAGTTCTCAACCGATGAGAAGGCATGATACTTGTTTGGGTGATCTAAGTTCACCCAATCAAGTCCAAACAAGAGGGAGAGCATGTTATGTCAACTTTAAGAAAGCCCTTCAAAGATTATGAAATTGCACATAGACCCTAACAAGAAAAAACCAACCAACTAATTACATACATCAAGCATGTAATTAAAACATCCAAACACATAGTTAAACTAACAAAACATGTCTAAGAGGTTATACTAGGTCGAGGGTCTTATAACTATAATTCATAATTTCATGATATGTAATAAGAATTAGAATTAGGATACAAATTGAAGTTTAATTTTTGAAATACATTATTGCCAGTAAATTATCTAAATACAAGTAAAGTATTATTTCTATATGAAATATCATTAAAAAAATTACATATCTATATAGCATCTAGCTATTTATTTAGTGTTAATGGCCATGCTTGCATTATCTAAACCCTATATCATTAGTAAACCTTAGATAAAGTTTGTATCATACTCTTATATTGTTGAAAATCTCACAATGGATTGTTGAGCCTAATTTGTGGTAACGGTTAATTTGGTAAACACAAACAATGGTTTGGGTTAGGATGAACCCAGACGAAACAAGATACCATAATAATGTTCTAGTATTAGGAATGGTGACCCTCCTCTAATTTTCTTTAATAAAACTTTTATAGGATTTGTGAATGACTCATAGTAATATGATTAGGTATCTAGATATAAGGTATGTGGTAAAACATATTAATACTTACTTATTTCATCTAGGCTAAGTACACATGATACATTTCTTTTATTGTGTATTTTGTTCCTACACTTGGCAAAAGTGTGATTGTTAATAGATTTCTTATGAAATACATGTTCTAATTTTTTATTGCAATTTTTTATCTACACACTTTATTATGTCATAGTGATGCTAGTATACATTTTAGAATGTAAATAGGAAACTTTCATATATGGTTCACCAAAGGGTGTCACGGGAAAATCTATCTTTGCCTCACTAGAAGAACCCAATGAAAACTAGCATGAATATTCATACAAGAGAGAGCCCTATCACACTTAGGAATAAAATAGTGTAATATTTGGTTAGTCATGCATGATAATAAAAATAAGATCTATTCACACATATAATACAAATTGAGATAAATGAGATACAATCTTAAAGATATGGAGCAATAGGACTAGCCTAGATATGAGGAATTTGTGCTAGTTCATTATGTGATACCATAATGTAGACAAAATGGAATAGGAATTTCATAAATGTTGAAAAACAGTGGTATTATATTTTGTAGTCTTTTCCTTATATTCAAAGCTATGTATAATTTGTATCTTGTGCTCACCTACTCAACAAGCTTTATCCTTGTACATTTTATATTATGATTTTTGGAACCTTGGGTGAAAATTATTAGTGGAGTATTGATCGGCCTTTTTCTCACGTTTGGAAATGAATGTGGGACAAAGGAAGGAATCAAGCTTTAAATTTATAACCTGAAACCTTATAGGCCCCCGCAACTTTATTACGGGGTCGAAGTAGATATACGGGGTCGAACACAAGGATGAGGTGACATTTAGGATGCTACATATCTTGTTCTTTAGTCAGATAAGCCAAGACGATAGTCGATAAAAGTAATTGCTAGAACTAATCTAGCGGGTTGTCACGGTATAAAACAAAACAAAGAAAACAAAACAAAACAAAATAGAGCTCGTGATTCTACTAATCGGAGAAAGAGAGCTACTGGCTATGTAACCATAAATAGGGCAGTCTATGCATTCGTTCTTGAGTGTAGACAACCCTTGAACGCCCAAGCAAGCATCTAGTACGCATGGTGGCATCTGTCCTGTGGGGTCGTCCCACTCGCTCTCACGATATGTGACTAAAACTATCAACAATATGTCAATGACCCTCTCTCGAGGAATGACATATCAACACCTCATAATACACTAAGTTCCCTCTCGGGTCTTAGGATATTCTGGGGTGTTAGGAACAGAATACCTTGGATCGTCCTCCTCTTGGGTTCATATCCAAACTATCGTCTCTTAGCTATTCCTACAATGGATCTCTCGATACAGACAGAAACAACAGTTCAAGTGAGTAAGAGATCAACCAAACTAGCAATCATAACTTGGAAAGAGAAAATAGAACATGTAACATACTAGATCTGATATGAATCTACTTGCTTAAGGCAAAAGTACATATACATGCCCAGATCAGGCTACATAGCCAAGAAGGAGCTAACTAGCCATAGACAAGCATAGTTGGCACCGAACAAAGATGGATGAACATCATTTGTACAAGAAACAAAGGAATGCAGTAGAATGACAGAGAAGAGGAAAGAGATATAGCCCGTAGAGGAGAGGTGGCTCTCGCTCCTCGGCCTCTGTGCAGGCCAGATCTCGCCCCTTGGGTCTTCACTTTGTCCTTCTGGACTCCTCAGCTCTCTCTCTTTAGGCCGTATCGGGCAACCATATCAGGTTGCCCGTATCAGGCAGACTATATCGGGAAACCGTATCGGGCAGTCGTATCGGGCAGTATACTTTTAGGGAACTCAACATACTAGCTCCTTGGTCTAGGCACTAGCTCTTGTAGGGTCCTCCCTCTGGCTCTCTTCTTTGTAGGTTGGCAGTGTGTCCTTCATTTGTGGCTTCGATCTTGAGGTATCAGGTGGGCCAATATGACTGATGCTCGACGACTGTGTCGGGCAGGGGGAGTGTCAGGTAGCTGTATCGGGCAGGCTGTATTGGGCAGACTGTATCGGCCAGACCATATCGGGCAGCCCATATCAAGCAGGTTGTATCAGGAAGCCATATCGAATAGCCATATCGGGCAGCCCATATCAGGTAGGCCGTATCGGGCAGCCGTATTGGGCAGCCATATCGGGTAGGCTGTATCGGGTAGGCTGTATCGGGTAGGCTGTATCGGGTAGGCCGTATCAGGCATACCGTATCAGCCAGGCCGTATCAGGCAGCCGTATTGGCCAGACCATATCGGACAGCTGCTGGAATTCTTATCTTTTTAGGTTTGATAAATTGGCTAGTTTCAGTGTCTGCAACTCAAAAATTGGCTAACTAGCTACATTATTGGCTAAAGCATAAAACATGAGTAAAAGAGTGCATATTAGGACCAAAGTGGCACAAAACTATAGATAAAATGCATAGAGAATATGCACTAATTTGGGTGTTATCAACTACCCCAAGCTTAAAACTTTCCTGTCCTCAAGAAAGACTGTGCTCAAAGAACAAAAAGATAACATCCAAATTAAGCTTGGCAATAGACGCTAAGGTTCAGAAAAATTAGTTTAAAACATCTATTCTCCTGATCCATGTCATTTCATAATAAATCCCCACCAATCATGCACAATCCTGCCAAAGCAAGATCAAAGAGCATCCAGGCGAGATTAAGCGAATTCACTATAGCTTGTCGATACTCATGAGGGTTTGAACCATAATTTTAAACATGAAAGAGTTGTCACACAGGTGATCATGTGGGTGATGAGAAATGAGCCATCACCATGAATCCATGCATACCAATCAAGAATCAACGTGCCTCTCACTTATTCATGTCCTAAGAAACAAAGCCAAAAGACTCTAATGACTTCTGAGAATCCCGATCTACGTCAGGTTGGTCCATGTAATGAGCAACAGTCCCTACAGTCCGAGCCAGTTGGCCCAGAGCAGTGAGATGAACTCCTCGTACTACGCTCGAACCAACCCTGCTACTGAGATGATCTCATAGGTCACCTAGGGGGTTCCTAGTGACTCTCTAATGAGATTTTAGAGAGGTACTACCAGACACGACATATCCACATTCATGAGAATAGTCATTCACCGGCTGGGCACCATCCTCAACTCTCCTAAAAGAGAAAACAACACTCATTTATTGTTCACACTCAGGCTTTTATCATTTGCATTCTATTTGTAGGCTTGGGTGAGAACTATATAGATATTTTGGGATTTTGTGGGAGGCCAAGCCTCTTTTGCACATTTTTATATTTTTCATCTTTTTGACTCAACCTAATGTGAGAAGGCATGTAGTCCATCAAGGAAAAATATTTTATCTTAATTATAGCTCAAAACTCATCATGATCCGCTTGACACATGTGTGAAAAGTTGCAATTATGATTCAAGAATTCTTAGAATAGAGGCAAGCTTGTGAAACTCACAGATAGGCGACTTTAATCGTGATTTAGCTCATTCCAACGGTCCTTTACCATGGATTTGCCATTCACCGCATAGATCAAGGGAATTTAGCTTTAAGCTATGAAAAAGGGACATACCCTTAGAATTATTTCCAAACTCAAGGAAAGAGTCAAAGAGCAAGTCAAGCAAAAGGTCAAGCAATTTTTAAGATGAAAACTTTGCATCTAGGCATACATTCAAGCATTTATATATTAGATTCGCACCATATAGCCATAATTGCAAAGCTAAAAAGCTAAGAATTTTGAAAATTTAAGACTAAATGCAGGAAATAGATATGCATGCAAGAAGGGTGAAGAGAAAAGAAGGGCGAAGCCTACCACCCCAAGCTTAAAATTTTGTTCGTCCTCGAGCAAGACTCAAACTTGAAATAGTGAGGCAGGAATGCATGAGTTTAATGACAGTTATTGAAGTTCTAAAGATGGTGCATGGGTGCAAGGATATCAAAATAGTTAAAGGAAAGAAAGTAACCAACATGAAAAGCAAAATTTATTGTAATAAAAGGGTGGGAGGGTGGGTAAGAGAAAAGGGGGTGGCTGCCCCACGATACCGACACTGGGATCCCAAATCCTAAGTTTTGGGACCAGTGTCACATGTGTCTTGCTGACGGGTTCCGCCACATAATATGAGTAGAATAGGCGGATGTGTTGGCCATGCCGAGTCTGAAGAAGCAAAGTGAAAATCGACGACTCGGTGAAGTCATATTTGTGTTGGAAGTGGCTTGAACTACACTAGGACAAATTCTTTGACATATCATCCTCAGGGTACCTTTCATTATATGAGTCTGCATATGGAGGTCTTGGGATGTCGACACAGGATGAGATGGAGGTGATAGGTTGGACGTCATCTTGAGGACTCATATCTTCTCTCTCCATCTCTACACTTGAGGTTGGATGCTCAGCTAAATTTTCATGTACAGTCTGAGCCATCCAATCATCTTCTGAGCAAAAAGTACCCCCTGAAGAATCTATTTGTGATTCTACCACCCCAAGCTTATCACCTGGCGTGGAGTCAGGGGTGTCTTCATGCTCAACAGCCATGTTGTAGTCAACCATCCATCCTGCCCCCTTGACGTCCACCAAGCCTTGTAAAGGGATGGTGGCAAATGATGGCTCGTGCTGCTCCAACTCGCCTTCATTACTATACTCACGGCTCCATGTCGAGCAGCTGTCGTCATCGTCGTCGAACAAATTGTTCCAAACCATGGTTGGCGTACTGCTCAAAATGAAATGACAAGTCTCAATATGAGAAATGTCACTCTGGTCTGATTCAATATCTGACTCTGGTTCCTCAAACCAACCTTCTGGTTGTGAGGTCGATTGGCTTTTCGAGTCTTCATCATTGTCATCATAGACCCATTCATGTCTATGATTCATTTCTTCCATTGGTTCATCAGCTGGGTCATCTGGGTAGAATGAAGGGCTTCCCCAAGTGGGTTGGTCTTCACAGAAAAATCCTAGTGAATCCAGTTGATGGTCTGAATAGGATGATGGTGCATGCTCCACTTCAGACTCAATGGAATGGTCTTGATGACTAACATCTTTATTGTCTTGTGATGGCAGTTGTAACCGAATTGTAACCAAATCAATGAGCTCTTGGAGCCTCCTGCCTTGTTCAACATCTTTATCATGAATTTGTTGTACTTGAGTAGCAATGCTTTTGAGATATGTCGATTCTGCCATGCACATATAAGGGTTCTGTATCAAACTGATGCTTTAGGATGAATCCTTATTCAATAGTTTGAACCATACTACTACTGCGGTCTACAACCTCGGTGGCTACTTTGAGATGATGTTGCTGCTTGTCTAATAGTTGTTGGAGCGGATCAATGTTTTCTTGGAGATGAGGAACTAGGGAGGTGAGTGCCTGGACACTTTCTCCAGCTAATTCCAGTACCTTAATCAGTTCTTGATCCCATGATAGCACAAGAGTCGATGGTTGACCGACAGTCTCTTTTGTTGGAATTTCAACATATGACGACAGTAGAGGTGAGTATAACTCGACTAGTTGCAGAGAACGACCTTCAATTATTTTCCAGTAGTCAGAACTGTAGAAAAACTCTGGAGGACAGGTGGACAAGATGACTTGTCTTGCAGAAGCAAGATCCATGGCTAAAAAAGGTATGAGAAAAAGAAAAGTGATTTAGTATATATGAACAAGTATGTGTAAAGCAAGAGGAAAACTATGCATGTATATACAGACTTATAGTGACAGAACAAAAATCTACTAGGCGTGTAAACGTGGAAAACCACGTCCCCGGCAACGGCGCCAAAAGTTGATCGGCCTTTTTTCTCACGTCTGGAAATGAACGCAGGACAAAGGAAGGAATCAAGCTTTAAATTTATAACCTGAAACCTTCTAGGCCCCCACAACTGTATTACGGGGTTGAAGTAGATATACGGGGTTGAACACAGGGATGAGGTGACGTTTAGGACGCCACAGATCTCGTTCTTTAGTCAGATAAGCCAAGACGATAGTCAATAAAAGTAATTGCTAGAACTAGTCTAGCGGGTTGTCACGATATAAAACAAAACAAAGAAAACAAAACAAAACAAAATAGAGCTCCTGATTCTACTAATCAGAGAAAGAGAGTTCCTGGCTATGTAACTACAAATGGGGCAGTCTATGCACTCGTTCTCGGGCGTAGACAACCCTTGAACGCCCAAGCAAGCATCTAGCATGCATGGTGGCATCTGTCATGTGGGGTCATCCCACTCGCTCTTGCGATTCGTGACTAAAACCATCAACAATATGTCAATGACCCTCTCTCGAGGAATGACATATCAACACCTCGGAATACACTAAGTTCCCTCTCGAGTCTTAGGATATTCTGGGGTGTTAGGAACAAAATACCTTGGATCGTCCTCCTCTCAGGTTCAGATCCAAACTATCATCTCTTAGCTATTCCTACAATGAATCTCTCGATACAGGCAGAAACAACAGTTCAAGCGAGTAAGAGATCAACCAAACTAGCAATCATAACTTGGAAAGAGAAAATAAAACATGCAACATACTAGATCTGATATGAATCTACTTGCTTAAGGCAAAAGTACATATACATACCCAGATTGGGCTACATAGCCAAGAAGGAGCTAACTAGCCATAGACAAGCATAGCTGGCACCGAACAAAGATGGATGAACATTGTTTGTACACGAAATAAAGGAATGTAGTAGAATGAAAGAGAAGAGGAAAGAGATATAGCCCATAGAGGAGAGGTGGCTCTCGCTCCTCGACCTCTGTGCAGGACAGATCGCGCCCCTTGGGTCTTCTCTTTGTCCCTCTAGACTCCTCGACTCTCTCTCTCTCTCTAGGTCGTATCGGGCAGGCCATATCGGGTCGCCCATATTGGGCAACCATATCGGGCAGTCGTATCAGGCAGTAGACTTTTGGGGAACTCGACTCACTAGCTCCTTGGTCTAGGCACTAGCTCTTGCAGGGTCCTCCCTCCGGCTCTCTTCTTTATAGGTTGGTAGCTGCTATTTATAGGCAACGATTTGATGGGAGTTGTAGCTTTTATTGGTCCACATGTCCTTCATTAGGGGCTTCAATCTTGAGGTATCAGGTGGGCCAATATGACTATCGCCCGACGACCGTGTCGGGCAGGGGGAGTGTCGGGCAGCTGTATCGGGTAGGCTGTATCGGACAGACTGTATCGGCCAGACCATATCGGGCAGCCCATATCAAGCAGGCTGTATCATGAAGCTATATCGGGTAGCCATATCAGGCAGCCGTATCGGCCAGACCATATCGGGCAGCCCATATCAGGCAGGTCGTATCAGGCAGGCCGTATCGGGCAGGCCGTATCGGGCAGCCATATCGGCCAGGCCATATCGAGCATACTGTATCGGCCAGGCCGTATTGGGTAGCCGTATTGGCCATACCATATCGGCCAGCTGCTGGAATTCTTGTCTTTTCATGTCGGTACTTGAGAGTTCCAAAATTGGCTAGTTTCGGTACCTGCAACTCAAAAATTGGCTAATTAGATACATTATTGGCTATTCTAACTACATTATCTAATGAGAGACAGAAAGCATAAAACATGAGCAAAAGAGTGCATATTAGGACCAAAGTGGCACAAAACTATAGATAAAATGCATAGAGAATATGCACTAATTTGGGTGTTATCAAGTATGTAAGATTTTATATGGATACATGTTGTGACATTGAATAAATATTTACAAGGATATATTTAGTATTCTTATCAAATTGTAGACCAATTTTGTACCAAGTAATCTATTTAAAAAAATGTGTTTCTGGATATTATTTATGTGTATTGTGTATGTTCATGAAATAAGTCTTCCATTGAGCATTGTGATAACACATTTAGTTAACATAATGGGAGTTTCACCCTTATTCTTTGAAATTATCAAGGAAATATTACTAAAAATTACATTTTATATAAGAGACTAAACAACATAGTGACCCTTCTAACTAAAACTGCCTTGAAACTTGAACATCAAGGAATCGTAAGTAGCTTATTTATGGGAGACCTAGCCTTTTAGATTAGGAATCTAGATATTCTAGCACTAGATGTAGACTTGTACAAATCTTTTAATCTTTACTCGTCTTTTATGAATGTCCTATGGCATGTTATAGATGGTTAGTAGGTTGATTGAGGGGAGGTAGTAAGTCTTACAGTTCTAACCACACTTGGTTATGTGCTTTTATGGGACATCTACAACATTTGGCCAATTTTAGGTACCACGAGTAGTAAAAACCTAGGCATGTAGAATAGAATTTACATAGGGTTTCTACACAAGTATAAACTTATTTCTTTCACATTTTCTAGGATACATTGTACAAGACACTCCAATTTGTGTGGGAAACTCAATTTCACTTATTTGGTTTTGTTTTTAATCAGTTCACACTTAAAAGTTTTGTTTAACACAAGCTTTATCAAATAGAAGTTATATAATAGTAAACATAATGTGTAAGTAAACCTAAAAATGTAAGGAGTGGGACCATACATGTGATCTACTTCTTTATTGAGAAACAAAGTGGGAAACCCCATTCAAATATATACTAAAATATAATTAAAACAAAAGAGGTGCATGTTATTTCTTAAAAAGTGCAGAAAAATAGCAGATAGTATATAGCAATAGAAACAAAACAAAGCTATTACAAATCTTGAAGTGTTGTTAATAAAATTTGTCCATAAGGAAAGAACTGAAAGGAAATTAGTAATATAACTAAGGAGATTGGTTGTTGTGGGAAACTTAGGCATCTCAAATACTTTCTCTACAAACCAATCCTAAGAAAGATCATCTAAAACTTGAATTGTACGCTGCTCAACCATGGGTGGGTTGGAAACAAACACCCAAAAAGGAAAACAGATGAAGTGTGCATTAGAAGACAATGTTTTATGTGCATTAAGAAAATACTTGGGTATTACAAAGACCTATGTACAATATCAAGGGGGTTCCAGTCAAAATAGGGATAGAAACAACTAGGTAAGTTCTTAAAGAGTGTAAAACAAAGTTATGAATGACAAAAGGATGATTAATAAAAAGGTTGAGGCATTTATATTAGAGAAACAAATCATGAAGATGGAGTTTCTTGCCTTTGTATGTTTTCATAGGTAACAATAATTATAAAGTGTATGTAGATTACAACAAAAACTAGTGTTATCTAAAGTAGGTTTGGGACACCATCAATGCCCAAGCCATAGTAAAAGGAATAAAACCAAATTTCCAACTTATAAAACATGACAAGAGGATTAAACCCCAGTGCCAGCGTGAGGATTAAAACCTATGTGCTTATATATCGTGTTTACACACACGTGCGCACACATAGACACACACATATGTGTGTGTATGTGTGTTTGTGTGTGTATAGCGTGTGGTAGGGGGAATAAGACCCCAATGACTAAAGTCTGGTTAAGCTACTCAAAGATAGTACTAGTCCAAATCTCACATGCATAATAGAGTAGGCAAGATCATAAGCCAGTCCAAATCATTTTAAATCTAAAAAGGGATGAATACATCAAAACATGTCAAGAGGAGACAATGAACTCATCAAAAAATGAGATATTTATTATATTAGCCAAGAATGGAAAATCGGATCATAATAGAGGATATTCAAAAAAGAAATTTAAAAAGGGCTTAAATAAGAATTAAATTGGGGGGAATTCTTCCATGAAGAATATTAGGGTTTTTGTGTCATTAATATCAAACTAAAGTTAGTACAGACACACACACCTTTAAAAGTGACCTAATTATCTAAAGTACTTGTAATGTCAGTGAGTAGAGATTTTCAACACCTAATTATAATATATATGTGTTTTGGTTAATATGATTTCATATAATCAACCAAACCCTAGAAATTCCTTGCTACGAGAACATAGAATAATACTATAGAACTTATACCAACAAATCCAACATATATCTAGATTTTAAAAGCATATATATTGGTATGATTGTGATATACCAGTGATTTACTATGTTTTTACAAGCTAGAGGAATTTAACTATTTATTAGAAGAAACTGGGTAGAATACTGATTGATAAGCCTCTACACCTAATTATCAACTAATTGGGAGTGATGAGGCATATTGGTCATTGCAAACCTATAAGAACACACATAGTTTAAGCAAAAAAATAGTCAAAACTGGCTTGTATGCCCCTCAGGGCTAAATGAAACCTCACGAGCCAATGATGATTAAAGGGGAATTCACAAGGGGGATTGTCCCCTTCAACTCTCACCATGGAGGTAGATTTGTGAGAGTTATCTTCCAATAGATGAACCCCAACCCCTGCTCATCTAATGGTCCTCGTGTGTGGTTAAGAAACCCATCATGTTCTAGGGACTGAATACAGTTGTTGAGCGAAAGCTTGGGTCTATGGGGTTGCCAAAAAAGGTGTTCAGAATATGGTAAGGGATGCAGGTAGAAAAAGAAGTCGAGGGATGGGGGAATAGAATCACATTGCCCTTCGAAAGTACATAACTCTTAGAAAATCATTGTGAAGAAAAACTCCATCGTGGTAAAGACAAGAATAACAAGTAAAGCTTGAAACTTTTGTAATCACATCGGAAGGAATAAAAATCAAATATGGCAAGTTAAACTCAACTTAGCCGCCTAATATGCTACAAAGCATTGTCATGTCCCCATGAAGGGTTTTCCATCTTTTCCAGAGTATGGGAACCTCTGAGTTTCCTTATCGTAGTCTCACGAAACTAAGGAAGGTGGAACTTACAGGACAAACCAAGAAAAAACCACAATGATATAAAAGAATGGAAAGAAAGAGGGAAGAGTAAGGATGTTAATTTGGTCATTGTGTAATCAGGTGTGGTGATTCACAAGTCATTGGAGAAGAAAGTAAAATACAATATATCTGTTTATGGAGGCTTGGGGAAAATTTAAGTTGTGGGATGTTGAAAGGGGAGTCAAAAAGCCTTCTAATTGGTTGTCTTGTTGGGATTTAGGGTAAAGATAAAGTAGGGTTTTTGTAAGTAACGATAGTATAGAAGGCCAATGGGTGGTTAGGAATTTCAAGATCACTTAACAGCACCCTAAAAACTAGGGTTTAATTGATTTTAGAAGAGGAGTTGAATTTAAAGGACAAGAAAATCAAAGAAAAGGTCAACATGAGAGGGAGAAAGAAGGGAAGGAAAAATTCTTGTAGGGAGTGGAAACAAGAAAATGAGGGAGAGGAAGAATATGATGGCTTTGTCATCCAATCCATTAGATGCGGAGAGGGCATCTATTACATCACATTACACTCATGTAAAAATAAAATTTTATGCATAATAGGCTAAAGTAAGTGGAGCTTTAGTCAATTTCAATGTGATCAATTAGCATATCAACTAAATCTAGGTTAATATATGCTTTTATTTATAGATTAATTGAGTCAGAAAATGACGTACAAATGATATGAAATTGGGTAGGTAGTCTAGTCATTATGTGTAACTCTAATTTTATCATTCATTTTTTAGTTGTCATTTATTATTATATATCTTTACTTGGATGGAAAGTATTCAATTACTGCATTTATTCCCCTTTTTAATAAATTTGATACAATATTTTAGTTTCATCCATTTCCCTCATCCACTAAACCTAGTAATATTCGTGAGTGACAAATTATGCTCAAAACATATTAATTGGTGTATTTGTGAAACTAAACCCCAATTTGAAAACCAGAGAAGTTTATCACTAAGACCTCAAATATATGTATATTTTATAATATTTATTTTCTAACTCAATTGAATTCAAATATGGTAAAAAGGAATTATCACTAACATAATTGAAAAGATTCTAATAAAGGAAAAGGTTAGGATAATGTACTAAGATTAAAATATGCTACAACAACACCCCTTAAAGGATTTCTTCCTCGAAATGCAATTGTTCATACCTAGAACACTATGTTACTTAGTTTATGTTACTCTTGTCCTAAACTATCCCACTAAACCCCACGATCGTAATATGAGTAAATTGATTTTGTAGTCATACTCTGAGAGTGATTATGTTAATCAAGAAAGGTATCCCACATGTGCCTGCATAGTTTAGATCACACTATCATATGTTAGGTTATACATATAACAAGTACAAGTCTCCACCCCTTTATGGTAACCAAATATATCCTAACTAATCATCTAAGGTGTAGCACTAGGTAATCCAAATAGTTCTACTTATCCAAATATTCTTCATCAAGTGGTGAATTCTTTCAAGACATAATTAATAAAATCTAAAAAATGTGCATATAGATAATCAAAATTATTTTATTGATAAATTAGTGATAAAATTATAAAAGTGGCACCAAAATTAATATGTAAACCATGTCACTAACTAAAAAACTCCTCTAGGTCCTTTACAAATGCTCATACAATATTCGACTACCAAGCACAAAAAATAATACCATGACATCCCTAATCTCAAGGGAAAGTTTTCATTAGGTACAACTAACACTGTGTATAACTATGACATGGTAATCACCTAATTCAGTTAGATGTTATTAGTATATATGCTTTATGCATTTTCGTGTGTTTTGTGTTTTGTTATGTGTTATCCTATGGTGTGTGATGTGTTGTATGCTATAGACTTGTCTTTGTGTTTAGCCTTTTCTTTATCCCATATTGTTTGGTTCTGTATATCCATTCCTCTCTTGTCCTATAAAAGAGAGTGCATTATAAACATCTGAGAACAATAAATAAAGGATTTTCCCATTCTATATGGTTACAGAGGTTTTTTATCCTCCCTAAACCATCCCCACTGTCAACCCTGCCACATCCACCATTACCTCCATCACCTTCACCACCACCACCCTCCTCCCATCGACCACCACCCTCAACCTATCGACCCCACCTATCAAATCCACCCTATTGACCCCATCTATCAACCCCACCCTATCAACCACATTCTATCGACCACCACCATCCTATCGACCACCACCATCCTATCAATCTCTACCCTATTGACCACCCTACTATCGACCACGCTCATGTCGACCGCCCCCATATCGACCACCAACCTATCGATCACCTCCTATCAACCACCATTCATCGATCAATAACCTTCGACCCCAACCATCGCCCTTACCCATCGAACACCATCTGTTGACCCCACCCATTGACCTCACCCATCGACCCATCTTCTAGAGATTCATAAATAGCACATTAAAACCCTAAAGGTCTCACCTCATCTCCTGCATGTGCCACATGGTAGAGTGACTCTCTTCCTATGGTAGTGTAGGTCTTTTCTTCTCCCTACTGCCCCTATGAGGGTTTCTCAGATATAATAAATCTAATTTGTTGCTGCTATCTACTGCCCCTATGTGGGTTCCTTAGATCTCTTTAGATTTGGTTGCTGCTATCTCTGTCCCTATGCGAGTTATCTGAGATCTTCTTATATTGTCATTGATCTTTGCTATTTCCTATTGTTGCTTCTCTACTATGAGTTTTCTTTTAGATCTAGTCATCCAGATCTGACTTTTGACCTATTACAGCTTCCATGGTGACTATAGATCCTTCACGGACCCTGTGTGTTATGACTGTGAAACTTGATGGATCAAACTACCATTTATGGGTGGCTTCTTTTGTACTGTATGTAAAAGACCAAGGGCACTATTCTCATATCTCTTCTGCTGCTAAGGATTCTCCCATTGACTCGGCAGATGACAAAGTCAAACAGGCCTATGACCAATGGGCCAAAGAGGATTCTAGTGTCATGACATGGATGGTGAATAGTGATGAATCGAAGATCAGTCAGTCTCTTCTTCGCCTACCTAATGCAAAGGCCATGTGGGACCAACTGTCTCATGTGTACTCACATCAGCAAAACCTGAAGAAAGTCTTTGAGATCTGCAAAAGCTTGGCTAAAAAGGAGCATTCCACTGACGACTCCATTGAAGACTATTACAACCAGTAGTCTACACTATCGGCTGAATTTGAAGTATATCATCCACTCTCTATTGATATCAAAGAAGTTCAACGGCAGGGCAACAAACATTAGCTAGTTCAATTTCTGGCTAGTTTACCTAATTCCTTTGTAGGTGTGGTAGACCAAATCTTATCCAATGATCCCTTGCCTATGCTAAGGGATGTTCTCAAGCATGTTCAACGCCTTCCTTCTATGAGTTCTACTACTATTGATCACTCTTGTTGTGGTTCGCTCCTCTAACTCTGGTCAAGGATGTGAACGTGGACATGGTCGTGGCTGTGGTCAACATACCTGTAAATGAGGACCTCCTGGTGGATGAACTCAATCTCCACTTACTACTGCCAATCACATCTACAACTCTAGTGGACGCATGAACCACGTTGAAGATCGTTGTTGGGTAAAACATGGTAAACATGCCTGGGCGAATCATGTTTCCTTGGATGTTTGTAATGACTCCACTTCGACTGCCTCAAGTTCTACTCATTGTACAGTTGAGTGGATTCATGTGAAGGTTGACAAACTCCTACAGGCTCACCTATCCTCACTAGTGTCTGCTACTGAAGAGGGTTCCTCTACTTTTCTTGCATCTCCTGCTACTTCTAGTAACAATAAATGGGTCATAAACTCTGGTGCAACTGCACATATTCTGGTTGTTTCAAAATTTTCACTACCTTATTTAAAACTACTCATGACCCACCTGTGACTATCACAGATGGGACTCAGTCTATTTTCCATGGCATTGGAACTATATCTCTATCCAATAATATGCCCTTAAAATTTGTCTTATATGTTCCACGCTTTCCTCTTAATTTACTATATGTTAGAAAAATTGCTAAGAGCCTTCAATGCTCGATTACTTTTGATCATGAGGGTTGTTTTTTTAGGATCTCTGTATGAGGAAGAGGATTGTTTCAGGCCATGAGGGACCAGATGGACTGTACTACCTGGATGTGCCAAAATCTACTACAGCTCTACCATCTTCTTCTATGATGAGTTTACAATGGCATTATCGCATTGGGCATCCTTCTGCTGCAAAATTGCATTGTGTTTTTCCTAATATGTCTGAAAAACAATTTATGTGTGAATCATGTCAGTTTAGCAAACAAACTCATGCTACTTTTTATAAGAAGAATGAAGTTATTTCTAAACATGTGTTTGATATTGTTCATGCCAATATTTGGGGTCCATGTTCTGTTCCTAGCTTGTTTGGATATCGTTATTTTATGACCTTTATTGATGATCATTTTAGGGCTACTTGTTTGGTTCTCCTAAAAGATCATAGTACTATTTTACACACTATCACTACCTTTTTACTGAGATCCAAACCCAGATCCAAACTACTGTTAAAATCTTACGAACTGATAATGTCCTAGAATTTATGAAAAAATTATTGATCTTCTTTGTTGTTCTCAGGGTATCATTCTTTAGACTTCCTGCTCTTACACACCACAAAAAATGGAGTGGCCGAGAGGAAGAATCGTCATATTCTTGATGTAGCATGCACTAATCTTCTTCATTATCATGTTCCTAAACACTTCTGGCCTGAAGCTATGTCTACCGCATGCTGCTTAATTAACTGTATGTCTTCTATAGTGTTGCGTAATCAAATCCACGTTTCCCTTCTCTATCCTAATGCATCCTTGTTTTCTGTTTCACTGTGCATCTTTGGCTGCACATATTTTGTTAAGAATATCCACCCTAGAATATCTAAACTTGACCCCCGCTCCACTAAATGTGTCTTTTTGGATAACTCCCAAACTCAAAAATGTTTTCAGTGTTATGATCATGTCAGCCGTCAATGGTTTGTAAGTGAGTATGTTGTGTTTTTCAAAAACATGTCATACAACTTTGATGAAGGAGCTACATTATCTAGTGGATCCTACTCCTATGCCTGAGGTAGTACCATATGATCACACTAATGAAACTAAAGAACTCTATGGATCCTCAACAACCAATTCCTCCCTCGGCGGCTGGTCAAAACACCCCGCAGGTATTCTCTGACCTACATATTCCTATTAGTAAAAGGAAAGGTGTGTGTTCCTGTACTCAGTATCCCTTCTCTTCTACTAATCTTGGTGATAGCCTTGCTTGTTTTACCACTACTTTATCTGCTATCTCTGTTCCAAAGAATGCTACACAAGCTCTTCATCATCCTGCCTGGCGCCAAGCTATGGAAACTGAAATGACTGCCCTTTAAGATCAAAAGCCCTAGGAACTTGTTGATCGTCTTGAAAATTGTCCGACATTTGGTTTTTGTTGATTTTTTACTATTAAATATCAACCAGACGGTTCCATTGAATGGCTGAAGGCTCGAATTGTAGATAAAGGCTACAAAACAAACCTATGGAGTGGACTACTTTGAAACTTTCTCTCAGGTGGCCCGCTTAAACTTTGTTAGAGTTTTTATCTCTATAATTGTTAATAAATAATGGCCTCCTTTTCAACTTGATGTCAAAAATGTCTTCCTATATGGTGACCTTCATGAAGTTATATGGAACAACCACCTAGTTTTTTACTCAAGGGAGTGTTCCAAAGTCCGCAGACTCAGGAAGGCAGTATATGGCCTCAAACAAAATCCACAGGCATGGTTTGATAAATTAAGTCAAATACTTATCCAGTTTCAAATTAGGTGCTCCCATTCTGATCATTCTGTCTTTATTAGAAAAACCAGCTCTGGACTTATTATCATTATTGTTTATGTGGACGTTATCATTCTATCCAGTGATGATTCTGAAGGTATTGCAGCTACTAGGCAATATATAGAACAACATTTTATTACTAAAGACCTAGGTAAACTCAGTTACTTCTGGGGAATTGAATTTTTTAGATCGTCTTTTGGTGTCTGCCTTTCATAAACACAAGTATGTGTTGGACCTTCTGCAAGAAGCGGGTATGCTTGGTTCTAAACCTGCTAGCACTCCTCTGGATCCTAATACCAATTGGGATGATGAATCTTCACCTCCATACCTTGATAACCATCAATATTGACACATGGTTGGTAAAATTATCTATCTCACTGTGATAAGAGTTGATATAACTATTGTTATTGGACTTGTCAGTAGGTATCTCGACAAACCTCGATAATGTCATTGGGATGTTGTGTGTCACAATCTTAAATACTTGAAATCCTCTCTAGGAAAAGGTTTACTATATCACAGAAATGGGCATTGTAGACATATCGGGTATTCTGACTCTAATTATGTCGATAGTCATTGTGACAGAAAATCTACTTCTGGATATTGTTCTTTTGTTGGAGGAAATCTGGTCACATGGCACAGTAAAAAACATATTGTGGTTGCTCGGTCAAGTGTTAAGGCTGAATATAGGGCAATGGCCCATACTACTTGTGAATTAATGTGGGTCCAAGGACTCCTTAAGGAATTTGAGATCTCTGACACTAATCCTATTCCTATGCATTGTGATAATAAAGCTTCCACTTTTACTGCCAGCAATCCCACTTTCCATGAGCGTACAAAGTGCATTGAAGTGGATTGTCACTTTGTATGTGAAGTTATACTCTTTGGTCGTATATGCACTCCTTATCTCAAGATAGAGGATTGTTGATATATTCACCAAGATACTTCCCAAGAAACACTTTACTACATTGGTGAACAAGCTGGGCATGTTTGACATCTATGCTCTAGCTTGAGGGGGAGTATTAGTATATACGCTTTGTGCGTTATCGTGTGTTGTGTGTTTTGTTATGTGTTATCATGTGTTGTATGTTGTGTGTTGTGTGTTGTGTGTTGTGTGTTGTGTGTTGTGTGTTGTGTGTTGTGTGTTGTGTGTTGTGTGTTGTGTGTTGTGTGTTGTGTGTTGTGTGTTGTGTGTTGTGTGTTGTGTGTTGTGTGTTGTGTGTTGTGTGTTGTGTGTTGTGTGTTGTGTGTTGTGTGTTGTGTGTTGTGTGTTGTGTGTTGTGTGTTGTGTGTTGTGTGGTGTGTGGTGTGTGTTGTGTTGTGTGTTATAAACTTGTCTTTGGCTTTAGACTTTTTTTTATCCCATATTGCCCAGTTCTATATCTCCCTTCCTCTCTTGTCCTATAAAAGAGAGTGCATTGTAAACATTTGAGAATAACAAATAAAGGCTTTTCCCATTCTATAGATGTTATTATCTTCTTATGACATAGGGACTTCATCGTAAGTATGGACATAACAAACAAGGTATTGGTATAAGATGTTGTTTCAGGTGTATTTTGCCTTCATTTGATCCATTGTCAACTTTCAAACCTTCAAAATTCATGGCATACACTTCTGGGTTGTCCCATCATTGATCATTATTATTTTTGGTTGTTAGTGCGACTTTTGTTGTATGGGTGGTTGGGCTGGAGCAGGCCCCAACTAAAGACGGGAACACTCATGTCAACTATGCTTGGTTTGGACAGACTAGTGGCACATGGGATGCCATTTTCCTTTTGATCTGTAGTATTCTCCATGGAATACCTACTTTGGGGATCATTTTGGTGGCAACGGTTGCACCTTAAAGGCCTCTGGTCTTCACTAGGATTCTTTCACTTGTTGACATTGTTTCTATGGATCGATGCTTGGAAATTATGGTATGTCTTAATATTGAGTTCATTGTCCACCATATGTTAAAATATAAGTCAAAGATTCGGCACAAGGCATGTCAAACATGGTAGATCAAGCCCTCTAAGAAGATAATGGTTCGACTGGACTCTTCAAGTCTAACAAAGTGGCGATCAAAGAGTATAAACTTATGTAGATGCTCAAGAATCCTTATTTTAAACTATAAAACTCATATTCTTTCTTTATCGTGATAGAGGAGTAACCTACTTATCACAAATGAAGGTGAGGAACTTCTCCAACTTCATGGTGGAAGTTTCATGCAAACGAGCAACATTGTTTCACTAGAACTCATTCTAGGTCATCCAATGCATATGAAGCAAAGTGAACCTTTAGGTGAGGAGGACACGCCATGACCTCAAAGGTACATTTCAAGTCCAACACCTAGTCGGAATCCTTATCCACCATATCCAACTCTCTCTCACCCTTGAAAAAGGGTGAGTGCATCTTGAAAACAAAATCTATCAACAAGTACTCCTTGGGATTGTCTATAGAAGGATTTTCATTAAGCCTTCCCACCATTGTATCCCTGAGAAGTTGGTGAAGTGGGGCTAAATCTTATTTATGAAGAATGCTAGAAGCACGAATGGTTGTGGCATTGAGGGGCATAGTGGCAAGGGGTTGTCTCCCATGTGTGACTTGAAAATTTGGGGTGACTAGATGAGGGTTCTATGGCGGAATTACATACTACATATTTTGTGGGGTAGGATAGCCTAATACACTGCCGGGAGTACAAGAGGAACCATTTTCCATAACCTCAAAAAGGTTCTCCTCCTAAAAAATGGTCAACCATAAGGAATCATACATGGTATTTCTAATATAGCTACTTTACAAACTTCTATGCTATACTATCATTCTTGTCCGAAGTGGTACATGGTAGATGATTTACTAGTTTCTCTAATAATTAAACAACCAAGCAACCCCATTCAAACATTCAATGATATTAATAAAAGGAAATGGGTACAAACTAGTGGCCAACAGTAAGGACAAAGAGCATATGGTAACGTAGAAGTGATAATAAAACTAAGCTATTACAAAGAATATAATGTTGTTCATAAACTTTGTCCCCAAGGGAAAACTTGAAATAAAACTGGTAATAGAACTAAGGAGAATTAATGTAGTGGAAAACCTAGGCATATCAAAAACTTTGTCCAAGAATTAATCCTAAGCAAGCTCCTAAAAAACCTGAATTGCGGGTTACCTAACCTCTAGGTGGGCTGGGAACTTGTATGGGAATTATTGCACTAACAAATTCACCTATGGAAAAGTCCTCAAGTTTTTACTTAAAACTGGCATGCAATAATCACCACCCGCAAGGGGCCAGATCTTATCATAGTACATCTGTAAGATTGAACCCAAAGGACAACATTGTTAAGAACAAAATTGATTTCTAGCCTAGTTAATAAGAATTAATTGATAAAGATGATTGTTTGAAGGTTTGTTTGGTTTAGTAAATTAATTAATAAAGAAAAATGAATTAACTAAGCACTAATTGATTTTAAATGCTATGTTAAAAGTACAAGAATGACAGATTTCACCACCATTGCCTATGTATCCATTATATCACATTACATCACTCATTCATATAGATATATAAATTGGGGACAAGGAAAATTGTATCCTTTTGAAGTATAAATTAACAAGGGCATTCTTACCCATAGGCTTAAAATCTTGTTGCATGCATATCCTTAATCTGTCATCCTAGATAAATCCCTTCCATGATCTCATTCAGGGTTCAAGGATATTGATTGATATTCTAATACTAGATTATAAGGTCTCTCTGTCTAGGATTATAACATCCATGCAAGATAGGCAGTTAATCTATAAAGCATGCAATCAATCAATTCAAAAATTTATATGAAAAGAAATTTATAACATGAGAGTACAAGATATGGGTAATGGGGATAATACATGCACCCAAAGCATATATCCACGTCAAGATGTCAACTTCCGTCTCTAGCTCTCCTTGTAGTGGATATAGTTGTGGATGGGATAATGTCTATCCTAGATATATAGAATGTCCCGAGATTTCAACTTGATCTGAAATAATTTGACAGTGGGTAGTTTTTTGGAAGTTTCCATCACAGAAGCTTTGGGCAACTGGAGTTCACTTGACTGACATAAGCGATTAGTAAATACATTTTTTGCTTGTATAATAGAATTATGCTTCCAGCGCACTTGAGTCATGACATCAGATTTGGACTATAGAGTCGTTTTAATAACTAGGTATGCATTAATGATCCTCTCTTCAATTGATGGAATTGAGGAGCTGATTTAATGTTTTGGCTTATTTAATGGGAATTTTAAAGTAAATTAATGAATTCTCTTCTTCTCCTTGCATTAATGTTTTTCTTCTTTCATTGAAGTTATATAACTTTTATGAAATATCCTCCTCTCCTTGCATCAACCTACAATTAAACATAAAAACTAATTCAATACTAAATAAAATGCATAAATAACTAAACAGCTAAAACAAGTGAAATCTCAATCAAAATGCAAGCAAAATATGCAAATGCAAATCTAAAATACAACTGGGAAACATGATGAATAGACATTCATAACAACCCCGAGTCTGAGCATTGCTCATCCTCAAATAACATAAAATCCAAAACACTCTCAAAATATATACTTTCAACCAATGTACATGCCTCATACTTGCATAATGTTTGAATCCCTACCACAAATATAACCAAACAACCCAACCTCCTGATATCACAAAACATGACTTTCCATATCCCCTTTTCTGACTTTGCTTCACAACACCACTTCCTCACCTCCATCGCTAATGCCACACATGCCTAAGGATTTCATGAAAGAATAATGAATTCTACAAAATCACAAGTATGCATGTGATTTGACAATGGGGGTATGGTAAATGGATATCGATGGAGCATAAAATTGGTCTCTGTGTAAAAAATAGAGTGAATGGAGGTATGGAAGAAGAAGGCATATCTCTCCTCTATTTGACTAGAGGTTGCATTTTATTTGTGTAAATACATATATTGCACTCTTCTTCTTTAAGTTTACACTGGAATCTTTTCTATTTTGTATAGGCCCCTACTACATAGAGAAGGGTATGGAAAAAGTGGTTATACAAGACAAGGTGGTGTGCCACCCTAAGATTAGAGTTTCACACACTTTGTGGCTATTTTTTTCATTTTGTGGTTGGAAGGTAACAAATGGAATAAAAACTGTACAAGAGGATTTAAATCACATGCAAAGCTTGTTTTTTTATTGAATTCATCGAGTTATTCATTTAGTTCATTATACACCAAATAATGACATGATAAGGGGATGCAAGGAAATTCCATAGATATGATTCACTAATTATCAGGAGGAATGTTGTATTTGAATCCTATTGATTCATCTAACACCTACCATCATTTCAATGAAACATGATGCTTACATCCATTTGATACAAAGGGTACTTTCTAACCATTGGCATGTTTTAGGGAGATAGTTAACATCAAGAAGTTACTTTGAAAAAGTGTGGTTGTATGAAATATTCTATATGCCATGCAAATATGAATGGAAACTAGGATGACTAGATAATGGCTTCAACTAACATTGCAAGAATTACAAACTGAATGAAGATAATTTTAATCTACATGTAATGCTAGTGATCTAAATGCAACAAACCATGCAAAACTAACACATTGAATTAGTAACAAGAATTTAAAATAGAAAAGGTGTGAGTGGAAAGGAGTACATACAACTCAACCTCCACCCCGAGCTTAAAAGTTTGCTCAAAAGGAGTATGTACCACCCTACCTCCACCTCGAGCTTAGAAATTTTCTTGTCCCCAAGAAAATACTAAATCCAAGATGGAGGGGAAGAAATCATCGATTCTCACCAAGTGCAACTTGAAACCTAAAGAAGGTCCATCTAAAGGGGACATGGATAAAGGATGGAACCTTGAACATGGGAGCTCCATGGTGAAAAATTTGATTAGGTGCTTGTGATGGATAAAATCACTTGTCATGGAGCTTGGAATATTATTAATTTTCACTCTATAATCCATCTAGTAGGATCAACCAATACTCCTCAATCAGTAGAGGTAGTGTATTAGCGGCGTGTGGATCTACAAGATGTGGAATAGACTAGGATTGGTGCCTCTCTGTCTCTGGTGGACTCAACATTTTCTCATGTGTAAATACTAGAGGTGGACTACCTTCTCCTGTGCAAAAATTACTATGTAACAAATCTATGACTTGTTTAGTAAAATGTGATAAATCATTGGAGGATCTAGTTTTGGCTTCTTATCATCACCTATATCTACATGTATAAGATGCAGTGCTACTGTAGGAGGAACTGTCTCATCTATAAAGTCAACTCAATAAATATTTGTATGTATATGTGCATCCTCTTGGTCTACTACCAAATTGACTTAAAAAGACAATATAAGTCATGGAGTCCTTCACTATATCAACATGTGGCTCTGGATCATCCACATGGGGTACACACAACTCCTCCATGGGTTTTTCAGGAATAGAACTGGAGATAAGATAGAAAAAACAAAGATGTGGTGGAATGTATACCTCTTATTAGGGATGTACCTCATCATAAAAAAATTTGGATTTGCAATGGAAGTTCGTTGTTTATTTTACAAAATAGATAAAAACAAGGTTGGTTAATCATTGTGACTGTCTAGAAGCAAGCTTGCAAAGGGGACAAATGGTGGACTATTTCAAATTGCAGCCAAGTCAAGGTGATTGTTCTACAGACGCTTTTGATATTAAGATTTCAAGGCCTCTGATGCAAATAATGATGGAATACAAGCGCATATGTTGATCACTGACTCCAGTTCCTTAGGTTGTAGTAGTGTTTCTTAATCACATCTTGTCATCTCTAGGAAGATACAAGTATCATTGTTATCATCAGTCTAGAATGTGGACTTCTCCACCTTCCCTAGGGAGATCTCTAGTTACCCCTCACAAGACATGATTGGATGGAGAGTTATGCTTCAGTTGGGCCTCAATTCATTTGCCTCAGGGTTCTCCATCAAATAGCATTGTTTGTTGGCCTACTAGCATTACTTGTTGGTCAGCTAACATCTTCTAGAGGGCATTCATCCTCTCATCTATGTTAGGGGGATATAGATATGCACAGTAAGGCTATTCAAAGTAACTCCATAATCTACTAATTATAGTCTACCTTGTCTAGATAATCATCTTCATAGCACAGCTCGTCATTGTAACCCCTTGAATATTATTGATTGAAATATGCTTCATATCTACTTTTAAGGAGTCTAACACTATGCTTAATGTTGAGCTTCTAAATGGCTGCTTTGGCTTGTGGAGTCAATTCATGGCAACCCTTGCGCTAGGTGTCGATCCTAGCATTTTTCTTGAGAGTTGTCCTACACACCAATACTTTATCTTGTAAACCCTTTATTGGAAACCCCATATATCCTCATTGAAGGAGTCGAGCATTTGACACTATGTGGTTTGCAATATAGGAAACTCTATATAGTTTGAATGCCTGAATATAGAAAATTTGAGTATCATGATAAAAAAGAAAACTGCTTAAATAAAGATATTATATATATATGGGGGGTGGAATGTTAGTTTCATTAGAATCATGCATAAAGCATGCCCATAGCCACAATGTCAATCAAGGTAATAAATATTGAAAGCCTAGTGGTGGATGTACGAAAACACAATGTTGTGTATTTCTAGAGGGATATAACTTGGCCAACCTATCAACTTCAAAAGTTTAAGATTTTTTGCCTTTTCGTATATGCACTTCCCACTCATTTCTTAGCATATTTTTAATTGGATTTAACCAAGTGTTAAGTATCCAGTACTTGTGATTATCATCCTCAATCTCCTGTGTAATAGTAATGTTATCAATTTCAATGATGACTCTGGGCCATAATAATTGTCAGTCTGTATGAGAACTAAGTGAACAACAACCATATCTACTTGAAGAAGCGATATAGGGTATGTGACCAACTTGGCATCCACATACCTTCCTCATTTCTTGCTACAGTCACAACAGATGTAGAGCTTAATGCTACAGAAGCATCTATGTTAAATCTTAATCCAACTTGGTGGAGGCCGCTACCATGTATGGAATAATTTGCACATGTGCCCTCGAATTAAGTGATGTAGTGTCAAGAGCTACGGTCATAGTGGAAGACATAGCTATAGGCGAATTTATAACAGAACATGATTGAGTTACATTATTATTGAATATTAGATCATTTCTGACAAGCCAAATCTTATAACAAGCAGCCACAAAAAGTGCAAAGTAGGTTTCAGTGCATATAGCAACGCCTTCATCAAAGGCATCAGAGATAAAGGAAATAAGGAATTAATAATTATATTCATATGAAGCTTTTTATAGATTTCTATAGCAAATTGACAATCCCTTATCATATGAAGAATTGTTTCTGAATGTGTGCCACATCGAGGACATGAAAAATAATTAGATAGATGTCAATATACACATCGATATATTTTTTCTTTACAAAAGAATATAAACAATAACTTATAAGAAAATCCTAAGATAGAAAGAAAAAATATAAGGTAAAAGAAATTACGGAATTAAATGAAAAAACAAACTTAAAACTACAACAACAAACTAAGGAGATAATAAAACTAGAAATTACAAAAACATACTAAGAAATTATATAAAAATACAAAACAAAAAAACAAGAAAAGAAACCCAATTTTATCTTAATAGATAAAAATAAAATCAAAAAGTCTTGGGGTCCCCACAAAATGCTTCAAACTTTGATGTGGAATTTAAATTCACCTAGGAAAAGTCATCAACTTATTACCTAAACTTATATGCAATAGTCACCACCCACAAACGAAAGAATCTTATGCAATATTTAGGATCAAACCAAAAGGCAAAATTATTAATAACAAAATATATATCTAGCCTAATTAAGAAATAATAATTGACAAGGATGATTGTTTGAAGGTTTGTTTGGTTAGCTACATTAATTAATCAAGAAAGATAAATTAACAAATCAAGGATTGATTTCACTATGATAAAACTACCAAGATGACATGTTTCGCCTCCATTGTCTATGTGACCATTTTTTCACATCACATCGCTCATACATACAAATATTTGGATTGGGTCTAAGGAATTTCATATCCTTTAGGAATATGAAATTCACAAGGACAGACTTTTCCATAGGCTCACGGTCTTATTACCTACATATCCTTAATATGTAGTGATTCATTTGGGGTTCAAGGATACTGATTGGTATTCCAGTCCTATATTCAAGGTATACACATCTTGGATTCTAACAATCAACAAGATAGGTAGCTAACCTATAGAGCATGCACTCAATTGGTAATATGTCCCAAAATATATATTAATAGCTAATATGAGAGTACAAGATATGGGCAATAGGGATAATTCATGCATCTTAGTAAAAGATATACTCTCTAATCTTGTCTACGATACACAAACCAAGAGATAAGAAGAATCTCATGGAGACTATAGCATCTTGGAGAAGTTTAGTGGTCTCGTCACCAATCCCAAAAGATAGCTTCAATATGCGTTGACATCCTTCGGTGGAGTGTATCTCCGCATCTAGTCGTCGACTCTCACTTCTGGCTCTCCTTGGAGGTAGCTAGGGTTGTGAATGGGAGAGAATGGGTCGTGAAGGGTTGTCCTAGATTATAGCATGCCCTAAGATTTTAAATCAATATGAGATAATCCATCAGTTGTGTGTATTTTGTTGCAGATTTCCATCACAAGAGTTTTGGAAGACTGGAGGGCCAGTCAGCCATAGAAGCAGTCAGTAAATATATTTATTGTGTAGGTAATTGCATTATGTTTCCAAAATTTGAACATCTAGTTCTGAAATCAGATGTGAAATCTAGAGTCATTTTACTAGCTGAGTACACATTAATGATCATCTCTCCAACTAATAGAGTTAGGAGTGAGAATTTAATACTTTAGCTTACTTAAAAGGAATTTTATAGGAGGTTTTTTTGGGATTACAAGCTTTTATTGATTAACTTGCATCTGGGATGAAATAAACTCAGTATCCATAGCATGGTTTCCTTTATAAAAATATGTTTGAAATCTACAAACAAAATCCTATAGGTAAAGTAGCATAGTCATTATTTGATACACCTAAATGGTTTAGCTTTGCTAGTCAATCGACTTCAACGTTTTGGCTTCTAGATATCTTCCTCAAATGGACTATCCAAGCTCATAGAAGATAATCAACAATAGAAATGAGCCACCTATGTGGCGTCAAATGTTGAGCATCTTGTGTTTTAATTGCATTAACCATGGAAACCAAATCTGATTCAATAATGATATTTTTCATTTCTTTTTGCCAAGCCACTACAATTCAAACTCAATTATTGCACATTTAGCTTCAAACACAGAAGAAGAGTATATCTATCTAGTACCTCTACGTAGCCAGGACCCTAAATGAGACCTCACTATGAAAGCCATCAAAGTATGAGTAGGGTTCGCTGAAGCATCCACATTTATTTTCACCCAATAAAAAGGTGGATGTAACCACTGTGTGGGGTTTGTATCAGAAGAAGTAGTAGTAGTGGAGCTAGAATTTAAAATTTTTGGGGACCAAGCATTTCCAATATCTGTAGCCATCCAATTTTTTTTAAATAATGTAGATTTCATTATTGAACACCTTATTATTATGGGCCATCCATATGTGATAATATCTGACCACAAAGATTGTACTAACTGAAGCATCAACAAATATACCTGCACTAACCCATTCTAGAAGGGGTAACGAGGAAAAACTTGGGATCATATGATGAATGTTTAAGCATTGCCAGATGTTGATAACATAGATGAAATCCCTTAACATATGGAGATTAGTTTTAGATATTGCCAAGCACAATGTGCAAGTTGGGTATTCAATAAAATGTCATTGAATTATGCAAGCATTAGTCATTAGGTTGTTATGTAGTACTATCCAAAAAAAAGTTTTAAGTTTGTTTGGAATATGAAGTTTCCATAATTGATTCCAAGGTCATGAACATGAGGATATTATGTTCTTTATCAACAGTTGATAAGCAAAAGCAATAGTGAATAGGCCATTCTCTGTTAAGGACCAATCCAACGTATCATCTTCATGATTATAAAGTGATGGATGTAAATAAATAATTTGCTTCGCAATATCATCAGAGAAATAGTAGTGCAAAAAACTGGCATCTCAATTATCATTGTCAAGTATACTACCAACTTTGAGATCCAACAGATCATGTGGTACTGGTGACATAAGGTTATGAAATTGGTCTTTTATACCAGGGATCCAGTTGTCAGATCATGCAGAAGTATTTCTCCTTGAGATTACGATCTTATGGCTTTGGCCACGTACTATCTCAAATAAGCCATTAATAGATCTCCATAAACTAGTACATCTTTGAGAATTCCAGTGAAGGATTTATATTTGTTTTGAATTGTAACTACCCAAAGTTTATTGCTTATAGAATAAAACTACAATGTTGACTTCATTATGAGGGCATATTCCATTCCTGCATCGACTTGATGCATAATCCTCTCGGTCTATTATTCAAAATTAGGTGGTTTTAGGCTGCCAAGTAGAGAGGCTCTTTTGAGGAGCACTTATTCCAAACAAAGTGATGAATTAATCTATCATTTTGTGCACATAGAGAGACAGTAAAATAGTAAGTTTGCATCAAGTAAGTCAGAATAATTTCTAGGACTGAGTTTGCTAAGGCATTTTGACCATCAAGATTTAGATTTTCACACGACATAAATCTATTGAATAGTAGACACGCTGGTAAGTAGCCTTTGTGATTCTGACATGAACTACTGGCACACTCAAATAAAGATCAAGATTTTTTGTACATATCATATCAGCTTCAGAGCATATTGCCCTCTACAATGAAGAAGGTACATAAGATGAAAAGTGAACAAACTCATTTCATATGAAATTGCATGACCTGATGCTTGTTCAAACTATTAGAAGTAGCTGAGAATGAGCCAAATATGGTTCAAAACTGCCTTTTCAAACAACATTATGTCATCTACAAATGCCACACGAGACATGGATGGACCTGACCGTGATATTTTCACTAGTTTCCACAAGTGGTGAGATACTTTCTCTTCAACTAATAGGCTTAACTTATTAAGGAACATGATGAATAAATAAGGAGATAAGGGTTCTCCCTGTCTAAGACCCCTTGAAGTTTGAATCTTGAAAGTTGTTGGCCATTTCACAAGACACTTATGCAACCACCAGATATTGAATTCATAATATAATTTAATATGGGGTGTTTGGATGTTAGCCTTAACAACTATGTCTAATATAAAAGGCCAAGACATACAAACATATGCCTTGCTTAAATCAATCTTAATAGCCTTTCATTTTGCAGAATGTGGTCTTTGCATAGAAGGTATTGGTTCTTTAACTAAAATGATATTGTCAATAATACATCTTCTAGGAATGAATCTAGATTGTGCTTGTTGAATCCAATTAGGCATATATTTCTTCAGGCGATTAACAATAATATTGGAAGATATCTTTAGACAAACATTATTTGAAAAAATGGGGCGCAGATGTTTGCATGTGATAATGTTGTGTACTTTCAAAATTAGAACTAGAATAGTATTGCACATTGTTGAAGGAAGAGGTTATCCAGATAAAGCATCTCTAATAGTTGTAACCAAATATGATTGTATTTTGTTCCACTAGTGTAGTAGAAATTCCACATCGACACCATATGGCCCAACAACTTTGCACTTACCCATAAATGAAAGTGCTACAAAGATTTCAGAAGATGAAGGAAGTTGTTGAAGATATAGTTTTTCTACATTAGAAAGATATGTTTGCAATGAAGGCATTGCATCAATATAAAGTGGACACATGTTAGAAGATAAGTAGAATTGTTCCTTGAAGAATTGTAATACCATAATTTTTCAACTGACGAGGATCATCAATCCAAACACCATCTGCATCTTATAACTTTGTTATAGTATTACTGATGTGTCTTGCATTAATATAGGAACGAAAGAAGGAGGTATTTGCATCAGCATCCTTAAGCCATAAAATTGGCTCTTTTGCCTAGCATTTTCTACTTCTGTACATAGGATCTGTTCATACCAAGTTTGTTATTCATTACAATAGATATTAATATGTTGATCATAATGTGTCACAAGGGAGAGTCGTAGTGATTCAATAGAATGTAGTAACCGATTCTTCTATAGTTGCATGTCCCTCAAATTGTTCCTATCGCATATAGATAGAAAAGGTCTTGCCCTATCCATTGTTTCATTAAACTCAATTGATGGATTCCACATTGAATGCATTAAGGAGAAAAAGGATGAATTACCAAGCCAACTTGCCTTGGTATTGAAGTTAAACCTATACTTTTGCCTCCTTGTGTTGTGGACTGATCTAATGTGTGTGATATGTGTGTTTGAAAACTAATATGATTGAAATTAAAGTGATTTACCAAGTACACGGTCCAGGCATTCATAAAGGGAGCCAACTTTATATGTAAAGGGACTTCCAGAAAAAACCAAGACCAGTTAGCTTAGATGATAGAATACAATCTATGAACGTAGAAGCTTCATTAAAGTTAAATAGGTGACTGCCTTTTTGTCGGGAGAATTTAACATAGTTTTAAAGTCTCCCATAACTACCTAAGGTTTCTGTATATGAGCATGTAACCATGGTAGATGCTTCCAGAATAAACGTTTCACTTGTGGAAGATGATGAACATAAACGAATCTTATATTACATGTCATTTACACAACAATTGATAAACTATCTATGGATCTCTAGGACTTGTAGATGGACTTGATCCTCTTACCACAAAATCCAAATTCCTCTAGAAAACCCCTGGCCTCAACCCGATGGGAAGAAGAAAAACAAAGATGAGAAATGACCCAATCTGCCTGAGCACCAGAGGTACGTGGTTCAAATAGGCATATAATTTTTGGATTATATTTTGCTTTAAGTTCAAGAAGATGATCCTTCGAGCCAAGGTTAGAGATACCTCTAACATTATAGAACAGTGTGTCCATCTGAGAGGAAGGGTTTACTGCAACCTCTAGTGAATCTACCTCTACTAATGTTTCTTTAAGGATTTTGGTTTGCCTTCGAGTAAGGTACAGAGAAGATTTAATTGTGCCAGAAGACCCTCAATGTTGGCGTCCAGTTTTCTCAGAAAAGGATAGTGAAGTGGAAGGGTTAGGTTCATCAGGGTTAGGTTCGAGTAATGTTGGCGTCCAATTTTCTCCCATTGATTTCTTCTTCTGTCTAATTCAGGTCTACCTTGTTAGATACTTCAGAAGGTACAAAACATGGAGGATCTGATGAAGATGAAGGATAGTCATTTTGTTAATGACCTATTTTGCACATACATGACACAATATAGGAAGAGATTCATACTCGATATGATGTGCATTACCATCAATCATAACTACCAGAGTAATTTTCTTGGTAGTGTCTATTTCAATAGCTAATCTAGCAAATATGCTACTAGTGCAGTTAAGGGTTTAATCATGAATTCTGAATAGTTTGCCAAGAACTTTGCCAATTCTTTCAAACATGATCTTGTTATAGAAATGCAATGGCAAATCCATAACCTGAGCCCATACTACAATTTTATTAGGAAGCCCCAGTGTTGGGAATGAAATCTGTCGACCAACATGACACTGTGAGACAATAGCCATAGATAGACCGTGGACCTCCTGTCAGAGTGTTAACATAATCTTATCTACATTTGAACTGAACCACGAATGTGTTCATACTTAATTCGTAAAATTTTCATCAATCAATCATCCGCCAAAGTAATTTTAGGTGATCACATAGTGTTAAGTATCCCACACTTCATTCGAGAAGTTTTACTATTATGGAAAATTTCCAAGGTTTAACCAAAGATTATTTTGCTTCTGGTGTTAACTTAACTTTTGTGCCCTCATTCCCATGTACAAGATAGATATCATCTGGGTTCAAAGAGGATTGTGGTTATATTTAAAGAAAAATAGTTACCAGTTAAGGTGTCTTTGAAACTCTTTAAGAAAATCATATTTTCATGCATCAAATCAAAGAAAATATCTTATTGGTGATGTAAATTTTGATAATAAGCATCAGTTTTGTTCTGGGATGATACTTCTTTAGAATTGTTATCCAAAGACTCCTCTAGTCATGATTGAAGAGTCACCACACAAACCTCCATAGATAAAAAAATTTCAACGTCCTTAAGGATAGAGTCTTCATTAGTTATATTAGCGAGATTATTGGGGTCAGATTCTATTGGGATAACCCGAACTGGTTGTATCTTGTCACTCATCATGCTCGATGTACCCTGTGCCTCCCCTTCCATGGCTACGTTGGCCATGGCTTCCGTAACCTCCCTAGTGCACACATCTCCCTGAGCGTTGTGTCGATTTCACTCTCCATGGAACAACAATGAATTTTATATAGGAAGTTTATTACTTCTCTTCTTTTATTGAATTAATATTTTTTCTTATTGCATCAAAATTTTATAGAGTTTTTATGACTTTTCTTCTCCTTTCATCAACCTACAAATTAAACATAAAAATTAATTAAATCCTAACTAAATTACATAAATAACTAAAAGGATAAAACAAGTGAAATCTCAAGTTAAATTCAAGAAAAATATGAAAAACTAAATAAAAAATCAAATACAAAATATGATGAATGGACAAGGATCATGAACAACATCCATAATAAAACATGATAAAGTATTCAACTATAACAATGATATATGTTCATTGAGAAAATATATCTAGACAATACAAAGGTATATGTCCTAAAGCAAGGGAGTTACAAGTTAAAAGATGGATATGAACAAGTAGATAAGATTGAAGAGAATGTAAAACAAGAATTTGAATAACAAAAAGGATGATAAATAAAAAGGTTGAAGCATTTTCCTAAGAGAAACAAATATTAAAATGAAATTTCTTGCCTTTTTATTTTATACCAACCACAATAACTATAAATTGCATGTACATTATAGTAAAGACTAGCATTATCTAAATTAAGATTGGGGCACCATCTCTACCAAGCCATGGCTGGAAATAAAACCTCAGTGCATATATATCTAACATGTGGTGCATGGTATAAAACCCCAACATCTAAAGTATGGTTAAGCTACTCAATATATTACTAGTTAAAATATTACATGCATATTAGAGTAAGCAAGATATAAGCCAGTTTGAATCATTTTCGAGCACAAAAGGGATGAATACATCCAACACATGTCATGTGGGGTCAAAAGAACCACCAATAATCAATTTATTTATTATAGTTGCCAAAATGGAAAATAAGGTCATGATTGATGATAATCTAAAAAGTTCAAAAAGGATTCAACTAAGAATCACAATAGGGAAAATTTCTCAATGAAGAAGATAGGGATTTTCATGTCATTAATTTTGAACTGAATTAGCATATATGTACATAACTTCAAAAGTAACTTAATTATTCAAAGTACTTCTCAGTGATCAAAGTTTTTCAACACCTATATATAATATATATGCATTAAGTATAATATGATTTTATTGAATTAACCAAACCCTACAAAATCTTATCATGAAAAGTCAAAACCAAAATATGTACCCCACACCAATAAATGAAATGTGCTTTTCTGATTTCAAATATATATATATATATATATATATATATATATGTGTGTGTGTGTGTGTGTGTGTGTGTGTGTGTGTGTGTTTGTGTCTTGTATTTTTTACATTATACAATAAATTTATTATGTTTTCGCAAGTTTAAGGCATTAGTTACTTGATATAAGAAAATGGATAAAAGAATGATCGATATGCCCCTGCATCCAATTTTTAACTAATCGGGAGCGATAGGGCATATTGGTCATTGACAACCACCAAACACTCGTGCATTTTAATAAAAAAATTAAGAAAAATACTTTGATGTCCTTGAGTGCCAAATGAAACTTTACAATCTAGTAAGGACTAGAGGGAAAATTCATAGGGGGTTGTCCCCTTCCTCTCTTTGCATGGTAGTAGCTTCATGGGAGCTCACCTTTAAGGAGATGAAGCCCAACCCTACTCCTCTCTTTATCCTTGCATGTGGGAAAGAAGTTCATCACATTCCTAGGACTGACGAGGCCATTGATTCAAAGATCAGGGCTAGGGAGTTGTTGAAAAGGGGGGAGTAGATACCATTGTGGACATAGGAAGAAAAAGAAGTAGAGGGGAGGTAAAAAGCAAATGGCATTGCTCTTAGCAAGTATGATAACTATTTGAATATCATTGTGAAGAGAAACCCATAGAAACAACACCATAGGAGCAACAAGGAAAGCTCGAACCTTAGCAATCACATTGGAAAGAGATAAAGATCAAATACATAAAGGTAGACTTAAATTTAGCCAACTAGTACACTTGAAAGCTTTGACATGTCCCACAGAGGGTTTATCATAGTTTACAGAGATTGGGGACCTATGTATCCCCTTTTTGGAGTCAGACAAGAAATAAGGAAGGTGGAGCTCGAGCAAAAATCCAAGAAAAAAAATGCAGTAAAAAAGATAGGGAAGAAAGAGGGAACATAAGGATGCTCACTGTGTGGTTGATTTGGATGGGGTGGTGCAAGCAGGTGTGGCAATGCTCAAGTAGTTGGAGAAGAACGTCCAACATGGTAGACCAATTAGGGAATTTTTGGAGGAAATTTAAGGTGTGGGATGGTGAAAGGGGGGTTGGGCAAGCTTTGTGGATGGTTATATATAGGTGGTATTTAGGGTATGTGCATTATGGGGTCTTTGTACATAATAGTAGTGTAGAATGTGGATGGGAAATTAGGTGGAGGCACCCCCAAAAACTAGTGCATAATTAATTTGGGAAGAGGAGAGAAATTGAAAGCATAAGAAAATAAAAGGAAAGGTCAACTATAGAAGGAGAACGAAGGGAATGAAAAATGCTCACATGGAGCAAAAAAAAGAGAAGAAGGAGAACGAAGGGAATGAAAAATGATCACATGGAGCAAAAAAAAGAGAAGAAGACAAAGGAAGAAGATGATGTTTCTGACATCATATCCAATGGACATTAAGAGGGGAGCCATCAGATTGTGTTCCCCTGCATGGAAAACAAAGTGACTATGACATAGACTAAAATATATGGAAGTTTAGCTAATTTCAATGTGATCAATTATAATATGGATGAAACCTAGGTTAATTTATGGTTTTATTTTTGGCTTAATTGACTGAGGAAGCAATTTTGAAATGACATGAAATTTTATATGTGTGATAAAAAGTGTGGGGAATGCAATTTTATCATCAATTTCTCTTTTTGAAGCCATTTGGTATTTTATATCTCTACTTATATGGTAGGTATTAAATTAAGGCATTTATTCCCGTTTTAATCTATTTTGTGCGATATTTTAATGCATCCATTTACCCTCATCCACTAAACCTAGGAAGATTTCTGGTACTCAAATATATATGATCTAATTGAGATGGTGGTTAGTTTAAACATTAGTTTCATATTCTTTATAAATGGGAATAATTGGGGTTGAGGGAAAATATAATTGTTCAGGTGAGGCAAAGAGAGAATGATCATGGTTTGGAAGTCTAAATCCACAATATTGAAAACCCTTTTCTTGGGCACAACCAGTCCTCCTAGGTAAAATGTTAAGCTTTACTACTACTAAGCAGTGATACAATCTCTTTCTTATGTTTGGTTCCTAATGACTATGAATCCAAAGGCACCAGAATGGATGATGAGAAACCTTAATGCTATTATATGCATAACCTAACATCTAGGTAAGGAATGAACCCAAAACCCTATAGTGGGTAGTTTTGACTTCAGCTCTAGAAAAGTCTCATATATATGATTGAGTTTTTTTGTTGGGGATTTTGTGGTGAGAGTTTATTATATAAGTAGCATAATGTGTAAGAAAGTCATTTTTAAGACTTGGATAAGAATTATCTGAAGTAAATTGAACTTGTAAAGCTTGTCCATAATTTCATATGATTCAAACTATGAAACCATAATTCTAAGAAGAACCTTGTTTTTTGCACTAGCTACATGGATTATGAGATGCATTTACACTCAATGAATAAGATCCCATTTGATCCATGTGGTTGTTTATGATATATAAGTCACTTAAACGAGTTTGAATTAGCACAACCCTAGGTATATATGAAAGATGTAATTTGAAACTATGAGTTGGAATTGAGGATATCTTTAGATCACATATTACTATATCATTAAATGTACATGCTTTGACTCAATTTTAAGCAATGATCAAATCATTAATATGTTTTTATTAATTATAGATAACATATATTGGGTGAAACATAATGTGGAACTATGAAAAGTGATCGCCCTAAATTATTAATACAAGAAATATATTGTTCAAAACCCACATTAATGATGTATTGTGATAAAGAAACCATATTATCTTCTTGTATGTGTTATTGAAAGGTAAAATAGTGATCATATATTCCTTAGAATGCCAATTTGTGGGAAAGGTTGCGATGTTAAGAGTAGTGTTCACAGTCAATGTTTTGGTATGCCTTTATGGTTTAGTATAACAACAAATTTTTAACGATGATAGCTATTTGAGATGTTTGTGGTCTCACATATGCTTAAAGGCACATTCTATAAGATATTTTACAAGAGAAAACAAATTTAACTTGATTATCATTGAAGAAACTAAGACTACTCTTTCATATATTCATCTAAGAATAATGGGTAGTTATCACCTAATGGATTAAATTCCCTCAAATGATCATAGTGGAGGCTTACTTATTGCTACGGACCCCATATCGTTCCTCCGTCTCAACTCTTAGTTAGCAGACTGTATGATTGCAGTCAACTTGCAAAATATTGTCGACAATCACACCTAGTTCTTCACTAGCATTGATGGGAATCCCCCGCATAATAAGGATCTTATTTCTCAAAGACTAGATCAAAATATATCTGAATTTAACAATGCTCCTTGGATTAGTGGTGGTGATTTTAATTTGACAAAATATAATCTTGCATTAATTACACTTTATAGTCAAATTAGTATATATTAACACTTTATGTCTACTTCCAATGACTTTATTTGTGACAATAATGTTGGTGATTTGACCCATAATTGTAAGGACACTAACCTTACTTAATTCATAAACGTAATTTTTTGGCTTAGTTGAATTAATTTGATGCTTAGTCTTGAAATTTAACTCTAAATTATGATGTCACATTGGATGATGAAATAATGTTTAGTTTTGAATCAATTCAGATTATTTTTTCTCCATTTATACAATTTCATGTGACTTTTAAACCTTTATGTAAATTAACCATTTCAAGGGGTGTAAATATAATTTTAATACTTGCTTCAGTATCTTTATATAGTGTTCTTAAGAATCTTACACTTATGCTTTTGAACCTTTCCTTCATGGGATTTTTGGTGCCCGGTGAGATTTTTGGTGCCCAATGGGATTTTTGGTGCCTGCTTGGTTTTTGGTGCCCAATTAGTTTTTTGGTGCGTGATTGGTTTTTGGTGCCCGGTCGGATTTTTTGATGCCCGCTTGATTTTGCAGTGCCCGATTGGTATTCGGTGCCCGCTTGATTTTTTAGTGCCCGGTCGGATTTTTGAATTGTACCAAACCTCCAACCACTAATACCACTCTCTCTCTCTCTCTCTTTCTCTCTTCTCATCTTTGGAGATCTTGGTGGTGCTTTTTAGAGATTGACGAGAACCCATCAAGGTCAACAATCACAGGTTCTTGGTGGATGCATGCTCGAGTTTGAGTTCTTCTTGGACTGATTCAGGGCCGTTGTTTATATTCATTGATCCATTCATGTAAGATCCTTGCTTTTCTACTCATTTTCCTTATTGTTTTTCACCCTTCTTCCTCCTATAGCTGAGTTTCATGGTGTTCTTATTGGAAGCATACACATAAGAATTTAGAACTTTCCTTACTTCCTTCCTTGCTCTAGAACCACCATATTCGTGAAAAAAGAGGGGCATTCTTCGAGTTTTGGTGGACTGAGCCTGACGTTTGTTTTCTCATTTCAAAGCTTTCCATCTTGGACTTTGGTTTCTCTCTCTTCTAGGCAAGGGATATAACTCTTGCCTACTCATAAGCCACCTTATGAAAATCTTATTCTAAAAAACTTGTAATATGAGAAAAGATGGTCTTTTTTGTACTATTTGATATGAACATGATGATAATATGAGTTCCTAAACCTCATGAACATTTATTTTCTATAAAATTAGTGTTTCTTTGAACATGCTAGGTCTAAAATTCTAAATATAGGTGTAATGACTCCTACTAATGTCATATAGGTGTTGTTTTGGTGCCCAATGCTTAGAAATCTGACCCATACAATAAACTTTTATGTATAGTGGTTAAAGTATGATGAATATATTGCTTTTACCTATTGTTGTGTTGTTAAAATGAGAATTAGACGAAACATAGTAATGAAAGTAACTCATCTAGTTTAGGATTTAGACATATAAATGCCTAGTTCTTGGAAATGCCATAACTTTTACGTTTGGTGGATATTTATGTTGAAATTTGGGTGAGATCTTTTATATGACTTGTTAGAGTCTCTGTAAAACTTTAAAGGATAATGATTTTCCTACAGGAAGTTATTACTGTTTTTGTATAAGTGACTTTGTGAGTTGTTATGCACCCTAGTTTGATGTTTAGGCCTCTGTATGGCCAAGGGTAATTAAATATACCATGATGGAATAACATGCAATATTTTTCATACATTTTATATCTTCTGAATTTGCAATCAACAATTTATTTTATAAAGATTATTTAGGTGATTGTACATAACTTGATTGATACAGTTCAAAAATGTCAAACTCACTGAAGTAATCAAGTACAATCGTAAGCATGTAGTGCCCCAAGACCATAGAGCCATCTCCGTGTCAGAACTTGCTAGGTAGAGAAATGAGTAATTCGAAAGGAGCTGGAAGTCAAATACCATTGAGTATATGCAGAACTTGATTCCAAGATTTTTAGAGAGTGGTTGTGGTTGTGTCTCAGATGTTGATGCCACTAATTTCATAACTCAAAATTTAGGGTTCATACCTTGCTTTCTAGTATCATGGTCTGTGTACCTAGGGCGGACTAGGCTTGTTACGACCCCACCTCCCGATAACCCCCAATTAAGGGAGACTGAGAGGTCGAAGCCGCACCCATAACTTCCGGATCAAAAGTTCGACACTTAACCAAGAACAATTATTAAATTTCAACAATCTATACTAAAAAGTTGTAATAAAATTTTTCATACCTTTTGAAAATTTTGGATTTCTATCCATGTAAGCATTCTACTCTACTAATCCTCCTTGCATTTTACTTCATGTATTTCACAATGTGAAAGTTTACTGTTTGTCTATTTGGCTTGTACCTAAAACGCTGACAAATAAAATGTCGGTCAGCCGAAGCTGGTATGTGGGGGAAACAATAAACGTGCAACTATGATAACAACGTAATCATTCAATTAATCATTTAACAACCAAGATTACATTTTAAATATAACTCTATGATCCATGAGTACCCTATCCTCTGTGCTGTCCCTGCAGTGGACCTGGATACTACCTTCCTTATGGTAGATCCCCATTAAACCCCTCATGGTCCCACCTATAGGTGAACCAATTTCTAGGGTTGAGTCACATGGCACTACTCGTAAGTAGCCCACTCCTTAACTCATGGCAGGATAATGAGTCTCATGGCACTACACGTAGGTAGCCCAGTTTCTAACTCACGGTAACCTAGACCTTGCTCTAGGATTACCCCTTTTTTTAGCCTTTTCAAAGCAATAGAGGTGGACCCGGATCTAACCAGTTATATACGCACATTTATAGTGATAATCATAGTCACTTTATAGTTGCATGAAATAAATATACATCCAACAGTTATTTTCAAGCAACTGATTAAAACTTTGGGAATCGCCGTGAAACTAGAGTGATTATTCATAAGTGTAACCACATACCTTATGCCATTGCAGAACTGTGCAGAACATCATATGTACTTTAAGAATATATCCAAACATCCAAGCAATAAGCATTCAATTTGAAATATACATACTACATATGTGTCACCATGTATTCACATTACATTACTCAGATCTAGATTTGCTCCTAAAGTAGGGTTTAGAGTTATCTCATGTTTGGACCAGGCATTAGGGTTACAAACCCTAGTTCCATCATATCACAATTTATAATATTACAATCTCACTTATGCATATTAGGTTAAACCCTAATTATCATCTTAAGAAAATTAGACTACTTATTACATTTAATTCACATTATCAGCATTAAGATTATCTCAATATGTTCCCATTAGTTTAAAAACCCTAAAGCAGCATATATAAGATCACTAATATGGAACTGTCCATTATTCAACATTATCAGGGTTTTACTCATTATACATGGCAAGATCAGGTGTTAGCCTAACATGAACGAATCTATTCAATTAAGCATCATATTAAGGCAAATCTAGGTTTTCTTTTACATTAAACACCTCTAAATATGCATTGCATATAATTTTCGAACATGAAGCTTAATTAGGTTCCACAATCAATTTATTTAGATTTATCTCATTAATCTGGTAAACTTTCATATATTGTATGTTCCCATCTGAGCTACGAATCCCTAGTTATGATTTTTTTTGCAAGTTTATTATTATTGGGCCAATCGATTTGAGCCAAGTCAGCCCAGCGACCATTATTTACTTAATCCATGTGGCCAGGCCCACCTCAGCCTTGTGCTCTAGCGAGGCTGTGACTTAAAACATAATTGAATTACACTTTTAACCTTACCTGCGTGTACAAGTTCCCATCGCGCGTGGGGGCGTTTGGGTCCTTTGAGCCTTGGCTGTCTTCAAGCTCGCGTAGGGGATCCCAGTGTTGTTCCTGTGCACGCCGAAGCGCCGCTCAGCGTCGTCCGCCCAGGCCCTCCCATCCTAGACATCAAATTCCTCCCACACGCAGCCCCCACCACCGTCAAGCAGCTCCAGACATCGTGTCTCTAGCGAGGGAGTCATCTTCTTGCTCCCCTCGCTGCGCTGTTACAAGGTGCCGCCCAGCCAGCCATCAACGTCGGCTCCTCTCCTTTGGATAACAGGACTCCCTAGGCCACGTCTAGTCTGTAAAGGATAGCCCCTTGGTGAACCCTGCTTGTTGAGGGTGTGAGGTAGTTGGCACGATAGAGTCTTGCGGAGGCCACCTTCGGGTAGCTATGGAGTTGCAACCCTGAACAAAGGCAAGGGAAGAGAGTCGTCGGATTCCTTCAGAAGACCAGAGACCCTCCTGTGGCAGCATCTCGCAGGTCTGTGAAAGGGTCCCTGGGTCGATTGGTTTGGCAAGTTCGGGGAATGGGACTCGTTGCCCTGGCTACCGAGACTAGGGCCATCTCCCTTGACCGCGAGAGGCTGCCCAGTCTTATATATATACCATCCTAGGAGTAACCCTAGGGGTAGGAGCCACTGCGAAGGATACAAACAAAAAGCAGAGAGGGAGAGACACTGAAGCATCAGTTCCCCTCTTGCACACGAGATATATAGAAGGTGAACGTACATTAGGATTTGCGTGGATGGAAAGACCTCTAACACAGAAACATATCCACATATGGTAGGGTATATTCAAAGGTAACTACCCTTTTCCTAAACAACATCCCGACCCAATCAAAACCCTTTCCAAAAGGGTGTTCTGTTCAATTAACAAAAGAGTCTTCGTCGGGCACCTAACTTATCCCTTAATTACCAAATTTCAAGATAATGTTATCATTGTTATTATCCCATTAGGAAAAGTATAAGATCCCAATATATTGACGTCAAAGTCCATAACTCTTACACCAAAAATACATTCTTTTTAATTATCTCCTTACTAATCTATATTCTCTAGTCATTAGGAAATCCAAATTTTATTTCCTTTATCTTTTTTTTAGTTTGTCTTTTAATTCATTGGCCAAGAAAATTACTTCCTTATAACAAGAGTATTTCCTTTTGATAATACCAAAGTCATTCATTATATATATATCACATTATCCTCTTACTTTGTATTATTTGTATTTTCTCTTTCTTCTTATTCATTGTGACTCCTTAAACCCAAAGAAATTCTATTAATTCGAAATTCCTTTTTAAGGAATACTCATTATCCTTCTAAATGCATCAATATGCATTATTTTACATTATCTTGTTTTCTACATTTTACCATTATTTTCAATTTCTTTCTTAACAAAGAAATATTTAATTGATCTTTTCTTTTCTTATTGCATTCTCTATGCAACTTTGGACTCCTTGGAATCCAAGGAACCCAAGAGACATGAAATCCTCCTTGGATGTGCCTTCTAGAAGTTTCCACATTTTTCTTTTCTTTATTTTCTTATTTACTCAATAATGGAGTTTCTTTTGTCTTTTCCTTTATTGGGCTCAATAGCCAATAAAGCCCACAAAACAACCATCAAGGCTATTGTAAACAAAATCCATTTATTCAAAACGAATTACATCATTATTTGTTTAAATATCCATAATATGAGAAATTACATTTATCGGTAAATAAACCCAAAAATTGGGTTGTGACAAGGCTATTTAGTAGTTGGGCATATGTGCCACTATGGTTTTTACTCATACTAACCAAGGGGAATAGATCTTTAGGATTCTGATCATTTCGGATCTTATACGAGGTTGATCTTGACTTAGTAGTGGTCAACTATTAGATTGAGTGGTACGCCTCAAACTACTTAGGGCTTAATAAAATATGTAATTCAATCGTGCAATATTACTATTAGGGTTATTTGGCGAATCACATTGGATGGGGATCCTTGATATGTTTCTTTTCATGTATAGGTGATTTATAATGTGGTAAGAGAAATCAACTATACTTATGACTCTAATTATGCCTAATATTTTGATTAAGTTGCATAGCTTTTCAATTCTATACTAATATCTGCTTTAATTGCTTAAATTACATAATTTTCATGTATCTAATTGATGTTATTAGAGGTTATATCAAATCTTTGGGGCATGGGTCTCAACCCATGGGTTTCCACACCCTTTTCAAATGATCAACAATGTGACCAGACTCGTGGTGGGGAGGAGGCCCAAATTGGAGATATGTAGAGCTCAACATGTTGGTGTGGTTGGTGTAGAGTTCTAGAGTCATCCCTATACTCTCATGTTTAGGCAGAGAGCTTTGTATATCGTGTATATCGACTCAAGATTTTAATTGTATGCCCTGAGCAACGTATTATGTAAATGACGTAATTATCTAGACAATAACCCTTTTGAATATAGGTTGTAGCTCATGCCACTCAACTCTTGTAAAGTTACCTAGTATGGATATAAATGCAGTTGGACCTTTATGCAAATATTTTCTTATGAAAAGTGTAGGAAATTTTTATTCGGTTTGAATCTATAGCCTTTTTGGGTAATATGTTTAATCAGTGCTTGATCACTATTTTGGTGTTGAGTAATCTCATTTAGTGTGACGAGTAGTCACATTTGGTGGTATTAGAGATTTAGGTTTGTTGAGTCTATAGGGGCATATGACTTAGGTTGTTGTGTCTATTCTTGTAACATACTGGATCTCAAACCTTACCCTAGAACTTTGATCTTTTGAGTTTGACCAAATAAGGTTGAGGTTAGAATGATCTTAATAATATAATGCATGAATACTGTAATATAATATGTCATATAATTCATTTGGTAATAATAAAATGATAAATAACTTAATTTCATGCATAATATGGTTAATGGGCCTCTAATGGGCTAGATGATATAACCCATGTAAGAAAGCCTCAAATTAAATAATAGACTTCAAATTCGTAATTTACACATCAAAATAAGCTTACATGTCAATTTTCAACTAATTTGGACAACCTTGATATAACATGGTAAGTTAGGAGAGAGAAATTGCCTAAAAGGTATAATTAATAAATAAATATAATAAATAACTCCAAAAGAGAAAAATAATTTTAGATTCATAATCTACATAATAAAATATGCCTTTCGATAAATTTTCCTCAATTTGGAGAAAGTTTGATTAAAAGGTAAAATTAGGAGAGAGAAAGTGTGTAGAACCTTCAAAATATTAAATAATTATAAAAATAACTCCAATATGTAAAATTAATGGAAAATTCGTATTTAACACACTAAATATAACTTGTGGGTTAAGTTTCATCAAATTTGGATAATCCTAATGCCATTAATGAAGGAGGAAAGAGAAAATATGGTTTGATTTATTTAACCCACTAAAAGTTTTCAAAAGGCAAATCTAATTAGCAAATCAGAATCTACATGCCTAATTTAACCTATGTACAAAATTTGGATTAATTTAGATAATGATAAAACCCTAAATCGAAGAGAGAGAAAAAGGTGTCTTAATGTGGTCCCACTTTAGTTTTTCTCAGATTAAATGTCACGATTTAAGTTGATTTTCCACCTAAAGTATTGTCGTCACGCACTTTACTTATGTGTCGATCGATCGTGACTGTTGGTTTCATTTTGAGCGGCATCCAGTCATCTCCTACCTCAGGTAGGAGTCTGACTCGTGAGTGAGTTGTACCCGAAATTTTCCTTGGTTCGTTCTCTCTCCCCTCTCGACGGAATTTCTTGGTTTTTGTCCCAGTGTGATCGGGAGTTCTTGGCAAACAAGTTAATCCTAACTTTCCTGTACTTTTGCTTTCTCAATCGAAAACCCCCCAAATTCCCTCGTTGGTCCAGTTTCCTATCTTCTTCCACCCTTCATCCCCTCTATAAATACATCAACCCGAGGCTCCTCCAACATCACCCAAACATGTTCCAGGGTTCAATTGCTCGCTCGCTCTGTCGTGAAGCTTTCCCCTAGAGGGTTTTGGTTCAGCAACGACCTTGGCTTCGTCGGAGCTGTCTGCTCCTTCTCCATTCCAATTGTGGCGCTGGTAAGAACCATGGCACCCTCTCCCTTCCTTTCCAGTCTTTAAACCCTTACTTCCTTCCCTGTTTCACGATTTCCATTTTTGAGTTGGTTGTTTGAGCTTCTGCCCCTCACGCGTCGTGCTTGGTTTTGTGTCGGTCTTGTCAGAGTGCTCGCTTGACTTTGTCTCAACTTTGCGAACCTTTTTGTGGCTTTAGTTTGGTGTATGGCTTACTCCTTTGCGGTTTTCTTCCTCTGTTCCTCCATCTGCTTTCGGGGTCCTTTCTCGGCCATGTCGTCGCTGTTTTCTCTGGATTTTAGCTCTCTGAGTTCGGCGGGTGACCGTGAAGCTGGTGGCGGCATTCGCTGCTGGTGCGGGGGTTTTGCCTCTTGGCTTTGGGTCTTGGTCTCACACCTTGAGCAGACTGAAGCCATGGCTTTGTCTGTCGGGGAGGCAAGACCGGGGTAGTTTCCCTGCTATGAATTTCCGTCTATACCCCATGCTTTTTATCTCTTTGTTTTGTTTTTCGATTAGGGGTAAAATCATCTTTGTGCCTCATGTTTCCTTTATTATGGGGTGATTCAAAACGAGCCTTTGACCCACTGACCTGGCCAGTCATGATTGGGCCATGTCAGCTGGGCTCGTTATCTTCTCTCTCTCACCTCTGATTTGCTGAGTTGGCTTTCTTGATTTTTCCTATTTGTGGATTTTGTAAAATTAATAACTAATTCTACATTGATTAGAAAAATATGCATAAATAGTTGTTGGATTCAGAAAAATAAGAACTATCCAATGGTTAGTTTTGTTTCTCAAATCGAATCTCAAAATATATGATTTTAATGGATTAACCTAAATAAGTAATAACTTATATAAATCATAACTAATTATATATAAGTCAGAAAAACATAATAAAATATGTTATGAACTCATAAAAATATAACCTAAAACATGGCATGGTTTTGATGACCTAATTCACATAATAATAATAATAAAAAGGTAGTTTTTAGGGTTTTGTATATTAATGGAAACCTAACCCTAATTCCACATATATGTTTAATAGGTTCCTTGGCTTGCCTAGGCTTGGACCTAGTTGGACTTTGGATCATTTGAACCTGATGTGAGGTATGTTTGCATCCCCGATCATTCTTGTTGAGCAATTATCCTATTTTGTCTTACTTTTGGTGCTATGGACATTGACCTACACATTATCTTATTCTTTTGAAATCATGCTTCATGTGAAGTATCTTAATTGTTATTGATCTTGTGATCATAGATATTCTCTTGACTCTGTTTCTTATGCCTTGGTGCAAGTTGTGATTTTGATATTATATGCCCACTGTGATGTGGAAGTTTACTTGGTGATATATGCCCACTTTGAAGTGGATTTATTTATATGTTTGAGTTGTCCATTGTGTGATGGAAACATTGTTTATTCTGACTATACTTTTCTACTTGCCTCTACATTAAACATGCTATGTGATTCAGTAACACTAGAGTAGTGTGATTGCATTGGTTTTGGGGTTATGTGCCCTTTTTGCTTTTGGGATGGAGGTTATGTGGCCCATACATGGGTTTCAGCTTTATGGGGGTTGGCCCAATTTCATATATATTGGGAGTTTGGTTATGTGCCATTCTCTATCAGGCTTCAACTTTATGGGGGTTGGCCGCCATTGTCTTTATATTGTTCTAGGGCTATGTTTATCTCACATGCATGTAGGATATTGATTGTGGGGTGTGTGCCCTACTTGTGCTTTGTTTCCCACCATGGTAGTGGATTTATTTATGGCACAATCCTTTTTATGTTGATTTATGGCAAGTATCTCCTTTAATGTAATTCTTTCTCTTGATACCCATTTGGGTGGTACTTATCTCTTGCATGGGAAGCCTTTTATTTTGATGTCCCTTATTCTTTATAAATTTCTCAATTTGCTTTTTAGTATGCACATACCTGCTTTTGTTGATGTCTCCTATTGTTTCTCTTTTGTTGGGGTATGCTTCCAACCCTAGGTGGAGGACTTAGATGACAAGGCTTAATGACTTGACTTAGATTGTGAAGTTAAAGCTGGGAGACAATCTTGAGGTGGTTTAGATTTCCTCTACATGGATCCTTGTGATGTAAGTTTAAGTTGTAACCCTTTGTTTTATAATTGAATAGTCAAATATTTTCTTCCGCTGCTATACATTGGTCTTTTGATTACCATTATATAAATATTGAAAATTCTACACCCACTCCAAGATACCTTGAAGGTGTGTTTGGACTGGAGGTTTTATGGTTCAATTTTTTAGTAGAGAAGTGGGCTCACTTCTTTACAACATGGTTCAGAGCCCATGGTAGTCGGAATTTGACTATTTCAATTTTTTCTCCCTATAGAGCCCTTGACTTAGTTAGGTACCTCTAAGTGATATGTTGACCCTAGATTTGACCAATGATGATCTATTGTGCAACAAGGTTTGGTTTGAGGATGAGAATATGTTAGGAGATCTAAATATGGAAATATTGTGACTTGGTTTCTCGCTTTGATTTTGGGCCCTAAATTTTAGTTTTCAATCGTAAAAGTTTTTCACAACAAATTATTTTCCATATAATATTATATGTACAAAAGAAAAAGTTTTCTCTGTATTTTATCAATGTTTTCTTAAACTAAGTCACAATGAAGAGAAACTCTAGCTTAAGTAGAATCTAACCCTAGTTTTATGACTAGGAATGATATAATGGTGTAGTAGACCTACCCTATGACTTTTGGATGTTCATGTAGGGTTGATAGGTTAGAGACACGAGGACCTAAAAACTCAACCCTAGATGGTGACTTCAGTTGGATACATGAGAAATTTTAATATCTAAAAACTTTCATAACTAAGAGATGAGGGTAGTTCTAAAAAGTTATTTAGTTTGACTTAATATGTTGAACCCTTTAAGGGTGGAGAATAGTTGATAGTTGATGATTGGATCTTTAGATTTCGAGGACGAAATCATTTTAAGGGGTGGAGTGTTGTAACATACCGGATCTCAAACCCTACCCTAGAACTTTGATCTTTTGGGTTTGACCCAACAAGGTTTAGGTTAGAATGATCTTAATAATATAATGCATGAATATTGTAATATAATATGTCATATAATTCATTTGGTAATAATAAAATGATAAATAACTTAATTTCATGCATAATATGGTTAATGTGCCTCTAATGGGCTAGATGATATAACCCATGCAAGAAAGCCTCAAATTAAATAATAGACTTCAAATTCATAATTTACACATCAAAATAAGCTTACATGTCAATTTTCAACTAATTTGGACCACCTTGATATAACATGGTAAGTTAGGAGAGAGAAATTGCCTAAAAGGTATAATTAATAAATAAATATAATAAATAACTCCAAAAGAGGAAAATAATTTTAGATTCATAATATACATAATAAAATATGCCTTTGGATGAATTTTCACTCAATTTGGAGAAAGTTTGATTAAAAGGTAAAATTAGGAGAGAGAAAGTGTGTAGAACCTTCAAAATTTTAAATAATTATAAAAATAACTCCAATATGTAAAATTAATGGAAAATTCGTATTTAACACACTAAATATAACTTGTGGGTCAAGTTTCATCAAATTTGGATAATCCTAATGCCATTAATGAAGGAGGAAAGAGAAAATATGGTTTGATTTATTTAACCCATTAAAGTTTTCAAAAGACAAATCTAATTAGAAAATCGGAATCTACATGCCTAACTTAACCTATGTGCAAAATTTGGCTTAATTTAGATAATGATAAAACCCTATGTCGAAGAGAAAGAAAATTGTGTTTTAATGTGGTCCCACTAGTTTTTCTCAGATTAAATGTCACGATTTAAGTTGATTTTCTGCCTAAAGTATTGTTGTCACGCACTTTACTTATGCGTCGATCGATCGTGACTGTTGGTTTCGTTTTGAGCAGCATCCAGTCATCTCCTACCTCGGGTAGGAGTCTGACTTGTGAGTGAGATGTACCCAAAATTTTCCTTGGTCCGTTCTCTCTCCCCTCTCGACGAAATTTCCTGGTTTTTGTCCCAGTGTGATCGGGAGTTCTTGGAGAACAAGTTAATCCTAACTTTCCTGTACTTTTGCTTTCCCAATCGAAAACCACCCAAATTCCCTCATTGGCCCAGTTTCTTATCTTCTTCCACCCTTCATCTCCTCTATAAATACATCAACCCGAGGCTCCTCCAACATCACCCAAACGTGTTCCAGGGTTCAATTGCTCGCTCGCTCTACCGTGAAGCTTTCCCCTAGAGGGCTTTCGTTCAGCAACGACCTTGGCTTTGTCGGAGCTGTCTGCTCCTTCTCCGTTCCAATTGTGGTACTGGTAAGAACCATGGCACCCTCTCCCTTCCTTTTCGGTCTTTAAACCCTTGCTTCCTTCCCTTTTTCACGATTTCTATTTTTGAGTTGGTTGTTCGAGCTTCCGCCCCTCACGCGTCATGCTTGGTTTTGTGTCGGCCTTTCGGAGTGCTCGCTTGACTTTGTCTCAACTTTGCAAACCTTTTTGTGGCTTTAGTTTGGTGTATGGCTTACTCCTTTGCGGTTTTCTTCCTCCGTTCCTCCCTTTGCTTCTGGGGTCCTTTCTCGGCCATGTCGTCATTGTTTTCTCTGGATTTTAGCTCTCTGAGTTCGGCGGGTGACCGTGAAGCTGGTGGCGGCGTTCGCTGCTGGTGCGGGGGTTTTGCCTCTTGGCTTTGGGTCTTGGTCTCACACCTTGAGCAGACTGAAGCCATGGCTTCGTCTGTCGGGGAGGCAAGACCGGGGTAGTTTCCCTGCTATGAATTCCCGTCTATACCCCCTGCTTTTTACCTCTTTGTTTTGTTTTTCGGTTAGGGGTAAAATCATCTTTGTGCCTCATGTTTCCTTTGTTATGGGGCGAGTCAAAATGAGCCTTTGACCCACTGACCTAGCCAGTCATGATTGGGCCATGTCAGTTGGGCCCGGTATCTTCTCTCTCTCACCTTTGATTTGCTAAGTTGGCTTTCCTGATTTTTCCTATTGGTGGATTTTGTAAAATTAATAACTAATTCTACACTGATCAGAAAAATATGCATAAATAGTCGTTGGATTCATAAAAATAAGAACTATCCAATGGTATTAGTTTTGTTTCTCGAATCGAATCTAAAAAATATGTGATTTTAATGGATTAACCTAAATAAGTAATAACTTGTATAAATCATAACTAATTATATATAAGTCATAAAAACATAATAAAATATGTTATGAACTCATAAAAATATAACCTAAAACATGGCATGGTTTTGATGACCTAATTCACATAATAATAAAAAGGTAGTTTTTTTAGGGTTTTGTATATTAATGGAAACCTAACCCTAATTCCACATATATGTTTAATAGGTTCCTTGGCTTGCCTAGGCTTGGACCTAGTTGGACTTTGGATCATTTGAACCTGATGTGAGGTATGTTTGCATCCTTGATCATTCTTGTTGAGAAATTATCCTATTTTTGTCTTACTTTTGGTGCTATGGACATTGACCTACACATTATCTTGTTCTCTTGAAATCATGCTTCATGTGAAGTATCTTAATTGTTATTGATCTTATGATCATATATATTCTCTTGACTATGTTTCTTATGCCTTGGTGCAAGTTGGAGTTTTGATATTATATGCCCACTGTGATGTGGAAGTTTACTTGGTGATATATGCCCACTTTGAAGTGGATTTATTTATATGTTTGAGTTGTCCATTGTGTGATGGCAACATTATTTATTCTGACTATACTTTTCTACTTGCCTCTACATTAAACATGTTATGTGATTCAGTAGCACTAGAGTACTGTAATTGCATTGGTTTTGGGGTTATGTGCCCTGTATGCTTTTGGGATGGAGGTTATGTGCCCATACCTGGGTTTTAGCTTTATGGGGGTTGGCCCAATTTCATATATATTGGGAGTTTGGTTATGTGCCATTCTCTATCAGGCTTCAGTTTTATGGGGGTTGGCTGCCATTGTATTTATATTGTTCTAGGGCTATGTTTATCTCACATGCATGCAGGATATTAGTTGTGGGGTGTGTTCCCTACTTGTGCTTTGTTTCCCACCATGGTAGTGGATTTATTTATGGCACAATCCTTTTTATGTTGATTTATGGCAAGTATCTCCTTTAATGTGATTCTTTCTCTTGATACCCATTTGGGTGGTACTTATCTCTTGCATGGGAAGCCTTTTATTTTGATGTCCCTTATTCTTTATAAATTGCTCAATTTGCTTTTTAGTATGCACATACCAGCTTTTGCTGATGTCTCCTATTGTTTCTCTTTTGTTGGGGTATGCTTCCAACCCTAGCTGGAGGACTTGGATGACAAGGCTTGATGACTTGACTTAGATTGTGAAGTTAAAGCTTGGAGACAATCTTGAGGTGGTTTAGATTTCCTCTACATGGATCCTTGTGATGTAAGTTTAAGTTGTAACCCTTTGTTTTATAATTGAATAGTCAAATATTTTCTTCCGTTGCTATACATTGGTCTTTTGATTACCATTATATAAAGATTTGAAAATTTTACACCCACTCCAAGATACCTTGAAGGTGTGTTTGGACTAGAGGTTTTATGGTTCAAATTTTTAGTAGAGAAGTGGGTTCACTTCTTTACAATTCTTATATATGTATCCAACATATCTAACCATGGGTTATGGTTGTGCATATATGTTTTGAGAACATGAAGAACATGTTGAAAGTTTCTTCATGGCACTTAGAGGTGGCTATAAGAGAGGGGTACCAGATGGAGGAGTACATGAGACAGGGCTAGAATAGCCTATTTTGCTCTGTTTGACCCTTCAACCATAGTTGATCTGACTTTTCAATCTATTTTTGGACATTTGATGGTGACAAACATGCACTTGACAGATAGGGAGCCTGCACCTCAACCAAGGGACCCATCCCAAATGATGAATCTCAAGGTCTAGGGAAGACCTTTGTGAGACTGAAGCATGTGGGAGCCACTGAGTATGCATGCACAACTGACCCGACAGACGTGAAAATGTGGTTGATAGAGTTGGAGAAGGCGTTCAGGATCTTGAGCATCTCTGAGGAGGACAAGGTCAAGCATGTGGTCGACCTTATGAAGGGTAGCGTTGGAAATTAGTGGTCCATAGAGGAAGAGAAGAGACTGGGAGAGGCAATCAATTGGGAGGTGTTTTGGCGGTAGTTTGCCAGTCGTTACTTCTCAGAGACGTATCTAGAGGAGAAGATGGCTTAGTTTGAGCATCTACATTAAGGATCATGGTATGTGAATGACTATAAGACAAAGTTAATGGAGTTGTTGAGGTTCTATCCTCACATGGAGGCCACCAAGAAGGAGAGGATTGAAAGGTTAGAGAAGGGCTTGAATGTCGAGTTGGCAAGGACATCATCGGCTCTGGAGTCTGTAAAAAGTTTTCCACTTTTTTGAAGTCTATGAGGAGGATAGACCGGACAGTTGTGGAGCAGCAAGAAGATAGTGTAAGGAAGAGGTCAATACAATTCCAGGGACAATGACCATGCAGTTTCAAGAAACACGGGTTTTCTACCCCACAGTACCAGCAGTCATAGCAGAGTTGGACAACTTCTAAACCGATGACTTTTATACAGTTGCAGTGGTATCCTAGGAAGGGGTGAGGCCTTAGCTTTTACTCCTATTGGGGTGAATAGTTCTGGTTTAGTGTCTGTGATAGGGTCATCTAGGCCGCAGTAGGACATGAGGATGTGTTACAAAGTGTGGTCAGGTTGGGCATGTGAGATGATATTACCCTATGAAGAATCACGAGGTTACATAGCATTCAGGGCCTAAGCTAGTAGGGCTCACATCAACAACAATAGTAGTTTAACAGTGGTGGCAGTAGAGAATGTGGCCATACATCACATGTGGGGTCTTCAGGACCAGCTAGTAGAGGTCAACGATGATAGTAGGTGATAGATAGATTTCATGCCATGAGTGAGCCAGAAGGAGTGGTCAACCCGTAGGTCATGACAGTTCATATGGAACTTTTTCATTCTAACTTATTTGCATCTATCTTTGTATCTATTTTGGTTGACATGGGTGCTACACACTTGTTTATATCACCATAGAGGTGATAAATAGTTGTAACTTGCTTGTTTGTAGTAGAACAAATAATCTCTTGTTTGATACCGCTTTGGTTGGTTCCGCGATGTTGCAGGAAGTGTGTCCATCTTGTGTTCTTTCCTTCTCAGGACGTAATTATCAAGTGGATCTTATGCCACTTGATATGCATAGATTCGATCTGATCCTATGGGTGGATACCTTGGATAAGTATAGAGTTGTGTTGGTTTGTGGTTCCAAAGTCATGAATTTTTGTGATGGCGATGTATCTTGGACTTTCTAAGGAGACAAGAAGATTCTTCCTACCTCTCTAGTGTTGTATGTGATAGCAAAGAAGTTGATGAGAGAAGTATTTGAAGATTTCTTAGATCATGTGGTAGATTTCAAGGTGGGGAGTCTTAGTATCCAAGATATACCTATAGTGAGTGAGTTTGAGGATGTTTTCCCTGACGAGTTTCTAGGTGTTCCACCCTCAAAGGCAGTTGATTCTGAAATGAATCTAGTTCTTGGTATACAACCCATAACACATATACCCTATAGGATGGCTTCAACTGAGATGAAGGGTTCAAGAAGTGATTGTAGGAGTTGTTGGATAAGGGTTTCATACGCCTGAGAACTTCATCTTAGGGTGCTCCAGTGTTGTTTGTGAAGAAGAATGATTGTTCTATGAGGCTTTGCATAGACTATCAGTAGTTGAACAAGGTTACAGTAAAGAACAAGTAGCCATTGTCAAGGATATATTATTTTTTTGACTAGTTTAGCGGTGTTATATTGTTTTTAAAGATATATTTGAGGTCAAGATATCACCAATTGAGGATCAAGGTTGATGGCATATCCAAGACTGCTTTCAGGACTAGGTATGGTCATTATGAGCTTGTGGTTATGATGTTTGGGCTAACCAATGCACCAACATCATTTATGGATTTGATGAACAAAGTGTTCAAACTATATCTTGATCAGTTTGTGGTGGTGTTCATAGATGACATCTTGATATACTTCAGGGATAATCAACAACATGAGCAACATCTTCTTCAGGCATTGGAGTTGCTGAGGCAACATAGGCTTTATGCCAATTTTAGTAAGTGTGAGTTTTCACTGATCGAGGTACCCTTTCTTGGTCACATCATATCTGCAAAAGGTATTTGTGTAGACCATAAGAAGGTGGAGTCAGTGTTGGGGTGGGAATATACCAAGACAATGACTGAGGTTTGAAGCTTACTAGGTTTAGTTGGTTAATACAAAAGATTCATCAAGAACTTCAATGTTGTTGCTCTACCCTTAACCAAGCTGACTAAGAAGGGTGTTCCTTTTGTTTAGGATGACAAGTGTCAAAGTTCTTTCTAGTTTCCGAAGGGGAAGTTGACGAGTGTGTCAATGTTGGTGCTTCTAGAACCAGGGAAAGGTTACATCATTTTCTATGATTCCTTATAGAATGGGTTGGAATGTGTGCTAATGTAGGACTAGAACATGATTTCTTTTGCTTCTTGACATCTTAAGAAGCATGAGTAGAACTACCTAAATCATGACTTGGACTTATCAATGGTGGTTCTTGCCTTAAATTTTGGAGACACTATCTGTATGGAGAAAAGTGTCACATCTTCACAGATTATAAGAATTTATAGTACATCTTTTTAAGGCAAGATTTAAACATGAGATAGAGGAGATGGATGGATCTAATCAAGGAGTAAGACTATATGATAGATTGTCATCTAGGAAAGGTGAATGTAGTGGTTGATGTGTTGAGCAGAAAGTCATCTTCATTATCATCTTCAGACAAAGTGTAGTTGTACTCCATGGCACGTCACAAGAGGGATATATTAGTATCGTTGTGGCAGATGAATGTACATTTGGAGGTATCCTTGTTGCTAGGTTTGTTGGCACAATTACATGTGAAGCCAATGTTGATACATCAAATAAGAGATGCCCATATGGATGATATTGTGATATATAATATCATGTCAGAGTTTGACAATGGAAAACATGCTAGTTTTCGTGAGATAGATGATGGTACAATGAGATTTCACAACTGGATGGTGGTTCCTGACGTTGGTGGTTTGTAGGAGATGGTACTTGAGGAGGCTCATTCCTAAATGCACGTGATGCATATTGGAAGTACAAGGATGTATCATAACCTTAGGACTTGTATTGGTGTCCGTGTATGAAACAAGATGTGGCAGAGTTTGTTGCTAAGTGTCCAGTTTGTCAATAGGTTACAATAGAGCATCAGAAGCCTGTAGGGATATTACATTATTTTCTAATTCCATAGTGGAAATGGGATCATATAACTATGGACTTTGTGGTTGGTCTTCCAAGGACAGTCAAGGGTAGTGATTTCTTTTTAGTTATAGTTGATCAATTGATAAAGTTAACACACTTTTTTCGGTTAAGACCACCTATACATCAGAGAAGTTAGCACATATATATATATATATATATATATATATTTATGAGATAGTTCATCTGCATGGAATACCAGTTACCATAGTTTCTAACATGGGTCCTCAGTTTATGAGAAGGTTTTGGGAGCGTCTACATACAAGATTGGGGATACAATTGAGGTTCAGTATGAATTTTCACCCACAGACAAATAGCTAGTCAGAGAGGATCTTATAGACACTGGAGGATCTTCTAAGGGCATGTGTACTTTAGTTTCTTAGAAGTTGGGATATCCACCTGAGCTTGATTGAGTTTGCCCACAACAACAGTTATCAAAGGATCGTAGACATGGCACCGTATGAGGCTTTGTATGGTAGGCAATTCATGTTACCTCTTTGTTGGTATGAAGCATGTGAGTATTAGATGTTGGGTCCTGAGTTGGTTCAACATATTACATAGATGATTAAGGTGATCCAACAACAATTGAAGGTAACCCATGATAAGAAAAAGTCATATGCTAACAACCATCATAGACCATTGAAATTCCATGTTGGAGACCATGTATACCTAAAAGTACTACCTTAGAAGGGTGTGTTGAGGTTTTGTAAGAAGGGTAAGTTGGCTCCTAGGTTTGTGGGACCATACCCTATCATAGAACGAGTTGGGAAGGTGGCATACATGTTGGAGTTTCTATCAGAGTTGTGGTGATTACACAATGTGTTCCATGTTTCAATGTTGAAGAAGTGTCATACTGATTCAGATCATACGATACAACCGGTGGAAGTGGAGTTGGATAATGATGTTTCATATGTTTAGGGTCTAGTGGTGATCTTAGATAGGCGTGTTCATAACCTTATTAAGAATGATATAGCTTTAGTGAAAATGTTGTGGCATCATCATGGGAGCGGAGGAAGCTATGTGGAAGTCAGAGGATGAGATGCTTAGAAAGTACCCATCCTTGACTGCTTAGGATTTGGGGGGGGATCCTTATTAGGGGTTTATGATCGTAAGGCCCCCAACCTTGCTTAATTCATAAATGTAATTGTTTGGATTAATTGGATTAAATTGATGCTTAGTCTTGAAATTTAACTCTAAACTATGATGTCACATTGGATGATGATACTATGTTTAAAATTTGAATCAATTCAGATTGTATTTGCTCCAGTAATACAATTCCATGTATCTTTTGAACCTTTGTACAAATTAACCATTTCAAGGGGTGTAAATATAGTTGTAGTAATCACTTGAATAAATTTATATAGTGTTCTTAGAATCTTATAATTTTACATCTCCTTTGGATGCTTTTAAACCTTGCCTTCATGAGATTTCCGCTACCCAATGAGATTTTCAGTGCCAATGTGATTTTCAGCACCCGATTGGTTTTTCGGCCCTGATTGGTTTTCAGTGCCCGATTGGTTTTTGGTGCCCAATTGGTTTTCGATGCCCAGTTGGTTTTTTGGTGTACATTTGATTTTTTGGTGCCTTGTTAGTTTTCAGTGCCCGTTTGGTTTTCGGTTCGTGATTGGTTTTTTGGTGCCCACTTGGTTTTTCAGTGCCCACTTGGTTTTTCGGTGCACGATGGGATTTATGAACATCACCAAACCTTCATGTATCTATAAATACCCATATCTTTCTATCTTGATTTCTCTCATATCATCTTTGGCAATCTTGGTGCTTCTTACCGGAGGTCGACGAGAACCCATCAGGGTCAACGATCACATGTTCTTCGTGGATGCTTGCTCGAGTTTGAGTTATTTTTGGACTGATTCAGGGCAGCCATTTCTATTCCTTAGTCCATTCATATAAGATCCCTACTTTTCTACTCATTTTCTTTGTTGTTCTTCACCCTCCTTTATGGCTGAGTTTCTTGGTTTTCTTGTTGGAAACCTACACATAAGGGTTTAGAACTCTCCTTTCTTCCTTCCTTGCTCAAGAACCACCCTATTCATGGAAGAGAAGGCATTCTTGGAGCTTCGGTGGATGGATCCTGACATTTTTTTGCTGGTTTTGAAGTTTTCCATCTTAGATTTCAGTTTTTCTCTCTTCCAGGAGAGTGATATAACTTTTAATATGTTTTGCCTGCTCATAATTCGCCTTATGGAAATTTTGTTCTAAAAAAAACCCTAATATCAGAAAAGATGGCCTTTTTAAAAAAAATTAAGCCAGGAGGTTCTTTTATTCATCCTACCCTCCTCGTGTAGGCAAAATCATCAATATAAAAGATACATCTCCTGCTGAAGCCCGTAGGTATTATACCCATATACATGAACAACACAAAAACCTTACACATCTCGCTTAAGCCGAATATAAGGTGTATTATTCTTCTCGAGAAGTGCCATTCCTCTAATCTTCATCGGTAGGTTTCTACTGTCAGAGCAAACAAACAACTCCGAATATCTGTTCCCAGCCTTTCCCAGCTCCCTTGGTACAAAGTTTATAAGCTTATGCACCACAGAGCCTCTAATCGCCCTATCATGAACCAACTGTCTAATCTCTCTGATAGTTGATGTCATCCTCCAAGGCTCCTGAGCGTCATTCCATAAAATTTCAAAAGTCTGTTGATCATCCATTTCAAAAGTCGAAACAGTTAGGTTGTGATCCTCTAAAAGCTTAAGGCTTATAATACATGCAACAATGTAAGCTTCTATATGATCATGCATCTTCAGCCATGCTCTGAAAGCGAGGCAGATGTCTCCGTTGTGATTACGTACGATACCAACAGGCCATCTCCTCCTATGCCCATGTGGGTCACTCTCTGCACCCACAGTGACGTTGAGTTTAAGGTTATGTAGATCTGGAGGAATCCATCTCTCAAGAATGATCCTTCTCACTTTCAGGCGCGGTTGGTCTATTCCAGCTTTAGCTAAAACCTCATATCTGTAGTGCTCCATATGAATGAAAGCTTCTGTGCTCATCGCCTTGTGTATGTGGAAACTAATAAGATTCCACTCAGTATCAACAGAAGAAAAAACGCCATCAAAACGCGCCTTGCATCTCATTCGCCACAGGCTATGAGTGATGAGGATAGCGATCCTTCCAGCCAGCCAATTAGTAAGAGATCTGGAAATATCCTTGGCACAGCATGCCATTAAAGAAACTAAGCTATGTGGTGCTTTCATGCCCATAATAACAATAAACTTCTCCCAAATAGACGATGCATACTGTCCGTGAAACAACAGATGACCAACATTTTCGCAACTGGGCTCCTCGCAACAATTGCATTTAGACGCCATTTGAATCTTGCATCTCCTGATATTATCGTCTGTAGGGATTGCTCCATGCTTAAAACGCCATAAAGTCGCACTTGCTCTTGGGATTTTCAGAAACCAGAACTTTTTATCATCAACGCTACTGTTATGCTCATTATCTAGAAACAAGCGTTTTGCAGATTTAAAAGAGAAAACGCCGTAAACATCAAGGGACCAGATGATTCTATCTTCCTCTTCTGAGATGAATTGATTTGACAATTTAATCAGATCCAAACCATCCCGGTTAATAACCTGACTTAGTGTCTCCCAATCCCATCCTAGATCATTAGACCAGAAATCCTTTACCTTAAAAGCGTGATGGCCAAAAGATGGCCTTTTGAGTACTTTTTGACATGAAAATGATGATAATATGAGTTTTTAAGCCTTCCTTAGACCTTATGAACGTCTCTCTTCTATGGAGTGAGCTTTTCTTTGAACACGCAAGGTTTGAATTTTGAAATATAGTTGTAATGACTCTTATAAATGTCATATAAGTGTTGTTTTGGTACCCAATACTTAGAAATCTGACCCATACATTAAAATTTACTATATAATGGTTAACCTATGGTTATTTTAAGGATTTTACCTAATGTTATGTTGCTGAAATGACAATTAGACGAAACATAGTATGGAAAGTAGTTCATTATCATTAGGATTCAGACATATAAACTCATAGTTCTTGGAAATTTCATAACTTTTATGTCTCATAGACAATTATGTTGTAATTTTGGGTGAAATCTTGTATACAACTTATTATAATCATTGCAAAATTTTAGAGGATAATGATATTCCTATAGGAAGTTATTACTATTTTTAGCCTAAGTGACTTTGTGGGTTGTTATGCATACTAGTTTGATATTTGGGCTTCTACATGGCCAAGGGTGGTTGAATATACCATTATGGAATAACATAGAACATTTGCATACATTTTATATCTTCTGATGTTGCAATATACACTTTATTTTACAACGATTATTTAGGAGCTTGTACATAACTTGATTGATGCAGTCCAAAAGTGACTTGTACTAACTAAGTGGAAGATATCTTTAGGATTTTGGTCATCCTAAATCTTATACATGGCTGGTTTCGACTTAATAGTAGTCAACTAGTAGTTTGAGTGACCAAGTCAAGATTTTGTTTGTATGCCATGAACAATGTATAATGTAAAAGTTATAATAATCTAGACAATACCCCTTTTGTATATAGGTTGTGGTTGAGGCCACAAAATCTCTTGTAAAGTTACCCAGTATAGATATACAATACAGTTGGACCTTTGTGTAAATATTTTCTTATGGGATGTTTTGGAAAATTTTATTTTGTTTGAATATGTATCGTTTTTGGGTAATATGCTTAACTAGTGTTTGATCATTGTTTTGATTTTGAGTAATCTCATTTAGCATGGTGGGTTGTCATAGTAATTCTACCTTCATTGGTCTACATGTTATTCTTGGTAATAGTTGGATGAATTTGTACGCTCACAATCATGGGATGACTTACATGCATCCTCTTATGCACTTTGACGTAGCTACATTTGTTATCTTTGATCATTTTCTCATTATCCTCAACAACAATTTTATTCCTTGGAAATCAAAGCCTTTTTTCTTGCAATGATTTTGGACATCTCATAATGAATTTGGTGCCACTGTTGGAAATAATTGGATGAACCATGAAGACAACCCTAATCCAAGCTTTATTATACAAAAATTTTGAATAAAAAATAAGGCAACTTTTTGTTCTTGGAATAAGAAGCTTTCAACAATATTCACAAAGAATAATACATTGAAATTCATTCTACTTCAATCTGACTCCAACATTGTTACTAGTCCTCTTGATAGTGAATGCAAACAAATGGAGATTAAGTCCCTCCTTTTCAACCAAGAAACTCTCTATAAATAGAATATGATGTTCATAGGGTTATTGAGGGATATATAAATATAATTTTCATCCATAGAACTTGTAATAGAAGGAAGGAGGTTGCATTATATCCATGGCCTTTTGATTAATGATGTGAAGACTAAAAATAAGCACATCATCACTACCCACATCAAAAGTTACTTTCACGGTCTTTTCAAGCATCAAAATTTTGCTCTATGTCTACCATCCTTGAGTGTGATACTCTTTTCGATAAAAGTAGATTTTTAGATAATCTCTTGGTACCTTTTATAGAACACGAGGCTCATTCAATTGTCCATAACTTGTGTGCAAATGAACCATGATGGCTTGTTGGATTCAAGATCTCAATCTTTCATTCACTAAGACTAAATTAAACATACTTTCATGATTTTTAATTCTATAAAATTTTGTGATGATATCACACATCAATCAAATATTCTCAGTCAAACATATATTGCATCAAAAAATGAAAATTCCACCTACATAGTTTTTTTACCAATCGGGCTGATTAATGCTTCATACAAACAACATTGCAGAGGTCCTCCCATCCAGACATAAGCTTTGCATCAACCACATTGTTGATAATGCTAAGACAATATTTATACTTGTAAAACTAGGGAACACCATTGGCTACTTTAAAAAATTAATTTTTAAAAAGCATTTGATAAAATCAATTGGTAGCTTTTAAAAGATTTCTTAACTCGTTATGGTTTTGTTGGATGATGGAGAATCTAGATCTACAACTGCATCAACTCAAGCCACTTGTCCACTCTCATTTATGGATCACAATTTGGTCACTATCCTATCACCAATGGTTTTCAATAGAGAGATCCTCTCTCCCTAAACATCTTCATTTTGGTTACTTTAATTCTATCTCACATGTTTAAGTTTGCACTAGAGATTGGTATCCTTCACAATATTCATAATCTCAATTTTAATGAGAACATCATCAAACAACTTGTTGATGATACATTGATACTATCATTTTCAAACCCAGTGATTAGAATGATGATTGACGCATACACATTCTTGATATCTTTTCATGTCACTTAAGTCTATGTACTAACTTCAACAAATCCTCCATATTGTACACATCGTCCCTATCGGAAATATATTATGTTTTTATAACATTCTTGTATGAAAAAAACTCATTTATGATTAAATACATGGGCCTGCCACTTACTTCCTTTGATCTTAAAAAATTAGTATGGGAGCTAATCATTGCAAATACTTGTAATAGGCTGGAAAATTGGAAGAAGAATTCCTTTAGTTGTGCAGTTTGACTCACCTTAATCTCAAACTAAATTTGTACCACCTTAATCTCAAACTACATTTATAACATTTTACAATAAGATATTAGTCTCCCTATATGAACACAAGGAGACAATCTGGACCAAATGTGTATACAAGAAATATTACTAGGGGCATAAACTTATGGCAAAAAACCACTAACACCAAAGTTTCCCACTTTAGAAGCACCTCATGCAATCACTTTAATCATCAAAAGTAATCTATTACTTTGCCTAGATACTTCCACAACCTTAAATTCTACATGAGCCCTTGGTCCCCTCTAGGTTTCATTTTGAACATGAAACTATCTTTCTATTTAATAGTTCAAATAAGTACATCAATACTACCAAGGGAGTGGGTTTGCTTAACTTCACCAGACATAGATACTAAGCGTATTCTAGTAGAACTCAATTTTTAGGTTAAGGAGGTCATGTATTTCACTAATGTCTTTCCAACCAAACAAACCATCTTAACATTTCTTGAAATTCTGATGATTATCTCTCAGTTGCTAAGGCCTATACCATTATTCATTTCATAGTATTTGCTAAAATTCTAAAAAGATGGCATACATACTAGCCCCATGCATGCGTAATACTACACATTTATCTTGTGGCACATAATAAATTACTCATTGGCATCATCTGCATACTGAGTATCGGCTATCCCTAATAGATGTTTCTTTATATGCAATGCCGATATATGTTATGTTTTTTCACTTGTGACTTCACCAAATCACTTTAGGAAAAAAAATCACTATATTTGATAGTCTTGTAATGAATTCTCTTAACTAGCCTTATCATTTACTTAATAAGTGAAGCATTATTATCATGTTCCATATTGGATTTTATATTGGCAAACCATTGGTTCTAGTATTTCCCGGAACATTTGATGTGAATGTTACTGATGATTTATGATGATAATTAATACAATCTAGACTTTGTTTATCTCTATCCTCCAGCATTGTATTTATTGGCTCAATAATTTGAGCAAGTGATGCTTCTTCAACTCTCAAGGATAAATGGCTTTCCATGCCTTTATTTCCAAAGAGGGAACTAAAGACATGTCCACCAAGGAAGTCCTCTTATTTGAGTCCCAACATGATGCTTCCATGAAGATGTCAGGTGAGCTCATCTCGACCCCATTATGAGTAGGGTCAACATTATATCTTAAGATCGTAAGGAAGAGGGGGGGGGTGTTGCAATGATAATGTTGTAGACGGTAAACGTTATTGATGCTTCTATGCTACTTTTACCTTCTTTTCTTTTTATTTGTGGAGTGCATGTTAAGGGAACCACCTAATTTGGCGAATTTTTTGTTAAGTTGTTACCTACCTTAAGGGGTTGCTTTGTTGTTCTACTCTGATTTTAATTGTAGTCAATCACTTCAACCACATTTGACTCTTCGCTCCTTCTATGGACAAGATGTTACTTATGGTACCGCTCGAGATACTTTTGCTACTGCTATCACAATAATTCTCGCATTTTATTTAAATAAATAAATGGTTTATAAAAAGCCCTTCTTTGTTCATTGTTGATAATAGCAACAAGCTTGCCACAAGGACTTAACTAGATCCATGACGTGAGGATGAGGAAAGTGACATAAAAACAAAAGTGTTGACAGAGGGGTAGTGTAAAGGCACACACGTATGCAGTGGCTTGAGACACATATAGAACAAGGGACGTGTTTTGCGTTCTTGTTTGATAACCTTGTAACAACTACGTGAGATTAATTATATTTAAAGATTTTTTTTGTCTTACCAAGATATCTCCTCTTTGTCTGTCTTTAAACTTGGAGTCAACTTTCTAGCTCCCTCGATGTTGCACGTGTTTCTCAAGATACAGAGACAAATATTTATAAATTAGGAATGAAAAGTGTACGTCTTAGGATTCAAAGCTTCAAATATAATAATTTTAAAAAGAATGATTGGACTACTCATATCACTAAGGTGCACCTCCTTTTTAGGGCATATCACTAAAAAACTTTATGGTTAAGCATGCTCAACCTAGAGTAGTACAATGATAGGTGACCAATTGGGAAGTTGATCCCGTCTTGTAGACGTATTTTATACATTATTATTGTGGAAAATTGATATGATGGAGAAATATGCTTGTGTATGAATTTTCTTATTAATAAGAAGATATCCCCCTCTTCTATAACTATGATAATGAGGAAGCATACAGACTCGAGACAAACCTTAACAAATCAAGACACAATTAGACTCATATTATAAATATACCCAATAATTTAATTAACTAATAAGTTAGACTCTCTAATACTCCCCCTCAAGTTTAAGCTTGAGAGGATTCCAAGTCATCTTACAAACGGACAAGCAAACCAAAGCAAAATCACAAAAGATAAACCAAACCGTGTAAAAATATTTGTCCCCTTCAATGTTACAATAAATCACTCAAACAATTCCCCTCAAGCAGATGATCTCAACGTTGGTATATAGGCAGGTTGCTGGGCTTCTTGATTAGAATGAATTGACATTTGGAGCAGAAGTTAACAACAACAGGTGGACATCAAGATCTTCATCTTAGTCGCTAAAATTGTCAAGTAGACTAGATAGTGTTAGAACACAGGAAACTGTAGTGAATGTGCATACAAAGCATGAACAAGAAAAGAGTTAACATGGACAAGGCACAAACAAGCCAGAAAGTACTCACACACAACACTAGAAAATTGACAACGTAACCGAATAAAAGGCCAGTGTGCAATGTAGCAAACAACAAAATACTCCCAAGATGAACAACAATAGTAGTAAAGCATGAAGCTCTATCATATGCATGTAAGTCACCAAGGTACAATCATTCATCATCTTATCATATAATTTCCATCATTGTAGCAGACATCACAGTCTAGAAAGTGTTGGGTAACAGTCCCCAGAGAGTGCATGGGTCACAGTAACAACAATAGTATACGTGTGTGGAAGGCACATACAAAGAGTCTATGTGCAAACAAAACACGAACAACATATAGTGCACAATTTTTGTAAATAATTTAGCATGTGACTCCAACTATTTTCATTTTCATCCATGTGTATTTAATATATTAATTGTGTGGTATAGCTATTATCAACACTTTTCGATTTTGTCTTTATCTTGTTTGTTAACACTTTTTTTACATGTTTGCCTCCCCAAGAAATGAGCATTTTTTTAAAGTTTAACCCGTGTAACTAAGGCCTGTTTGGTAGATAGATAGGTGGAGGAGAGTAAGCAACAATATATGTTCAATACATTTGGCTAGATAAAGTGACGCAGAACAAAGAGAAAAAGAGTGGAATGGAGGGGGAAGACCGATAAAATGATTGTAAATGTTTACCCAATTCTGTCTCCTACCAAATTAGAGTAGAAAATACATCTATTATTTATTACCCTATGAATACGAGCAGGTGTCGTGTCTGTCTACTAGTTTTTCCAACTGTGTGTGCTTTTTTTATTCATATATACTAGTGAACGCACACATGCACATGCACGTGACATAAAATTTGTTAGAAATGTGCGGGGAGGGACTCGTCCGTGAAAGGGTCCCAACGGTAAAAGATATTTGTGTTGGTTGTTTGAAAGGAGAGAATCAAAGAACTGTTTCTGTGAGATAGAGAGAGAAATACAGAATTAAAGATAATAAAAGTTAATAGGAGAGTGTGGGAATAAATATTTGTAGGAGTAAAATTCCTTGAAAAAAGAAGAGAAGAGAGTGAATCAAGGAGAGCGCAACATCAAACTCGCTCTTTTTATAGTAGTATAGATATGACAATTGCTTTTTCAAGCGAGTAAGTACAAGTCTAAAAGGAATATCATAACGTTTGCTTCAAAGCACGCACGGCCATGTTGTATCTACAAGGGCAACATGGCAACATGTTAACTCTTAAATCAAATTATGTAATGTACCGTCTCATTATACTAAATTACATAACTATAGTGAATTTTCTCACATATCAAGTAACATGGGTGCAACAGTTTTAGTAGAGGAAATGGTAGAAATATGCGTTTATTGGTACAATTCGTCTGAGTGTAAAATCAATTTCTAACTTAGAGGGAGTTCTAACAACATGTTTGTATGCTCATTGGTCCAATATGGTTGTGTGTTCAAACTGTCCATCTATGTGTTCTAATATTCTATGTGTATGTTAATTTCTCATATTTGTTTGTGTTCAAACAATGTGTATGTGTATCAATTAATCTCATCTGTCTATGTGCTTAAAATTTAGAGGGAGTAATCTAAAAACTTTGTCTTCGTGGGATGTATGTAAATTATGTATGACAATGAAATCATGAACCAACAAAAAAGATTTTTACGGTCTAGATTTGAAAATTTTGATAATGACGCCCGACAAGTTGGACTGAGTACTTCAATGTCTTAGCTCATTGGTCCATTCAGTATGTATGTTCCACCATCTTATTTACGCACTAATAAGTCCAGTCTATCTATGTTCTGATAAGTTGAAGGGAGTCAGCTCACACTTAATAAAGATGTTTCTCCACTGGTGGGTTGTTTATAATTTTTGTGTAGAAGTGTAGTCTAATCCCAAATCTAATGAAATATCCATTTTGATTGAGCTCAAATGTCAGTCAATGTGCTATTCTGTTTGTATGTATAATCCTTCATTCCAATTGTTTGCATATATGGTTACATTAATTTAGAGAGATGTGTGTAGCTTTTTATTCCAAATACCTATATGTGTGATTCTTTTGATAATTTTTATTTTTTCTATTAGAGGAATTGAGTAGTTTTAATCTACTGATTTTTTTAAAAAGATGGTGATAAGTACTATTTAGGCAATTTTGCATCTGCTAAATTATTTGATTTTTTATTCCAATAAAATCAGCGACATAGACTTCGTTGGTCACTATTTGACAACTTGCTTTAATGGGTAAATAACTCCTTTCAACACATATTTATGTCTCTCTGATCCATTGTCTCTTTTTACACAAAAGTGCATTAGTTTTTATTCAAGTAATTTTCTTTAATTTTTTTCCATGAGCCTATTTGCGTGGTTCTTCTGCTTTTTTTAAAACTAAAGCATCAACACTATTAGATTAATTTAAATCACTTAAAAGCGGTGAGATTTGTCATTCAAGTAGTCTGATAAGGAAGACTGGTGTTAGGCACTATTTGAAGTCTGTAGTTGGCATGTAAATCATTTGACGGTAATTCAAACAGCTTAACTCCGTTGAATTCTTTTATAGAAACGACAATCACATTTTTTAGTGGAGTGATTACAGACTTAACCATAGATATAGAATGATCATATATATTTTTAATAACCATTGTTGTCTTTTTTAATTCGAGCATCGCCTACTATACAAGTTCATATTAGAATCATTCTATCAGAGTAATTCCAAAATCAAACATGTTTGGTGAATCACCATTCCTTAGAGAGTGAAACTAATATTCAAATAACTTGCTTTTATTTATTTTTCAAAAACTATTACAATTGCTATTTGAGTAGTAGATTTTTAAGATTTTTTTTATAAAATCAATGATAGAGGTTGTTGTTGGAAGTAATAGAAACAATTTTATTCAAATAGTGCATAGATTTTTATAACAGTTTCATGTAGCTTCAATTTGAATGTTTCTTTTACAAAAGTGGTGACAATCGGTATTCTAGTTTACTTCCATTGAGTTTTAATTTATTTTTACAAATCAACGTCAGAGGTTGGTGACAGATGCCATTTAAATAGCTTGCTTCACCTGATATGTTTGCATTAGTATATAGTATTGATTTGATCATATAACCAATTGAATATCTCACATGTCAAGTTGCTGCCATTGGCAATGTATGCTACATCTTATAATGTATTTATGTGTAAAATGTACACTACCCATGGTAAAGCTGACTTGATTTGCCTCGAAAAAAATCACTTTTAAATTTAAATGTTAACAAATAGGTTAGTTCTGAAATTGAACCTAAAATCTATTTTGTTTTAGACTGGATTTTTGCTAATCAGGATAAGTTGGTGGCTAAGCATCATTGACATCATTGTATGGTACTAATGAATAAATAAATAAGCATGTATCCTCATAGACTGAAGCATGAATACAAAGTTTCTAAATCTCAACTTTTAAATTTCATATGTATAACAAATGCATACTTTTGACATACGTGTGACAACTAAATTAGACTCACATGCTTAGCACATGCTTCCTGCTAGTAAAAGATAGATGTCTATGTTTAACGAACCTTACACAAAACTAGAGTAGAGAAGACATGAAAGATGGATGTCTATGTTTACCCATTGCAGTCCCACAAAATCGGAGTAGAGACCAAGAGAAGTGGGAAGACTTGACATGAGAAAAATTTAAAAAGTCAGAGGAGAATTACAAAAAAAAAGTTAGAAAGGAAAGATTATAAATATAAATAAAATCTAAAAAGGGTTAGTATATAAAAAAGTTGGTAGGAAAATTTGATGATACTTGCAAACTTGGAGAAAATAGCGATTATATATATATATATATATATATATATATATATATATATATATATATCATAATTTAGATAATTGGAACGAAACTTAGAGAGAATTTAATGATAACATTAAACACTAAGGATATATTAATACTTAAAACGAAAATCATGGGATGATAAAATATGAGAATAACATTTGCATATCATCTATGAAAAGTAAAATCTTTTATAAAAATATAAATATTTATAATGTAATTTTGTTATAATGATCTTCATCCCCTATCCTCACCATGTCAACCAAACACTAAAATTTCGATTCCCTCACCTCCCTTCTTTCCCCCTCGTCCCCCGCATACCAAACATACATATAACATTACTTAAGATGGATTTTGTCATGAAAAACTGGACTTTTAAAAATGATAAATCACCACCCTAGATTTCTCGCTAGTTGCGAGCTGAAGGGACCACTCTCAAATAACGGCACGACCACAAAGAAAGGGGACTTCGAGGGAAGTCGATGCTCAAGGGAAGCAAGAACTACTTGATAGCGAAGCAAGCATCAGCTGTAAACAACCGCAGCAGCATCCCCAACATTTGTCCTGCTCTCCATGGCTAGATGAAGAAGAAAGTGGAGCGTCGCCATCCACCACCTCCTTTCTCGTTCCTGGCTCGCCAACACAGGAAGCATACACGGTACCACTGCGAAGTCGCGTTAAATGGGAGCCCATCAGAGCATCCGAGCTGGCAATGGTAATGCCTGCTTTCTCCTGCCCTTGGGGTTTGCATCAAATTTGCTTCTTGGTAATTTTTGTGATTATGTGGCGGTATTTGTATGTGCTATCCCATTGTGTTTTTGCTTTGATGTCAGCGAAGATAGACTTGAATTTGGACCTCACCCAAAAGCTCTGCTCTACGCTTTTTATTCCTTCCCATATCAGGTATCACTCCTCTATCTTTCCTTTACATTGCTGTGCTGGTTGTTCTTCTACTCGTTTTAATGTATCCTTTGCAGGCTATATGGCAGGGACCCCTTTGCAGAGATCATTGCGAGGTAATTTGGTGTCACCATATTTTTTGTCCAATTTGATTAGGTCTTGTTTGAGTACGTGGTCTTGTTCGCTACTTTCCTCTAACCATCTTCACACCGTTTGGTACCTCAGGGTCTGCATGCAGCATCCTAATGTCTTTGGGGGAGGCGAGAAACTGGATGCCATGTGGGACAAGGGCCTATACGACTCCAATGTACTGCTTTCTATACGTAGGCCAAGGCCAGAATGGCTCTCACAGCAGTCACTTGTGATTCAGGCATGTTTCTTTGCTTCTCTTAAGTTTTCCTTTACGTTTAGGCTGCATTTGGTTGGTGTAGCGGAAATCCATGTAAAATGGCAAGTGATGAGATAAGATGAGAAATTGGCAAACCGGGAATGAAAAGATTTGCATATCATGTCATACATTTAGGTGCAACTTAAAAACTTTGTTAAAAGAATAACTTTGACTTAACGGTCTTTCAAAAATTACATTTAGGAGACGGTAATCATGACTCGTGATTTTGGGGGTAGCCGGGTAGGCACTGTGATGAAGGCACTGGCATGCTGTGGTGGTGGTAGCGGCAATGGAGTTGGTACTGGCACAGGTGCGGTGGAGCCAACGGCAATAAGGGTAGTTGTGATAACAACAGCTGAAGCAGAGAACTTTTACCTTTTAACTTTAGCAATACATGGTGCCGACATACATGGAACTTCTGCCTACACTGCAATGGTAGTGGGGTGGTGGGAGGCACAATGTGACTGCCACCTCCTCCTAGGTCTTAAGGACATGAGAGGCTTTATTCACATGAAGGAAAACATCATTGGGATTTTTATCCTAGGGAGTCCTATCTCTTTTTTAAGCTCATGTCTGTAGCCTGTATGATATATTTTTCATCAAAAACTTATATCCCATGCTGATGTTGTACCAAAAGGTGGAAAGGAAATAGTTTCCTTTTCCAATGCCTTATCCTTTGTACCTAAGACACCCTAAAACTGTCAATTTTTTGGCTACTATCAAAATTAGCCGTAGATCTTTCTTATCATTGATAAAGAGGTAGACCCCTGTCCTATAAATAGGAGAAATAGGGAAGTGAACAAAACCTTACCGGGCCTTATACAATTGGGCCCATATTACAGAACACTAAATAAATAAGAAACGGACATAAGGATAAATGAAAGATATCTCAATACTTCCCCTCAAGCTGGAGAATAGATATATATCATTTGCTGCTTGCAACATAATTCTTGAACTCTTTTTCCAAAAAGAGGCTTGGCGAAGACGTTAGTAGCCTTTCTTCAGTCGACAGGAAGGGAATTCTGATTTTCTTTGTCAGCACAACATCACACCAAAAATGACAATCTACCTCAATGTGTTTGGTCCTTTCATGAAAGACCAGATTGCTAGCTATAAAGGTAGCTACCCAATTATCATAGTGCATTAGGATAGCATATGAACTAGGAAACGCAAAATCAAACATAATGGTCTTGATCCACAACAAATCACAAGTTGTATGTGCCATAGCACGATACTCAGACTTAGCACTGGAGCTAGCAACAATATTTTGCTTCTTGCTGCTCCAATAACTAGATTTCCACTGACAAAGCTGCAATACACAAAGGTAGATCGTCTATTAGATTTGTTGCTTGCATAATCTGTGTATGAATAGCCAATAACATTTAAGTTCTAATTTTTTGAATAGAACAATCATTGGACAAGAGCATTCTTCAAATATCTTAAGACTCGGCAAGTTGCGTCCCAATGACTATCTAGGACATTCCATAAATTGACTAAGAATTCACACAAAAATCAGATTTTTGGACGGGTAATAGTGGGAATAGGTATTTAGGTATGCTTACGGAATTTTGACAGATGCAATCCTGGCTGTTTCAACGCTGAAACGGACGAATTCAATCATAAAAATTTACAAGTGTAATCTCTACATCTAAATGCATCGTTTTATGCAATTAAATTCTATGTTGGATGTGGTGGGGGGTCCATTGTGTGGGGAGGTAAGAAGCATGTTTATTGGGGATTTCGATTACAAAATGTAGGAATTATGTTGTGAAATTCTACTAGCACAATCCATAAACTTAAATACACGTACATATGTGATAACATAATCTATTGAATATACAAGGGGGGTCCTTCATGTGCTATCTTTGAGTAAAAAAAATGCCAAGTCTAAAGGAAGGTAGAGTGCATGTATTACTATTATTAGATTTTTAACTAGATATAAGTAAATTATATATGTCAGTTAATTAGATGCTAGTTAATTTTAGTGAAAGAAAGAGTCCAATTGCATGGTGCGTGCGATGGTTGACCTCCCTTTCTTGGCTGTTCTTGGCGAAAGAGTTGCTTGACGACGACGTAATAAATAAATTGTTCTCCTCCCATGTAATTTCTCTAAACATATGCTTATATCTCTATATGCATCTTAATGGACTCTGAAAGAAACTACACCAGGGCTTTCTCTTGCTCTTTTTCAAAGTCTATATGACGTTGGCAATTGACTTCACGGCTGTGAAGGAAGTTATGCACCATCACTAGTGTCACACCTTTTTCCCCCGCCATTCTTCATTACCGCGTGGTCTTGATACGTGGTAGTGAATGCCCTCACAAATAATTCATAATAGTGGGATAAATAGAAAAAAAGGCACTGTTACCATGTCCACTATATGCATGTTGTGGGGATGCGATAGTATAAGAAGCGTAATTACCCTATCGACCATGTCCATGTTGTGGGATATGTGTACCGAGTGCCATATGTAAACAAATATAAGATTAGAAAATTACAAAAGCTATATTTTTTCACAATATTTGTTTGTCTGTGTTGCGAAGTAGTACATTTCCTTCTTTTGTATGCTAAATAATACTAGTAATAAGAACACATGTATAGTAATTAGCTTACAATTGGAAGTGATTGCAAGTTATACTCTTATTTAGTGGAGTATTTAGGTATATTATTATGATTATAATATGTATTATGAGATAGTGTTGTAAATTTATGATCACATACAAATACAATTAGGAAGATCTATAAAGAAGTAGATTGGGGAGCTTTGCCAATGTAAGCCTTTTTTTGGCTTAATTTATTTTAATTAAGATAGATGAGTTGTAAATGAGAGAAATGGTAGAAAATATAAAGGCGTATCTTGGATTAAGCTTATTTGAGCCCCAATTGTCCAAATCCCTCCCGCTCCCCATTTTTTCATCTCAAACAACAGAAGGCCCATACACACAAAAATCGACAATCAGTTGATATGCCGGTAAATTTCATCGAAACTTGGCGCTATTTGGAGGTATACCCATCGATATGCCAATATTTGAGATCCTCTCAATATGCCTGCAGAATATCGTATCTTATGGTGTCAAAATCAAAATTTCGAGCAAAATTTTGTCAATTTAAACAATTTGTTCATTGCAAGTGCTATGGGAGGATGCACCTGTTGGTTGTCTTTGGAGAAGAATGAGGTGTCCTAGAAAAAGGTGACAATGACACTAACATAAAGATGAGATGCAACAAGGTCAAAACACTTCTATCCTTTTTGAGTGTCTGAATATCCAAGAAAACAGAGGTTGAAAGCACGTGAAGATAACTTATCTCGGTTAGGGTGGTGGTGGTGAACAAAGCACAACCAACCATAAATCTTAGGTGGTAAGACAAAAATCGGTTCATGAGGGATATAACAGTTGTTAAGGAATTTTGTTATGCAAAATCGATGAAGGCATACAGATAATCTAGTAGTTGGCAATAAAAATGGCATCAGCCCAATATTATTTCAGAACATCCATTTCAAAGAAAAGAGTACTGGCAACATCTAAAAGATGTTTGTTTTTGTGTTTGGCAATATTATTTTGTTGTGGGTTAAATGGGCAATTAGTTTGATGGATAATCCACTTCTTAGCACAAATACTTTGAAAATCATGTTGCAGGTATTCATAAGCATTGTCAATTTGAATAAATTTAGGATGTTAGAATTGTGTCATGATTTCCTTAAACAAGTTTTTAATGGTATTCAAGACATGTGCACAACCTTTCAACAAAATAATCGAGTAGCTCTAGAATAGTCATTAATTATAATATAGAAAAACTCGGATAACCTCAGAACAAAGCATGGTCCTTGTATATCAGCATACCATATAAAAAACAAAGATGAGCCAACAATTATTCTTACTAGGAAAACACTTGTCTATTTGCCAGGTTGGCACGCCTCACATTAAAATGATGAACATAAACATATTGAAGTAAATGATTTAGTTTTGCTAGAAGATAGATGCTCCGGATGGTAGTGCCATTGTAAACCAGCAACAACAGAAAATCACAAAGCAGTATCAATATCTCTTGACATTTCTAGGTAATATAGCCCTTCTGATCCCTCATGGCCCGGCCCAATCCTCGTCTTCATGCGGAGATCTTGAAAAACACAACCATCAAGATAAAATGTAATAGAGCATTTAAGGCTTTTCACTAATTGCTAATAGATGATTAGTTCAATGGGAATTTAGGGACATCAAGCGCACACTTGAGAGAAAGAGTTGATGTCTGTATGTTCCCAATCCCTTTCACAATAGAGTGAGATCCTTCAACAAGCAAAATAGGTGGAATGGAAATAGTTTTAGTAAGTGTAGTGAATAAAGAATGATTGCCACAATTGTGTGATGAAGCTCCAAAATCTATCATCCATTAATTTGTAGTTCAATACCATATGCGGTAGAAGAAGCGAGAAAGACATAACCTCCTTCTTGACAAGCTATAGCAGTTTGGGCAGAAAGACACTCCTACAGTAACTTATTGAGTTCAGAGTGAAGCCATTCGACAAAGGGAGCATGTGAAAAGTCAAGGGTAGTAGTGGACTTCGACTTTGGTTATTCATTGGTAACTTGATTTGCCCATGCATATGTGCCATGTTTTTCCCAGTATTGGTCCTTAATGTGATTGTTTCTTCCACAAAAACTGCAGTGACAACTACAAGTGTTTGTCTGTCCACATCCACAACCTGTCCCACCAATACTACACACACGGCCATGTTTGTCCTCTATTAGTGGAGCAAACAACAAGTGCAAATGGATATATAGTCTCCTTAGTGGAGGGAGGGACCATAGGAACACACTAGAATTTCTTGAGTACATCCTTCTTGGATGAGAGTGGTTCACTGGCCAGAATTTTGATCAACAACTCCAGAACAGGAGGAAGGCAAACCTACGACCAATTGTACAAGTTGAAGCTCCTTGCGCCGACATTGCATTTTAGTAATGTCTCTAGTGAGTGGGTGATAGACTTCAAACTCATCTAAGGGCTCTAGAGGAGGGGGGGATGAATAGAGCTTCAAAAAATCTCACAAGATAAGTTAGACCTTCAAATTATATCAATCAAAACCAATAGCTTAAGTGCAATTTGAAGTCCTAACTAACAAGCATAGCAAGGATGAGAGAAAATGAAACAAGCACTTGGACAAGGTTATTTAGAGTGGTTCCACTCTCCAAACTAGGAGAGAGTCAATCCACTACCTAGAGAGGTCAACCTCTAGGACTTTGCAAGTGCTTTCCTCTATATATTCACCAATAAGAGTTACAACACAAGACCCACCAAAGGACTTACCTATCCATTACAAAGAGTCTTCAACCTTACCAAGGACTTACCCACTTTGCTAAGAGTCTTCCGCCTTCTTCTAAGGACTTACATACTCTTGCACAAGTCTTCAGTCTTCAAGGAATTACCCACTCTTCTCGGATCTTCAACCTTTGCCTTCTCCTTCACCTGAAGAATATCTTCATCTCTTCTTCAACCTTGAAGAAGAAGAACAACAACTTCACCTTCACTCGGAGTAGCTTGCTTCACCTTTGCTTCTTTGAGAAAAGGGATAGAGAAGATGGAATGGAATGAGAGCTTTACAAGCACAAGGAAGTAACTCTCTTACAACTGGCCTAACTCTCTCATAATCACGAAATGCTATGTAAATGAGAGAAAGGGGCTCAAGGAGTTGCAACACACTCAAATATAGCAAGGACTTAGAATAGCATGAATGAGCAAACTCTGAATGAACTCCAAGGGGTCCTATTTATAGCTGGGGGTGTTCCCTTGAGTGTGTGATCACTTAAGGGTGAAATATAGCCGTTTTCCAAGTTGTAACAGATCTATTCTCACTCAAAACAACTCACCAACTGTTATAATCACTTTTTCTGCGTTTTCCGTACAGTACATTCAGTCGAGTTTCAATAAAGGTAACTCGACCGATCCACTAAGAGACAAAGCCAATTTTCAAACTATCGGTCGAGTTTGTTTTGGGAAACTCGACCGATGAGCTAAAATCAGTTTTGCTCAGTGAGTCGGCCGGTCGAGTTCTGTGAGTGTACAACTCGACCGATTGGTTTCTCCAGAAAATCCATCACTGGATCGGTCAAGTTTCCAACTCGATCGATAAACAGCCTGCGACAAATTTTCTAAATTGACATTTGAGTGATCAAACGTTGGAATTAAGTGTCCCTGATTTTTTCTCATCTTAGTTACAAGTCATATCATCAATACAAGTGATTACAAAAATCATCTAAGGTCATTTGGAGTGATTTCCCAAAACGCACACTTGCATTGCTTTTGACTTGAACTTGAACAAGCTAGGGCTTGTGTAATTTGATCCTTTTCATGTACCTAAACCCTGAAATCAATCTTTAACGAACATATTAGATACATAGGAATATAATGGTTAAGTCATTATCAAAATATGAGCAATGTATAACTCTCAAGTCAACTTATCATCCCCTCTCTTCTGACATCAAAGAAGTTCAACGACAACACAACAAACTCTAGTTAGTTCAGTTCTTGGTTGGACTTCCTCACTCTTTCTCTGGTATTGTAGACCAGATCTTATCCAGTGATCCCTTGCCTACTCTACGGGATGTTCTCAAGCGCATTAAATACCTTCAATTCATGTCTTCCCTACCTTATGCTTCTTCTGATCACTCGGTTCTTGTGGTCCCCTCCAATGATTCTGGTAGAGGTTGTGGGAGCGGTCGCAGTCGTGGTGGTCGTTCTTCTGGCACTCTTGGACGTGGTCCTCTACCTGGATATGGACGAGGACAACCTCCTATTCATAACCACTTCTGCAAACACTGAGGACTATTGTTTGTCAAAACACGGTGAATTTGTGTGGGCTAATCATGTCACCTCTGATCCTTCTCACGATATTTATGCTACTGCCCAGTTCTACTCAGCCCACGGTTGAGTGGATCCACTAGGAGTTTGAGAAACTCCTTCCCTCACAGGCGGTTACTCAAGATGGAAGTTCTTTTGCCTTACTTGCTTCTCTTGTACCTTATGGTAAAAATAAATGGGTGACACGTGCTTCTGCTCATATATCTGGATATTTTGAACTGTTTTCTGCTCTATCCAAAACAACTAGAGTTCCACTAGTAACAATGGCGGATGGAACTCAGTCTCCGGTGCATGGAATTTGAACTATATCTCTCTCTCATAATCTTCCATTAAAATTTGTGTTTTATGCTCCAAGATTACCCCTTAATTTTTTATCAGTTAGTAAAAATGCTAAAAGCCTTCAGTGCTTGATCAATTTTGATCTCGAGGGTTGCGTGTTTCAAGATTTCCACACAAGGACGAGGATTGGTTCGGGCCATGAGGGACCAGATGAATTGTACTACCTAGATGTGCCACAATTTGCTGCTGCTCTGCTATAATCTTCAGTGACTAGACTACAATGGCACAACTATCTGGGACGTGCTTTTGTCGGTAAACTACGGTGCCTATTTGCTGATATACTTGATAAAACTTTTCTGTGTGACTTGTGTCAATTTAGCAAACAAATTGGGGTTGTGATTCATAAGAAAAAAGATATAGTTCTAAAAAACTTTTTGATATTGTTCATGTTGATATCTGGGGACCTTGCTCTGTTACTAGTCTTTCTGGATTTCGCTAATTTATGACTTATTGATGACTATTTCGAGTGACTTGGCTATTTCTTTTAAAGGATCACTGTAATATTTTGGACACTATTACCACTTTCTTCACTAATATTCAAACCCAATTCAATAAAACTATCAATTTTTTTAGAACTGATAATGCTTTAGAATTCATGCAAAAATCAGTTGACCTGTTTTGTACTGCTCGAGGTACCATCCATCAGACTTCCGACTCTTACACACACAACAAAATGGGGTGGCAGAGAGGAAAAATGGCCATCTTCTTGAAGTAGCACACACTATTCTTCTTCGCTGTCACGTTCCTAAGAGTTTTTACCCTGATGCTGTTTCTACTGCGTGCTACTTAATTGACCACATACCCCATTGTCCTGAAAACTCAAGTCCTTTCTCTCTTTTGTATCCCGATTCGCCTCGTTTTTCTGTACTTCTGCGCATCTTTGGCAAAACTTGTTTTGTTAAGAATCTTCGCCCCGAGATATCTAAACTTGACAGTTGCTCCACTAAGTGTGTTTTTTCTTGGATATTCTAGAACTCAAAAAGGATATTAGTGTTATGATCGTGCCAAAAAAATGGTTTGTTATTGCGGATATGGTCTTTTTTGAACACATGGCGTGCTATTCTAAAAAGGGGTGCACTTTATCTAGTGAGCTGTTGGATCCTACTCCACTATCTCAAGTTGTAGAAAACGATCCTACTGAAGTAACTGAAGTTATTGCTCCTCCTCTAAAGTATACAAGAGAAGACCCAAGGCTACAATCCCCTCCATAGCCCTCAACAACCAAATCCTTCTTCATCGGCGGATCCCAACACCTCTCAGGTAATTTCTGACCTAAATCTCCCCATTAGTCAAAGGAAAGGTGTTTGTTTCTGCACTCGATATCCAATTAGTAAATTCTGCTCTACCGCTAATCTTGGTGCTAACTTTGCTTATTTTACTATTGCTATCTCTGTTTCTAAACCGAAGACTGGTATGCAAGCTCTTAAACATCATGCTTGGCGTCAAGCTATGAAAGTTGAAATGACTGCTCTTAGCAGTCACAAGACTTGGGATCTAGTTGATCTTTCTCAAGATTACCTTAGAGTTGGACGTCGATGGATATTCACTATTAAAAATACCAACCAAATGGTTCGATTAAATGGATGAAGGAACGTCTAGTTGCAAAAGTTTATACTCAAACATATGGGTTAGACTATTTTAAAACCTTTTATCCTGTTGCTAGACTTAACTCTATGCAGTTGCTTATATCTGTTGATGTGATTGGCCTTTTTTTCAACTTGATGTTAAAAATACTTTTCTATATGGCTACTCACATGAGGAAGTCTACATGGAGCAACCTCCTGGATCTTTTGCTCAAGGGAGTGTTCTAAAGTCTGCAAACGTAGGAAAGCGATTTTTGGCCTAAAATATAGTCCACGAGCATGGTTTGATAAACTGAGCCATGTTCTTCGTAAGTTTAACTTTTGACGCTCACATTCTAATCACTCTGTGTATGTACAAAAAACCAATTATGGGCTTCTTATTCTTATTGTGTATGTGGATGACATAATTCTGTCTGGTAGCGATACAGATGGTATTCAAGCTGCTAAAAGCTATCTAGAACAACATTTTGTTACAAAAGGTCTATGCAAACTCATATATTTATTGGGGATTGAAGTTTTGTGATGTTATTATGGAGTCTGTCTTTCACAACGCAAATATGTTCTTGATCTTCTAAAAGAAACATTCATGCTTGTTCCTGTGAGAAGAAATGAAGAAGGGAAGAAGACAGGAACACCGATCACATGTCGGCTGCAAAACGCAACAAACGTGATTAGGGCTTGACCCTACTCACTTGTATTTATATATTAGGGTAAGTACATGAGGTACAAAGAGAGAAAAGAAATAAAATATAGATATTATAAAGAAAATAAAACAGCCGCCGGATTGACGAGCCGCCGCTGCGCCGGTGTCGATACCATCGACACTCATCTCCATGATATCGACAGAACCTCATCTCGAACCTGAACTAATCTCGATACCATCGACATGAATGTCGATAGTATCGACCAGGATGCCGATTGCTTCATCTCGAACCTGAACTGATCTCGATACTATCGACAGAGTGTCGATAGTATCGACCGGAATGCAGGTTGCTTCACAGTTACTAAACCTGCTAGCACCCCTCTAGATCCTAATACAAATTGGGAAAATGGAACTCCACCACCCTATCATGATAACTACTAATACAGAAAATTGGTTGGTAAGGTTATCTATCTAACTGTAACTAGAGTTGACATTGCTTCTGTGAAAAATAAGATTATATTGAATGCAATGAGATGAATACAAGACTGGATGCCCTCTCCTTTATATAGGAGAGGGGAGACATCCTAAGACTTAGGACGCAAGTAATCTAAACGGGTTGAAATACAAAAGCCCACTAACTAATTAACCTATTAACTAAATAGGCTAATATAGACTCTCTAACACTCCCCCTCAAGCTGGAGCATGGGTGAAACACATGTTCAAAGCTTGGAGGTTACAAGACTCGATAAAACAATAAAGAAATGATAGACGAAAGATAAAGATAAATATCACTCGCCATACAAAAATTGATGCTCCCCCTTAATTAATACTCCCCCTGAACCATACGATGACACCTCTTTCCTTTGAAATTGTATTCTGCAGGCTGGAGATCCTCGAGCTTTGATGAAGGTCTTTTGGAGTACATCTGGAATGAAGAACATCTGAAATGGAACCTGAATACTGCAGCAGTAATTCACCACTTGGAGCAGACGATCCTTAATACCACGACTACAAAAACTTCACCGGAATACGTACTTAACGTGGTACGAACGCGGATCTTCAATTATGATGTAGCAATAGTGGTGTCTTCAAAGCGTCTGAGAAGACGTGCATAACGTGGCACGAACACGAACGGACGATATGCTGGTGATACGATGCAGATACCATAACTTTGTCGCACGAACCTTGGGGGCTTGACAGGAAAGGAAACATCATCCATCAAGAAAAGCCCCAAGTAGATCAGCAGCAGGTGATGTCGAAATAGCTGATGCGGCTCGGAGAAGACGTGATGAAGCAGCTCGGTGAACATAAACTGGATGAATCAACCGTGCATAATAGATTGGCAAGCTTGCTGAGCTTCTGAAAATCTGAAGAAGCACCCTCTGTCTCATGTGAATGCAACTGAAGTACACCATCAACACCTGACGTACATGATGCGGTACGAACGCGGATAGCTCGGTGTTGATGCTGAATGAAGATCCTTCATTGCTGTCTGGAAGTAGAGAACGGATGTGTCTGAAGAAGCTCCATGAAGATAATAGCCTGGAAGATATATAGCCTGAAGACATATATCATCTCTTCTCATACTCTCTCTCTCATACATATTCTCTCTCTCTCTTCTCATCTCTTCCTCTCCTCTCTATCCCCCCGCACACCAAATACGACGAGAGTGAGTGTTTGGTGTGGAGAAATGGATATAGGACCCCCCCCCCCCCCCCCCCCCCGGCACGTAGAAAAAGGGATACACACATGATGAGTGGGTGGGAAAGGAATTGGTGGATTTGAGAGAAATTTGTGATATGGAGATGTGTAATATGTGGAGAATGAAACCTATAACTGGAGAAAATATGCTAAATGGGTCAATCTAAGTTCCGGGTAGAAAATTAAATGGATCTAATCCCAACCCGAAAAGGGGATTTGTTTGGCCCGTTAGGACAACAAATCTGGGGGTGCGTGACGGAGCACCTGCGAAAAATCCGATTAGGCTAAAACTTGGATCCGATTAACAAAGATAGGCTTACATTTGGATCCGATTAGCAAAAGATAGGACCGGTTAAGGATCCGAATACCAACAGGCATCTGGTATATGGGGGCAGTAATAGGGCTGTTTGGTAGCGGTGGAGAGTGATGGGTGACCGTGCTTCAGCCAAGGATAGGTGAAAACGTTGGGGCAGTAACGATGAGATGGACCAGAGACCGGCGACAACAGTCTATTGCTGTTGGTGGCCTGTGACGCTGCTGTTTGCGGCCGACGGTAGTAGGTGGCATACGGGGCTGCGCGGAACATTAAGGAGTCGAGCAGCAGATAAATCACCTAGCGGGCAGGCAGGCCGACGGTGCTGCTGGATATGGCCAACTGCTGTTTGATAGATACGGGCAGCGGTGGCCGAGTGCAGAGGCAGATGGAGATGATGATGCCAGCGTATGAAATACAGTGATGGCTGCTGTCTACTGGCCACTCAGAATGATGGCTGGGTGATCGCTGGGGGCGGCGTGCTGCTGACGGAGATGACGCTTGATGGTGGTTGTCGCTAGCGGATGACATCACTTTTGCTGTTGTTGCTGGCGACGACACTGATTGCGCGGGATAGAGCCGTGATGGCGGCTCTGTCTGTTGCTGGTGGCGGTGTTTGCACGAGAAGGATGATGAAGGCGCCAGGAAGGTGATGGTGACGACGCACGGAAAGAAAACTAGATCGTTTGAGAAAGAAAAAGATATGCCATGGAGGCCGGGAGATGCCTAGCGGGCAGCCGACCTAAGCCATGGAAGAGGCGGCGGCGGCCCGCAGGCGGGGAGAGCCCGCGGTTGCTCTCTCTCAAAGAGAGGCGGCGGCGGCTCTAGGGTTGTGCACCGGGGAAGAGAGAGAGAAGGGAGGACGGCTGCTAGGTTTTCCTTAGGAGCGAACACGCTCTGATACCATGTGAAATTAAGATTATATTGAATGCAATGAGATGAATACAAGACTGGACGCCCTCTCCTTTATATAGGAGAGGGGACACGCCCTAAGACTTAGGACGCAAGTAATCTAAATGGGTTGAAATACAAAAGCCCACTAACTAATTAACCTATTAACTAAATAAGCTAATATAGACTCTCTAACAACTTCTACTTTACTTGTTAGTAGGTATTTGGATAAACATCGACAATGTCACTAGGATGCTGTCTGTCAAGGAATGGATTGTTGTACCGCATGCATGGATGCTGCAAACTCATTGGATATTCTGACCTTGATTATGTAAATTTAATAAACAACTTTATCTCCAACAATGTTGTATGGTAGTGAATATTGGACTTTGAAGAATACAAGGTGTTTACAAGATGAGTGTAGTAGAAATGAGAATGCTGAGATGGATGTTTGAGGCTAGGAGGAAAGATCACATGAGAAATGACTATATTAAAAATAAGTAGGAGTCACAAGTATCAAGGAGACAAGGAGAAACAACAAATGGGTACACCTAGGTGAACATGTGCTACATAGACCGGAAAATGTGATAGTTTGGACTTTCGGGCTGTAGTTTATTTTGTAGGGTAATGCTAAAAGAGGAAATGGTAGACCTAAACTGCTAAGGAGAGATTTAATTTCTTTACATCTCTGAGAGAATATGACCCAAAACAGAGCTAATTTGAAAAAATGATCCATGTACCAAATGCAGACATCGCTGAACTGGGTCTTGAATAATAATGATGATGGTAATGAGTATGTTCGTTTCTGCATTCTATGATCTATCTGAAATATTTTGTCAACCAACTGTTGCCAGCTTGTCATCCTTTATAATATGAATTTATGTTTTTTCCTAGGGATGACATTGTTTGGTTGATTTTCCCTTGGCATTATTATTCACAGCGTTCGGTTGCTCCAGAAATTGCCATTTATGGAATACAAGCTGACGATCCAGCAGGTATTGGGAGCTCAGGCATCAGTCTTTGTCGATTCTCTGCTGGAGTGGACCTCTCTGAACCTGCTACTTCCAATTGGAGGAGTACAACCAGCATCAAACTTGAAGTTAACAGCTGATTTTGTTTCAGAGTTTTTGCTTCCACTAATTTTGCTGTTGACTGATCTAAGACTCTCAGTTCCCTTTCCCTTTATTTTCAGCGGATTCTCCCTATTAACCGTGAAGGACGTTCTATAGTACGCGATGCTGATGGATTTCCCATCACTTGCAGGTATGATATTTCACTATCTGTTGGTTGATATTTTACCTATAGTAAAAACTGACCAATCACATACTATTTATTTTGGAAATCTGAAGTGGCAATTCCAGTGATAATATGGTTATTTTGAGGCAAGAATCAAAATATGCCATGGCCAGTGACCGTGGTTTCTCTCGAGTAAGTTTCATGCAAAAAAAAAGCTTAAATGTTAATTGTTGAAGGAAAACTAATTTCAAAATTTCAGCTCGATATTCAAATAGAGCAAGCGGTGCCACTTTTATCAAAATGGCTGATTTTCAACCGCTTTAAATTTAACATCTCTAAAGGAGTTCGGTTGGGGCCAACACTATTGCTTACAAGGTATATTCTGGTCTACATATTTCTCTTTGATATATTCTGGTCTACATTTTTGAGTGACTTCCACAAGAGGCTTGATTGGACAGCATTACCGGTGGCTCAATTGTTGGAGACATGGCACCATATCAAGCGTTTATGATTGGAGGACTTGGCAGTATCAGAGGTTACGGAGAAGGTGCTGTTGGCTCGGGGAGATCGTGCCTAATTGTAAATAGTGAACTTACAGTACCCCTGGTATGTTGATCCTCATATGTTATAATGTGAATTTTCGTTTTCATGTTTTATTCAATTTCTTTTTATATCTTCATAATTTTAAATATGTGATTTGAACTACTGTTTGGAATTTTTAATGTGGTTGGGGCCAACATTCTGAATTCTGAATATTATTTTCACCATCATGAGTTTCTATTGTTCTTTCTGTTGTGTGGTAAAGTCGCTCATATTTTATCACTTAAAAAGGGTTCTATAAAAGATAAATAAATGCTGTAGGGAAATGAGTCACCATCTTCATCGTCTTAGCCTCAGTCCCAACCATGTCTACACGGATCCTTCTTTTCCAAGTTGCTCGGTTATGGGTCATATTCTGATCAAGACGTAAAGATTTCTTCTCCTTATAAGCTCTTCCCAAGTTAATTTAGGCCTGCCTCTTCTTTATACTGTTCTTGACTCAATAACATTGCTTTGGACATGTGTGTTTGTCAGTCTGCGTTGCATGTCCATACTATCTTAGGTGACCTTACAGAACTTGTCCTCAATGCTCGGTGGTCCCACTTTGATCTGGATATACCCAAAGTGACCTTTCCTTGTTCTCCCACACATCTATCTGAACACATGCATTTTGGCCACATTTATTTTGTTGAGACCCTGTTTCTTCATCGCCCAACATTCACTCCCATATAGCATAACTGGTGGTATAATTGCTCTATGAGACTTACTTTTTTATTTGAGAGAGATCTTTTGATCGCATACTACTCCAGTCGAACTCCTCCATCTCAACTATCCTATTGTGATCCAGTGACAAATATTATCTTGAACATTCCCATATGTTTGGAAAATATAATGAAGGTTTATATTTAAATGATAAAAAACAAGTACATGCCTTTTCCTTATATAGGATAGGAGAGGACAACTATTACAGAACTCACCAATATGGGATAAAAGACAAGATAATAAAACACAAGGTAATAACTGAACACTAAATATATTAACACTCCCCTCAAACTGGAGCATAGATATCTCGTATGCCCAGCTTGTTCGCCGTAGAGATGAATCTTGTATTTGGCAGAGGTTTCGTGAAAACGTTAGCAAGCTGATCCTCGTTCCTAATGTATGGAGTGGATATGCGTGGATATGCGTCTGGACATAATAGTGTTGGTATGTATGCCCATAGAGCAAGTCATATGATGATTGTAATGGGATACTTTGTAAATGATTTGAATAATAATAAAGGCAATTTCCAATCTATATGTTTAAACTGTTTCTGAGATGATGGTGTAACATGATAGATGTCTAAAGATTGTTTTACTTAATGACGTATGCTTTTAGGTTAAGGACCTAAACGATGAGATCATACGGATGTTAAGAGTATACATTCTTGTATAGTCCCTAGTCGGTTGTTATTGTGGAAATAACCATAGACATCAATAACACTAAAGACTAGATTGTGTGTTGGTTGATGATAGAATCTCATTAGTCATGATATGGTGATATCAAACCAAGCACATAGGTACTTGTTAGAGAACAAGGTACCGGACAGACCCACCGTGAGAGTGACACATGGAACCATGACTTGGTAGTCACAGTCAGCTCTCACAGTGATGGTGGTGAGTGTGATTCTTAGACCTGAAATCACTGCACTCAACACATGTCGTTGGGTACACTTTGACATCATCAAACGCAATCCTGAAACATGGGTTGTTATAAAGGTGATGATTGGGTGGCTTTGACACATGGGGCTTTTGAGGGGTGAGTGATAGGTATGGGATTTGTCCCTCCTAAGGGAGTTTGATATCCTTGGCCACTTGATGAGTAGGATTGAGAAAGGCATGCGCATGCACGTGTGAATCAATATGTGATATTGATGTCATACACATCTCACTCGGTCTACTCTGAGATCAAGGAAGTGAATGAACATTGACAGGATGACTGTTCCATGCCTCGAGTTCATTCTGGATATCAGTGACAAAGGAATTATACATTCACTGTAACACCATTCACAGATTGTAGGATGAAAGTTGTTCTCCAACTTTCTACTTTCACTTGGGTAGCAATGATGTGTGACTAGGCACCGCTCTTTGCTTGTGAAGTCATAAGTGTTATGGACTTTCACTGCCAATGTGAAATGGACCTGCAGGGTCACACACATAGGATTTAACCTGGAAGAGGAGTTTTGTCCACAAGCAATGTTTAGATTGATTACTAAAGGAGTTTAGTAGTTCAATTAAACACTCAATTAATCGATGGCTCAATATCGTATGGTTCAAGGTGTTGGACGCATTGATTGGAGTATCGGATTGATTGAAATCGCAATTGACTGATTTTTCCCAACCTGTGCTCCCAACCGATCGGTTCATGTGATGAACCGGTCGGCTGAGGTTGCTGAACCGGTCGGCTGGAGTGTCCAGGCCGATCGGCTCATTCCCAGGTTGAAACGACCGGTTCAAGGGTTGAACCGATCGGCTCAACTGGTGCAACCGACCAGTTGGAAAAGTCATGTCGGCAAGAATTTTCCTTTGGTTTCAAATTGCCCAATTCGATTGGGAATGACATTGGTATTCGATACCAATTGGGAACGAAACAAGGAAAGTCTTTTTGAGCCGGATTAGGACTATGAACCGATCAGTTTAGGGCACCAACCGATCGGTTGGAGTGCCCCAAACGATCGGCTCAGGTCCAACCGATCGGCTCAATGGCCGAACCGATCGGTTCAGTTGTGAACCGATCATTTCAGGTTGCGAGATGGTTGCTTTTTGTGGAAAATTCCGAACCCTTCTACTCCTGCTTTAGTCCCGTATTGCCGGGCACAGAGAACACTGTCCCATGACCCGCCTATATATATATGGGTATTGGGGGCTTCTCAGAACACAACTCAGTGCAAGTTGATTGCTCTGCAAAGTTGTCGTTCTCTCTGGTTTTGGTAACCGAGAGAGAGCCCGAGCAAGTGCTTCCCGCAAAGGGAGGTGCAGCAAGGGAAGGACAATTGTAGTTGCAATTGACAGCAGGAGAGTGTGTTGGCGACTAGTACGTCAACAGGAGGGTGCGACTCCTTCCACTTCCTTGTGGGACAAGGAGAGTGGAGTTCCGGGTGGTCCGTGTGGACTACTTCAGAGGCGGGAGGTCACTGCCGCTCAGGAGGACAACTGTCATCCGACAGTCCGGTAGGAGGAGTCTTCAGTCCCGGTGCGACCAGGAGCTGCACAGACACCGTCCAAGACCGGAGGTGAAGACCGCGCAAGGCGCGTGGTACTGTCGCCGAGCAAGCCTCAGGACAAGGTATGATTCACAAACCATCTTTCCTATTATATAGATGTTGACGCGATTCCTTTTGTTCCGGGTTTGGGGAGAAATTTTTTTTGTTTCCGCTGCTTCTCTGCCTCCTTTAAAACCCAACAAATAGACTCCCTAATAAAGTGACAATCCACTTCATTATGTTTGGTATGCTCATGGAATGTGGGATTGCTTGCAATGAAGACAGAAACTTTGTTATCACAGTACATTGGGATGGGTTCAGAATCACAGATGCCAAATTCTTTCAACAAACCTTGAACCCACATTAGTTCATTATTATGAGCCATGGCTTGATATCCGGCTTCGGCACTAGATCTTGTCACAACAGTTTGGTTTTTACTTCTCCAGGTAACAAGATTACTGCCTACAAAGGTGTGGTAACGTGAGGTAGATTTGGGATCAAATCTGCTGCTAGCATAGTCAGAATTAGAATACCCAATAATCTTGCATTGCCCATTTTTCATGTATAGAAGACCTTTTCCAGGAGAGCCTTTTAAGTTCATGAGAATATGAGACATCCCAATAACATTGTCGAGGTTTGTCTAGATACCTACTGACTCCAACTGTAGATGTACTTTTAACTCTTATAACGGCTAAGTATAAGAGTTTACCAACTAGTCTTCTAAACTGTATGCTATTTAGATATGGAGGAGAAGAGTCATCATTCCAGTTTGTGTTGGGATCAAGCGGATTGCTAACTGGCTTGGCTCCCTACATGACAGTTTCCTACAATAGATAAAAAATATACTTGTGCTGGGATCGAGGAATGAGGTTTTGGCGAAATTGGCGAAATTTCGCCAAAAAATTTCGATTTCGATGGGATCTGATACCGAAAGTGTGACTGTGTCGATTTCAATGAATTTTGCCAAATTTCGACGAATCTCGCCAAATTTCGATGAATTTCACCAAATTTTGATGAAAATTTTGATAATTGCAATCCTTGTTGTTATTGTTGTTTTTGAAGAGCAAAGGGGGATTGGGCTTATCTCACCATTTAGTACTTACATAGTATATACCTATAGTATATCATAATTACATTGCATGTCCCTAATATTTGCTATTCAAATTATTGAATACTTATGCAATGCATGCTTTTTTAGTTTCTGCAATGTGGACGACATGTATCCTAGTGGTGGTTTATTAGACAACGAGGGTGTTAAAAAGCCAACCACACCAACAAATAATGATTTAGCTTGGAAACATTGCACTAGTGTTTTTGGGATCAATGAAATGATTGACTATTAAGTCAATATCAACAACAAACTATCAACCCATGTAACATGTGTGGGGTTGCCCTACATATCCAATACTTCTTATTATAACACAAATAAGTACTATGAAGCACGGATACTCCAAAACAGGTGCCGTACCCGTATCCGATACGTATTGGATACCAATACTCCGTGGATACTCCTGGATACGTATGAGATACTCCTAATCCGTATCCTGCCATATCCAGTCAATAAAAACTAGAAAAAAAATTCTGGGCATGACATTGCTTGATTAACATTTGACACCAGCTCTCGTCTCAACCCTCTCTGCTAAGTAGTAGCTTGCAGCAAGGCTGTCATAGTTGCTTCCTTGAAGGAGTTCAAGGTTAGTCACCATTCCTCTTGCTAAATGCCAATCTCCCTTCTTCCCTTTATTGTTTCTACCTCCTATGTTTTTTGGGATTTCACTTTTTAAAGAACTTCAATATGTAATCTGGATTTTTGTTTGTTCTTTATTGCAAACCAATTCATTCACCTTTACACGGTACTTCTGGATGCTTTCCCTGCTAAGGTGCAAGTTTTATGCACGTTGATGTCCTCCATATTCTATGAAAGGCTTCAATTTAGTATCGTTGGGTTAACATGCCTCTTGTTTTTGTGACTAAATCCATTGTGATTTTTTCTGGATTTCTATCTAGACAATATCTATTTCATCTCCTTTGAAAATAATCATTGCATCCCCATCCTTATGTCTCCCCCTATGAACCACCGATACTCCAAAATAGGTGTCCTACCAGTATTGAATACATATTTGATACTAATACTCCCTAGATACTCTCTAATACATACCAAATACTTCTTAAGTCGTATACCTTTTTTTATTAGCAGGAAATGACCTCAATGCAGCCATGATACAACCAACCCATTTCGCAGCCAAGAGAGCACCCCACTTGCGTGATCCCTCAAAATCCCAAAACCATGTGACTTCCAACTCTATACTCCCCCTATTATATTGTGATTTGAGAATGAAATTGGTATTTTCTGTTAAAATTTCAAAATAAACATTAAAAAAATTGTTGTATCCATGTTGTACCCGCATCTTATATTTTCGAAAATTGTCGTATCCCCGTACCGCACCCGTACCCGTATCCATTTCTGTATCTATATACGTGCTTCATAGTAGTTAGCTATACATGAGAGAAGATAGTTTGGTATCACAGATGACGCAACTCACTTTACAACACAACATTACATGATACATAAAATGTGAAAGGTTTAGAATATGATATTATCATGTCTTTTTGTAACTTGTCTCACATATATATGAATGAAAGACCCCTTTTTAAATCATTGTTTGATATTATCGTATTGGTTTCCATTTTCTTTAGAAATATTGGGATTTTTTGATTGAAATTTGATTGTCTTCATCTATTTTTAAAATAAATATATTGGTTATTTTAAAAATATTAAAAAAATTGCCGTATCCATGACGTACCCGTATCCTATATTTTTGAAAATTGTCGTATCCGCGTACCTGTACCCGTACCCATATTCGATACGTATCCGTATCTGTGCTTCTTAGAATAAGTACATGCATGTATATAGCTCATACTTGCCAAATTGCATAACTTAATTCCTACATTTTCTCATCGAAACCCTTCATCGAAATTCACAAGAAACAGAATAGTTCCCTTACCTCCCACATGAAGGACCACCCCAACCTATCCCCACATAAAACTTAATTGCATAAAACAATACATTTAGGTGTAGAGATCATGCCTGTAAAATTAATAAATTAATTCGTTCATTTTGGCGTCGAAACATGCACAATTGCATCAATTGAGATTTTTGTCGAAATTTCAAAAAACTTCGGTTTCCATGCTGTCGAAACGACATCGAAATTGGATACCTCGTTCCTTGACTAGGATAGACAAATTCTAGAAGAGGATTGTGATACTTCAATTCCCAGAAAGTAGCACAGTTTACCTAGGTCTTTAGTGATGAAATGGATGCCCATATATTCCGTGGTAGCTTGAATAGCCTAATGATCACTACCAAAGAGGTTGAATCATCCACATATATACTCAGAATTACTAGCCTGTCATTAGTTGTTTTTAGAAACACTGAATGGTTAGAATGAGAGCTTTTAAAGTCAAACATAGCAAGAATTTGACTAAAATTTGTCAAAGCATGCTCGTGGCCTGTGTCAGACCATAGATTGCTATTCTTAGTCGACAAACCTTAGAACGCTTCCCTTGAGCAAAAAAAACTAGGAGGTTGCTCTGTGTGAAAGACAATGAGATTTGGAGAGCTTAGGGTTGCACAATGTGTGCACCCTTCTATTTATAGAAAAGTAACAATTACAGAAAGGTCCAGATATAATGGAAAATAACATGACATAAATAAAGCAACACATATATTAACACTCCCCCTCAAGTTGGAGCATAGATGTCAATCGTGCCCAACTTGTCCATCAAAGCGCTGAAATGCTTCTTAGGCAGCAGTTTGGGGAAGATATCAACAACCTGGTCTTCAGATCGAGTAAAAGGTGTGCAGATCTTGCCAGTAAGAATAGATTCCCAAATAAAATGACAGTCGACCTCGATATGCTTGGTGCGCTCATGATAGACAAGATTGTTGGCAATAAAGATAGCAGCTTTATTATCACAGTGCATGGGTATAGCAGAAGAAGACTCAACACCGAAGTCTTTAAGAAGAGAGCATACCCAAAGCAGCTCACAAGCAGTATGGGCCATAGCCCTATATTCAGCTTCAGCACTAGATCTGGAAACCACATTTTGTTTCTTGGATCTCCATGTGACTAGATTGCCTCCAACATAGGTACAATAGCCAGAAGTGGATTTCCTGTCAATCCGACTCCCTGCATAATCAGAATCAGAATACCCTTCTAGAGAGCAGTGCCCATTTTTCCTGTAATGAAGTCCCTTGCCAGGAGACTTTTTTAGATATCACAGAATATGACATAGTGCATCCCAGTGGCACTGTCTGGGTTTATCTAGGTACCTGCTAAGAAGTCCCACAGAAGTAGATATGTCAGCTCTAGTCACAATTAAGTATATCATTTTACCAATCAATCTCATGTACTTTTTATTATCAGCGGAAGATGGAGACGAATCATCATCCTAATTGACATTGAGATCTAGAGGAGTGTCAGCAGGTCTAGCTCCAAGCATACCAATTTCCTGTAAAAGATCTAGAACATATTTCCTCTGAGACAACACTAGTGCATTAGAGGTTCTGGATACCTCTATGCCCAAAAAATACCGCAGTTTACCCAAGTCTTTAGTAGCAAAGTGCTTGCAGAGATGGGCTTTAGTATCCTAAATAGCAATAGAGTCACTGCCAGAAAGAACAATATCATCCTCATAGACAATAAGAATTACAATGCCAGTAGAGGTCTTCTTAGTAAAAACAGAATGATCCACTTGAGATCTCAGAAAACCAAAAGCAATCAGAATTTTGCTTAATTTATCGAACCAGGCACGAGGGCTCTGTTTGAGCCCATAAATAGACTTCTTCAACCTGCAGACTTTGTGTGACTCCCCCTGAGCAACAAATCCAGGGGGTTGCTCCATATACACTTCCTCTTGCAGATCACCATACAGAAAAACATTCTTAACATCTAATTGCAGCAGAGGCCAATCCAGATTAATAGCAACAGAAAGAAGAATTCTGACTGAATTAAGACGGGCAACAGGAGAAAAAGTTTCAAAGTAATCAATACCATAAGTCTGTGTATACCCTTTTGCAACCAAGCGTGCCTTCAGCCATTCTATAGTACCATCAGGTTGATATTTAACAGCATATACCCATCTGCAACCTACAGGCTTACATTGAGGAGGTGGATCCACCAACTCCCAAGTTTGTCTGTTAGTAAGAGCACGCATCTCTTCTTGCATAGCAGAAGTCTAGGCTGTACTTTGCAAGGCATCATGAGTATTTTTTGGAATAGTGATAGTAGATAAAGCAGAGACAAAATTGCTAGCATGAATACTCAGATGTGCAGTAGATACATGGTTAGCAATGTTATGAGAAGTGCAGGAACGAGTTCCCTTTCTAAGAGCAATAGGTATATCCAGGTTAGAAATTACCTCAGGTGTGGCAGGACCTTCTCGAGGAGATTGGTGTTGAGTGGGGGGGTACTTGTTCAGGTGGAGGCCTATTCCTGCGCTGATAAACAATAAGAGGTGGTGTCGTATTCTTAGGTGGCATTTGATTAGAATTCTCAGACACACATTTAGTAGTATTCTCAGACACACATTTAGTAGTAATAGGCAGAGGGGAAGCAATAATATCAGGCTCCAGACTATCTCCGCTAGATGAATAGTATGGGGTATTCTCAAAGAAGACATCACTGCTGATAAACCATTTCTTTGCAGTAGGACTATAGCATCTATATCCTTTTTGTGTACGAGAATACCCTAAGAAAATACATTTCTCAGCACGGGGAGATAATTTATCATGAGTAGGACCAAGCAATCTCACAAAACACGTACAACCAAAAATTCGAGGAGGTACAGTAAATAAGGGTGCATCAGGTTGTAGAATTTGGACATGTACTTTATTTCCAATCACAGAGGAAGGCATCTGATTAATTAAGAAACAAGCAGTCAATATTGCTTCAGGTCAGAACAATCTGGGTACATGATAGTGCATCATAATAGTTCTAGCAACTTCTAACAAATGTCTATTTTTCCTCTCAGCTACTCCATTTTGCTGTGGTATATAAGCACAAGAAGTTTGATGTAAAGTGCCAACAGAACGACAAAACATTGGAACATCTTTTTGGACAAACTCAAGTGCATTATCAATACGAAAAACTTTAACAGGCAGAGCATATTGTGTTTTCACCTCAGCAAAAAAGAATTTAATAGTAGACAATACTTCAGACCTACTTTTCAACAGAAACAACCAAGTGGTCCGAGAGAAATCATCAATAAATAGTAAAAAGTATTTGTAGCCAGACAAATTAGGCACATTACAAGGGCCCCATACATCAGCATGAACAAGATCAAAAAAGTTTTTGCTACTACTCTGAGGACGTTTAGGGTAAACAACCCTAGTCTGTTTCCCTAACTGACATGATTCACACAAACTTATGAGTGCCAACACTAGAAATGACATGTCTTAGTTTTTCAGAAGAAGGGTGTCCAAGACGGTAGTGCCATTGTAATGCAGAGACTGATGCAGATAATGCCGATAAAGTAGAGGGCAATGCAACCTTGTCCAGTCTTGGCAGATCATCCAGATAAAAGAGGCCATCAGATCCTTCATGCCCCCACCAATCTTCATCCTCGTGCGAAGGTCCTGAAAAACACACGAACCAGGTATAAAGGTCAGGCTACATTGCAGGCTGCGTAAGATTTTGCTAACAGATAATAAATTCAGCGGAAAACGAGGAACATATAAAGCCGACTTCAGAAGAAACTTAGATACAATGTCTCCAACCCCAGAAACTGCAGACTTAGAACCATCAACAAGCATGACAGAAGAAGCAGTAGCTGGTCTAGATAAATTTCTAAATAAAGCTCGATTTCCAGAAATGTGAGGCGATGCGCCCGAATCGATAACCCATTTTGTATTACCAGTACTAGAAGATGGAGTACTGAGGAAGGCAGTATCACAACCTGAGTAGGTCGCAGCATGGGCTCCACTTGTAGTGGCGGTAGAAGAGGAGCCAGTACGCTCACGTAGTAGGCGCTCTACCTCAGCACGAATGTAATCCGCAATGGTAGTACCCGAGTCATCAGACAGAACAGGCTGGGTAGGTGTCTCTGAAGTAGTAGTAGTGTCACTGGCTGCATTGGCCCATGCAGGTTTACCATACTTTTCCCAGCACTTGTCTTCAACATGATTAGACCGGCCACAGAAGTTGCAGAAGCGTTGGCCAGTCTGAGGACGAGCAACAGTAGTAGATCCAGAGGATGCTCTACGACCCGCAAAATTCCTCCCCCTTCCAGTACCAAGAGGAGGACGAGCATCATATGAACGACCGCGTCCACGACCACGACCACGACCAGACATCGCAGCAAAAGCAGTCGAATCCCCAGTATCAGTGGGAGTCTCAGACGACGATGCAGGCAAGTGCTGTAGTCTCTGAAAGGCAGTCTGAAGAGTAGGCAGCGGATCACTGGCGAGAATCTGATCCACCACCCCAGCATAGGAATCAGGTAAGCCATAGAGGAACTGGACTACTTGCAACTCCTGTCGCTGTCGTTGCATAGTAGCCAGATCAGTAGACAAGGGATGGTAGGCTTCCAACTACCCCCACAATCCCTTGAAAGCAGAGAAATAATCCATCAGATCAGAACCAGAGAAACGCAGACGGCTGAGTTGCTTGTTGATATCAAACACCTTCTTTGGATTTTGACTGTGTGAATATGTGCTGGCAAGTTGATCCCACATTTGCTTTGCCGTCTGCAGGCACAATAGTGTGACACTAATCTTGGTCTCACTACTATTCAGAATCCATGTCATGACCGTGGAGTCGTCCTTCACCCAATCATCATAGGCTTTCACATCCTTTGAATCGGCTGTTGCAGGAGGCACGAGTGGTGGATCTCACGTCAGGTGCGACATTTTTCCTTGTGATTTAACATATATCTGCATAGAGCACACCCAGTGCTGGTAGTTTTGCCCATCCAACTTCACAGTTGTCACCTGACGTCGCAGATCTTCATGAGTAGACGCCATCAGGAAGAAACAGATGCAGACGTAGAGTTACAGGCAGGCAGCAGTAGGCACATGCAGTAGAAGTCAGCAGTCAGAGGCAGAAGTCCAACACATGGACTAGTAGTAGAAGGTAGAAGATCCACGCATGGATCGTAAAAAAAACCCCACGTAGGGGCAGCAGAGAAGAGAAAAAACCTACGCCAACATGGAGGATCAGTCACTCCACCATGAGGCGTAGGCAGACAGAGAGGATGAAGCCCGTTACGCCGTCAATGTGCCAGAACTGGAAAGTTACCGAGGCTGTCCGGAGATTTCAGAAAGAGAAATGGAGCTAGACGGAGGGGTCTGTGGTGGATTAGGCCACAAGGATGGAGGTTATTAGGGGATTAGAGGTGAATGGAGGGTTGTGGAGGGGTGGACGACGTTACTGTAGCGGCGGCGGTGCTACTGTAGCAGTACTGTAGCGGCGGAAAAAAGGAGATTTCGGAGTGTGGCGGCGGCTAGGGTTGGTGGAGAGAGAGAGGGATTAGGTTTAAGGTGGATCGACCCACTCTGATACCATGTGAAAGACAATGAGATTTGGAGAGCTTAGGGTTGCACAATGTGTGCACCCTTCTATTTATAGAATAGTAACAATTACAGAAAGGTCCAGATATAATGGAAAATAACATAACATAAATAAAGCAACACATATATTAACACTCCGTATTAGAGAGTCTGTTTATTTATGTTATTAAGTGTTTTGTAATATGGCTTGGCCCGTTAGGGTTAGGTTGTGTATGTATGCTTCCCTGTTCTCCTATTTATAGGAGCAATGCTTCTTCTATTAAAAATAACTAGCTATCTTTTAGTTTATCACATGGTATCAGAGTAGAGATCCGAAAACCTAGCCGTCAAGCAAAAAGAAGAAAAAAGAGAGCAGTAGCCGGTAGGCGGCCCCTTCTTCCTTATGGCCACCCACAAGCCTTGTCCACTCATCAATCTATGGCATCTGCTGCTCCTTCCTCTCCTTTTTTCTGCTGTTGACGCTCCTCCTGTTATTTCTACTTGACTGGAGATTGTTGCCCCCTGCTTCTCTGTATCATTTCTTTCATTTTTTGCTGCTCCGGACGTCCTTTCCTTTAGATTTGGCGTACTACTACAGTAGGTTACTCTAGCACGACGAGATTTTGGAAGCTTCCAATCCTCTCCTTCATGGTTTCTATCGGCCTCTAGTGCCCCCCTTCTCTTCTTTGATCCCTTAGCGGCTTCTAGGAGAGGGAGAGAATCTTCCGCATGCTTTGGAGAAGAGTTAGTGCATTTTTTTTGGCCATCTGTACATGTTCATCATGCTCTTGATCTCCGGCTCCAATACAGCCTACCAAGGTGTCGTCTCTCCTTAGGACATGCTCCATTTGGGTCGTCTATTTCTTGAGCATCTCCTACCTAGCTGCCAAACCATTAGATGTCTGTGGAATGAGCTGGAGTTTCATCTTCTAACCTCTATGCTGCCGTTGGTACTATAGCAGCGTGTACTGCTGCACATTTTTTTCTTCTTCTGGCGTTTTCTTTGTTGAGGTGCTCTCCTTTTCTACTACTGGTTTGAAATACTTTGGGCTTTAAGCCCTCTACTGCTGCTGCAATTGTGTTGTTGCGTTTTTCCTTTTTGCTGCTGCGACTGATGCCATTTATTTATGTCGCTGCTACTGCTCTAATGCTATTGTTGCTATACTGCTAAGATGGCTGCCTCCTTGGATAATCCGCACACCATGGTCTACATTTGGATTATGTGTGAGGTTTTTACACCCTTTGCAACTCTTCTGTTTGGTTTCGTGAATCCAGTGGAACTTGTGATTGTCCACCCCAACCACTTTTGGTTCCTTCCGTGGTTGGTGTCATGGGGAGAATTAGAGGAGAGAGATGAAGAGGAAGATTATATTATGTTGCTTTATATTTCTGTGGATCTTAATGTACTTCTTGAATTACTTGTAGACTTCTGCTATTAATATTTACTGCTATATGCTTCTTGGAGAGCTTATTATTTGGAGATTCGTGTATATTGCTTGCTTTTTCAAGATGATTGTCTTCTATCCGGCTACGTCGACTATACTATCTACTTTTTCTCTGTGCTTTCTTTGCACGCTGACTACTTCTATTGTGAAGCAACACTCTCTGGGCTTTTCTACTGTGAACCAACACTCTCTGGCTTGTCCATGCTTTACGCATGTTGACCTTTGTTCGAAAATAGTTTTCCTATTTTATGTATCTCTTTACTATTTCCTATTCCTGTTGGGTCTACTATGTAAATGGTCTTTGTCTATATAATAAAGGAGAGCACATCCTAATCGAGTATTGCTTTGACCAAAATCCTCTCACATGGTATCAGAGAATATTCGACTGCTGCAACCCTAGCTGCCGCCTCTTCCCCCTCCCTCCATCTGTCTTCTTCTTCTCCAGTTGCATCCGTCGTCGCTGGCGAAGCAGGACAACAGGCGGAGGCTCTCCTCACCGGCCGTGGCTGCTTGAAGGAGAGGAGGAGAACCCCTCGTTCTATCCCAGAGAAGGAAGGAGGAGCACCTTTCTTCTCACCCTCTTCCCTCTCCATGTAGTCCCCGTACATGGATGACTGCCCACATCTCTCGGGGCTGCTGATGCGTCAGTTTCGCATCATCAAGTAATTTGTGACGACGCTAATTTCCGTCACATCTCCCCGATGCGTCTTCTCGGGGCCATCCTCTCTCCGACGCGTCTTCCCAGAGTTATTCCTCACCATTTGACGGAGCCAATTCCCGTCAACGTATACGTCTGCCGCCGCCGAACACGGCGTGTATCCCAGGCAACACGGCGTGTTGCTGTCGTAGATCTCTACTCGGACAACGTTGATTATAGAAGACGCATTCTTTATCCCCAAGAGCTTCCTTGACATCTTTAGGCTCTAGTTGTGAGATGAAGGCACTGTTGGCTTGTTCTTTATTGAATGCAGCCCGCGTCTTTACTCTCTCAAATGGATCACCTAAAATCAGCTCCTTAAGATGATTCTTTGCAAACCGGGGAGTTGGATCCTTCTTTTCATCATCTTTGTCTTCATCATGAGCAACCACCTCTTTTCCCTTTTAGGTGATGTTGAGTTCTTTAAGGATAGGAATTACTTCATCTGCAACATCATCATTTGAAACAATATCTTTGGGAATAGAGGAGTTAGTCTCAATAAATTTTACATTAATAGATTCTTCTACCTTAGCAAGATCAACATTATAAACTCTATATGCCTTGCTAGTAGAGCTATAGCCAAGAAAGAAAGCCTTGTACGATTTCGGATCAAACTTTTCAAGAGAGTCTTTCGTATTCAAAACATAACAAGGACATCAAAAAATGTGGAAATACTCGATAGAAGGCTTCCTACCACGCCATAACTCATAGGGGGTTTTCTTAAGCGAAGGATGAGTGAAAACACAGTTTTGCACAAAACAAGAGGTACTGACAGCTTCAACCCAAAACTTCTTGGGAGTGTCATACTCAAGAAGCATGGTCCTAGCCATCTCCTGTAGAGACCTATTCTTCCTCTCTACAACCCCATTTTGTTGAAGTGTTCGAGGTGAAGAAAAGTTGTGTGCATAACCCAATTCTTGACAAAAACGCTCAAAAAGCTCATTTTCAAATTCTCCCCCATGGTCACTACGAATGGAAACAATCCGACAAGAAGCTTCATTCTCAACTCGTTTGCAAAACTTGAGAAAGAAGGTCCAAGTATATCTAGAGAAATCATCGACAATAACAAGGCAATACTTGGAACCACAAAGCAATTGCGTTCTCAGTGGTCCAAATAGATCAATATGAAGAAGCTCAAAAACTCTCTTAGTGCTAAGGACTCCTTTGGATTTGAAGGACTTGGTTTGCTTTCGTTGTGTACAAGGTTGGCATTCTTCATCCTTTTCAAAATCCAATTAAGGAAGTCCCTTGACTAAGTCCTTTTTGCTCAACTTCTTTAATTGATGCATATTTACATGACCAAGTCGGCGGTGCCAAAGAGAAATATCATTCGAGTTGGCTACAAGGCATCTACCAACCACATGCTTTATCGAGTTAAGAACAATAACATAAAGATTACCACTTCTAGTTCCCTTATCTATAACTTGGTAGGTGAGGGAATCTAGAATCAAGCATTCAAAAGAAGTAAATAGCACAAGGTAACCATTATCACAAAGTTGACTAACACTTATTAAATTGTGATGTAGGCCATCCAAAAAGAACATTCTTGATCCATAAGGATTCACCTACATCATTCTCACCTTTGACTTTACCTTTCTTGTTGTCCCCAAAGGTGACAGATCCTCCTTTCTTCTTTGTGAAATTGTTGAAATGGCTTATGTCACCGGTCATGTGCTTTGTGCAGTCACTATCAACAATCCATCTATCTTTTCGCTGCAAGAAAGGAGAATGTCGGTTTCCAACTCAAACTTTGGGATCCGGAGTTAGCTTGGGGACCCATTTCATCTTTGGGTTGGTCCCCTTAGGCTTGTAAGGACAATAAGTAGAATAATGATCATCACATTTGCAATGAAAACAAGCCATAGGATTCTTAGTGCCCGAAGATTCTCCTACAAAGAAAGAGATCTCCTTGCTCTTTTTCTTACCTTTGGCCTTACTCTTGCCATTCGAGGCTCCCCTTACAAATCCCAAACCATTAGTACCACTTTGTTTAGTAGAATGGTCAAGGATTTCATTTAGGGAGTTCTTCCCTTTGAGGAATTTCTACAGGGATGCTCTCAATCTATAGTTATCATCATTCAAAGAAACAATAGTAGAAGATAAACAAGATAAGTCATCCCTAGCATGCACAAGATCAGCCTCAAGACATAAAGCTTTAGTAAGATATGAATCCTTATCTAGAGAGATAGAAGCAACATTAATACTAGGCAACAAGGGTCTAGAGGATAGATCATTTACTTGACTAAGCAACCTAGCATTTTCAGATTTTAGCATTTGAATCTCTTTGAGATAGACATCTCTCTCTTCTCTACGAGTATCAATAAGCAACTGAAATTCAACATTTTCAGTTTAAGCAATTCAAGTTCTTTTAGACAATTTTGGTTCTCTTCCTTAAGATTCTCAATGTTCTTAAGGTAGATACCATTCTCAACTTCAACCCCATTGTAGTGGAGTTCAAGATCAAGGTATTGCCCTTGCAAATTATCAATACTCTCAAGGTTGGTTTTCTTATTCAATTCCAAAATCTCAAGCTTATCATAAATATCATCAATAATTTTTCCTAACCGTTTTCTTTTAGATTTACATTTAGCAAAAGAAGAACGGGTAGTAATAAGCATGTCAATAATTTTTCTTTAGGCAATTCATGCAAACTTACCTCACTTACCTCACCAATGTCTTCACTTGTAGAGGCCATGAAAGCAATGTGACACTCTCCATCTTCTTCGGAGCTAGAGCTGCTTGAAGATGAAGCTTCCCAAGCTGCATGAGCTGCATTCTTGTGTGTCTTCTCCTTCTTGTCCTTGCTCTTGTGCTTGCTCTCCTTCTTGTAATCCTCTTCTTTCCTTGAGCTGCTCTTGTGGTGAGACTTTCTAGACTTTGGGCGTTCACTCTTGTAGTGCCTCTTTTGACCACATTTGTAGCATCTCAGAGTAGAGGAGGAGGAGGAGGCTTGCTTTCCCTTGAAGTGCTTGCCCTTGATGTAGTTGACTTCATGCTCACTAGGGCCTTCATCTTCACTAGAGGAGGGAGAAGTCCGGCAAGCAAGTTGTTGTTGAAGGATGACAACCTCCACTTGTGCTTTGAAAGCACTATCTTTGATCTTCTTGGCCTCCTTCTCTTCTTGCTTAACTTCTTTTTCTTGCTTGTCAAGTCTAGGCTCATGGGCTTGAAGATTGCCAATGAGTTTTCACTTGAGATGTCACTAAGGCTCCTCACTTCTTCAATGGAGGTGACCTTTGACTCCCTTCTCTTTGGAAGAGTTCTCAAGATCTTTGAGTTGATGACGCCTCTATCCAAGGTGTTACCCAATGCAGCCAGCCCGTTGATGATGACATTTAGCCTTGAATACATCTCCGCAATGCCTTCTTTCTTTCCCATCTTGAAGTTCTCTAGGAGATTGTTCAACATGTAGATCTTTGCCTCTTTGACTTGCTTTGTGCCTTCATATGTGATGCACAATTTGTCCCAAATCTCATAGACGGTGTCTCATGATGAGATCCGCTTGAACTCTGTGTGAGTGAGGGCTGCGTAGAGGATGCTAATGACCTTTGCATTGAGTTGAACCTCCTTCAGAGCAACTTCACTCCATGTTGCAACAGCTTCGGTTGGCTCCTTGTAAGGTGTGACCATCACTTTCCACATATCAAAGTTTATCCCTTGAATATAAAAACTGCATCCGTCTCTTCCAATAGAGGAAGTTGGTGCCGTCAAAGATCGGAGGACGCATAGAGAAGCCTCCCTCTAGGTTGAGTGAACCAAGTAGGTTGTCGCCCATCTTCTCGTCTCGTGGGAGATTGTTGGAGAAGATCCTTGGCTCTGATACCACTTGTTGCATCTAAGGGCTCTAGGGGGGTTGAATAGAGCTACACTAATTCTCACAAAACATATTAGACCTTCAAATTATATCAATTTAGAGCAATAGCTAAATGGCAATTTGAAGTCTTATCTAAACAAACATAGCAAGGATGAGATTGATAGCAAGCACTTGACAAATGGATGTAGAGTGGTTCCACACTTGAAACTAGAAGTGAGTCAGTCCACTACCTAGAGAGGTCAGCTTCTAGGACTTTGTAAGTGTTTTTCTCTATTATATCACCAAAGAGATTTACAACAAAAGACCACCAAAGGACTTACCCATCCAATCACAAGGAGATCTCCACCTTACCAAGGAACTTGCCCACTTAGCTTGAGTCTTCAACCTTCACCTAGGTCTTATCCACTCAAGCTCAAGTCTTCCGCCTTGAAGGACTTTGCTTCTCCTCCTGGATCTTCAGCCTTTGCCTTCTCCTTCACTTGGAGAAGATTACCACCTCTTCAACAACCTTGAAGAGGACCAGCTACAACTCCTTCTTCACTCAATGGAGCTTGCTTCAACTTTTTTCATGAGAGAAGGGGATAGAAAAATGGTGGAAGATTTGAGAGCTTTACATGTACAAAGGTGGAGCTCTCTTACAATAAGCCTAACTCACTCACAAATCACGAAATGAAGTGTAAACTAGAGAGAGTAAGGGGCTCAAGGAGTAGTAGCACACTCAACTATAGCAAAGACCTTGAATGTAGTGAATGAGCAAACTTGGAATAAACTCCAAGGGGTCCTATTTATAGCTGGGGGTGCTCCTTTGAGTTGGGGAACACTTAGGGCCGAAATATAGCCTTTTTGCTCAAGGCAACAAACCTATTTTCGTCCAAACAAGTCACCAACGGTTATGATCACTTTTTTTGCATTTTCCTTACAGCGCATTCGGTCGAGTTTCAATAAAGGTAACTCGACCGATCGACTAAAAGACAAACCCAATTTTCAAACTATCGATCGAGTTTGTTCTGGAAAACTTGACCGACTAGCCAAAATTGCATTTGGTCAGAAGGTCGCTCGGTCGAGTCACAACTCGTCCGATTGCTACTTTCAGAAAATCAGTCCATGAGATCGGTCGAGATTGTAACTCGACCGATCAACAACCTGTGATCGATTTTCTAAATTGGCAAATAAGTGATTAAAACTTGGTATTAAGTGTCCCATATATTTTTCTCATCTTAGTTACAAGTCATATCATTAATAAATACAAGTGATTACCAAAATCTTCTTAGGTCGTTTGAAGTGATTTCCTTATTAGCACACTTGCATTGCATTTGACTTGAACTTTGACAAGCTAGGGCTTGTGTAAATTGGTCCTTTTCATGTACCTAAAGTCTGAGATCAATCTTGAATACACATATTTGATACATATGAATGGAATGGTTAAGTCATTATCAAAATATGGACAATGTATAACCTTTAGGTCAACAAAAAGCACTTGCAATATTCTCCAATATCAGATTCTCATTAAGAATACCGTCTCCTCCACATGCCCTACCCATGAAAAGCTCAGGTAGAAAGAAGACCAACTAATTTTAAGAAAAGCTCAAACTTAGCTAATAGACAAGTCTTTATCATCATGTCGGCGGATTCTCTGACTTACCAATCTTCTTCATTTGAATCTTGCATTCAACAATGACTTCTCTAATGAAGTGATACTTGACATCAATGTGTTTCATTCTCTCATGGAACATTTGATCTTTGCTAAGATGTATAACACTTTGACTATCACAATGAACAATAACTTGTTTTTAAACCATGCCAACTGTTTCATTAAAAACCTTGAGCCATAAAATCTCTTTCATGGCTTCTGTTGCCATCATGTACCCTACTTCAGTAGTAGATAAAGCAATAGTACTTTTTATAGTGACTTTCCAACTAATAGTTGTCACTCCCACTGTGAACACCAGTGAGAGATCTCTTGTCGAGGGCGCTTGCATAATCTGAGTCCACATACCATGTTGTGATGACTTGAGCTCCACGAAAGACTAAACAAGTATTTGAAGTGCCCTTCAAATACCTTAGAATCCAATTAAAAAGCTTGCCAATGTGCCTTGCCAGGATGAGCCATGTAGGGACTAACCACATTGACCGCATAAGCGGTCTGGTCTAGTGCAAACCATAGCATACATGATGCTACCAATGGCAGTGGAGTAAGGTACATGCCCGTCTCTTTCTCTTCTTCATCAAACAGTGGAGTCTGCAAAGCCAATAACCTAAAATGAGCGGCCAATGGAGTTGAAACAAGCTTCACATCTAACATGTGAAACCTCTGAAGAACCTTCTTGATGTACTTCTCCTGTGTTAGGATAAGCCTTCTATCTTTCCGGTCCCCTTGAATCTCCATGCCAGGGTCTTTCAAATCAAATTGTCCACCTAGAAGAGATTTCACCTTGGCAATCTTAGATGTGTGTTTAGAAGCGATCAACATGTCATCAACATATAGCAGTAGGTAAACAAAGGAATTGTCATCTGACCCTCTGTAGTAGACACAAGCATTAGCTACTCCTGCAAATCCATTGTGCACATGGAATAAAAAAGCGGCTGGAGCGGCCGCTTAAGCGCCCAGCACACCTGGCCGCTTTTTCCCAACTGAGCGGCACATTCATAGAAATAATAAAGCTACTGTCGCTTAAGCGTCGCCTGTCCAAATTTGCTTTACTTTCCATACCTACAAGAATCTTAGAATTAGTGTAATTGTACTATATATAGATTCAGGTGTTGTTTAAGTAAATCGTGCATATGCATGTACTGTATGTAAAGCGTGTATGCGTAATGCTGTATACCTATGACATGTATGCCCCTTTGTATGAATCTTGAAAGCATTTCACTATGTGATATTTATTATCGTGAAACATGAGTGATGCTCGTTTAAACATGATTATATTTAAAACATGAGTTATCTTTGTTGAACATGTTATAATGAGTTATACTTTTATCCATATGACACTTTGTTAAAGTCTGCCATTCATATTTAGTCAAAATTAAGTAATTGATTATTTGTGTAAAATACAACCAATCTATTAATAATGCAAATATCACTCTCTTTTTAGTTATGCAGATATCATGGTCAGTTAATGTTTAACTGATAATACCTATATGCAAGTATTTAATAGTTGCTAAAAATAAGTTATTGTATAGCTACCCTCAATTTCAAATATGATCTTTAAACTATATAGCTTATAGAATAATCAAAATCATTGATGAGTATCACTCATTTTTGTTGGTTGAGTGGTTTTTCACAATTTTATTTTGATAAAATATGAATATTTATACTGTTTCACTAAACAGACCACTTTTTTTCAAAAAGCGCCCGCTTCAGTCTGCCTAAAAACCCGCTTCACGCTTAAGCATTCAAGGGGGTCAATCCACACACTTTCCGCTTCACGCTTTCCAAAACCTAGATTGTGCGTCATGAAAGAGTCAAATCTTCTGTGCCATTGTCTAGGAGATTGCTTCATCCCATAGAGTGACCTCTTGAGTAAGCACAAATGACTCTCTTTGTCTTCAAAACTCGCTGTTTATTGCATGTAGATCTTTTCTTCTAGTTCACCATCCAGAAAAGCTATCTTTACATCTAGCTGCTGCAACTCTAGGCCTTCAAGGACTACTAAAGAAAGAAGCACCCGTATGAAACTATGCTTGACGACGAGTGAGAAGACATCATTATAGTCAATGCCATCAATTGACTGTAGCCTTTCGCAACAACGTGTGGCTTGTATCTGTCACCTTCTTTCTTATTGTAGACCTACTTGCAGCCTACTACTTTCTTGCCTTCGGGAGGTACCATCAACTCCCAAGTTTGATTCTTGTGAAGATATTTCATCTCTTCCTTCATTGCAACAATTTGCTGCGGAGCATCACGACCTGCGACTGCATCACGAAAATTGGTGGGTTTGTCACCAATGGCCACATTAACGAGTTGGAAAGGGCATATGCTGCCATGGAGTCACCAAATCCATAGCATTGGAGTGGTTTGACGTTTTGTCTGCCTTTCCCTTTGACTACACTATTAGAACTTTCTGGAATCTCCTCTTTGCTTTAGTAGGCATTTAACCATCTAGCATAGAAGAGGGATCTTGTTCATCAACCTGTGAGCCGTCATCTTCTTTGATCTCCACCTGTTGTGAGACGCCCTGTAGAGAACCTGTAGAAGAGCTATTCGTGTCTTGCATAGTAGACACCATGGCCGATTCGTTAAAAGTATCGTTGCACTCTATCGAGAAACATGGTGAAGAAGAATCCTTGCACCAAAGACGGTATCCTTTCACCCCAGAAGCATAACCAATGTATATGCATTTAATAGCTCTAGGTTCTAATTTGCCAATATCAAAATGTGTATAAGCAAGGCAACCAAATATATGCAGATTCGAGTAATCAACAAGTTTACTAGACCAAGCTTCTTTAGGATTCTTGAAATTAATAGAATTGATGGGGAATGGTTCATCAAATAACAAGAGGTTGATATAGCTTCAACCCAAAATATCTATCCAAGCCCGCATTGAGAAGCATGCATCAAGCCTTTTCTAACAACGTTCAGTTCATTCTTTTTGCTACACCGTTCTACTAGGGTGTATGACGCACTATACGATGTCTTTTGATCCCATGATCATTGTAGAAATTATTGAACTCCTTAGAATAGAACTCCAAGCCATTATTAATCTACAAAGTCTTTATGCTCTTATCAGTTTGATTCTCAACAAGAGCCTTCCACTGCTTGAAAGTAGAGCATGCATCGTCCTTGCTCTTGAGAAAATAAAACCAAACCTTGTACAATCATCCAGGAAGGTCATCATATATTTAGCGCCACCTTTGGAAGGAACACAAAAAAGGCCTCATCGATCGGAGTAAACATAATCTAGAATATCCTTGGAAGAATGAATTTCTATCTCGAAGCTATTGCATTTGGCGTTCCCCATAACACAATGCTTGTAGAATTCTAACTTACCAATGCTTTCGCCACACGACAACCCTCTCTTGCTCAGAAGCATCATCTCTTTCTCAGACATGTCCCAAACACATATGCCAAAGTCTTGTGCAAAGTCTTGTGGCGTCTTTAAATGCAGTTGTAGCCACTGTAGAGCTTGAGATAGTGGAACCTTGTAAGATGTATAGTTTGTGTGAATTTCTCACCGCCTTCACGAGGACCCGATCAACTTTAAGAATATCAATACCTCCGTTTTCATCAGAGAACTTGCAACCCTTGTCTTCGAGTGTGCCCTATGAGATGAGATTCTTCTTCAACTTGACTACATGTCAGATGTCCGTCGATGTTCTGACTTCACCATCAAACATCTTGGTCTTCACTATGCCAACACCAATCGTCTTACAAGGACGATCGTCACCAATACAGATATCTACACCTTGATGTGACTCATAGGTATGGATATATCCTTCCGCTCGACCACATACACGTGCATGCTGAATCGGGAACCCAATCCTTCTTGTAGTCGTAGGACGGCGATGAAGCAAGAACACAACTGTGGTCTTCAGAACCTCCACGAGCCGCTTTCCCATGAGTTGCAACATCATTTGATTTCTCATGCTTTTGCTTGTTTGTAATTTATAACATTCATCTCGGGTATGACCTGTCTTCTTGCATTAGTTGCATCTCTTTGATTGATGTGACTTTAACTTGTTCTTCTTTTGTTTTGAACTTTCAAGGTCTTTATTACATGGATGCTTCCTTCCTCTAGCTGCCAATGCTTCACCGCTACTTATTTATAAAGTAAGATCCTTCTCTAATTTCCTTGGAGACGTCAGACTGTTTTGGCTTCATGGAGTGAGATAGTTTTGGACTCCTAGAATATCATCATATCTCGGAGATTCTTACAGGACGGTGGAAGGGTAAAAAGCAACAAAATTGCTTGATCCTTGTCCTCTATCTTCACGTCAATCTGCCCGAGGTAATGGATGATTTCATTGAACTCATCGAGAAGAGCCGTCAAGGAACCACCTTCTTCCATGCGAAGCATGAAAAGGTGCTTCTTTAGAACAAGCTCGTTGGTGATGGACTTTTTCATGTGGAGTGATTCAAGTTCATCTCAAACTTCTTTGACAGTCTTCAGATTGATGAACTAAATTAGGACTTCATCCTCCAAGCAGAGAAAGATGCATTTGCAAACCTTTTGATAAATCTCCTCGTACCATCCGATATGGATTCCAGTTTCGTTTCCTTTCTGAGACGAACTTTGTGGACTCCTTGCATGGGGAAAGATTCGCACTTGACTTGCCAGAAAGAGAAGCTTTCCAAGCGATCAAATTTCTCGATGTTGTATTTCAACGTCACGGTAGAGATCCAATGGTAGAAATTGCTCTGATACCACCTGTTGGGTTATGGCTGTGATGGGAGACCCGAACAACAATGCCCAATGAGCTTTTTGCAGAGATACAGATGCGTGAGATTGAGCAATCCAAAACAAATACGTACAATGAAGATCATCGGCGGAGCAAGCAAAGCAACCACAAAGACAAGATTTATAGTGGTCCGACAAATTCCCAATGTGGGAGCCTACATCCACTGGCAGAGATGATATTATTGATGGAGAGATTACAAAGATGATGATTAAAGAAGAGAGAAGAAGAAGAACCCAATCCATTTTGTACCTAAAAGCCAAACATGGAAGAAGACAGTTGCTTGGAGAGCTCTTGGAGGCGTGAAGTCCTAAGGGAAGCCCTAGGTCCATCTGTGCCTTTAGGTCTTTGGAAAACGACGTCTCTTGATGCTCTTCATTGGTCTTCATGTTCCGGATGAGTTGGGGGAGGGTCTATTTATAAGAATAGGACCCGTGGCCAATGTCCCAAAGTCACCCAGAGTCATGCAGTCCGCATTTACGATCTAGTTGGACCGTATACGGTCCAACCTGGAGTGTAAATCACGCTGTAGTTCAAAATACAATCCAACCTAGAGTGTATATCGCACTGTAGTCCAAAATACAATCCAGCCTGGAGTATATACGGTCTAGTCTGGAGTGTATACAATTGGTCTAGAGTGTATTTGCTATTCTGCTGCTCTTGCCCATATATGGTCCACGGGGAATGTATATGGCCAATTGTTTGACCGTGAATACACCTGTAAACACCCAAAATGCATTTGGTTGATGCTGAGGCTTGGTATAGACGTCCAGTTCATCAAGGAAGCTTTTCTAGAGAGTTTAAGACACTCTCTCAACACCTAGGTGGTCAATAGTTAGGTGAAAATAATGGAAGCGAAGGGATGTAAGTCAATTAGAGATGGTGGAGGAGAAAAGAAGATGGGCAAGGGCCACGAAATTGTGAATAATCAAATGGGTTTGGCGTCAATGCGTGGGACATAAACCCTTCATGCTTTTTCTGGAGAAGAATCCCTGTCAGTGGCTATCCATGCTGGGAGGTAGAGGCTACCATCTTGAAGGAAGCGGAGAGGAACCTAGGGAAAAGTAGCCTGTAATATTACCATTTTATTGTACAATTGTCTAGAGAAAGGGCATCTGCATAACTAAGCTGTGATCAGTACTCCCTTAGTTGTAAATTTGGAATATGGCAAATATTTTCATCAATTGCGGTAACTGCATTGGCTGGCGGGGGCACAAATTACACAGCAAAAAGCCCATACCGCTCCTCTCACGAAGATTCACACCTGTTGTGGTCGGACAGTAGCTTTATTATTTCTATGAACGTTACAAGTGCAGCTCCACTCAAAATTTCCACGAATTGTTTACTTGCAATAACAAATTCTTTTAATCAAATATTTGTTGATAGAATTTTTTTCAGCACTTCTTTTTTTGGCAGATTAAAGACTTGGAAGGTGCTGTATTCATGGATTATGGAACTGATCTTGGTTCGGGGCGACATGTTCCTGGTAGGTATTGTTATTCTTGCAGGCACTGTATTTTACTGGGATAACTTTCTCAAGCAGTATTTACTACATAGTTTGTGATTCTATATTAAAGATCATTTGAATTTGTTTCAGCACTCCAATCACCTTCATTTAGGCACACCCAAAGAATTACTGAAAAATTCATAGTTTTTCTGGGTCAAGGGTAACATACACCTCTTATATTATAAGGCTTTGTGGGATACCAATACTGTTGGTACACTTTAGGCAGAGCCACCAAACATGGTCAATTGTTGGGACTTGGGAACTTCTCATCATTGTAAACATGAACAAGGCTTGATGCTTTTCATTTTATCTAGAATATGATACTGTATGGTGCCTGCACATTCACGGATTCACTCTGGCATCAATTTGACCCAATGTTTCATAGCTACAAAGATATACCCTGACCTTTGTAGTGCAACCAATTGGTAGCTGGAGTATATAACTGGTCGCCAATAAGGCCACCTCATTTTCTTTCCACCAATTATATATGATGCAACATCAAGTGATGCTGCACCAAAAATGTGGCTTTCACACACTCTTGTGGCAAAAGTGTGGATGCCACATTGATATAGTATGCTGATGGGAAAAAAATGGATCCCTTGTACACCGTGTTAGCACGAGTGGCTCGTTTGTGTGCCAATGGGGTGCATAGGTTCCGCGGTAGCATGTGCAGCCCAGTTATGTGCCACATGAACAAATTTGACTCCACTTGGGTTCCACTGTCTCACTTTAGCATCACTTGGTACCACCTTCTCACTTTAGCATCACTTGGTGCCACCTCACTATTTGAGTCATTACGTGGCTCAAGGAGGGAGGGCGAAAGAAAAAGGGAGTGTGTTTGGCAAAATGCACACCATCAGGGTGAAAGTAAACACATCTTATAATAACATATATACCAAGGTTTCAAAGTGCATGAGGACTAATGAGGCTTGTTTTCTAGATCGGGGCGAGGCGTAAATCTTATAATTTCTACTGCACACAGATACTCGTGCACACACACATGCATGCACACTCTCGCTCTCACACATGCACATGAACACATCCGTGTGCATGCGAGCATACACACTCGACACACAAACATGTGTACACAATCACACACCCACACCTACACCCGCACCCACATACCATGTATGATTGTTTGCGAACCAATTACTAAAAACGATTTTGAAGTGTCTCTCATGCTCTCACCAAGACATGTTACTAGATCACTACACACATGTATGTACACACATCACACACACACACACACACATATATACTAGTGAACGCACACGTGCACATGCACGTGACATATAAAATTTGTTGAAAATGTGGGGGGAGAGGACTCGTCCGTGAAAGGGTCCCTACGGTAAAAGATATTTGTGTTGGTTGTTTGAAAGGAGAGAATCAAGGAACTGTTTCTGTGAGATGGAGAGAGAAATACAGAAATAAAGATAATAAAAGTTAATAGGAGATTGTGGGAATAGATATTTGTAGGAGTAAAATTCCTTGAAAAAAGGAGAGAAGAGAGCGAATCAAGGAGAGCGCAACATCAAACTCGCTCTTTTTATAGTAGTATAGATATATATACATATATATACATACATATATATATATACACACACACACACACACACACACACACATATATATATATATATATATATATATAAACATATATATATATAAACATGTATGGGACGGGACCTGGTCGGATTAGTACTTTCAAGGCCTTGTTTTCTCCTCATCCTTTGTCGCCGGCTCAAGCGACTCACCTTAAGTAGCTGGCTCCCCACTTCTGGGATTATAAGGCGATAATCTTGTCAGCAGAAATTTGGCACTTGTGACACTTTCGCACATATTCAATGCAATCCGTCTCCAGTGTGAGCCAAAAGTCAATATATATATATATATATAAAAACATATATTTTATATATATATATATATATATATATATATATATATATATGGTAGTGATCCAGTGAGAAACATCCTACGGTGGGAGCATGAAAAGCATTTGAATAACTACAAATTCGGAACTGTTTTTAAAAATCCAACCGTATAGATGGAAAAAGCATCATTTCATTTACCTTATCACAAAAAATCATTGCAATCAGACATTGTTTACATGTCCATATGTACAATTTTTACATCCAACGGTCAGCCTGATATTCAATATAGAGCGTCGAAAAATATTCTGTTGTTGTGAATGATCTACAAAGCGTGTATGGTGATAAAATTTTGTAGGAAGGTAAATAATAAGGTATACTTGTAATCTATACGGTTGGATTATGAAAAAATAATCTATGTGGAGAGTTATTCAAATGCCTCTCATGCTCTCACCAAGAAATGTTTCTCACTGGATCGCTACCCTATATATATATATATATATATATATAGAGTCAGGCTAGAATACACTCGAGTGTACAGATCACACCGTACACCTCAATGGTGTTTTCCTATCTAGACCATGTTTTTTCAAAATCTAATCCATTATTTTCATGGTTACAATAATAATAGGTTACGTACAATGTTTGAACTCATTTGGATGAGTGTAAGTCACTCATCCAAGGACAACAAAATCAACGCACAAAACTAATTTGAAATACATAATTTTTGTCTCCTTTAGATGCACGAGTTATAAGTATCCAAATGAGCTAAAATTTATTATATAGTATGTTCTTATGATAATTAAGAAGATCAATGGATTAGATTTTTCAAAAATCTACTACTTCTTCAAAAATGACTGAGGTGTACGGTGCCTCCGGTACACTCGAGTGTACACTAGCCTGACTATATATATATATATATATATATATATATGTAAATATATACATTTATATATGTATATACTATATACATACATACAAGCCTGTTTGAACACACCTATATATATGGTAGCGATCTAGTGAGAAACAAGTTACAATGAGAAAACGAGAGGCATTTCAACAACTACAAAGTTGAGTATGCTACTAAAACCGACCATATGAATGGAAAGAGCATCAATTTTTTTTACATTCACACAAGAAGTCACTGTGAGCAGGCATTTTTTACCTATTCATCTATGCAATATACATGTTTTTGCTTCTAACGATTCGCCCGATCATTTATAAACGTGATGCATGAGTCCTATAATTATGAAAATCTGTATGTAGGTAAATCTAATGTCATATTTCTAATCCATACAGTTGGATTGTGAAAAACAAATCACCACAAGAGTTTTTGAAATGCCTCTCACACTCTCACCAAGATTTGTCTGTCACTTGATTGTTGTCCTATATATAACATCAAAAGGAACCAACTTCAACCGCAAGCTTCAAAGGTGAAAGGCAATGATCTGCTTCACTTCTGTCCTCTCTTGTCTTTGGAGAAGCATGAAGGAGAGAATTAGTGAGGGGAGTGGATAGTTTTGATTATATCTCTATCTCATCGAGGCAATGGAAATCTATATAGAAATCTTGAATTCGCTTTTAAACCACTAAGATCAAATAAATTTCGAGATTCAAGGGTCAAACATCTAGGATATTCAAAGAGTCACGATAGCTATCAAGTATATTGTAGTCCAACTTTCTCTATCTCTTTATATATACATAAATATATGTACATGTGTATACACATACACACATAAAATATTAATGGGTGTATCTTTAAGAACATGTATATATATACACATTGAAGACCCTTAAGGGTAGCAAAGGTGGTGAACAGTGACCAGGCTGCAACAGCGAGGTTCCTAAATCTGACACTTTAAAGCAAATGATTTTCAACCGCATAGCATACGGGGGACTGAGGTTTGGAATCTAAAGCAATTAATTCACAAAACTGGGCTGCACCACTAAACAATGACTATCCTTGATTTACTAACCCCAATTTTGTCGAGCCTCCCTAGGCTGTGGGTCATAGGGGGAGTATTCCATCCAATGGGTTTACATGCATACATAAAAGAACTCTCTCTCTCTCTCTCTCTAAGGTACTAGGTTTTTACCACCTTCTCCGTTTGCTTGGAGTAAGGGGGTGGATGCATTGATAGCCTCCTCCCCTTTACCGTGCCCTGCTGCAATTTAGCTTTTTGATGGCCTGTTTTGGCTATACGGCACTGGCCTCATTGTTTCGTAACCTACGGATGCGTTGCCTTTGTCTCTTATATGCCCTTCAATTGAGCATACTAAGTTAAAACTTCTTGATTGTGCTTAGTCTCTATTTGCACGTTACACACTTTTAAACCTTTTAGTAGCAACTTTGTTTGCTTTGAGATGAAGGTTAAAACAATGATTCCTCTTGAGTCCTTGGGCTTAGTGTTGCTGGGGGGTAACTTGGGAATTAGTTGTTAGCTTCCTTATAAGCCAACGGTGTTGCGGGCTAGGGTAGGAGTACTATGGTTTCTTTGTCTCGTGGCTAGATCAACCATGTTATCGTTTGAAGGTGTGCTCTGCATTTGTTACCATTATGCTTTCCTAGGGTCATTGTAGTGTCACCTCTTTATTTATTGTTAATATATATATTTTTATTTATTTATTTTGTGCTCTCTTTAGTGTTTGCCTTTTTTCCCATATTGGTGAACTCTGTATTGAGTGAATCCTATCCTATACAAGGAGGATTCCTATGCTTGTATTTGTTATCTCAATAATACAAATCTATTCTAATCACATTGTATCAGAGCAACCTTTTGATCCACCCTAATTTTCTTCTCACTCCCATCCACCCTAGCCACCACCCTTCTCCCTCCATCTCCAGCTGCCACCCCTCTCTTCACCAGATCTTGCCGACCATTTCCTCTCTTCCCCCCAACCTTTCCTCTCTTTCCCCCCAGCCGCCCGCTATTCTCCCCAACCTATCGCTTCCTCTCTCCTCCAGCCTTCCCTATTTATTCCCCCCACCCGCCTACTGATTCCTCTTTCCCCCGCCTACAACAACCCACAAAAGCCGTCCACAACTCGCCTAACCCGCCAACCACCCATCACTCGCCAGCAACCTGCCGCTGCCTCATGCAAGCTTCCAGGTGCCGCCCAAAGGCTACCGCTCCAAGCCGCTACCTCCACAACCTCCTGTCACAGACGCCTTCCCCCGCGCTTATCCTTTGCCTCCAATAACCCCTCCGCATCCAGCTCCTTGGCCTACTGGCTTCTCCGTCACCCGCCTTCTCCAGCCCTCCCATCCCCCCATCCCCGTTCACCTGTTCACCCCTCCACATGTCGCACCATCCTCCACCCACCCGCCTTGCTGATACCGCTGCAACTCCCACATTCCACCCTCCAGCTCTGATGTACATCATCTCTTCATCCCGCTCCTTCCGGATCTAAGCCTCTTCATTCCCATCTTGATTTGCTTGTAACTGGAAAGGCTATCCTTGGTTTAAAGCAACCACTCTTCGGTTCAGCATAATTCTTCGGGAGGGACTTGCTCCCTCCCATCAACCTTTGTTGCATGTCTGAACTATTCAGTTGATTACTTGTGTGATACTTCACGCCCTTCTGAATTGAGAATCCGTGTGGACTGATCTAGAACTGATTCCATCAAGGCTTTTATTGATAACTTAAGAACTCTTTGCGTGACCACTATGAAATTGGATGGTTCTAATTACCATACATGGTCAACTTCCATCGAGTTGTGCATCAAGGCCCAATGCCGATAGTCTCATCTTATCACTATAGGACCTGTTACTCCGTCCGAGACTGCTGACGAGAAAACTAAGCAGGCTATGACATGTGGGTCAAAGATGACTCTAGATTGATTACTTAGATGGTCAATAATGCCGAACAAAAAATAAGTCAATCTCTTTACGACTTAGAACGACAAAAGCCATGTGGGATCAATTATCTTATGTTTACTCTCACCAATAAAATCCTAAAAAGGTGTTTGAAATCTTCAAAAATCTGGCTAAAAAGAATTCTCCAATTTTACCTCTATTGAGGGTTAATATAATCAATGTTGTGCTTTTTGGGATGAATTTGAAGTATATCATCCCCTTCTAATTTCACTGAAGTTCAAAGACATCAGAATGAACTTCAGTTGGTACGGTTCCTTGCTGGATGCCTGGATTACCTACCTCTTTTGCAGGAGTTGTGGATCAGATCCTGTCTAGTGATCCACTCCCTAAGCTACATAATGCCCCAAAAAGGATCCAATGCCTGTCATCTGTCTCTTCTCTTGCTGGTTCCACTGAGGCATTCACTCTTGCAGTCCGATCTGCCTACTCTGGCCGTTGTAGAGG